>JARZZO010000009.1:12479128-13079128 GCA_030544215.1 Zantedeschia hybrid cultivar
ACCAGCAGGGAGTTGGGGGCCAAGAATTTGTGACGAATTTTTATCTCCTATGACCGAATTTGCCATCACTAATTAGTGAAGGACTGCGTATCTATCACTAATTAGTGACAGATGTGTCCGCCATAAATTAGCGATGTGATTTTTCATGTCAGAACGTTTGTCATCACAAATCCATCACTAAATCCAATTTGTGACCAATTTTGGTCCTTCAATGATGGATTTTGCCATCAATAATGCACTGATTTATTGTAGTGTTGATCCTCCCACTAAAGGAGGGGAGGGGAGGGGACCTTCAAAGAGGTGCCCCCTCCCCTCCGAAAGGGGCCAGAGGTGGAGTGTGTGTTGGAGGCAGAGAGGGAAGGCTAAAGAGGAAAAGGATAGAGAAGACAGTGCCAGCATATGTCAGTGACAAATTCTAATTACTAAGTAAATCACGGCCATGACCAACACAAAAAGCGCACTAAGGAGGATGTGGATGAAGGTGACCAAGATGGCAGCTACTTCAGTAAGATTCTTCATCTGCATCCCGAAGTAGACCTAAGAAAAGGAGGACAAGAATTGTGACTACATGTATCTTCCCTAGGGTAAAGAACGCATAGCAACGACAACCAAGGATAAGAATATACTACCACTTGCACCCTTTCAAATACACTATAACATAGACCCTCCAGCTTTCTCATTTAAGCTTAGAATCAAACACATCAGAGTCAGCCAAACATAAATGTGGAACCTGATGGGGCAAGCCAAGAGCTTGGCCTAGGTGGGCCAAGAGGCAAGCTCAACCATGCTCTGGATCCGTTACAAGATGAGAGTGCGTAATGGGCCTTCGGCCCATTAACGAAGGGAAGTAGCAACTTGTTTGAAGATACCTAATACACAATAATAGTCCTACATCGTCTCCTACAAAAGGAGGTTTCTCACCTACCCTATGTAAATAGAGTATTACTTACGTCAAAAAGAGGTAGGTGACATGTACTATCCATTATCCAATACTCCTTATCCTTATCTTCGCCTATTAATTTGACCGTCAGAGAGGGCTCCCCTGGGACCATACCCGGGGCCCTTTCTGACCTAGTGCTTTGTCTTGTAGGTGGGCCAGCTTCTCTCCTCCGGATCCTCTCCTTCGGTCTCGGATCCTTCGTCTGCGACCCGCAACTGATCTGTGAATGCTTTGACTGCATCACTTGACGTCATCTGTGAAAAAAAAACAATCATGGATCACCATAGATCCGTGACGAGGGGTCGGTCCAAGCAGGAGGAACCTAAGCCGAGGGTTGCACACATCTTGTCTCTCGGCCATATGGAAGGTGCTCCGACTCAAGGCTCGACTCTACCGCAGGGTCCGTTGCTCCCACTACGGCAGGATCCTGCCACATCCTGATACAACAGGGTGGAGGAGTCCCAACAAGTGGCCCATCTGGCGGCCACCGTCACTTCTCTTGCTCCTCTGTGCGAGATGGTATTTGCTATTGCCCAACACATGGGGCTGCTGAACTCATCGACAAGGCCGCCACCGGCGTAGCAGCCACCCTTATTTCCTCCTGGCTAGCTCTCGAGAGGCTAGGCAGGCCACTCTCAGGGGTACCCAGCCGAGGGAACTTCGGCCCAAGACAGATTGTTGTTGCAAATTTGTGATAGATTGTGACAGAATTGTGGTAGAATTAGTAACATGTTGTGACTAAATATTGATGGAATTGGCATCTTGTGACAACATTGTGACAGATATTGTGATAGATTGTTGTGAAATAGTGATGGAATTAGTGATAGATTGTGACGAAATAATGATCGAATTAGTGACAAGCTGTGACAGAATAGCAAAGAAAACAGTGACAAGTTGTGACGAAATTAGTGATGGATTGTGACAGAATTGTTGACGCATTGGACCTAATCTATGATGGAATAGTAACGGATAATTTGTCACTAAACATTGTGACGGATCCCAATCTGTCACAAAAAGGTCACAAATTAGAAGAAAACAGTGATGAATTGTGATGGAATTAATGATGGATTGTGACGGAATTATTGAGGGATTGGACCTACTCTGCGACGGAATACTGACGAGTAATTTGTCACTAAACATTGTGACAGATCTTAATATGTCACAAAGAGGTCACAAATTAGAAGAAAATAATGACAGATTGTGACGGAATTAGTGACGGATCGTGATGGAATTATTAAGCCATTGGACCTAATCTGAGATAGAATAGTGATGGGAGACTTGTCACTAGACGTTATGACGAATCCCAATCAGTCACAAAGTGGTCACAAATTAGCGACCATTTAAGCATACGTGTGTGACTTTGTGATAGATTTTTTTCGTCACTAATTAGTGATAGTAGTTTTCGATCACAAAATCCATCACCATTCAGGCACACATATGAGTGACTTCGTGACAGATTTTTATGCGTTGTGATGGAATTTCCGTCACTAATTAGTGACGGCTTGTTTTTTGCCACAAATTTGTCACGAACCAATGATCAGTAGGGGGCTGGGGGTTGAGAATCTGTGACAAATTTTTATCTTCTATGACCGAATTTGCCATCACTAATTAGTGAAGGACTGCTTATTCGTCACTAATTAGCGATGGATGTGTCCGCCATAAATTAGCGATGTGGTTTTTCATGTCAGAACGTTGCCTTCACTAATCCGTCACTAAATCCAATTTGCAACTAATTTTGGTCCTTCAATGACGGATTTTGCTATCATTGATGCCCTGATTTCTTGTAGTGTTGGTCCTCCCACTAAAGGAGGGGAGGGGAGGGGACCTTCAAAGAGGTGCCCCCACCCCTCCGAAAGGGGCCAGAGGTGGAGTGTGTGTTGGAGGCAGAGAGGGAAGGCTAAAGAGGAAAAGGATAGAGAAGACAGTGCCTACATATGTCAGTGACAAATTCTAATTACTAAGTAAATCACGGCCATGACCAACACAAAAAGCGCACTAAGGAGGATGTGGATGAAGGTGACCAAGATGGCAGTTACTTCAGTAAGATTCTTCATCTGCATCTCAAAGTAGACCTAAGAAAAGGAGGACAAGAATTGTTACTGCATGTATCTTCCCTATGGTGAAGAACGCATAGCAACAACAACCAAGGATAAGAATAAGAATATATTACCACTTGCACCCTTTAAAATACACTGTAACACAGACCCTCTAGCTTTCTCATTTAAGCTTAGAATCAAACACATCAGAGTCAGCCAAACATAAATGTGGAACCTGATGGGGCAAGCCAAGAGCTTGGCCTAGGTGGGCCAAGAGGCAAGCTCAACCATGCTCTGGATCCGTTACAAGATGAGAGTGCGTAATGGGCCTTCGGCCCATTAACGAAGGGAAGTAGCAACTTGTTTGAAGGTACCTACTCTATACACAAGAATAGTCCCACATCATCTGCCACAAAAGGAGGTTTCTCACCTACCTTATGTAAATAGAGTATTATTTACGTCAAAAAGAGGTAGGTGACATGTACTATCCATTACCCAATACTCCTTATCCTTATCCTCCTTAAAATTCGCCTATTGATTTGACCGTCAAAGAGGGCTCCCCTGGGACCACACCCAGGGCCCTTTTTGACCTAGTTCTTCGTCTTGTAGGTGGGCCAGCTTCTCTCATTTGGATCCTCTCCATCAGTCCCGGATCCTTCGTCTGTGACCCACTACCGATCCGTGAGCACTTTGGCTGCATCACTTGGCATCGTTTGTGGGAAAGAAGCAACTATGGCTCATCGTAGATCTATGATGAGGGGGGGATCTCGAGCCGAGGGTTGCACCCACCTTGTCTCTCGGCCAGATGGAAGGTGCTCTTACTCGAGGGTTGACTCTACTGTAGGGTCCGTTGCTCCCAGAGAGTAGGATCCTGCCACATCCTAAGGCGACAGAGTGGAGGAGCTCTCTCAGATGGTGGCCCATCTAGCGGCCACCGTCACTTCTCTTGCTCCTCTGTGCGAGATGGTATCTACTCCAGAATTCGATTGGCATACTCCCGGCACCTTACTACTCTAAGGCATGCTGGGAATAGGGGGCCATGTGATGGGATAAGCCGAGAGCTTGGCCTAGGTGGGCCAAGAGGCAAGTGCAACCATGCTCCGGATGGGCCTTCGGCCCATTAACAAAGGGAAGCAGCAACTTGTTTAAAGGTACCTACCCTATATACACAAGAATAATTCTATATCGTCTGCCACAAAAGGGCATTTCTCACCTACCCTTTATAAATAGGGTACTGTTTACGTTAAAAAGAGGTAGGTGACATGTACTATCCATTACCCAATATTCCTTATCCTTACCCTTCTTAAAATCCGCCTACTGACTTGACCCTTGGAGAAGGCTCCCTAGGGACCACATCTACGGCCCGTTTTTGAACGAGTGCTTCATCTTGTAGGTGGGCTAACTTCTCTCATCCTGAACCTCCCCATCGGTCTCAAATCCTTCATCCACGACCCGCAGCCGATTCATAAGTGCTTCGGCTGCATTAGAACCAAATAAAAGCATGTAAGAATATTTAAAGATTTATTACGGTTTAGAAATAGAACAACTATTTTAAAACCACATGTAAACTCAAGAAAAAACATAAAAATTCTACTTAGCAATTATTTAAAAGAAGGTATCTATAAAGTATTGTTAAGAATCCATAGAAGAAGCATCATTAGTGGTATCAACAAAACAGCACAAAAAAGGGCGTCCATCAATAGATACACTAAGCAATGAGGATAGAGGCTGGGGTCCTCATTTCAGTCTTGAGTACTCATCAATGTGATGAAAACTCTATGCAAATCTGTGAAGTCCAAAATGCAAAAATCTAGTAATATATAAATAAATGCAAAGAAAAATTTATCAATGACAAAGTAATCAGTCTTTCAAAAAAAAAAAAAGGCTAGCTAAAGTTTTAACTTGTGAATATTCCATGGATTCCCATCTCTCAAGGACTCTCCGAAAACTCTCTCCAGTTCAAATAAAATTGCAGTGTTGTACGTATAAATAAATTGGCTGATCGTATGCTTTGAATATCAGAAATTCAGAATACATGTAAAATTGGGAGATTGGACTCAGACAGAACCTTAATCCTCAAATTAGCACGAGTCACTCATATCAAGTCGAAAATTTTGTACAACAACTATAACATATAACAAAAAAATGATGATTACTGTAAAGATTTCTCTTTTGTCAAGTCTGATTTAGAAAGCTTTTGAAGAGATCCTAGAGTTGGATTCGACTCAAAACTCAATAAAAATTAAGTATAATTAGATTTATAATTTGTTCATAGAAAATTTTATTTTGTTTCTTACACATTAATTTTTAATTTATTTTTCATATTTTGCATAGGGTGTTGTCCCATTTTGCATAGGGTGCAGTCCACCTTTCTTTAAGGCTGGGTCCACCATGCCTGATATGATATGTTCGTACACCCCGATCTTTCATTGGACAAATCCAAAAAAATCTAAAAAAATAAAAATATTGAGCCACAATGAATAGTAAAAAAATATCTTAAGGGGACAAACCCAATAAAATGGAGTTCATTTTTTTATTTTTCATATTCTTTTGGATCATTCAATCAAAGATTTGGTTGTGTAGATATCTCAGGCATGATGGGCCTGATATTAAAATATTTTTAAAAATAAAAAATTTAAGAAAAATGGGACTGCACTCTCATGCGATGTAACAAATATTACTCTTTCTAATTAAATCAATTCTTAAGTCGAATTGAACAGCCTTTGGATGAAATCAAATCTCGCAGAAATCTAAGTAAGTGCTACTTTTTAGTTGGAAGCCTACTCATATCCTAAACTTGGTTTCAAGAAGTTAAGGAGGCTCAAGTAAAGACTAAGAATCCAAGGAAAGAAAGTTAGCAACCTAGAAAGACAAAGAACGAGCTCTTCACTTGAAAGGTAAGTAAGTGATTACACTAGTCATGATTATTTTAGAAATTTGTTTCTTTCTTTGTCTTATAATTCTTTAAAGTTATATTATGAAATTATAAGATATATTAATATAACAAAATTTTATTAGAATTATTTCTCATAATTTAATACTTATTTATAAGAAAAGATATTATTTTCTTAGTAAGAAATTCATGAAAATTATGAATATTTATCAATAAATTATGAAATCCAATCTTTAAGCTTTGGCATGCTTAATACATTATCTTCAGTGGATTTGATAATTTCTGCAGTCCTTTGAATGCAAGAGAGATTGACACAAGTGTAAATTCTTTATGGTTGTTATGTATCTACCATCCTCAATCCAATATGAGGGCTAGCATGGTCCTCCCCTCTAAAGTTGATTTTTATTTTTTAGCCTCTATAAACTTTTGATATTTCGAATCATTTCTACTAATCAAACTATTTACAAATAAGCCTCCATGACAAATAAGCCCCTTTTAGGGGCTTATTTGTAAAACCTTGAAGGGCTTATTTATAAATTTTAGGGACCTTTCACCAATTGACAAGAGATTGTGGACGCTTATTTGTAAATATGAAGATTAGAAGGGTTAAAACGTAAATACACTATATTTTCAAGGGTTAAAACTTAAAAAATATCTTATATTAAAGAAAACTTTTTATCATCTATTTGCATAAACCATTTACTAGAAGGCCCATGAGAAACATGTAGTATATTTAAACTTCGGCTACATAAATTACCTCCTCATTATATAGGTTGTTAAATTATTGAAAGTCTATTGGATGGCTAGACTATGCTTATGAAAGTCCACCCAAATTAAACTGAATCAAAACAAATTAATCTAATTTAATTTTAGACTTGTATAATTTAATTTGATTCAATTTAATTTTTTTTAATTGAGTTCAATTATGTAATTAAATGAAATGAGACTATGAACACCATGAAATGTATCAAATAAAACACCCTCAAGATACGTTTGGTGCAGATTCCAATTAGAAGTATTTTTATCTAATTATTTTGTGAAAAAAGTAAATATTGATAGCCACTCGTGTCGCATTTAGCTTACTGTTTAGCTTCCAACCAAAAACTCTAACTCGGAGTTTCTTAAATTAGAGAAAAGTAGAGTCATTAGGTAATTTTGACTCTTATAATAACGTAAAATTAGTTATAACCACGTATATCTATTATTTTATATGTTATAAGAGGAAATCAAAAGTGACTTATAACTAAAATTACTTCAAACATACTTCGCTCCAAAATGCAAAGTATAAGATAAAATCCTCTAAATCTTTTTTTCTAAATCTTTATATGCCGTTGCCACTCTACGTAGAGGTCCATCATCTCATGTAGGTGATCCCCTTCCCAACCTTTGAATTTGGCTCCATCATTGGATTACGGGTGCATATTGGGGATCGCTTGAACTCCTTGCACTTCACGCCTGACAGGCCCCGGCAACCCAATCCACACACTACAACCCCGCCCCATTCTATCCCCAGCACTTCTGCGTCAGTCCGCGCTCGTCTCCTCCGCTCCTGGGCGCCATGGCCGCCCTCCTCTCCTTCCCTTTCACCCCCGCCACCGCCGCTCTACACCTCTCTTCACGGTTGAAGGTCCACTCCCCCCACCCCCCTCCTCCGCCACACCCTTCTCCCTCCCCCCTCTCTCTCTCTCTCTCTCTCTCTCACTCACTCACTCTCTCTCCGCCTTCTTCTTCGCAGGGTAACGCACGGCACCTCCGGCCCGCTCAACTCTGGCCGCTGCCTTCCTCGCCTGCGCCGGCCCTCCGCCTCGCGCGGAGGAGGCTCCTCGTCAGGGCTTCGGCTGCGGCTTCTGCTCCCGCCGTGGCCTCCTCTTCCCCTGCCGGGCGTTTCCGGCTCGACAACCTCGCCCCGCAACCCGGGTCGCGGAAAAGGGGCAAGAGGAAGGGGAGGGGGTACGCCGCCGGGCAGGGCGGCAGCTGCGGGTTCGGGATGAGGGGCCAGAAGTCGCGGTCGGGCCCCGGCGTTCGCAAGGGCTTCGAGGGCGGGCAGACGCCGCTCTACCGCCGCATACCCAAGCTGCGCGGCATCGCTGGAGGTGATACTGTCTCCCTTTGTCTGTTGTTCCTCGTGTTGATTGGTAGAAATTACGAGGAAAGCAGGTTGATAGAGCGTTTAAGTGATACCAATATATCTTATTTTTTACGCCTTGCGAATGGTAGTGTTTTTCTCCAGTAACTTGATCATGAGTAAGAGTACAAGATTTCTCACTTTGGAGAAGAAGATGACTTGGAAGTTCCATGCGTTAGATTTAAACAACTGAAGGTAGTGAAGAATGTAAGTAGGAAGTTGAAATAATAAGGTAGCTCTCTGGGACTGTTTCAAAATGAAACAATATGTTGATTAATTAGCCAAGATGGATAAACCTGACCAACGGAAAGGAAAATGAGGGAGGTGAGGGAAAGAAAAACTTAAGAGGGAGGCTCGTGGGCTGCATGACAATGAGGTTTGAATCATAAGAAGTTTCCTTGGATGTGTAATTTGAATAATCAAGTTGAGGGGGTTTGGATGAGCACTACATATTAGTTTCGGTTGAAACATAGGTCAACGTATGAGAATACCAACGGATCATGCTAAAAAGTTAGTGTGTACTGACATAAAGATGATGAAATTGGCATTCGGTCACCAATCGCATGCATTCCGGGATGGTTTGTTTAGTCATAAGCCTATAAAAAGTGCCCTGTGTTTTGTTTTTAGGGTTTAAATACTAAACAAAGGTTTTATAAAGCTTAAGCAACTAAATAACAATTAATATTAAAAAGAACACTAAGAAATGAGGTATCGCATTTGTGTGATTAGTGGAAGATTTCTTTGATACAGCAGTGCCTAATTTCAATGCCACCCCTGGATTAATGGCATGGGTATTGAAGTTATTGGGCCAATCAACTCGAAACCTTAAGGCATTGAGTGGAGTAGGCACCATCTATTAAACATAAGTTATTTTTGTCTCTTTTTCAATGTGAGACTATTCTAACATGCCTCCTCACATGAAGGTCAATTTTAGACTCTGTCACGTAGACCACAAAGACGGAATGTGTGACCCAGTTTGTAACAATGGGCTCTAATACCATATTGAAGTTATAGGGCCATCCAACTCAAAACATTAAGGCATTAACTTGAGTAGACACCATCTATTAAACATCAATTATTTTTGTCACTTTTCCGATGTGAGACTATTCTAACAATGGGAAACATACACAAATCTATGAAGACCGTCACATTGCCATCTCAAAAATGAGGAATTAATCTGCATTCT
This sequence comes from Zantedeschia hybrid cultivar, assembly GCA_030544215.1. NCBI lineage: Eukaryota > Viridiplantae > Streptophyta > Magnoliopsida > Alismatales > Araceae > Zantedeschia > Zantedeschia hybrid cultivar. Next base: position 12,488,309 of record JARZZO010000009.1, read on the forward strand.
GCATGATGAGTTGAATTAGTGGCCATGTATCAAAAAATGATCTATTTTAGCTTGCACTTCTGCTGTGTGTTCCAGTGTTGACATTATTCAATCACTTAACCAGAAAAAGAGCTCTTAGAACTGTTCTTCCTCTGGGCATGGAGGTTAGTGTTGCCTTCATGCAGCTGCACTTGAAATCAACAATGCAAAGCTATCTTCTCTCTTCTTCATAGCTTTGTTACCATCTTTGCACAGTGAATGTTCTAAATTAGTTCACAAATGCAAAGCAATGAGGAGAAAATATATATTTTGGGAATTCTTCCTCATACCATCTGCTGGTGTATATGGAGAGAAAGGAATGACAACATTTTCCGGAGAAGTAGAGTTTATGTTGAAAACATCTCTCTTCGTTCTCTGTCCTTTTTATATTCTTGGTCAAGGCATATATCAGGGTTGTCAATAGATGATTGGAAAAAAGTCTTTTTGTAATTTTCTTTTTTCTTAAGATTGGAACCTCTCCAATCTTTTTTATTGTACCACTTCTATTTATTCTCTAATAAAATTGGTGGTATAATCCACGTTTCTTTCGGAAAAAAATCCAACTGTATTGGCCTTAGTTGATCTCCATCAAGCTAGATCAAGGTCAGGATGAGCCAATCTTAGGGAAACTGGTCAATCCAACTGAAGTAAAGTGTGAATGACAGAACCAAGTTTAAAAAAAAAGGACAAGAAAATGGATACATTTCCTTCTTATCCCTTCTCATCTCTGTCAATTTCTCAGATAGGATATCAGCCGGTCAAGCAGCATTTTGTGGTCCATGCTCTTCCTCCTACTCAAATCCGATTTCAGGAAATTTTTGGTTGCACAGCCTATACTTATTTATTACTTATTTGAACTTCAGGAGGGTTCTGTAAATTTGATCTGCCAATTCTTCTTTATATCATGCAAAGGTTTTCTTTGGGAAAATCTTCTCTCCAATATGTTAAGGTGATATTTTAGTTCACTTTGCAACTTATTTTGATCAGCTTAGTCTTTATAAAAACTTAGACAAATATGAAGTATCATGTTTTTGTGATTTTGAATGTTCAACAAGGTTCTACGATAAATACAACCTTCCCTTACTCTTTTGTCATTTCCTCCTCCATTCATTCCTTCAAGCCCCCTTTTATATGGCCACTAAAGAGAACAAACGGATAAAAATATCCCTTTCACTGTTTCCCGAAGAACCTCATAATAGTTGTGGTTGTTCATCTTTTCCCATTCTACATGATGGCAAACATTAATTTCCACTTTCATCTTATTTTTTTTTATTAATGGCTAACATCATCGTAACTGTCGGTTTTCTGATAGCTTAGTCTATGCCCTTGTTTTCTTCAATTGGACCATTGACACCAAGACCTTACTATCTTTTCAATTGAATCCTCACTTTTGGCTAGACATTTTAATTTACCGTAAGTTGTCATCCATTTAATGGATTTCTGTTTACATTTCTTAAGAGCTTCTGCTGCAATCATAAAGAGATTGGCTTCCTAAGTCTAAGTCCTAAGCAACAGTTTATCAATGACTACGATAAGACTTATGCCAGAAAAAGGTTAAAATTAGAAGAAAGAGACTCATCCTATACTTTAAAAGGAGTATATACCATGCCTATAGCACCCACAATAATTGTGGTTAAAACTGGCTTAGACTCGAACTAAGTGAATCTAAGGTAAAGCAGTTGCTACCCTACGTGATGGATCGGGTTCTTTTTGGTGATATTGATTGCCTATAAGGTAAATTAGTAGCTTCCTAACTTGATGGATCAGATTAGTGGCCTACTTCTTCCTCCTGAGGAATAAATGTCTGTTAGTGGCCTATGTAATGTTAGACGATGAGTTTGTCTTGTACAATCCTTTGATTGAACTCTCCTTTAAAATGAATGATCCATGCCCTATAAAATTGAAGTTTGCTCATATGATATCTGTTTAATATATTTGGCATATGTACGAGAGAGCTTCTGTCCTAGCCCAATAGGGAAATCCCAATTCATTGAGCCTTTCGATACAATCAAATAGATTGCTAGAGGGGCTCTATATTGTAGGAGCCCAACTGAACAAGTTGTTTGAGTAATTGTCCATACATAAGATCATAATTATTTATACGAGTCTTTTCCACATAAAAAGCAGAATCGCTTGTTACAATAGAACCAGAAATGACGTGGATTATTCAAGAATCAAAGTCGACCTCTTCCTCGATATAGCTTGGCCTAATAGAAGTAATTGCATACATTCATTACAATATTTAGCACCTGTGTTGTGTCTATGGACCTGATTTTTTGTCTGAAAGTGGTCGGTACCACTAAATTGTATTAAAATGAAAAAGAGTGTTACAATGATGTAGAAACTAAAGTTCTTAAAAGATCACACTATACAAAGCACCAGGAGGGTGCACCATTCCACGCCCTCCAAGAGAGCAAAAAAGGGGGCACTAGCAATATGCTCTCTACAAAAGACCCTCATTCACTCCCTCACCCTACAACAAACAAAAGCTACCACTCTATCCGAATTTGAAGCCTCCCTCCTAAAAGTCCTTTTGTTTCTTTCCGTACAAATGGCCCACAAAGTAGCATGAAGGATCAGCCACCACATGATTCCATCACCCTTGTTAAGAGTCAAAGAAGACCAGAGCCTAATCAGGGCCTCCACACTGGTTCTTGAATGCATGTTCCACCGAAGCTTCATAAACAGAATCTGCCACACTTCCTTGGAAAAGAAGCAACCCACAAATAGATGATCAGGGGACTGTAGTGTCTATGGACTTGATACTTATTGAAGTGCCTGGAACTATGGCTAATACTAGAGCTAAGGAAAAGCACTTATCAGTGTGTGAAAAGCAGGATGGATTCACTAGTTCCTTCATCAATGGATATAGTTGTTTTTAAGTTGCAAATATAAACGAGCTTCACTTTTTTTAAGGCAAGATTGTATTGTGTAAACCTGTCATGCCCTGGCTGTCAGTGATGCTTTCTGTTAATACATATGAGAACTTGGCTAGACAGCTTGCTGAAGTTTTGGCTGTCATGTTTCTTCATTTACAAAGTGATGCAGAACACTAACGGGTGAGACTCTAGGATGACAGATCAATAAGCAACTAACCTAGCACTCAACCTTCCCGTGGAGTTGAGAGATTCCTACTCGTGAACAGGAATCCTCGTGGAGGATCTACGATGATCGAAAGGCTCGCAATCCCGTGAGTATGGCCCACTAAGAGGGGCGAACGGGACAAGGTAGTGGTGGAACTACCTTTTGTAGGGGAGGCCAAACCAATGGGGCGGGTCTTCGTACTTACAGAGCACGGGTTCTCGCAGTCCACTCTCTCGCCCAACAGTAATCACACAATTGTTTAGTGGAAGATAGACGCTCTCACTCACTCACGGCGCATACAGTTGATTTAAATATTAAGCAAACAGAGCTAACGAGGAGAGGGATCAAGTGCTTACTAAGCCGATTTGCAAGATCGGCTCCGTTCGGAGACGTGATCGCGTGCAATGACAAGGGGCGCATAGCGTCGATGAAGCTTCACCTTGCTATCTTACAACCAACATCAGACCTCCACGCAGGGAAGGTGGCCTTGGGGTGGGGAAGAAAATTACACAACTACGCCTCTCGCAGGAGGGGGAACCGAGGGGATGGGGAAGAATGAGCTCGCAGCTGAAGGTGTGCTGTTACCTTGACTCTGATGGCTCGGGGATGGCGCAACAAGGTGTACTACAAGTCAGACGAGCATCGACGAAGGAAGATGCCTCGCTGCTGATGGCGCAGCTGCGGGGGAGGTGTCAGGGACAATGACGACGACCCGGGGACGGTGCTCTCCCTACCTAATCTATCATAGAAGGTGACCACTGTGTTGGCCTTCACACCGAATTCTGCTGCAGTGTAGGTTATGGAAGTGGTGGTGGAGAGGAGGGGGATGTTGGGTGGGTGAGGGGGAATAGCAGTGAGAGAGAAGGGGTGGGAGGGGAGGGGGGCGAGTTAGAGAGAGAGGGGTGCTGTGGAACCATGAAATGAGAAGTAATTCATCTCTCTTCCCTCCAGAACTAAGGGTTATTGGGTTGGCATTGGGAGTGGGATTTTCGTGGGTGTGAAGGTAGTGAATACGGGTTCTTAGGGAGGTAAAGAGAGTTGTTTGGGGTTGGGTCTAGGTTTAATGAAGGCTGTGGGAGTTGTGTTAGTGGAGTGTGTTATGGGGTGGGTTAAAAGCTCGTAGGAGAGGTGAACAGTTTTGGGCTGATGTGGAGGGTGATGTGGCTGGTTAAGGTTGAGTGGATGATGATGTGACAACGTAGGGCTGAGGTGGATGGTGAGGTGGTTGGGAGGTCTTCTTGGGCAGAGGAGGGGTGTTAAATGGCCATGGGAGATGAAGGGGTGAGGAGGGTTGGTGTGAGTGGGGGTTGGGACTTGGGAGTTAAAGGGGTTAAGAGAGGTTGGGAGAAGGTGTGAACAAAGGCTAGAAGGAGAGGAGAGAGAGGGGGACGCCCCCTTTTTTGTTAGAGAGAGAGAAGAGAGAGAAAGTAGAGGGAGAAGAGAGAACTAGAGAGAGGAGACAACTCAAGAGGGAGAAGAGACAACTTTTTTAAGAGTAAAAAATTCAAAATTTCTTCCACTATTTTCCAAGTGAGTGGGTTCTTTTTTTATCCTATACGGATGATATGATCCGTAAGGACCCTGATTGGGAATTGTTTGATCGTCTTTCTCCGAGGAAGAAGCGAAACATAATCAACTTGAATTCGGGTCAGCTCTTCGAAATCTTAGGGAAAGACTTGATTTGTTATCTCATGTCTGCTTTTCGTGAAAAAAAATCAATTGAAGGGGAGGGTTTCTTCAAATAATAAGGAGCTGAGGCAACTATTCAATCAAATGATATTGAGCATGTTTCCCATCTCTTTCTCTTCTCGAGAAACAAGTGGGGTATTTCTTTGCAAAATTGTGCTCAATTTCATATGTGGCACCTCTATTTATAGGGGAGCCAACTTTTTACATTACTAAGATATTCTCAAAAAAGGAAAAGACTAAGATGGTCCTAATTACTACTAGTGGGCCACTACAAAGACTCAAGACTAAGCAAACTAATAATGGGCTAGGGCAAATACAACATAAGTATAAAAATAAAAGGAAAGATATATGAAAGACTTTGTCAATCTGCTCACGCCGTCCATATGTTGGGACTGGTGGACACTCAAGGGTTGGGTCAATGGGAATTGCTACTGGCTCCTTGTAAGCAACCAGATCCTCGATGTTGAATGTTGAGTTAATCCCATATTCAGGAGGTAAGTCCACTATATAGGCATTTGTCCCAATCCGCTTTAGGACTCTGAATGGGCCAACTCCACGGGCGTGCAATTTTTTTATAGTTCCTAAGGGAAACCTTTTAGGCTGCATCTTAACCATCACAAGGTCCCCCTCTTTGAATTCCTGATGTCAGCAGTGTGAATCAATCAACCGCTTGTAGGTCTCATTGCTAAGGCTAATTCGCTTGCTGATCTTTTCATGCAATTCCTTAACATGTTGTGCAAATGATTCAACAGACTCAAAAGTCCTAACATGTATGGGTAGGGGAATGAGGTCTATTGGTTTTCTAGGTGCAAAACCATGAACAATCTCGAAAGGACTCATGCTAGTTGTCCTATTGACATAACTATTATATGCAAAGGCAGCTCTTCACAAGATTAGATCCCAATTGCTAGTATGCTCTCCTACCAAACATCTAAGCAAGTTCCCTAGACTTCTACTGACTACTTCAATTCGTCCATCGATCTAGGGGCGATATGCAGTGGAGAATTTCAAGAAAGTGTCCATCAGACGCCACAATGTTTTTCAAAAGGACCTAGTGAACTTCACGTCCTGATATGAGACAATGGTCTTGGGTAGGCCATGAAGGGACACAATCTCATCAAAGAAATGGCGGGCAACCCTACTGGCATTAGCAGTCTTGGAGCAAGGGATAAAGTGGGCCATCTTAGAGAAACAACACACAACAACAAAGATGGAGTCATGCCTACAAGCTGTTCTAGGCAATCCCAAGACAAAATTCATACTCATGTCTTGCTAGGGTCAATCTGGGATGGGCAAAGGAGTGTAAAGGCTGGTGTTCTGCTTCACTTGCTTGGCCATGGCACAAATCCTATATTGGGCAACAATCTTAGCCGCATCTTGCTTGAGACTGGGCCAATAGAATTGGCACTCAACAACCTGGATAGTCTTGTTGCGACCAAAATGCCGTGCAAGCCCTCCGGCATGTATCTCCCAGATGAGAAAATCACACACTGAGGTGAGCGGGATACACAACTGCTGACCCTTAAACAAATAGCCATCTTGGAGGAGGTAATCACTATGCTCCTTAGAGGATCCCGAGGTGAGGGTTGTATATGTGCTACCAAAATCGAGGAATCCGGATAGCTCTCTTTGAGTCGCTCAAAACCAGTCACTTTCACTCCTACAACTGTCAACAAGGAAGTCCTTCTACTCAATGCGTCTACAACGCGATTCTCAGCCCCAACCTTATGTTTCAGGACAAAAGTGTAGTCTTAGAGAAATTCTACCTACCTAGCATGCCTGGAGTTCAACTTCTTTTAGGAGCTCAAATACCTTGAGGCCTCATAATTTGAATACAATACAAATTCCTGAGACAGAAGATAATGTCTTCAATGTCGAAGAGATTGTACCACAACATAGAATTCTTTATCATAGGTTGAGTACTTCAACCTAGCGTCTGTCAGCTTCTTACTAAAGTAGGCCACTGGGTGTCCCTCTTGACTCAACACTCCCTCTATGCCTACCCCGGAAGCATCATAAGAAACTTAAAAGACCTTAATGAAGTCAGGAAGGCAGAGGATTGGAGCTTGGGTCATTTTCTCTTTGAGCTCTACAAATGCCTTGGAGGTAGGTGATGTCCACTCAAAGGTGCCTTTTTTGATGTAGTCAGTGATTGGGGCTGTGATAGTGATGAATCCTTTGATGAATTGACGGTAGAAAGTGGCTAGTCCGTGAAAGCTACGGACTTCATAGATGTTTTTGGGTTCTGGCCACTCTACTACTGCTTTGACTTTACTAGGATCTACCGAGATGCCCTTACTAGAGACTACAAATCCCAAGAAGGTCAACATATTTGTCATGAACTCACACTTCTTTAGGTTAGCAAACAAGCTCTCTTTCTTGAGGGTTTCACACACTTGCCTACGATGGCTGAGGAGTTTGACTATAGATAAGAATGTTGTCAAAGTAGATGACCACAAGGTTCCCAATGAAAAGGCGAAGGACTTGGCTCATGAGTCTCATAAAGGTGCTGGGTGGGTTGGACAGTCCAAAGGGCATGACAAGCCATTCATAGAGGCCATCCTTTGTTTTAAAAACAATTTTCCATTCATCCCTTGGTCAGATTCGAACTTGGTGGTAGACACTTTTCAAGTCAATTTTGAAAAATATTGTGGCACCAGCCATCATGTCCAACATGTCATCAAGTCGAGGAATGGGGAACCTATACTTGATTGTTATCTTATTGATGGCTCTGCTATCGACATACATACGCCAAGTACCATCTTTCTTAGAGGTTGAGAAGGGCTGGGACAGCACGTGGACTTTTGCTAATCCTCAAGAAACCCTTTTAAATGAGTTCCTCAATTTGCCGTTTTAGTCAAGCATGTTCAGTTAAATTCAAGCGGATGAGAAAGGTTGGGTAGAGTGGCTCCTGGGATAAGGTCAATTGCATGTTGAATGTCACGCATGGGAGGTAGACATTTGGGTAGCTCCTTAGGAAAAACATCATTAAATTCCTCCAAAATAGTCTTTATCTCCTCAGGGTGTTGGATTGAGGACTCCTCAATGGTGGGGCTTATGGAGAGGGCATAGACAGGTGTTCCCTCATTGATGTCCCTTTCAATTTCTCAGGTAGTGACCAGGCTAAGAGTCATCTTTCTCTCAGGAAGTTGGATACGCTCATTCTGAGTGGGTGGGTTAGGAATGGTTGGTGCCTAGGAGTGGGTAACCTCTTCTGTGTTTAGGTGAGACGGAGTGGTATCCTCATTGGGCTTGGCAGGTCCTATAGGAGGTGGATGAAGGGAAGGATTGGACTGTTGAATTTACTCTCTTTTGATTAGTCCCTTGGGTGGAGCAGGGTTAAGGAGGATTTTCTTCTCCTCTCATTTGAAGGTACAGGTGTTGGTGCGACCAACAATAGGCATGGATCAGGGTCATAGATGACTTCCTCTTCAGGTGAAGGATGTTGTTCCTCATGGGTCTTAGTGAGAAGACTGGAAATGCCTCTAGATGGACATTAGGAAGCAATGTGACCATACCCCTAGCACTTAAAACATTGAGTTCTTGAAGAACTCCCTGGAGAAGTCTCACTACTAACCGAACCCTTGCCTTTATCCTCTCGCCTCATTGGTGGTGTAATAACGGAGGTCTTAGCAAGCGTGTTAGGTGGTTGTAGGACTGTAGGACTTTAAGCTGTTAAAGCAGCTAGGTAGGGCAGGGTTGGAGTTCGGGTAGCCATGGTAGGGTTGGGGTTGACCCTCTCTGATGGAGATGAAGGTCCGTTTAGATAACAACGGCGGTCTGTTTGCCTAAGAATTGTGGGTTCTGGTAGAAGTGGCCTTTGAAATCTCTCTACATCCTGGGCAATTTGATAGGCTTGTTCTTGGGTTTCCATATTACGCAAGAAGAGCTCGCACTGAATGCTCTCATGTAAGTCTGTATGGAACCTAGATAGGGTGACGGATGTGTCCTCATGGACATGGCTCCTAAGAAGGAATTCATCAAATTTGGCAATATATACGACCACCGGTCAGCCAGCTTGTGAAAGCCTTTGCCATTGGTCCAAAAGTCTTTGCTGGTAGGAAGGGAGAACATATTTCCCTCTTAGCTTATCCTTCATTCCCTCTCATATCTCAATAGGTTCTTGCCTTCTAGCGTCAAGGAGACGCTCAACATTAAGCCAATAGGTCCTAGCTTGACCCTCGAGTTTGACTTTGGCGAATCTCACTTCCCTATCTTCAGTTATGTTAATCCACTCAAAGTAGTAGGTCATTTCGGCTTCCCAATCTAGGTAAATTAAGGGATCTAGGGAGCCACTAAAGCTGGGTGCCTCCACTTTGGCACTTCTTAAGACATAATCATCTAAATCATGGTTGTCATTTCGGTTTCTCCATTGGAGCACATGATCTGGATCACGTCCCTGGTTTCTTCTATGGGCTGGGTATTCAAAGGGCTCTTGGTTCGGGTCATCATTCCTCCTGTCATTGGCTCTAACATAGGGTGCTTCTAAAACATCAACTCTCCCCACAACGCCTTTAACTGTATTTTCTACGGTGGTGATGGCTGCTTCTAACATGTCCAAACGCTGGTTGGCTTGGTCCATCTTATCTCCCAAGGATTGGATGAGGGCCTCAAGGTTACTCATATCCATGTTGTTTGTATGCTGAATGGATGGTTGCTGGTATACTGTGCCACGGGTCATGCAATTATAGAATAGTGGACAAACTTCGAGTGCAGGAAACTTACTATTTATAGCGCCCAAAATCTAATTTCCACTAGAAAAATCCAAAATTTACCAGGTGAAAGATCATCAAATTCTAAGCAAATCTTTCAAAAGAATCACCGGCAGATTCAACTCCTAAGCCCCTAAAACTCTAGCCCGAAAACTTGTCAAAAATGACAAAAAAAATTTTACGGAAGTGGGAATATGACCTGGAAAACAGTGGAATTTTGGGCATCAAAATGATGCTGTAAAGCAGCGCGTCGGCATCATCGTGCCCATTCTGAATTGGGGTCGTAGGCCAAAATCTGACAACCGAGTGCAAAGTTACGCATGTTTTACTGACAGGGTGTCAAAATGAGCACAATGGGGTTACAGATGCAAGAATAATGTGCAACTTGAGATAAACTTATGCCATGGGACCTTGGCATGTAGGAACAAGCCAATGAACCTGGCTCTGATACCAAATTTGATGTGAAACACTAACTGGTGAGACTCTAGGATGACAAATCAATAAGCAAACTAACCTAGCACTCCACCTTTCCACAGATTTGAAAGATTCACACTCGTGAATAGGAATCCTCGTGGAGGATCTACGATGATCGAAAAGCTCGCAAGCCCATGAGTATGGCCCACTAAGAGGGGCGAATGGGACAAGGTAGTGGTGGAACTACCTTCTATAGGGGAGGCCAAACCAATGGGGTGGGTCTTCGTGCTCACGGAGGATGGGTTCTCGCAGCCACTTTCTCGCCCAACAGCAATCACATAATTGTTTGGTGGAAGATAGACGCTTTCACTCACTCACGGCGCGTACAATTGATTTAGATATTAAACAAACAGAGCTAACGAGGAGAGGGGTCCAGCGCTTACCAGGCTGATCTGTAAGATCGGCTCTGCTTGGAGACGTGGTCGCACAGGGATGCACGCGATGACAAGGGGCGCGCAGTATCGATAAAGTTTCACCTTGTTATCTTACAATCAACACCAAATCTCCACGCAAAGAGGGTGGCCTCGGGGTGGGGAAGAAAATTACATAACTACGTCTCTCACAGGAGGGAGAACCGAGGGGATGGGGAGAATGAGCTCGCAGCCGAAGGTGTGCTGCTACCTTGACTCCAATGGCTCGAGGATGGCACGACGAGGTGTACTGGGAGGCAGACGAGCGTCAACAAAGGAAGAGGATCCTCGTTGCTGATGGCGCAGCTGCGGGGGAGGTGTCGGGGACAATGACGACGACCCGAGGACGGTGCTCTCACTACCACGAACCTGTTCTAGAAGACGACCACCGTGCTGGCCTTCACACTGAATTCCGTTGCAGTGTAGGTTATGGAAGTGGTGGTGGAGAGGAGGGGGATGTTGGGTGGGTGAGGGGGAATAGCAGTGAGAGAGAAGGGGTGGGAGGGGAGGGGGGCGAGTTAGAGAGAGAGGGGTGCTGTGGAACCATGAAATGAGAAGTAATTCTCCTCTCTTCTCTCCAGAACTAGGGGTTATTGGGTTGGCATTGGGAGTGTGGTTTTCTTGGGTGTGGAGATGGTGAATAGGGGTTCTTGGGGAGGTAAAGAGGACTGTTTGTGGTTGGGTTTAGGATTAATGAAGGCTGTGGGAGTTGTGTTAGTGGAGTGTGTTATGGGGTGAGTTAAATGCTCCTAGGAGAGGTGAACAGTTTTGGGCTGATGTGGAGGGTGATGTGGCTGGTTAAGGTTGAGGTGGGCAACTTAGGGCTGAGGTAGATGGTGAGGTGGTTGGGAGGTCTTCTTGGGGAGAGGAGGGGTGTTAAATGGCCTTGGGAGATGAAGGGGCAGAGTAAATAAGGGGTGAGGTGGGTTGGCGTGAATGGGGGTTGGGACTTGGGAGTTAATGGGAGTAAGACAGATTGGGAGAACCTGTGAACAAAGGCTAGGAGAGGAGAGAGAGGGGGATGTCCCCTTTTTTGCTAGAGAGAGACGAGAGAGAAAGTAGAGAGAGAGGAGAGAACTCAAGAGGAAGAAGAGACAACTCTTTTAAGAGCCAAATTCGAAATTTTTTCCACTAGTTTCCTAGTGAGTGGGTTGGCCCTCTATTTATAAGGGAGCCAACTTTTTACATGACCAAGATACTCTCAAAAAAGAAAAAGACCAAGATGACCCTAATTACTACTAGTGGGCTACTACAAAGACTCAAGACTAAGCAAACTACTAATGGGCTAGGACCCATATAACATAAGCACAAAAATAAAATAAAAGATACATGAAAGACTCAAAATGGAAGATAATCCCTGAGATATAGTGATGCACTCGGATGTCCTCATCACAAAGTCTGGATTTACTCAAACTCTTAAGAAATTTTTTAAATGAAGAATGTATACAATTAATGTGTCCTTAACTATTTCTTTAGCAAAGCTTCAAAGCACATGAATTTTGCAGTATGCTGAATTATTAGTTCTTGTTTAGCATGCTAGAGCCTATACTGACAAGGTTTCAATGGTGGTGGCCAAAAGCTTCAACTCATTATGGTTGTTACACGTACTTCTTGGAAGCTTAAAAACATCCTCTAGCATCTTTTGTCTAATAACATTGCTGTACGGACCACTCTTGACAAAAGTCCTATATCTTCCTTTCTCTTTTTATCATTTCATAAAGTTTCTATTTTCTTGTCCTTCAGGAATATCTGCATCTGTTTCTTTGCCCTATGCTATTTTTGATCCCTGTAACTTTATGTTCTGCTTGCATTTGGTCCTTGTTGTCATCTTCAAACTATTTCCCCCTATTGTCAGGCATGCGTGCGGGTTTGCCAAAGTTTGTTCCAGTTAATTTGAAAGACATTGAAGCTGCTGGATTTCAAGAAGGTGATGAAGTATCGCTGGAATCCCTGAAAGAAAGGGGTTTGATCAAACCATCTGGCAGAGAAAGAAGTCTTCCTCTTAAAGTATGGGGACTATTCCTATCATGAAATTTACGTTGTGTGGTATTTGTTGAACTCTTCTTGGATAATGAAGTTTCTCTTGAAACCTTAACCGTTGCATTTTAAGATTTTTTTTTTCATTTTAAATTTCTTTATCATCATCATCATTATCATTATCATGTTTTGAGCTTCATAGGCATATTAACTGGCATTAAGGGGGCAACAGGTATTTTCTCATTTTGTTTCCTCACCTCTCCTCTATCTGGGGCTATGGTTTTCTTCATTACGGCTTTTCTAGGTTTCTTCTTCCCATTCCATACATCTTCCTCTCTCCTCCTTTCTTTTCACATTGTAGATTTTCATCAGTCCTTTCACATAGGGACCGTGGCAGGCCTATGTTGCACCTGACCAGATTCTTTCAGATGCTACTTTATCAGTGTTTCTAAATTTCCTCCACAATTCTCACAGACAACTGCCTTAAGGTTGGTCGTTATGCTTTTCTTGTACTATGCAGATTTCCATTATCCAATAACGGATTTCTATATTGCTATATAGTTTAGACATTTTACTAGATGACCATTGTCAAGTAATCATCAGTAATCTGATCCCTGTGCATGTGTCAGCTATTTCATGTGCAACATGATCAAGTTACAAAATATAATCATCCCTAGGAACCTCCAGTATTTAGATTTTTGCAGCAAGATGAGTCTTCTAGTTACTCAAATTCATTAGCTGCACATCATGTTAGTGTAAATTTAGTTTTTGGCTTGCAGCATTACATGGTTTAAGGTTTGTGCTCATGTTTTCAGTTTTCTGCTCTAGCTTTTCGAGTATTTTGGTGGATGATTGGCATTTATATAAGAACATTGATTATATTGCACCAAATTCATCGGATCAGTAGTATCCAAGGATTGCCGACTTGGCAAACATCAAATGAGTCAAATTGGTTTTTCAACTTTGTGATTCTCAAGTCTGTTTTGTATGAGTTGGTATGAGTAAGCTTATGCATGTCAAAGTAGGTCCATTGATTTAAGGTACCGAACTATCGATATGGTGCACTATGTGGATATGTTGCCTTGGCAGTATTTCATCACAGATTGGTAGATAATCATGGTCCTTTTAGATACTTTATCATCATTGTAAGCCTTGTCACATCAATTTAGGCTGATTTTCATCTAATGAAGGCCATGCAGTCAGAGGCGAGAGGCGACTAGTGTGACCAGGGGTTTGCCTCAGCCTCAAATGCCTAGGCGATTGCCCAAGTGTTTGAAGCGATATGTTCTCTCATAAATCACTATGAAGGAAAAAATGATAATACACGAAAAATAAAAAAATTTCAAGATAATCATATGTAAGACTTGAGAAGCACTGATCATCTCCAACATGTAATGTCCCAAGACCACCCACTACTCATACAAGTAGTGGATAGTCTTAGGAATCATCAAAAATAAGAAAAAATGTGATAGCGTGCAAAAGACATTATTAAAAGAGGCATTACCTACTTTGGAATAATTAAGAATAAGAGAAAGCATGGCTTCGTCTCGGGGGTTGGAGAGAAGAAATCTCGATAAACTCTTGGGAGATTGGGACTTAATCTTGGGACATGTATGTATATATATAGAGAGGGATGCTATGGCACAGACAATGGTCCAGATTGCACAGAGTTTGAACTCCATAATGGGTGATCAAAATTAAAACCTTAGGAGATGGGAACAACCCTAAGGGTAATTGACATCATTTCCTATGATTTGACTATTTTTTAAAAAAAAATTAGACTCTCCAATCATGAAGATAAAAAATGGCATTTGATTGGATGACTATAGCTAAAGTTCATGATCGGACGATCAATATTAAGCCCAAAGGATGGGAACAATCCTAAAGGGTAAGTTGAATATTTAAAATTTTATGATGATTTTTAATTTTTTTAAAACATGAGGAAGGGGTCAAAAATGGCCATGCGGCCCTAAACACACATGCACACAAGGAATGCTATATTGGATCTAACATTGTCTCGAAAGGCCCAAGAGAAGAGATCTTGAAGAGATCTCAAATAGAGAGATGACCATGTCATGATGATCTTTTACTTTTCAAAGAAGACTTTTAAATTTTATGCACGTAGACATTCAATATGATTAAATTAACACAATAATAAGAAGAATGTAAAAAACATGTTTACACGTATAGAAGGACTGCTTTCTTAATCTCAATACCTTCTAAACATATTGAAAAATTCGTTATTAGTTATCATCCTCATCCCTCGGCCATCAGTCTTCTCATCTCCTTCCCTTCTTCTCCCCCTCTTATCCTACTTTGCGTTATCTTCCCCTATGATCTTGGTCTATATTTGTCTCGGGACCCTTGGAGAGATGAAGATTCTCCAGAGATCTGGAAAGAGATGGCAAACCATGTCTAGTACTAATATTTGATCATTTTTGTTGCATATTGCACCATTTGTTGTGATTCTTGGCTGTTGTCACACTCTTCTTTCTCAATGTTTGTCTGGGCATGAGATCACTGCCTTTTATCATGCATTTGTCAAAAGGTGAATCTTCTCTTTCTTTTCTTTTTTTTTGAAGAATGTAGTTTAATTTGAATTTGGTAAAGTGATGTTTGGATATTTAATTCACCACCATAGATTGATCGGTTAGGCATGTTGATGATACTTGTGTTTTCAGTTTGACTTGTTCAACATTTTCTTCTTCTTTTTCAACTGCACCATAAAGTCGTATAAAATTATTTCTCTGTCATAATCATCATTGTCTTTGCCAGACGTTGCTATCCCTTTATGTGGTGTTTCTCTTACTCATGAGACCATATTGCACATTCTTGTTGATGTTTGTCGTTCTGTCACATATTGTCCACCTCAAAAACCTAGCTCAGATGGTCTGCAATATACTTAGATTTGTTAGGGACGAGTTTTTCAGGCAGATATCATGTAATGGAGCACGGATACAATGTCCACTTCTTGAAGATTCTCATTGTCCTCTGATTTCGACATCTTTTTCAGGTTTTGGGGGATGGAGAATTGTCTATGAAATTGAACATAAAGGCTCGAGCCTTTTCAGAAGCAGCAAAGGAAAAGCTTGAGGCTGCTGGTTGCACTCTGACCGTCCTGCCAGGCCGCAAGAAGTGGGTAAAGCCTTCTGTTTTGAAGAATCTTGCCCGTGCAGACGAATACTTTGCCAAGAAAAGAGCGGCAGCAGCTGCTGATTCAGACTCTGCCTGAGCTAACAGCAGTTACCATGCACCACAGGTTTTTGCGGTTGGAGAAGCTGACCTCAGAAGCAACAATCCCTCTTTTTCCGTTTCTCTCTTTTTTTATCTTTTGTGTATTTTGCTTTTCTTGATGTATCTACCTTCTGTGGAGTAGCTTGTCTCCATTTTCTATTCGCATGAAACTTAGGTAGTAACCAGTAAAAAGGGTTTTTCAAAAAAAAAAAAAAAACAGTAAAAAGGGGGACGAAAGATATAACGCAACAGTAGAGCAGAAAACTTGTATGCTACGGTAACTTGAGGTTCCACAAACGAAGAGTGATGATTCCTTTGGGTAATGTCTTTAGTTGCAGAAGCGTTTATGCTGCATAAATAATCCTGAAGACTTTTCTTCAAAGAAAAATGAAGACTACCTTCAGATACGAATGGAAAACCCCCTTCCCCAGAGAGGAAAAAGGAAGCACATATGCTTGGTATTAGTCTATGGAACATGTGATCTTGTATGAGTTCATATGTTTCCTCTCTGCCTTGGTTAGATTTTCGCAGCTTTTGAAGATAAATCAGAAAGTAGTGACTAGGATCCTTATTTACTCAAACAAATTAGGGAAAGTGAAAGGGGAAGATTTTTGAATCGTGATCATCGTTTTCCCAAACAAATGAAAGAAAAGGAAAAGGAAAAGAATTCTAAGTCGTGTAATAGTATCCTAGTTTCCAAATCTTAGTTTCAAAATTGTTGAGGCCTTATCTTAGTTTCAAAGTTGTCAAGGCGATGCCTAGAAGACACTTGGTCACTGTCTAAGTGATAAAGCCTTTTTTCAAGGCCTAGACAGCTAAATGTTGTTTTGGCTCTTAAAAACAGCGAGGTAAAGCGTTGCTAAAGCATGTCTAGGTAGGCCAATTCGTGGGTCAGTTAAATCGGGTCCATCCGGACCAGCTCAAATATCAATGAGAGGGGATGGTTATATAAAGGATTGTATGGGAATCAAGAAATAAATAATTTAAATGAAGAACATAGTGGAGCGATATTGTTAGTCGCATAGATGCTCGGCCTTGAGTGATGTCCATGCGATTTTTTAGTTAAGGAATCATCATTGCTTCTCCAGAGAGATCCGGTTGATCTCGAGTTTTATCTCTTCTTCATAGAAGCCCGCGACATGTGAAGGGAGCGATTGGCGGAGCGAAGGCGGAAGAAAGAGTAGAGAGGGGTGCCCCCTTCAAAAGGGGTTGGCCAGTGGAGGAGAGAAGGAGGCAGCTTGCCTTGGAAAAATCCTAGAACTTGGGTTATGATTTCTCTCAAGCTATTATTCATATTAGTTTTTGCAGTTTTTTATAAAAATTTCTAAATTTATGTAAATTTTCACTATATTCATACAATACTCTCGATCGGGAATCTCTTGCATGTGTCCTCTGGGCTTAGATGTTGTCTAGTTTTGGGTCCACTATGTCTAATAATATTTTACTGACTTGATTAATTATTTAATATTACATATTAAATGATAATTTATTAATTTATCATTGCATGATTAAATCGATTGGACTTAACGATTATGGTGGGCACCAAGTAAAACCTTATAATTGTAGAAGGCATTGGGGTCAAATAACTTGTTCAAAAACCTTTCTATCATCATTTATTGTACGATTATAATTCTTCATTCATACAATGTTCTCAAATAAATTCAAAATATGATTCAACTGTCAAATCCTAATCACGTTTATTTATGTAGATTAAATACTATCTATATGCACAATTAGAGAACTTCTTTTTTGATGTGCAATCCAACCTTGGTTATGGATTTCTTGGTATCATTCGATAGAGTATTTTCTCTCTTAATATTGAAAGTGAATGATTTCTTGTTGAGTTGGGCACGCAGTTAGTCATGTTGTCATTGAATTTCACCGCATTGACTATGTAATAGATGGGACTACGTACATAAATCTTTGACATTTTGGAAACTTTCTCTTCATTGTGATTGAATTGAAAGTGGAGATCAATCCAAAAAGAGAAAAGAAGCATAGTACCATAAGGAGGTTGTCCAATAGAAGCTATTGTGAGCCCACTGTAAAGATAGGCTAGGACTATCGTGTATTTGTTTGCCTCTAAATATCCCGCATATAGTACTTAGCTGATCTTCTTATAACACATTGTCTTGAGTAAGGAATAAGAGAGATCTAGCTAGATATACAGTGAAGGCGATCATTGTGAACGTCTTCCTCCTTTGCATCTTTTATTTTTTTCAATCTCCATTTTGCCAGTTTTGTTAGGTTGGTATCTTCATGAGCGAGTATGTTTTAAATTTCTTTCGGGTCTTTCATTATCTTTCCTAAGAACTTATGCGATGTGATTTTCTTTCTCATGCTTAGTATATCAGTCACATCAAGTTCATCATTATTAGTCTTGAACTTTGAAAGTCCTAAGAATAGTTCTATTTCTTCAAACAAGATGGTAGTTTCGAAGGAAGTGAAGATGAACGTGTGCGTTTGAGGATGTGATAATTACGCATTCTTAGTGCAAAACTACTACTAATTCTAGATCACGAGTAAGATAATTCATTTTATAATCCTTCAATTGTGTGGCTCCATAAGCCATAATCTTATTATTTTGCACGAGCACTTACCTTACCTTCGTTCTTGCACACTTTCAACTCATTCTCTAATGATGCTCCTATAGATGCATTGATGTTTTTGAACTCTCTAACAGCCTTTCACACTATGACGATGCTATTTGGGATGGCTGCGCAAAATAGTTTAGCTACAAGATCTCGATAGGGGGGTTGTGCTGTTTAGCCTGGCCCACCACCAATAGACATGGAAAAATACTATTTTTTCTTTTTTTTCCCTCTATTTGAAAGCATGAAATGAACCATTGGTACTTGAGTGATAATGACATTTATTTGGATTTTGAGATGATAATGATATTTATTTTATTTATAACTATTTTATCTTTGATGTCAATTTGTTACGGTAAGTCTCATCCAATTGCCATGCATTATCAGTCTGATGTGAACTGACATACTAAACTGGATCAGGAGATGTGACACCTAGTCGTTCAATATGATAGATTCTAAGAGGTGATTTCTAAGAGTCCAAAATTTTAACATAATCAATGGATTTATTAACTTTTCTATGACAACTTGATCTCTGTATAAATAATGTGGCTTATATAAAAGATTATCTTCCTCTCTTATTATGCATAAATTCACATTCCTAAGTGTGTAAAAGGATTCAATAGATTCTTTCAAGATTGATTTTTAAACATTACATTCCCAAATGAACCCTATGAGTAAAACATGAGATCCACACATAAACCTATATTACACGACCTATAGAAAATGCCTTAGATGGTCGAAATGGAGTGTCATTGTTGCAGCAAAATTCTCTTCATCCGGTAATTGGAAAGGAGGAAAATCATTCAAATTAAAGCATAGAACACAACAGCATTAATGAGATAAAAATGCTTCCTCCTTTTTGAGCCTCTAATCTAATGCAGCCCACTTCAGGTGGATTTAGCATGATGCTCTTCCCTTCCCATAGCAAGCACTATTCTGACATCAACATGAGTAATACTTGCTACAATCTCGTAGTTGTTATAGACTGATGTGGATTTATGGTGATGCAATGATCAAATTTATTTTTTTCTGTTTATAAAAAAATTATTGAGGTTAAATATGATCTAAACTCATTTTCATTTTATTTGATCTTTACTCGGATGCTTATGTTATATTTTCACGTGAACCGACGGCTGCCCACTTGCTGCAATGGACAGGTTGCACAAGCACTACTCTTCTTCCGACATTGATGTCCACGTTACTTTGTGCATGTCGCCTTTTTTTCCTCCTCCAGCCCAAGCCCAGCTAAAAGTGGGCCAGGCTGAAGGCGCAGAATGGGGGGCCCAGCAGCCGCCTGCCGGACTCCAAATCCGTTTCCAACTTCGTGAGGCGCCGGATTTCGTTTCCGGACCCAGCGAGAAGTTAGAAAGCTAAATTTTAAGGATTTTTTTTTCGAATAATAATGTCATGCACTGCAATATAACGTGGATAGCAATATATGGTACAGCAGCCATTTCATCAGACCGGATCGGATGGCTGCTGTACAGCCCGTCCAAAAATTTAGGAGGCGGTTTGGAGGCATTTTTCAATTTTTTTTATCAAATTATTTAAATTTTTTTGGAGTTTCTGATCAAAAATCCAAAGGTACAACCTGGTTGTTCGGATTTGTGTCTAATTTTTTTTTGAAAAAAATATACAGTCGGGTCGGAGTCAACCTGAACAATCCAGATATATCGTGAATTTTTTATTGGGACGCTCCACAAAAATTTTAAAAATCCAACAAAAAAATAAAAAATACCCCCAAACTGCCCCCTAAATTTTTGGACGTCCGTCCGATCATACGATTATTGTGCCATACATTGCAATCTACGATAAATTGCAATGCATAGTATTTCAGCAAGTATTACTCTTTTTCTTTCTAGTTTCTAGTGATACGTTACGTCCCTGGTAAAAGCAAAAGCAGCCCCAACGCCCAGGCAGCTCTCTTCCATCGGACGGTCGAAACTGGACTCCGTGGAGTCCGAAACGTCAGTCGTCGATCCAACCCATGCTAAACCAACAAATACTACGCAATTGAACTTAATTATTTATTTTGAGAGATTTGTAGACGGCATTCCCTAAATCTGTCGTCTTAGAAAATTAACCCCGTAATCACGGCATTTATTGTGATGTTTTTCAATCTCATAATGGAGGTTCTTAACTTTGGAAGAAGTTAGAGAAAAAAACTAAATCAAATGAAAAAGAGTCTCATCAAGATTCAGATTTTCTTAAAAGTAAAACTTCTTAAAATATCTTGATATCAAATCTTATATAAGTTCACTATCCTTCAACTTTTGAGAAAATTAAAGAAAAAGTTGGATAATGAAAACTTTTGGCCACCGATGACGTGACATATTAGCCAAGGTGCTAAAGAAATATCTCGGAAAATAAAGAATAAATATTTTAAACTTTGGAAGAGGGTCAGCTAGTATTCTAGGTCGTCTATACTTAATAAGCATCCATCCTTGAGACTGGAACCAATAACTTCACTTCCCACTTCACGTAGAACGTTAAAAAGAATTTTGCAAAATAGCTTCTAAAATTTTGGGCAAGAGATTTTCTATACAATTTAGAAGATTATGATGTCATTGTCCTTGTGTGTGTAGGCCAGGGATTCGCTTCCTACTGTCACTTGAGAAGCGGAACAGGGAAAAGGATGCGCACGTTGGGCTATATATTCCACAAATAATGTATGCAGATTATTTATCTTAATTGAGAATTATTATTGATGAGGGGCGATTGGAGTCCAGTCCAATCTGGCCCATTTAGTCAAAGGCCTAAAGATCCGTAGTCTGCAGGTACTTACGCAAAGGCACCACGTAAGTGCTTTCGGTACTCCAACTAACAAGCCAAAGGCTTGGATCTAGAATGCATGGTCTCCAAGTCTCAGGAACGTCAGGCCTAGATGACTAACACATTAGTCGGTAAGCTCCGAGACCAGCAATATCTCGATTACGTCTACCCAATAACGAGAGGAGCCTGCTTTTTTGGTAACCCAAGGTCCGATACTCATTCGAGGGGAGGCAAGAAGACTGGACTCAAAGACCGCCTCCTCTCGACTGCTTGAGAGATTGAAGGGCCCTAGGGTCGATCTATAACTCCTCCCAGCCATCAGGCGGGTCATGCAGGCTGACAGCACATTCACCTATTTAAGGCAAATCCCCACTATTTGCTCCCACGATCACAAGAGGGGATCCCTCCATCTAGCCCAGTATCCTACAATCCCTTCGATCAAGTGGCATGGATCGTGGGCCAATTAACTCTCCAAAGGCAACGGTCCCCTCGATGCTACACTAGGCAAGGACTATATATATCCATGACCCTCTCATGTAAAAGGTACGTTCGATATTACACTAAACTCTAAAAATCCTTTCTCTTTAGAAGTTGACTTATGCATCGGAGGATCTTGCTCCCCAGGAGGACGGGGGGCCCTCTAACATCTCTTCTTCCTCTTGCAGGCTCTACCATGAGTATTTCCAGTCTTACAAATTCTATCAAGTAGCTAGAAGATATGATTGGACGGTCGTCATCGCCTGACCAGTTCCTGACCGCTACATGATTGATGCCATATGTGGGAAACGCACGAAGAGCCATGGCAAGAGGCAACAAGAACAGTCGCCGTGCTGGAGCTGCATCGCAAGTCAACGACATTGGGTTCGACGTCGGCACTAACCGATCCCAAAGTGCGTCTTATGGGTCCTCACAGAATGGCGGCGATCCCATGGGATTAGTCGCCCAACAGCATGGGGTCATGCTCACCTTGATGCAGAAGCACCTTCCTGCACCACCAGCAGGTGCAGAATCTCACATGGGAGATGCGCCCCAGGGAGAACCTCAAAGGGAAATTCGACAACCGCCAACTGTTGTCGACCGGCAGCAGGGTGTACAAAGCATCGGCAGCCTTTTCCTCATCCTCGATAGGGAAATCCACTGCAACAACCTTCAATCCACCGCTTCGGGAGTCGTCGGCTCAAATCGCTCCTATCCCAAGAGGAAAAGTGGTCGAAAGAACCCGAGTCATCGCCCCCGGGTGTCAAAATCTCACTCTCCACAGGAGAGTCCGGTCGTACATCTACGCATCGACGAGTTGGAGAGAAGATTCGGTGAACGAAAGCACCAGTTAGAGCGCCACTAGAAGCATATCTAGGACCTCCTTCAAAGGAGGTGCTCACCATCCCTCTCCAATGAAGAAGGGGATCTCTCCCCCTTCGCTATCGAGATCTCGGATGTCCGCTCTCCAGGAAGTTACCTGTCAACAACCTCAACACCTACAATGAATAAGGGGATCTGAGACCCACTTCAACAACTTTCAGTCTTACATAAGATTGCACAGGGTCCCGACGCCATCTCCTATCGCGCCTTTGCAACCATTTTGGTGGGAACAACGCATGTGTAGTTCTCCTCTCTAGCTCTGGGTTTCCATACATTCTTTCAGACAACTCGAGAAATTTTTTTGAGACCACTTCATGAGCACCTACCGGAAGAGGTCATTGGCCAGCTTAGTGGCCATCAAGCAAAAGCGAGGAGAATCCCTCAGGGATTACATCTCGCGCTTCCACGACGAGGCTCTTCGAATTTTGAAACTCGAGGTATCCTCAACGATGACAGTCCTCACCTAGGGCACCCGAGATGATGCCCTCCGAAGGGGTATCGTCCTCTAAGCGCCTAAGATCTGAACACGCTCATCAACCTTGCACATCAACACGCTGACCGCGAGGAAGTGGTGACTACCTACCACTTCTGGGGAAAGGAGGGCGATCGCAAACGCCTGAACAAAAGGCCTCTTCCCGAGAAAAAGAAATCACAGCGCTTCGAGAGAGAATCCAAAGGTCCCGCAACACCTGGACCTTGCACACCGTTGACTACTCATGTATTCGAGATCCTACAGGATATTGAAAATAAGGAATATGTCAATTGGCCTCAGAAGATGAGGACTGACCTCAAGTGCCGGGACATAAGGAAATATTGCAATTTCCACAAAGATCACGGACATATTACCGAAGAATGTCGATAGCTGCAGGACGAGATAGAATCCCTGATACGGCGGGACTATCTTGGGAACTACGTGGTGAAGCCCAGCCAAGAACGCAAAGCCCCTCGATCGAGAATCGTCCTAACGGTATGGAGATCCACATGATCTCAGGCAGTCTAGCGTCAAGAGGAAATAGTCGCCAGGAGAAGAAGTGGTACGCCCTCCAGGTGAACCTTGTAACTCCTGACCCCAAGCGCCCCGAGCCTGAAAAAAATATTGTAAGGGATCGAATGAAGGATCCCATCATTTTCTCATACGAGGACTTGGAAGGAGTGATCATTCCTTACAATGATGCTCTCGTTGTGACTGCAACGGTTAACAAATGTAAAGTTCACTGCATCTTAGTGGATGGAGGCAGCGGCCCCAACGTTATTAGTTACGACTGCTTTCTCCAAATCGATGTTGATGTCCCCCCTACGCGATAGATGCGCATGCCATATTTGGCTTCTCAGGCAATGCGGTACCCCCAGTCGGAGTGGTAGCGTTGGTCATGACTCTCAGGACCACTCCTTAGGAGGTCACCTTTATCATCGACTTCGTCATCATCCGAGAGATAAGCACCTACAATGCCATTATCGGCAAAAGGATCATTGGAGGAGTGACGGGGGTCCCCTCCTCGTACCATCAAAAGTTGAAGTTCCCGACTCTTTTTGGTGTCGGGGAGGCTAGAGGAAGCCCGTCGCTGCTACCTTATCGCCTCTAAGAGACAAGATAGACAAGCGGCAAAGCTTCCCCAAGAGCCTAAGAAGGAGCTAAAGGCTGCCTCCCCCACTGAAAATCTCATGAATAATCAACCAAGCGAAGATCCGAACCTAATAGTTCGCGTCAGCTCAACTCTCTCGGCTTCGCAAGTAGAGGAATATTGATCCTTGTTGTCCCAGTATCAAGACATCTTTGCCTAGTCCGACGAGGATCACCGGATACTACTGAGTTGGTGGCGCATCATCTCAACCTGCTCCCAAACAAGAAGCCAGTCCAACAGCGAAGAAGGGGATGCGCGCCCAAGCGATAGGAAGCAATCTGAAAGCAAGTCACTAGGGGGCTGAAAATCGGCCTACTCAAACCTGTCCCCACTACCCTCAGTAGCTTGCCAATGTGGTCCTTGTCCATAAGGCTACTGAAAAGTGGCGCATGTGTGTAGACTTCACTGACTTAAAAAAGGCCACTCCAAAGGACTACTAT
Source organism: Zantedeschia hybrid cultivar (assembly GCA_030544215.1). Taxonomy (NCBI): domain Eukaryota; kingdom Viridiplantae; phylum Streptophyta; class Magnoliopsida; order Alismatales; family Araceae; genus Zantedeschia; species Zantedeschia hybrid cultivar. The sequence goes on from JARZZO010000009.1 coordinate 12,512,691, forward strand.
CTGCTGCCGAATATTGATCAACTGATCGATTCAACGTCGAAGAATGAAATGCTGAGTTTTCTTAATACATACTCGAAATACCATCAAATCAGGATGAACTCATCTAACGAGGAAAAGATGGCTTTCATCACCAACCTAAGGCATCTACTGCTACACCATGATGCCTTTTGGCCTCAAGAATGCTGGAGTGACGTATCAATGCCTGGTAAGTTTCATATTCGAATCTCAACTCGGGAGGAACATAGAAGTCTACATCGACAACATGCTCATGAAAAGCCCGAAGGCCACCGATCACCTCTTCAACTTGTAGCACGCTAAGGACGTACAACATGAAACTCAACCTCTCCAAATGCGCGTTCGCCATTAAGTCGGAAAAGTTTTTGGGATTCCTGGTAACCCATAAAGGGATCGAGGCCAATCTGGAGAAGCTCTATGTCATCCAAGACATGCAATGTCCCGACAAGACTCGGGACATCCAATGCTTGACTCGAGAGTAGCAGCTCTCAGTCTTTTCCTGTCAAGAGCAGCAGAAAGGTGCATGCCTTTCTTCAAAGTTCTATAGGGCATCCAGAAGCAATTAGGAAACAAAGGAAGGATCAAATGGACTCAAGAATGTGATGATGCATTTCAAGAGCTAAAACGCCACATGCCTCACCACCGATCTTGTCCAAGCCAGTTGATGGGGAACGCTTGTTTCTATACATGTCAGTCACTCCTCACTCGCTGAGCTCTATACTAGTGAGAGATGACGGAATACAAAGGCCAGTCTACTACACCAGCAAGGTCCTGCAAGGCGCCGAGTTACGATATCATATCGTCAAGAAGTTTGCCGTAGCTTTGATATACTCGACTAGGCAGTTGTGCCCTTACTTCCAGGCCCACCCCCTCGTAGTCTACACAAACCAGCCCTTGGGAAAGATCCTGCAAAATCTTGAAGCGTCGGATGCTTGGTTAAGTGGACGGTTGAGCTGGGAGAGTTCGACATCACCTATAAGCCTAGAACCGCTATAAAGGCACAAGCTCTCGCCAACTTCGTGACCTTGTGAACTATCCCAGTGCTGGAAGCAGGCAATGCAAGTCTCGATCCGATTTGGGAGCTTTATGTCGATGGATCCTCCTACACGGAGCTAGTCTTGATGTCCCCCAAGGGAATCGAGCTACACTATGCCCTGCACTTCAAGTTCTCGGCATCCAACAATGTTGCTGAATATTAGGCCCTTTTGTCAGGCATACGTATGGCCAAAAGCATGGGGGCCACCAGGATCAAAATCTTCACCGACTCCCAATTAGTAACTAGCCAGATTTGCAGAGATTTTGAAGCTCAAGACCCAAGCATGAGTTGGTACCTGCAGGAGGTTCAAAGCCAGACTGAAGGGAATACTTTGAGGTAATCCAAGTACCGAGAGAGGAGAATGGCAAGTCATTGGTCGGGTTAGTACCCTCTCGGTCAGTGCTTATCGAAGAGCTCGAATGACCGAGCATCCACAAGGAGGTCGTACAAGTTATTAGATGGACTGTGTGATGGATAGAGCCAATAGCAAAGTTCCTAACCCACGGCAAACTGCCAGACGACTGACTAGAGGCAAGGAATGTCAGGAACAAGGCTCGACGATTCACCATAATAGGTAATACCCTATACCGACCGTCTTTCTCCTAACCCCTAATCAAGTGCCTTCACCCGACGGAGGCTCTAAGGGCTATAAAGGAAGTCCACAAAGCTGTGTGTGAAAGCCATCTAGGGGGGGCGCTTATTGGCCCGCATACTACTCCGGCAAGGCTATTGGCGGCCCACTCTATAAAGACGTACTAGAATACATCAAGAAAAGCAACCGGTGCCAACGCTTTGCGGCAACTCCTCACCAACTGATTGTTCCCATGACAAACCTCCTCGAGTCATGTCCTTTTGCAAGATAGGGGATCGACATCCTAGGCCCTCTGCCCAAAGCACTAGGACAAAGAAAGTTTGACATCGTGGTCATTGATTACTTCTCCAAATGGATCGAGGCAGAGCCACTGAACAAGATAACTGACAAAGCAATCTAGAGCTTTGTCTGGAAGTCCATCATTTGCAGATTTGGCATCTCGAGAGCACTTGTCTCGGACAATAGGAGACAGTTTGCCAGTGCCTACTTTCGAGAACAGTGTGAACAACTGAAGATCAATAATTGCTACACATCAATAGCTCATCCCCAGGTGAATGGTTTAGTAGTAAATAGTAAACGAACTTTATTCTATAAAGTCAAGACTTGATCCGAGGGGGACGCATGGTCCTGGGTTGAAGAGTTACCTAGCGTTCTATGGTCACATAGAACAATTGCCCAGGAAACAACAAGAAAAACTCCCTTTCACCTACTTTATGGTGTAGAAGTACTGATTCTCCTAGAAATAGGGAGCCCCTCGCTATTAGTTGAAGCCACGGAAGCAAAAAGCCACCAACAGTTGTGGGAAAACCTCGACATGCTTCTGAAAGTCCGAGAAAATGCCAGACTTAGAATGGTAGAGTACCAGTATAGAATGGCCAAGTATTACAACCTTTAAGTCAGAGAAAGACAGTTCTTCCTGAGAGACCTAGTCTTGAGGAAAATCGAAGCCTCGAGCCGCAATTGGCTGTAAGAAAGCTGGCCCCCAACTGTGAAGGCCCTTACCGAGTATCAGAAGCTCTTGGAAAAGGCTCATACTAACTCTCCACACTCGATGGCAAGGAAGTACCCCGCACCTGAAACTCTGATAATCTAAGAACTTATTATTGTTAGGACCTCTCTAAACTTTGTACTAAAGTTGAAAAACAAACAATAGCCTTTCATTCTCTCGACATGTCACTATTAGATCTTTCCCCTGAGTGCTCACACTCGGAGGGGCTCTTAAGTCTATCTTTTGCACGAGTGCTTACACTCGGGAATGACTCTTAAGCCTATATATCCTATGAGTGCTCACACTCGAGAAGGGATCTTAATCATATCTTTCCCCGGAGTGCTTACACTCGGAGAGAGCCCTAAAGCAAAGTTTCGCAACTGTATTCACACTCGGGAAAAGCCAGTTGTATTTGATTTTTGTTCGAAGGAAGAAGACAGATTTCTCGATTAAAAATACCGAGGTACTGACAGGCAATAACATTGAGAGAAAACAAGTCTATTTCATTCAAAAAAAAAAACCGTCTAGAGGGTTACACTGTAATATTGTGCCCAAGTGGCTTACAAAAAAAAAAACATAACCCAAGGCAGACCGGCTGTCTCGCTCCCTAATGGGACCCGAGATACAAAATGTGGCAAGCTGGCATGTAATAGGTGGAAGTGTGGTTGAATATTTTGACAAGGTACCTTGAATACCTTGTCGGTTAACATCCATTCGGTCAAGATCCAGAGAAGGAAAACAGCTATGGGTCACCGGTGGCCTTGGCAGCAGTGGCGGTGTCCTCAGTGGTGAGCTTCTAGGGGCCGTCAGGGGAGGCATCCTCGTCGGAGTGGTAAGCCGGGTCGTCTTCTTCCAGCTGCCCCAAGCCCTCGATATCTGGAAAGAACGCTTAGGCCCGAGCAACAGCCACCCGAAAGCCAGCGGAGAAAGCCTTTTGCAGTACCTTTATCGTAGCTGATCGTGTACTACTCCAAGCTGAACTCAACCTTATCATCGAGGCACTCGTACGAAGACTTGTACTGGCTCACCACTTCAGAAGCTACGGTTTCCAACGACTGAGCGCAAGCGTTAGCCAGGTTCAGCTTCTCCTCGACCCTCTTCTTCTACTCCCTCAACTCAGCGACTTGGGCCAAGGCCGCCTTGATGCTGGCCCCCAACTCCTCCTTCACCGTCACCATCCGTTATGTCTCCGCCTGAGACTCGTCCAAGGCTCGTTGTAGGTCTTTATGCTTAGCCTCAAACCTCTGTCTATCTGCCTGAAGTTCATCGAACCTCTCAATAAGGCGGTAGGTCTGGACGAGCGTCCGCAAGCCCAATTGTAGGGCTCGGATGGAGAGCTTCAAATCAACCCTCCTCTCTTCTGGGGCCCGCTCCATACAGATGCACGCGGTCAAAGCCAAATGATGCACTACGTTCCCATCGGTGAAGGTGTTGTTAGTGTGGACCCTCCAGATGGGCGGGTGCCATGGGACCGGCTCTCGAGGCGGAGAAGAGGCGGGCGGCTGCCTCAGTTCGGTCAGGGTGCTTCGATAACCCTGCCCCCGACCGGCCGAGGTGCTTCAACGGTGGCCTCCCCTTGGTTGCTCGTCATGGGGGCTTCCCCGTGTCCGCCCCGCGCCTCTTCCACTGGGGATCACTTGCCTTGGCTGCTTCACCGCCTTGGGGCTACCGCTCGGTTGCCTTCTTATGTCGTCCCATCTCCTCTAGCCTCGCCATCGCATCAGCACGCCCGCCATCGGGCCTGCCAATGGAATGTGCTCAGGGACGTCGAAGTAGCCGAGTGAAGAGCCAATGTCGAGCCCTTGTATCTCTGTAGGAGGCGGGCCCGCCGAGGCTTCCCTACCGTCTTCACCCTCGCCCCGTACTTCCTCCCGCACGGCAAGAGAGGTTTGAATGACTATCTTGGCTGAAAAATGAAACAAAGGATTAATAAATTACCAAGAGCAAAAAGCATGGCAAAGAAACCGAGATGGACACTCACTCCGAGATTCCCATAGGGCAAGACCAGCTGCCAAAAAGGCCCTCTCGATAACTTTGAGGTCAGCGTTGGTTACGAGTTGGGCCTTGAGGACCGCCTTCCTCGGCTCCACATCCAGAGAAATCCAATAAGGCAATGGATCCTCCCCAACTCACTGAAGAATATAGGGGATGCCTAGGCGATGAAAGATCTCATCTTCCCCAACTCTAGCGAGCGACAAGGAAACTCAGTTATGCACGATAATGGGTTTGGCTTCCCCTCATATCCCATTTTTATAGGGGAAGGTCAACCAAGCTCCTCGCCTCTTCTCCCGCATAGAATGCTGAGAGGTGTCAAAATGATCCGTCATGATGATTGACCAGGTGCATCATCTGAAGCCAAAGGGACACATCCCATCGTGACAGCCCTAGGCATCTCGTCACCCGCTAGATGACACCACGTGGATGACCGACATGCCTAGGATTGCTCGGGACTCGTGAAAAGCATGATGATGTCATCTCCTTCCTTAAATGGATGTCTTTTTCGAAGTACAACCGACACGTCTGGAATCGCTCGAGGATCGCGAAAAGTGGAAGGACGCCATCTCCTTCCTTGAATGGACGTCCTTTTGAAGTACAATTGGCGCCCCATTTCCTGTGCATGCTGGTCTTGTCAACCCCTTTCGGACTTCCCGCTCAATGTTACTCCCATATTCGAATTTCAAATTCGAGAGTGAGGAGGCTAATGATAAGGGTTGATTGAGGTCTCGCCCAATCTGGCCCATTTAGCCAAAGGTCCAAAGGCCCGCGTTCCATAGGTACTTACGCAAGGGCACTACGTAAGCACTCTCGGTACCTCAACTGATGAGTCGAAGACTGGGATATGGAATGCATGGGCTCCAAGTCTCAAGAACGCTAGGCCGAGATGACTGACACATCTGTCAGTAAGCTCTGAGACTAGCAGTGTCTTGGTCACGTCTATCGAATATCGAGAGGGGTCTACTCTCTCGGTAACCCAAGGTTCAATACTTGTTAGAGGGGAGGCAAGGGGCTTGGACTCAAAGGCCGCCTCCTCCCGACTGTCCGAGAAATTGAATGCCCCTCACGGTCGATCCATAACTCTTCTCTGCCATCAGATGGGTCTTGCGGGCTGATGGCACAATCGCCCACTTAAGACACGTCTCCACGATCTGCTCCCTTGATCACAAGAGGGGATGCCTCCATCTAACCTAGTATCTTATGATCCCCTCGATCAAGGGACGTAGATTGTAGGCCAATTAACTCCGCAAAGGCAACGACTTCCTTGATGCCGCACTAGGTAGGGACTATATATATCTCTGACCCTCTTTTATAAAAGGTACATCCACTAAACTCTAGAGAATCCTTTTTCTTTCAGAACTTGACTTAGGCATCGGAGAGTCTTGCTCCTCGAGAGGACGGGGGCCTGTATGACGTCTCTTTTTTCTCTCACAGGTTCTATTATGGACGTTTTCAGTCTTACAAATTCTATCAAATAGCCATTAGATCTGATCGGACGGTCGTTGTCGCCTGACCAATTCTTGACTGCTACACTTATGAAGTTTAAACAATGGACATATTATGTTGAATTGAGATCTTCTAATTATTGGTCTGTACTACAAAAAATAAAAAATATTATTTTTCCAAGTAAAGAGGTCACCTAATATATATTAAAGATAAATATCAAACTTTTGAGGACTAGACCCCGAATTATCCATCTTTACGTGTTTGTCTCTGATAATAATCTCCTATTTCTAATAAAATCATGGTCCTGGGTCCCCGCAGTATAAATAAAAGCGGACCCAGTCCTTTGCTTCCGGATGGAGTAATCCTTTTTCTACTCGGCATTTCTTCTCCCTTTTATCCTTCTTTCCCCTTGTGCGCGAACTCCCACGCTCGGTGTTGGCTTCTGCGGCTGCTGCGAAGAACAGGGCGGGGAGGAAGCGAGAGAAGATGAAGGTGTTCGTGAAGACCCTCAAGGGCTCCCACTTCGAGATCGAGGTGAAGTCCGAGGACACGGTGCGTATCCTCCTCACCCTTTCTCGATCCCTATCCCGTTCCCTGTTTCCCGTGGTGTGGTGTTGCTCATCGATTCCGATCCGGCGTTTTCCTTCGGGAATCGGCTTCCTGGAGTTGGGTTTCGTCGATCAGGGTTGGTAGTTTGCCTCCGTAGGGCTTCTTTGGGGGATATTAGGGTTTACGGATGATGTGTGGTGGATTGGTGGGAGTGATTGTGTTGATGTGGTCTTTGTGTTGGATGGGGTTGGGGGTGGGATTTTTAGGGTTCTTTTACGGTTTTTGATGAAGTGCACTGGTGTGATTGCGTCGAATTATGTGATGTAGTTGGGAATAGGTGGTATCCCCTTTGGTAGGTTGGAGTTTATTTGACTTTGCTCAGATGTGGTAAGAGTTTTGCGCAGTTGGGATTTGATGGAGTACTGCTGTTGTTTGCGTATAATTGTTACTCGACGGGATTTGGGAAACGGGGGTCAGTGTTTTGCTGCGGATCTTTAAAGTAGCCATGAAGTAAAAAGGTTGTGGGGCGTGGTTAGGATCGGACATGAGTGCATGAAGATGGTACATTATGCCGGAAGAATGAATTTGTTTGGATGGGTATTAGTGCTGCTGAAAAAACGGTTTCATTACTTTGTAAATTTGTCATGGGGATGTTTAGGAGCCTTTGGCTGCTGAGGGGTGAATTCAGGTTGGTAATTTTAATCACTGGTTGCACCTTTGTTAATTTGACTAGTAAATATCTTTGTCTCAAGTATGTGCTGACCATTTGTGAATGTTGGATAGATAGGTTTTGTTGTCATGGTGTACCATACATACTGTACTGGGTTTCTGTGAATAGCCAAACTGCTGCATCATCCATGGCTTTTCTTTTCTGTTTTGTGTCACAACGAGGGGGGAGCATAGGGGTGAAGGAAGGAAGGAGGAAATGAGGCAAAAGAGAAGAGTCCATCACCAGCTATGCAAAATTATTTGTCCTAGGAATGTTTCGGACATTCAGTGAATTTTAATAGGTTGTTCTGTGAGGTACCGTGCTTTATCTGGTGCATGGTTTTTCGTATTTCAAAATGGGGAAGAAGCACAGGGGCATAGGAAGAGGAGAGGAAGTAAGTTGTTTGGAAGAATGCGAATAAGTATGTCTTGAGCTAAAAAGTTCTCTTTTTAAGTCTTACTCCTTGTTAGGTCATAGTATTTTTGCAAGACATTTTAATGTTTTTGCTAGACGCTCATTTTCCAAAAGTTATGTAATGCATCGAGGAGAGCTCCTTGCTGCAGGAAGTTTTGGATTTGATGGTGCGGGTGGGATTGGGTAGTACACTTTTGCTTTGTCTTTGTCAAACTTATCAAGTGTTGGGTTAATCTAGGAATTTTAGGGGAAGGTGCGCACTAATTTGGCTTGAGGGAACATTTTAGTGTCAAGTTTCTTTTGAGGTAGTTGTAGTTGTTTAGGAAATAACTGCATTACAGTACGTCTGAAATAACCAGGTAGAAATGCATGGGTATGAATGACAGTTCAAAATATGTTGTGTTATTTGCATGACAAATAATGTTCTGTGAAGCATAATATCTGAAAATTAATGTGATTGGATGTTGAATAATGAAGCAACTCACAATTATGACCCCTAGATGTGGCATAGTGTTATGAGACATAATTGCATTCATGTCGATATAATTGCATTCATGTCGATGGTACATGGAGGCATGGCTCTGGTGATTGCCAACACATCACTAGTGGGTTGTTTAATCATGGCATTTACATTGTCATGGATATAAATTCGGTTGTTAATATCTTTTGACACATGTTCAGGTGTCTGATCCACAAGAAATACGAGTAAAGTAACCCAAGATCCTAAGCACAATCTTATCATATTATTTTATCCGAAGATCTTGCAATCTGTAATGCAAGTCATTATCTAGCATATATCCTGACAACATTGGTTATGACGAACAATAACATTGTACTTTTTTTCAGGGGCACAACAAAAATTATTAGGAACATTTTTAAGATTATTTGTGTATATCAGTATATGAGTTATAGAAGCGATTGCGAATGACGCCTCATACAACTGTTCATTGAATAGTGTTCTTTTGCTAGGGAGCTGCTGCAGATGTCTAAAACTTAAGATGCACTTGCGCTGTCACTGTTATATTTTTATTATACTATAGATGATGCATTCTGATCAAAGATGAATTTTCATCTTGGATGCTGTCTGTTTGTCAGAATTTTCTTTATTCTTTCTTGATCCTTTGTTCTAATTCAAGCCCACATTGTCCATGTTTGTTGCATTAATAGTTTAAGATCTAGTTTTGTTCAAAATCTGTTCCACCCTTCTCACATCTGTCTAATTTTGCTTCAAAAAGTATGAGAACAGTCAATAGTCTGGCATCCTTATATTTTCCAAGTGACAGGAATCTGGGAGGGGAAGGGATGTTATTTGTTGCTGATGAATCTTCATGGGATCACATTCCACCATTTTCGTCTTGTTTCATGCTCACTTGTCTCTTGTAGCCCCCAATACGATATGATTACAGTGGTTCTTCCCTGTGCTTGCGGGAGATTGTCTTTACTGTTTAGTTATCTTTTGTAACTATTGTTTATTTTCATGTGCATATGTCCATGTTTGTACATATGTATGCATATATGGACATATGTACACTTCTTGTGGGCATGCACCCCCCCCCCCCCCCCCCCCCCCCCCCCAAAAAAAAAAAAAAAGAAAAAAAAGGAAAACTCTCGCCCCCACCCGCCCGAACAACACACACACAGACACACTCTCTCACCCCCACCCACCCACCCACCAGAACAACATAGAGAGAGAGAGAGAGAGAAGGCAGTGGGAGGGTTTCTAAACCTGCATTCTATTAACCTAAAACAACAATATTTTCTTTCATTAAAATTTTATTGATGTGCCTTTTTTTGGGGTTCACAAAGTATGTTTTCTTTAAAGTTTTCTCTGATGTCTCTGGTTCTCCATTGTTTTGAGAGTACCATGCCAAGGGTTTAGGGTTTTTCACATTGGTAAATATGATGGAGACTGGTAGTTGTATTGGAGCCTATGATCATTTTTGTACGGGTGATCTTCTGTATTACCTCTTTAGTAATAAGGATTTTGTTGGTTATATGCCGTCTCTTGCAAAACATCTGCTTAACCATATGCTTTTTATTTTTCGTACAAACATAAATGGGGACTTAATGCTCCTTGCAGCCATTGTAATTCATTTTCACATTTTCCAATGGTGTATCTTATTGACCGAATTTTGTAACTGTTCTCCTCAGGTTGCTGATGTGAAGAAGAATATAGAAGCTTCCCAAGGAGAAAATGTGTACCCAGCTGACAAACAGATGCTTATTCATCAAGGAAAAATTCTCAAGGATGATACAACATTGGAACAAAATGGAGTTGCTGAGTCCAGCTTCTTAGTCATAATGTTGAGTAAGGTATATATTTTCAAGGGAGTTTGTGTGACATGTAGAATGTTGGAGAATTCAAATCCTTGATAATCCGATTAACATAATATTCTAATTATATTAAGACTCGTATGTATTTATATTACAGTTCGTATGTCCTTTAGATGAAAATAAAATACTGCTATCAGTAAATGCAATTCTCCTTAAAAGGGAAGGAAATTCAGAAAAAGCAATTTTGCCATAAGGGGTAATTAATTTTCAGTTGTATAAATTCACTGTGAATATCCATTCTGCAAAGTTCAAAACTATTATCTTTGTCTTGGAGGATAAGCAAGTAGTTTCCTTCCCCTTATTCCTTTTTTTTGGTTGGGGGGGTATCCAATGTGAGTGAAGCTTTACATCCTGCACTTTCTCCATTCCAGCTTGACTTCTTCTTGGGAGCACCAAGTCCTGAGTTGACCAACCTTGCTCACAATTCGCTCTAATATTCTGAAGTTTCTTCTCTTTTCATGCTGATGTAGGACAGGATGAGACCAAGTTGAATGGGCTTTTTGTGAAAATGTTTAAAACTTAGGATTAGTGGGCCTTCAATATGAAATTATGAAGCACATAGGCTTTAAAAGGGGCAGTCCAGTGTCATGAGGCTCCTATCACTGTGGGGTCTGGGGAGGGTTAACAGGGTCAGTTGTGAAGCTGTGATCTCCAACGTCACAATGGAGCAACCTTACTGTTGCATGCTTGCATGTAGTCTTCCGTTCTGAAATGAATAGGCTTTAAAAGGAAGACTGAGTAGAGGTATATGAGCCTTTAACAGCTATCCTGGTATTTCTCTGGATAATGAAACAATAGCCCTTGGGATTGGGTCTTCAGGGTTTCCTTTCATGTGAGAGCTAAATGATCATAGGCTCAGGTTCAGCCTATATGAAAGAAGAAGATAAAGAGGGTGCTGCAGAAAGAGGCCCTTCTGTAAGAAGAGCAGCAACAATGGCAGTGTTGCTCAAGAACTGCAGCTGGCACTGGACTCCAGATTTTCTTGGATTTCCTTTTTTTCTTCTTTTGGCTACCTATTTTGTGATGGTTCTGGTGGAGAGATGATTGTTGTCAACAGAGACTTCAGGGTTGTGAACAGAGGAGTGAGTTTAAAGATAAGGAATAGGAAAAAGCTCAGAAGATGAGATCCTCTTGCTTTCTCTTCCTAAAGGTGATGCATGACCGAGTGTTGCAGACGGACAGAATAGGATTGTTGATGGAAGGAAGACGCAGCTTATAGAAAAAGAAGAGTATATAGAAGGAAGGAGAATATGCTGTGCAGCTGAACAAGAGATGAATGGTTGTTTCTGTTTTTGAGTGCTCAAAGCCTTGAACAAGACTAAAGAACATCAGACAAAATCAAGGTATCAAGAATATATAGGATCTAAAACTGTTTACTATGATCTCATTGTGTCCATGAAGGAGAAGGGAGCAGCATACACTGTTGCATGCAAATTTCTTCAAGCAGCGATTATTATCTCTGGTTAGGGCATTACTCTTATTATAATTAGAAAAGTGCATCAAAATCAAAATTGACCTCAAAAGCCTATTAAGTCAAAGACTAAAATTACTCCTAATGGATAAAGATGCATACATTTTGATATAAGAAACTGATGAAATAAAACAAGAAAAGTAGACAGGCTGCCAAGCTAATGCAGTCTACACGCAATCCATGTCATTTGAATGGTTATAACACATAGATCACAACCTTTGCCAGAATCAGTTGCGAATGACATTCTTGCTCCTACATCACATGCCTTGTGAAGTTGGATGCAAAAACAAGCGAGCCCTATTCTATTAGCAAGGTCTGTCATCTTCTCTGGTCCACCTTGGGTGGTTGGAAAGGATATCTCAGAGATATCTGAAATTGATTTTATTTTATATAATATTTATAACATTTCTGTAATTTTTAGTAGTTTTTGTGATTACTAGAGACCATTGTATAAACAATTTAAGGATAACTTATAAACAATCTAGGGTTATTTTATGTCTGTTCCAATTTAGAAGCTCTTTACAATAAGTAAAGTCAAAGGAGGGTCATTTTGTAAATACACCTCTATCTTCTGGGAATTTGGGGGGAGGGGATGGTGCAAACCACAAGCATTTGCGGTTTTCCGTGCACCTCCTCTTCTTTACACCCACTCCTGGCTTCTGCAGCAGGGGATCTTTGCTGGTATCATGTTCCCCTTCTCTTTCTTTTTTCCCCCTTTCCGCTCTTTCTCCTCCCTCACTGTTCAGGAGCCTGAGAACTACGTCATCTGGGTCTTCCTCTTTGGGCTTGTTGAGATCTAGATCCCATGAAACTGCATTCCATGTTGATTAGTGGTCCTAGTCAAAGCATTCTCAATGTGGAATTCCAGCATTTGGCTATTGGTGTTTTCTGGACATGCAAGAGAGTAAGAAAGAAGGGAACCAATGTATAATATGATGAAGGTTCCATCTTCAACCTTTTTTTCACATCTCTCCATTTCAATGTGAGCATCTTCAAGTTCTAGAAACCATTAAATATCTTCAAAATAATTCAATAAATTTAAACTATAAACTGTCTTTATCTTTGTGAACTTCATATGTGTTCTATCATCATGTCTTTTCTTTTGGCATGTTAGGCAATGGTAAGCTTGAACATGAATTGACCTTATTACATCACATAGTTTGGGCTCTTAGAATATGGCGCCCCTATGGCAATCTATTTGATTGTATCGAAAGGCTCAATGAATCGGGATTTCCCTATTGGGCCGGGTCATTTCAGGGCAAATAGATCATTTCTCATGAAGAGAATGAGAATGAGCTTCAAGAGGAGGAGGAGGAGGATTTGGAGTTCTTGGAGAGTGAAACCATGCAGTACCAGACACGAGATATATTTTCCAAAAAAACGAGGCTTTTTTCCAATAAGCCAATTCATTTGGGACCCTAAGGATCGAATCTTTTTCCTATTCAAAGATCAGCCCTTTGTCTCTGTGTTCTCTCGCGAGAATTCTTTGCAGATGAAGAAATGTTGAAGGGGTTTCTTACTTCCCACATAAATCCTCCTGCATCTATACATAAACGTTGGGCGATCAAAAATACGCAAGAAATTGAATTGTTGATTCATCGCTGGAGATGGCCTAGAACCAATAGTTCATTATTTTATAGATCTTTCCATTCTAATACTCCATCCAAGAGTTATCAATATTTATCAAATCGGTTTTTATCTAACGAAAGTGTATTGGATCAAATAGCAAAGACATTGTTGAGAAAGAGATGGCTTTTCCCGGATGAAATGAAACATTTGATTCATGTAACAGGAGAAAGATTTCCCATTCCTTAGCTGTAAAGATATGTGGCCATGGAAAAGAGATTAAGTGGAATAGAATTGACCGGGTGGTAGAGTCATGGAAACACTTGTTTATTCCATATTTTTGACCTTAGCTCCATGGAACAATATGCTACTGCTGAAATATGGAAGAATTTCAATCTTAGATCAAAATGCTATGTGTGGATGATATGAACTGCCTAAACAAGAATTCTTGAATGGCGAGCAACTAGAGCCTATTACTCAGTATATCAAACAATTTCCATTAATGAAACCATGTAAATCCATCGGAAAATAAAAAATATGCATGTCTGATGACATGGTTGGTGCTATCTACTCCAATAACGAATCATTAGTTTAATTGAATCATTAAAGAAAATAGATGGACCTTTCTCTTCGTCTCAGGTCAATAGATCTTCTCAATTGGAAGATCTTCCCAACTTTCTATGACCAATGTTGCCCATAAAATCTCCATTTTGACATTGTGCATGCTTGACGTGTATCTCCTCCCACCATCCTCATGATATCCTGCATTTTCACTGTTCTCTTCTTTTTTATTAACTTTTCCGTTATGTTTTGTTGTGGTATCTTTATAGAAGCTAATGTGAACATTTTTTTTGGTATTGATAAGATCATTGTCTATTTCCTGGTAGCTGTCTAATGCTAACTGCTCTTAAATGTTTTCAGACTAAGCCTTCTACTGGTGGACCATCAACAGCAAGTCAGGTATGAAAGAAGAATGATTATTGCTTCTTATTTATATTTGTTTTTACCTTTTCTTTCTTTTTGTTTTTGCAGCTACTGTGTAACTTTTGCATGCATTTTGCCCATTCTTTGTTTCTGCTTCTGTTTTACTTTGAAGTAGTTCTTATGTGCTTTTATTGTGGTGATACTTTCATGAGCAACTGGTTGGTTATGATAGTGAGACTCATGACACCTTACAAACATATTTGAAACCTGGAGCACTTTTCATCTGTTAAGAATATTGAATCACAATAATCTGTAACATTTAACCAAAGAGAACTTATGTTTGTTTACCTTTTTTATGACTTTCTAGTATCTCAGTTTCTTTGAACATGTATGAATGCTCAGGTATTTAACATTTGATTTTCCTTGTAGGAAGTAAAACTGGTCTTGAATTCCCATTTCAAATCATGAAGTGAGTTGAAGTGAATTGAAGGGTCCTTAATTTCACAATGTAAGGTTGTGTTTGATAACGCTAAAGACTCAAGTCTGAGATCTGAGATTCACATCTTAAACCTGAGTAGGGTAACACAAGTGTTGATTGCTGAATGAACTTAACTATTTGAAAATAACAAAGACGACCTCTGAGTGGGTGACATATTTTTTTTATCTTAATAATAGATGATGATGGCGACCATATCTCCTTTATTTCATTGTTTAATATATAATGAATTAAATTAATATTAGAAAATATGAACATAAATATGTATATATGGTGAAATATAATATATAATAAAATTTGAAAATTGTATTATACGAATACCTTTATAATAAATTATTGTATAAAACATAAAATTAATAACAAGTATAAATGACAAAAGTTGGATGTACCATCCTTACATTGTGCATAGGTTTTTACTCATGCAAGACCAAGTTGTATGCACATACAATTTGGAATTTAATATAATCAAAGTGTTTCTGTGGAAGATTGAGATTACCAACCAATAGAAGGATCAGATCTTTAATATAAAAGACTCTTTAACTGTATTTTTTGTGCTACTTATGAAGAGGACCAGTGTCATTTGTTCTGTTCATCTGGTATTATTAACATGCAATGGAGAATCCTATGCATAATCTTTGGCATTACATGGACGGAACCAATGTTTTAAAAATGCCTAGGTGGTCCGAGTCGGTTGACCCCCTTTCTGCCTCGGTCTTCTGCATCTAAATTGGGATGACGAACTAACCACTCACTTGTAGAGTTGAGCTCATCAGTAAAAGAGGATCTATGTTTCCTGAAGATTCCTTAATTGAGTGAAATCTTGCTTCCAATCTTTGATTGTATTGAATATAAACAAGATTATTCAACCTTTTCTGCTCCGAACGATTCCTCTTCTCTGTGTGAATCTAAAAAATATTGACATAAATAAATTAATAAGACTATTTGAATAATAGAGCTACAAAAATAAAAAATAATATTTACAAATATAATCTTACATGCTCAAAAGTACTCCAATTACGCTCACATTTAGAAGCAGAACAACAAAGGCCAATGATACGTATATCAATGCGCCTAAGATCTGGTGCATCGTTGCCCCACAACTCCCACCATTCAACTAAGATAAAGAAAAAATATGTTTGATGTTAAAGAGAAAAACATATTACGAGATTTTTCATATAAAATTAAACTATACATAGTTAGTTAGTTACTTACGTGGACTTTTTGTTTTTCGTTGACGAATTGCTCCTGACTTTCCAAAAGATTTTAAGGCTCTAGTGTAAAGTTTCAGTTGATTGATAATTCTATCTTGAACCTCATCATCCATGATCATCTTCTCTAAGCAGTCCATAAACCCCCTTTGCTAAGTCAACATGCTATCCTCATTTTTTCTCCTTCTCAACATAATAAACACTATGGTTTAAAAAATAACCAACATTATGCAAAGGATGATTCATGTGATCTTTCAATCTGTCATCAACAACATGAAGAATTGGCCCATACTCCATTTCATTGTATTTGAAGTTTTCTTTATTTTCTCACGTGCTTCTATCGTTTCATGATGAATATTACCCATAGGCCGCTCATCTTCTCTTTCTGCTCTTCTCAATACACAAACAATTGGTTGAGATGCTAAGATGGATTTTGCAACTCCTCTCCAAAAAACACTAGAAAAAACAACACTTGCTACTCTCTTGCCCTCTACCTTCTTTGTCCATGCACTGTTCTTCCATTCAGAAGATAAAAAATAATTGTCTCAAACTGTCCCTATGTTTATACAAGCTCTGTAGAGTCAGGAAAGATGTTGCAAACTTTGTAACACCAACTCTTACCAAGTCTTTATTCCCAGTGTGCTTCCTCATCATATTGAGCAATAAATTGTGCTTGTAAATAAAATTTGTGATTGACTGACCCTTTGCCACAGTGGTTTTAATGAATTCCATCTTCCCAATGTACTCTAGCATAATATCTAAACAATGTGCAGCACAAGTTGTCCAAAGATGTGTGGGCGTTTGTCCATCAAAAGTCGCCCTGTTGCTACATTGGTACTTGCATTGTCTGTCACAACCTGAATTTTAAATTTTTTTTATTGTGAATTATGATGAGATACTCTAGTCTAAGTTATATAACATATGTAGTACAAAGGTACAATACTCAACCTGGATGACATGTACTGCACCAATTTCTTCAATTACATCATCAATTTGCTTCAACAAGAATTCTGCGGTATTCGTTTATCAGATGCATCTATGCTTTTCAAGAACATAGTACCGTTTGGACAATTAACAAGAAAATTTATTAAACTTCTTGTCCTTCTATCTGTCCATCCGTCAGTCATGATCGTACATCCATATATTTTCCATGAATTTTTATAAATTTCTATCATTCGAGTCGTCCTCCTCACCTAAAAATTATTATGTATCAAATATTAAATATATTTAGCATAAAATACTAGATAAAATATATTAAAAGTTTTAATAGTTACCTCTTCCTTGAGAATGAGCTCCCTTAACTGATAATAAGAGGGAGGCTTAAAACCTGGTCCAAATTGTCCAATTTCCTCACACGTCTTTAAAACTTTTCAATCTAATGGCATTTAATGAAACACCTGCCTGATAAAACCAACATCCAATTGCTTGATCCACTTGTTTCTTATGTTTGGTCTTCACACGATTCTCCAGTGTAGTTTGTTGTGTACCAGTTGACGGTCTTTTATAAAATGAATCCATTGGGCCAAATACTCGAGGCTTCTTTCTACAAGTAAGCTCTGCTTCTTGCTGTGCTATAAGATTGCGTGATACATCACCTCCATTTGGTTCATTTACTTCATTGTCATCATCCTCATTTTCAATTTCCACATCCCATGGATTTTTCTCTAATTCTCCTTCTAGTTGTGCTTGCCTGGCAGATTTGGCTTTTGAATTTCTTTCAAAAAACTCAAAAACTTGCAGCTTGGCAGATTCTCGGACTTTTTTACATGGTGCTGTGTTCCCCCCTGATGCCCGCAATATGTTGCTTGAATCTGTAAATTCCTCCAACAATCACTTTTTGACAAAAATCGCATTTGATCTGGATCTCTGTTGTTGATATTTGCAAATGTTCCATATTTCCAGCTTACGTCATTAGATCTAGGCCGTAAATGTTGCTCATTTTGACCACCAGATGTCTAACCTGAAACCGAGGCAAACATCTTTGATCTTGGACAATCTAAGATTTTTTTTAAAAAAAGAGACACAATTGAGAAGGGATAGAGAAGAGTGGTAAAAGTCTAGATTCATGTTGGCAGGTTGCTGCCTAGTGCCTTCTCCAAAAAAATAAGAATAAAAAAACTAAGACAAGTAAACAGTCAGCCGAACTGTAGGACATAAACAATCAGCCGAACTAACAGATAAGTAGTCCCAAAAAAAAAGGGGGACTGACGGACTGGGACTGTGGGTGCACCATGTGGCTAACAACAGTGTGACTGTGACTTTGGGTGCACCATGCGGCTAAAAAAATATGTGGGATTGACGGACTGTGACTGTGGGACATAAACAATCAGCCAAACTGTGGGACATTATGCACCGTGCACCATGCGGCTAACAACAGTGTGACTGTGACTGTGGGTGCACCATGCGGCTAAAAAAATGTGGGACTGACGGACTGTGACTGTGGGACATAAACAGTCAGCCGAACTGTAGGACATCATTATGTACCGTGCACCATGCGGCTAACAACCCTGTGGGGATAAAAGAAGAAAAAGATGACGTAATTAAAAAAAAAACACATGCACACACACACAGAGACCAGTCTGAGTGGGATTCGAACAGGGGAGAAATGAAGGATAAGTCCCCCCCAAAAAAAAACCGGTGGCAGTTGGTTGGCAATGAGGCTTGACTTCGAACAGGGGAGACAAGAAGAAGAAGAGAAAGAATAAGTCCCCGGAAAAAAAACGGTGGGTGTTGGCAATGAGGCTTCGAACAGGGGCGAGAAGAAGAAGACTAGAAGAGGATTAGATGAAGAATAAGTCTCCGGAAAAAAAAAAAAAACGGTGGCATCAGTTGGCACTTGGCACCGTGGCAGACTGGTTGTGGGGCTTCGTATGGAGGAGGAAGAAGACGAAGAGGAAGAAGAAAAGGAAAAAAAATACAAAATAAAATGGGAAAATTACCTGTATACCCCTGAAATCTTTAAATGTTACCCCTCTATTCCTGCCTTTACGAAAACTACCCCCATACCTCCCTAATCTCTAACTATTGGTCTGCATACACTTGTGGTTTAGAGACGTTTATGGAGGAAGAATATTCCTCAATTTATTCTCTAACGGATGAAGCGGCTGTAATGAGATTACAAAAATGTCCTTTGTGAACATGACTCCCGTAACTTTACCTTTCCTTTTTGTTTTCCTTTTGTGCGAGTCCGGCAGCTGCAGTTATCCAAGTTTAGGGCTTGGACAGTACAGTGGTGGCGAGGACGCCCCTGCTCGGTGATGCCGGCAACGAGAAAATCGGCGGTGGTCTGGAACTTGGTGGCGTGCAGGTTGACAGCGGTGGCGAGGACGACATCAGTAGTGGTCTGCAACTTGGTGGCGTGCAAGTCGACGGCGGTAGTGAGGACGGCATTGGCGGTGGTCTGCAATTTGGTGCCGTGCAGGTCGACGGCGGTGGTGAGGACGACATTGACAATAGTCTGCAACTTGGTGGCGTGCAGGTCGACGACGGTGGTGAGGAAGGCATTGGCAGACATGGTGGCGTACAAGTCAACGGTGGTGGCGAGGAGATTTGCAGCGGTGGTGGCGGTGTAGAGGACGACATTATCAGACTTGGTGGCGTGCAGGTTGACGGCGATGGCGAGGAGATTTGTAGCGGTGGTGGTGGTGTAGAGGACGGCATTGGCAGACTTGGTGGCGTGTAGGTCGACGGCGGTGGCGAGGAGATTTGTAGTGGTGGTGGCGGTGGCGAGGACAGCATCGGCGGTGGTCTGCAAGTAGGTCTCGTTACAGATTGGCGGCGCTAGTGAGGACGACATCGGCGGGACTATTCTGTTGGGTGATCCCAACAGGTAGGATTTTTGTGGATGATACATACGTGATGTAGAAATATAATTAGATGTCGAATAATAACCCGTGGTTGTTCATATTATAGTTCAGTTAGGCCACCAACATTTTTTTGAACATGGCTTAGACGGCTAAGGACCAGACTACTCTACCCAAAGACCTGGGATCGAACCCAGGCCTCCCCCCATGAGTGAGTAATTTAGTGGACATTCAATAACCCGTGGTCGTCCATCTTATAATTCAGGGGACATGAATGATGTCCCTGAGTGCTATTGCAAAAAAAGATGTAGGACTTACACTTCCACCGAAGTAAGTAGCAGAGGACGAAGATTCTATAGATGCGCAGCTTGGAATGTAAGTATTTGTTAAAATATTTCAAATATTGCTTCTCCTTTGTTGAGAATGATTGTTTTGATATTTTGGTCTTATTTGAATTATAGGATGGATGATGTGATTATTTTCAATGGGTAGATGATGCACATTACACAAGCATAGACTTAAAATATCAGCTGATTGAAATGAAAGACATGATAGAGGAGAGATTCCGATCACTCGAAAATAAAGTGAAGTCATTAGAAATGAAGGTTGACAAACTAAACTTATTGATTGATATGTCGAAAGTGGATGTGAAGCAGAACTTCATGGAATACTTTACCAAGATTGTGAAAAATCATGTGTTGTATTTTGGGGGGGTTCTTCTTTTCTATGTTGTCCTTCATCATTTATTTTGAGATGTATATAACTTCTCTTTTAAGACTTCTCAGTTTAAGCTTTATTGTATATAACATCTCTTTTAAGCATCTCAGTCTGTGGATTAAGCGTTTCCCCAATGAAGGAAAACAGAAGGGGAGAAACTATACTGAGTTGCCTCGCCTCTTCTCTTTTCTGCACTTCCAACTATACTGAATAGGGGCCACATGTTATCCACGTACGATATGCAGATGATATCAACCTTTCTTTCCTGATGAAGGCAAGCGGCTCTTTGTGGCTAGATTCATGATGGAACTATTAGAGGTGTTCAATGGCTTGAAAGTTAAGTTTAAGAAGATTCAACTTATTGGTCTGCCTATGGAAGTTAGGGTTTTGAGCAGTCAGCAATCATTCTAGGCTGTCAACTTGGGGTTTCCCATCACCTTAGGAACTTCACTCGCTATATCTGCTCTCCACAGCAAGTACACATTTCAGGAGACGACTGTAGGATGAGGAGATTACGGAGGTCAAGAAGCTTCTTTGTTGCTGCAAGACTATTGCCTAGATGTTGATAGACAAGACTTATGAACTTGGAGATGACAAGAGTAAAGAGACCTTCTTTGTTAGGTCTGTTTACGATGTTATTTTATATGGTGGGATCTGCCACTTTCTAGCTTCCCATGTCTGATAGCTTCGAGGTGGTCAAGGTTCTTACCCGAAAATTTTACAATGCAGACACCTGTGACAGGTTGGCTTGGTTTATGGCAGATATTAGCAGTTTATGTTGCTTTGAGTGTTGAGGGAGGAATCTCTAGATGAATTGTTCATTAGATGTGAATTTGCTCAGGAGGTGGTCAAGGTTCTTACCCGAAAATTTTACAATGCAGACACCTGTGACAGGCTTTGCTCAGCAGTTTGTTATATACCTTCTGCATGTGACTTCGGTAATTTTAGATCTTTCACAGTCCTTTTCGCAAAATTGATGACTTTGGAATCAGGATCTTTTAAAGTAACAAGAATGTATCAGAGGAAGGCAATGCCAACTTGGGAATTCAGAAAGTCTATATTTGAAACAATCTTTATAAATTTGCTGATGAAGACAGAAATGAATTTCTGAAAGCAAGAAAAATGGAGATGTAAACAAAGTCATGGATCCAAGTACTTAAAAACATTCCACTTACACCAGCATAAGCCGACCCATGCTCCAAGCATACATGGCTGCAACCTCTAAATCCTTGTGCAAGCCATATGTCATATGACTTATTTACTTAAGCTGCTTCCTCAAACTTCATGAAATAACAAATTCCAATTTTGGTTACCGGTTACTACCATCACTTTTAAAAAATTTGACGATACACACACTAAGAGACAAATTTGGACAACAAAATGGACATCTAAAGAACTCAATTGTAATAAGGGACAAATCTGATTTGTTCCGTACTTGAGGTCTCATAGGTAAATCTAAATTAATACTAGGACCTGTCAGGACCTATATTGGCTGCGATCATCTATTACCCATTGGAGTCACCTGATTTTAATGAACCTTTCATCCATTCCAGATCACATAAACATGCTATTCATGTCACATTAGCTTGTCATCCATTCCAGATCACATAAAATTGTCATTCGTAAACATCACATAAACCTGCCATTGACCTATCATCCATTCATCCACAGACAGAGAAAAAAAAGCCTTTAAATAGGCCTGGAAAATCCACATTAACCATGCCATTCATAATAAACACAGTGGCCTTTACACATGCATGGCAAAGCCATCCATCCATCCACTAGAGTATTAGGGTTCTTCTACTATGGACACGTACAAAAATTAACCTGTCATCCATTGACCTGTCATCTTTGACCCTCTAGTCACTACTGAACATCAAGTGCATCAACAAGAGGCTTACAAAATCACCCACAAAAAACTTACAAAATCAGAACATCTTTTAGAGGCTTACATATATCCCCATGTAAAAGAGAGTTTAGGTGGGCAGCAAACAAAACAACAAAATAATCTCTTATATACTTGTGCCCGGTCGGCTCCCAGCAGGCACAACCCATCCTCGTCCTCGACCCCTTCCCCTTTGCCCAAAAGAGCTTCCAAGTGGTGGCCGAGCATCACCTTGTGGTGTCACTTTTCTTGGCCTACCTGGTGGCCTCCTATAGTAAAACATGATTGAAACATTAGTTAACGATGATATAGAAGGACGAATAACATGAATACTCTTTCAATGGTACCTACAAAAATTATGTGTTGTGAGTGAACTATATGTGAGTGAACTTGAGTGTTATATTATGTTGCCAGACCTCTAAGAAAGCAACAAAATTCATGTATGTTCAATGGCATGCACAAATTATGCTTACATAACAAAATGATAGCAATTAAGACTTGTGATATTGAAGGCAAAGTACATCTATTACCTTTCAGTTGAACTCGCAGAAGGGGGTTAATGGGGTTCTTGCAAGTGTTGACATGATGGCCTGAGTATCCTTTTCACCTGCTTTGCTTCATCTGGATCTCTAATATGATTTTTCTTAGGCCTTCTAGGGGGACGACGTGTATGGGGACGGTGTACAACTTGTGCAAGATGAATCCAATTTGTTTTGTCTGGCAGTGGACTTACGGAACCTTCATACATCTGCCTGTAGGCCTCCACTGTAAAACATCTATCAACATATCTTTCCCATTTGGGGTTCCTAAATGATGCAATAAAAACACAAGCATGCACACATGGAAGTCCAGTCTTTTGCCACTTCATGCAACTGCAAAATTTCTCATCTACATTAACAACTAATCGCTCACAATGTATTCCCTAGCAACGGGCACTATAGTGTCATTCCACCTTTTGCAGCTTGGCTCCTCCCGACATGCATACTCTTCATCAACTTGGATCTAACATGATCAATGCAATCTAAAACAGGCCGAGTCCGAGCATATCCAATGTAATTGTTAAATGACTCACTGAAGTTGTTGGTGATATGCCCACAAGCGCAGGGGCATGTGAATTGGGATCTACTCCAGCATTTCCCCCTTACAGCTGGGGAGGTCAAATAATCATGTGCCTCAAGACTCGTCTTTTTTATCTCACTCATGTAGCGTTGAAATGCAAAGTCATTCCACGCCCTTGTAGCATTCCATAACAACTTCTTCAATGCCACACCAGGGAAAAACTTCTTGAAATTCTTGTATAAGTGTCTGAGGCATATTCTATGGTTCACACCCGTGTATACTTGAGGCAATACTTCTTCTAAACCTTCCTGTCTATCTGAGATGAATGAAAGTTGCTCAGGATGCCCAATGGCCTTCTTTAATTTTTCCAGAAACCAAAGCCAATTATCTTTATCCTCATCCTCTACTAATGCAAATGCTACTGGAAACAAGTGTGAATTCCCATCAATAGCGGTGGCCAAAAGTAGTGCTCCACGGAAAGTGCACTTTAAATGACACCCATCTAACCCAATTAAAGGTCTACATCCCACAATAAAACTATCAATGGATGCTTTAAAACACACAAATATTCTCTTGAATGTAAGATCTGTCTTTTCCTCAAATTTGATTTCACTTCCAAGATTTCTTGTCTGAAGCTCATATTATAGGCCGGGCACTCTTGTATACATGTCCTCCTAACTGCCATGAATCATCTTCAAAACTTGAACTTTTGCCTTGTACAACCGATGATATGGGAGTACAACATGAAATGTTGCTTGGAGCCTCCTTCCAAGCTCTCTTACTTTAACATCTCCCTCATTTCTTAACCAAGGGACGAAGTGTTCGGCAATCCAACTCTTTGTAGCCATTGCATTTCCCGGCCTATTTTCAAAGGAGCATATGTGTTGGGCACGCACTGTCTTTACCTGAAATGTCACCCCGTTACCAAGTCTAGATGCATGTAAACGCCGAAGACACTGAGGATTTTTACATTCCACAGTAATCCTTGTTGGCTTAGAGCGGATCCACTTTACTTCAAACTCACTGAGTATAGCATATTGAGATAAGGCATTCCTGAATGCCTGAATATTCTCATATAAAACACCAACAGTCATGTCCGGTTTCTTGGCGTCACTAAACGTAAAATCATCATCATCACTATCAACTGAATAATCATTATCATCATTGTCCTTATAGAAGAATTGGAAGGGCTATAATAACTATCATCTGACTATACTTGCACATTTGGATTATTTTCAAAAATGATTTCAGCTTCACTCCCAACAATAGTATCCATTTGAATATCTTCTGCTGGACCATCATCCTCATCTAATGGCAACACCATATACTCAACACAAACATATATATCAAACACACAATTATAACTATATTTATCAAATGCCTCTAGCAAAGTTGCATTACTGTCAACATTTATGAAATCTTTCTTTTGCGTCCTTGGAACTGAAACCACAAAATACAAGTCATGTTTTGTATCTTGCTTCATCAACCCAGAAGCAATCATCTTCAATTCAATAATATTTGCATAATCCCTCGTCCATGTAAAACTCTTAATTTTAAAACCAGTAGGACTCATCTTCAACTCT
This sequence comes from Zantedeschia hybrid cultivar, assembly GCA_030544215.1. NCBI lineage: Eukaryota > Viridiplantae > Streptophyta > Magnoliopsida > Alismatales > Araceae > Zantedeschia > Zantedeschia hybrid cultivar. The sequence continues at coordinate 12,537,481 of JARZZO010000009.1, forward strand.
CCATTATGTTCAATGACTCTTTTCCAATACCCTCCATAATGCAATTTAATTGTACATCATGTATCATACATGTCCATTCCTGTCCATTAACAAGAACAACTACTTCAAATAAGACCAACAATGCTTTGTAAATAAGTTTCTAATTGTGAATTTAAACATGTAGCCAGTGAGAGAGCAATAACAACCTGTTCCAAATCTACACTCCTCAGCAGAATGGAAACTATACTTATGAAGACAGAAAGACACTCCTCAGCAGAACCAGTTCCAAGTATACAATTTTAAAATCAGTAGACGAGGATTTGATTAGAGAGAGAGAGAGAATCACTAAAGAGAGACCTGTAAGGCTCACAATGTATAGGTCGATTCACTCGCATAGGCGGTCAAGTGATTAGGTTCTAATTAGGTGATCAAGTGATCAAGATCTAATGATTGTTAGGTCATTAGGTTCTAATTAAGTGATCAGGTGATCAATGCCACCACTCAGTTTTGGTGCAGTCACTTAGGATCACTACGAACACTTAATGATTTGCTGCAGTGGTGATCAGTCAGGTGGTTTATGTTTGGTGACTTTTCAGGTGGTTTGTGAGCAAACAATTATCTTGGAAGTAAAATATCAACTGTTCATTTGGGTGTCTAATGCAACAAAAGAAGTGGATCATTATTACCTAAAAATGTGATCCTGCACACTGTGACCATTCATGACCTGTAGTGATCACAATGTGCAAGTCTGCAGATAGGATTTGAATTGGGAGAAGTCAAACGAGGAGGTCGCACACACACACACACATAGAGAGAGAAAGAGAGAGAGTGAGTTATGGTGACTGTTTTGTGTGCTGAAATTCAACAAGGGATCCTGCACACCTCTGCTCAAATTTGAATCGGGTCTCCTGTACACCTCTGCCCTATCTCAGTCCGTTAGAGAGAGAGAGAGAGAGAGAGAGAGAGAGAGATACCTATGACGAGATAGGGCAGCGTCAAGGCCGACCCCTAGCTTCCTCAAATGGGGCAATGACGCCGGCCACGAGCAACCCGGGCTACGAGAGCAGGAGGATGGCCACGAGTTTTCCTTTCTCTTGCCAGCGGCGTTGGCCACGAACAACCCCGGCCATGAGCTTCCCTTTCTCTCTCTAGTGGTGCCGGCAACGAGCAACCCCTCCAGCGGTCACGTGCAGCGGTCGTTCGAGCCCTAGCAAGGAGGGAGAGGGAGGGCAGACGAAGGGAGGAAGGAGGTAAACTCATCATACCTTAGGGGTAGGTTAGTACATTCACCTTTTAACCTAATGAGAGTTAACCACCGTCCATTGCTGTTGACGGTGAGGGTATGAAGCGTGCTTGTTAGAGATTAGGGGGGTATGGGGGTAGTTTTCGTAAAGGCAGGAGTATAGGGGTAATATTTAAAGATTTCAGGGGTACACAGGTTATTTTCCCTAATAAAATTTATTAACAAACTACCTACCTGATTCATTGGTTCGGTTTGCTCCGCTGAAAGCCTACTCTGCTCTGCTCTGTAAGCCTTGCTCTGCTGGCCGGTGTTGTTGCTGCTGCTCTGCTGAAGATGTTGACGTGGTGCCGTGAAGGACCGCAGGTGAAGCTTTTGTCTGCAGTAGGCCAGGGCTTAACCTTACACTTGGGATTTATGGAATCATGGAGGCTCGCAGGCTACAACTGCAATAGAAAACATCAAACGAGTAAGCTTCTAGGTTTGCATGCAACAGAATAATCATTCAATTTTTTTTTTTAAAAAAAACACAGCATTCGTACCTGATAGCCAGGAGTCCCATGGAGTCCCACCATTGCATGACTGTCGTGAGGAAGAAGTGGCCACGACCGTTTCTTCCCTCTCGTCGTGGAAGTGGAAGATTCCTCTCTCTTAAGGAGACCGAAGTCATCGCACGCCACGCTCCCATTAGATTGCGGGAATTTTAGGGGCAGTTTCCATTAATACTGCCTTATTTAAGGTAGGTTTAGATATAACAAAGGGGTATTTTAGTCTTTATGAAGTGCTGGGCATGTCCAAATAAAAGCAAAGAAACATGAAGAGGCGGCTTCCACCCAGGCGGAAACAGGGACCGACCCGCCCAGGCGGGCCGCCTAGGCGACTATCGGCCGACGTTTAAAACCTTGGACGGAACAATCATCTGTTCTGGAATTATTAAAGTGGTGGTATGATAGGTGCCTTGAACCTGGTCAGAAAGGGGTTTGGTCTTTGGTTGTCCAGCTATGTTGTGGCAGTGTGGTTCGTAAGAAATAAGAGAAGATTCCGGGGGGGGGGTTTCAACAGTTACTATGATATTTTAATGACCATCAGCTAGGTGGAAGATTTGGCTAGAGCTGCAAATATGGGTCATCGTATTTATTCTGAGGTGGCGGAGAAGGCTCGACAGTGGAACTTGTTCATTGTTTGAATTCTGTTTGATTTATACTCTGGATAAATCATGTCTCACTTTTGTACTTTTCTTGTAAGGGGGTAGGGCTGTGTTATCAACTGGGTGGTTGTGTTTTGATCTCTTGAGAGGCCCATTCCTCAGTTGGGTCTTGACTGTTTTTGTAATCTTTCTGCTATTTCAATGAATTGTGACTTTTGTCACCTTAAAAAAAAAGTTGTATGTACATACAATCAACTATGTACATGGTTTATTCTCCATGTTTGACATTTTCATGATTTTATCTTTTTATTTGATATAATTTATAAATGCAATATGTTCTATTTTGTTTGATAATTTATTTCACTAAATATGTATCTAATATTGATAAACTTAAATTAAATATGTAAAATTACAAAAAACAAATTTTAATATTGACGTTGAATATGTTGTTATTTTAACACACAAAGTAAATCAATTTTAATTCTAGTTTGAAGATAAAGTATATTTTAAAGTAACTATTTTATATAATGTTCCTTAAATAATGTAAAAGCATACAATATTAATTGTATTACTTTATTTTTAATATTTTGATGCCTAAAATATTCTGATGGGGAGGGAGAGAACGGATGGGGTAGATAGTTTAAGCAATTAATGTGGAGATGACGGGGAGGTGGAGGGTTCATGCGGTTAACATGGATAATGAAGAGGAGATGGAGGAGTGGTTAGACTACAGAGTATTAGATCCTGGGTTTGGACTCTTCTAATTAAGCATTAAGCTTTATCATGTAGCTTAGCGGTTTAGAGGTATTTTGGGCAGTTTCCGAATTTTAAGTACTTAAAAGTAACTTTTATAAAATGCATTTAACTAGGTGTTGTTTGACCGCTTAAGATGCAAGACCCCAATTAAGAGTTATCAAACAGGGCCTATGACTAACCTTTTTATGCGATCTCTAGCAATGTGGTTTTATCTTCAAGGTTGAGGTCTAAGATCTGGATGCAAATGGTACTAGAAGCTTGAAATGCCAGCATTGATGTATACTGCCTCATGTCCTTGGAGGGATTGTGCCAAGGAAGAAATTTGCTTCCCCCTTTTTCTATATCATGGCAGGAAGGCAAACTCTAGATTGGACTCTGGATCGGTCTGGGTTTGAACCGATCGGATTGGCCGATCCGATCTGACAGGGCCGAATCCACACTTTCTAAAAAAAAAGTTTTTTTTTAAAATATGAAAAAATTATAAAAAATAAAAAAATCATAAGTTTCTCAAAGTTAATACTATACATGACATATCTAGTACATGAGTGATGAAACTCAATCATCCTCATCTAAGTCATGAGAAGAAGGAAAAGACCTATTGTCTTTTCTACCAAAATCTAAATCAATTTGGGTAGGAGGTGGGATATGTTGTTGTCTCTGAATACATTCAACTATATGAACAAATGATGATTTGTGTACAACAATGGATGGAATATGGAACTCTAAAAAGTATGCTCGCACATCATCAACAATCTCCATCCTAGATCCTCCCGCTGATGTAAATGAAGATGGATGAGTTGTTGATGTAGGTGGCCTGGTTGTTCGCTGTCTACTTACTGTGCTAGATGATCCTTTGTCCTGACGTTGAAACCTTTGGAATTGTGTGCATACATCATGGGAGACTGAAGGACATGAGAGCTATCTCTGCATATCCCTACAAGATGCTCCGCAAAACGATAGATCCCCGCTAACAAGGTATCCACAGTAAAGACAATGGATCCTTCGATTTCTTGGGACTGTATACTCATGGTCCCCATGTCGAATGACGTCGCCTACGTGGCATCGATAAAAGAAGACTTGATAGAATTTATCCGATTTGATCTCCTTCATTTTTTTTTTAAATGTGTATAAATTACAAAAATAATCAGCAACTCTACTTTGATTTCTTTAATTCAGACTCTCTTTTTAATCTTTAGTAATTGGTCTCTCTATAACACACTCTCTCTATCTTTCATTCCTTACATTTTCTTTTTTTTTGCTCTTTTTTTAGTCTTATATATATTAGTATTAACGGTTTTCGATAGTAAATAAAACAAATAAGTTTACCATATTGTGTCTCAGAGAAAAATTAAGAAATATACACCACTCTTTTTTTCTGTTGACAATTTATTTAGTTTTGGATATAAATGACAATAAGGATACTAAATATTTTTGTCGATGACAGAAATTAGTAGCTTTATTGTCATTTATCCAAAATCGAGTCACCATTAATAGAAAAAAGGAACAGTGCACATTCTTTATTTTTCTTCCAAACCACAACTCGGTAAATTTATAGATTTTATTTATTGTTGAGGACTATTAATACTAACATATCTAAGGGAAGGAGAGAGAGAGAGAGAGAGAGAGAGAGAGAGATATAATTTTTTAGAGAGATTGAGAGGGAGAGAGAGTGTGTGATAGCAAGACAATTTACTAAAAAAAGCTCCTTGAACCGTCCACCCGATCGTTGTAGAATACTAGAATCTCATTTAGAAAAAGGGAGAGAAATATTAGATAGGAAAAAAAAAGATAAAAACATTAGATAGATGAAGAATTATCTATAGTAAGTAGATATAAAAAGGATTAAGGAGAGAGAGAGGGAGAGAAATATACTAATATAATACATTAGATAGAAAAAAATAAGAGAGCGAGGGAGATAAATATTAAGTAGATAAAAAGTAAAAACATTAGATAGAGGGAGGAAAATATATTAACTGTAATATATAATTATTATAACATTAGATATAGAAAGACTTAGAGAGATGGTGAAAAATTTGTGACTTTGGAGAGATAGGAAAGAGAGAAAGGGAAGTGAGGAAGAACTTAGAGAAAGAGAGAAGTGAGGAAATGGGTTGGTGGGGATGGGAGAGGGCCTTGGGGGGTTTTCATAAGCCCCTCAAGGCCCTTGCTAGCCGTTGGGCTCATTCCCAACGGCTAGCTGCGAACTAGCCATTTGGGTTACGGATCGGCCGATCTTATCCGATCTGGGCCGATCTGTCCGATCATAAGGGAACGGTGGGTCAGGGCTCGGGATCGGATCGGTTTGGCCGAAAACCGATCAGATCGGCCGATCTGATCGGATCTGTGCCGATTTTGCCTTCGACTATCATGTCTCTAAACTTGAGTGTTCACTCTACCTAATATATGGGAAGAGTTTTAAAAAGACACCCCTTGTAATTTTGCTGATAACTTAATCATGTATGAAGCAAGGTTCTAAAAACTGGATTGTAAATTGGATCGGCTAGGGCTAGTTCCGATCCCGGTTCCTGTTCCAAGGCTGGTTCAGGCCAGTTTTGGCTGGTTCTGTCCAGTTCAGGCCAGTTTTGAACCGTATCAATTCTGGCCGGTTCCAATCTGGTTCAGCTGGTTTTTAGTACCATGGTATGAAGAGGATAAAAGGACAACATGACTTCTAGAAAGATATGCTAAAGGTTATTTTATGTTGATATTGACTGGAAAAAATAACTACTAATGTAGGAGATAATCTGTCTCTTTTAGTTAAAAGAATATTGGTGTGATTGGGAGAAGAGGCAATGTAAAGTGGGTGTGCTGTGTATTGTGGGTTTGCTGGTTAAGGGTAACAAATCAGATAAAATAGGGTTTTCAAGAAATGCTAATAGTGTGTGGGCCTCTATTAGATACTCTCTTTTCTAGCACTGGATGAGCACTTGGAATAATGATGTCATACTTAAGTTCCTGTCTTTGCCATGCAGTATTGTCCATGATTGGTTTTTAGTTTGAATTTGCTATAAGCCTCATGAAATATGAATATTTTCACCATTGAAATAACATCTTCATGTTTAAAGGGATTGAGGGTGCATTATGCATTTGACATTTGTAGTGGCATTTCTTTGTTAAAATTCATTTCCGGCGGATAGAGGCTTCTGTGAATCTGCGACATGTATCATTCTTTTTTTTTTTTTAAATTTTCTACTGGACAAGAAGTAGCTGCATGCATAGGACTGTGGGATGATAATGATGAATGCCAATTTTCCATGTAGAGAATGAAGATAAAGCTAGGAAAAATAGCAATGTGGCATCTTTCAGGAATGGGTGCTATTGGAGTTTCCGACCATTGATTTGTTTGTAGACACTTGTGTGTAAGATAATCATCTCAGATACTTGGGCATGACATAATGTTTGGATGTGTCCCAACAATCTATTTTGGGATTTCAAAAAATCGAGCACTTTAAGAAGTTTTCTGAATTATGTTTGAATATTGACTATTATTTTATTTACAATTTTAAATAAAATCTAATTCATCATGCTTTATTGTATGCCCGTGTACATATGTCAACTTGCACATACCTTCTGTGTCATGTTTCTAAAATTCATCATGCTTAAGATACATGCTGGATGTCAAAACTTGACATGTCTCACAAATCACAGTTTCCAACAAAAAAACATATCTTCATATTCTCCTTTGTGGAAAAACTCCTTGAAGAATGCCAGTTTTATAAGGTTGCTCAATGAAGAATCAGTTGATGAACGAGGAAAAATTATTGTTGTGGGAGGATCCCTGGCATTTACGGAGGCCTTTTTCTGTAATTGTGGGAGGTCAACTTATAATGTTGTTGTTGGTTTGTTTATCCCTTGTTGGTCTTATATGAAAGGATTATTGTTTCATGTGGTCCTGGGACTGTTTGCTCTCCAATCGGTATCAACTTAGATGCTCTAATGTGGTATTAGAGCCCATAAAAATGTGATGTTCTCCCTCTGCTTTTGTTCTGACATCATTTCCTTGTTCTGTCTCATGTGCTAAAGTCCATCGAACTTCTTTCTTGTTTTGTGCACATTTTGTAAATTAGCCTGGACTTGAGTGGGGAGTGGATTGTTAGTTTGGGTAATCCAACATTAGTCATGTATGGGAGCATGGATGGCAGTACCGGTACCAGTACCCGTATCGGTGGGTACCGGTATGTACTGGCCGGTATCGGCCGATACCCTTTAAATGTATGGGGTACCGGTGCCGGCCGATACCGGTACGTACCGGTATCGGCCAATACCCTTTACATGTATGGGGTACCGGTGCCGGCCGATACCGGTACGTACTAGTATCGGCCGGTACTGCCATCCATGGTTATATGGTCCAAGGCCCTTTCCCGGTGTTGTAAGCACTCTCTCTCTCCGCGTGCTCGCCTCTGCCCCTGTTCTCCCTTCCTCCCTGTCTGCTCTCTCTCTCTCTCTCCGTCTGCCTCATAGTCTCTCTCTGTGTATGAATTTGGTAATTACAGGCTTTTTTATGTGTTTATATCATATTTAATAATATTCTTATACATCTGAAATTTTGTATATGTTTAAAAAGATTTGTCACCTAAATGTTGGAGGCTGAAGTACCCCCCTTGGTGACCTCATGCATCTGACTACATAGTTGCTGATGCGTTCAACCTTAGGGACAGGAGGCTGTCAACTTAAAAACTTTTTAACATTGCCACAAAACCACACTCCATGCCAACATGGGATTGATAGGTGTCAGTAGAGGTGATGGGAGGTTTATTATGAGATTGATGCCGAGGATGATAGCAGATGGATGGTTGAGGTCCTTGAGGATGCACATATTCAACTAAATTTTGACCCGTTTGCAACCCATGAAGATTAAATCTTTCAAAGGGTTGCACATGCCAGATACCCTTCAAAAGCCTGGAAAGCTTGCTAGCAGGATGCAGGCTATTTGAGCAGAATGGTACATCCGAGTTTTCAACGGTAGAACCGAGGAACATCTCTGGGCATCCATTTGTGGCTGTCAGAGAATGGGGGTGATTTTGGGTTGTGTAGTGACCACGGGTCTTGCACTTTGTGTAATTTATGTATGCAGTTACTACATGCCACCTTGGTGTAGTGATTGGGGGATCTTTTATATAACGTGGGAACCTTTTGATGGTTGAAAGTTTCCTTTTATCATATTTGTACTGTTTTTATGTTTCATATTTTCGTGTATACATGGTGTCAACAATATTCAAATAAAAACAAAAAACAAAAAACCATCTTATTAACTCAATAGGCTGTGGGTATGTGGGGGGCAGGGTCGTCATGTGATTCCTTCATATGTCTTCGTCCCTCTATTATCATGAGTATGGATTTTATCCACTTTAGAAAGAAGCGATACAGATAAGAAAATGTAACTTTCTGTTTATTCCGTAAAAAGAATGAGGACAGAAGAGTGGGGATAAGTCATTCCACGAGATAGTTGGATTGACTTATCTGCTGTTTTATCCCAAGAAGTTTCAAAAGGTTGGGTACACGACACTTTTAGCGGTGGTAGACAGTTTTTTTTTGGGGGGGGGAGGTTCTTTTGAATGTGGATGGTACCTCTTGTATTATAAGTAGAAAAAAGAACATTTACAAGTAAATAGGGGACAACAACAAAAGTCCCACCATACAATAGTACCAAGATGGTGTGAAAGAGCTATCCACCCTCCCCAAGAAGGCAAAAAAAGGTGGACGAATCAGCATCCACATTACAGGAAATCTTAGCCCACTCTTTGACTTTCTCACATACAAAAAGGAAAACCCAATTAGGGGTGCTTGCTTCTCACATGCAAAAAGGAAAACCCTATTAGGGGAGGCAGACAGGATTTGATGTGAAGTTTTTTTTAAAAAATGTCCCTAATGTCCTCCATCTGAGTTCATCTGGGACAGGAGTGGTTTGGCAGATCTCTGAATGGTCTGACACTAAAACACCAAATTTGTGAAGGTCAAGGGAATTTTAGGGAAATTAGACAGTCATCCTTTTAATCTATGACCTTCTTTTACTGCTTGAAATTTATTGCAGTTTCCTGAGTATTTAGTATTAGTTTATGGGGGAAATTTTGTGTCTATCTGGTCTGATGTGTGACATTGTTAATGCGCTGAGATATCTTATATTCAAGAGATTGATTTATTTAGACTTTGCATCGCGTGTAGACTTCAACTGCTAGCCCCGCACCACCTGCTGCCCCTGCACCACCTGCTGCCCCCACCTCTGCACCACAACCACCTCAACCTCCCAGAGAAGTTGTGGCCCCGTAAGTTGGTTTCATTGACTCGTGTTGCTCAAGACAAAGAATTAAGTTTTTTTATTGGTTTTCTTCCTATTCATGCTGTATTGTCTACTTATCATGTGCAGTTCATCTGCTGCACCTATTCCTGTTGCTGCATCTTCACCAGCTCCTGCAGCTGCAATACCGTAAACTACCTTTTCCTTCTCTCCTGTTGTCATTGATCTTTCATTTATTATCACTTCTTTGACATTACTCATTGTTCCAAGGCTGTGAATGAGTCTTAAAAGACTGTTCAAACTGTGCATGCAAATTCAAATATGGTGACACCATTAGTATTATCTTACACTTTATTTAAATAACTTTCATAATCATTTCTGTCTTCTCATTGTGTTTGATGATAGTTCACGGGTCTTTCTTTTAATAATTGTATCACATGTATGGATGGACAGCTTCTTGGACTAGCATCTACTGGTTCTCTTTTAGTGATGCCAGTTGCGTTTGAATCTATTAATCCACCATGTTTGAAGGTTCACCTTCAATTAGCAAAATTTCGAAGCTTCCCTCATGTGGAGCTCACTTGAATAGGAGGCATTTTATGTAATGTATTATATGATGCTTTTGCTTATAATTTTTCTTCAGGTAGTTGAAAATGACACATTGGCATCAAAGTTGGACTGTTTATACATCTCTGATTTATCTAATTTTTTACAGAGGCATGAACAATTTTTTTTTTTTTGTGGTTTATAAGGAAGTGCCTCCAGGGTGCTTCTTTACAATATTTATGGCCAACTATCTCTTATGCTGGTATTTCATGTCCGTCATGGAAGCTTCTGCATTCTTGATGTGAGGAAATCATTCTTATTTAGAACTTATTGGAACTAAATTATCTAGGTTTGGAGAGCGGATTTTTCATTGATCATGTCTCTTCTTTTTGGTTTTTGGAAGGGGTTCAAAAATGGGAAGAAACTCCTTGGCCATTTCCATCCCTATGGGAAGGATGCCTCTTTGTCCAAGGTTTTCCATGAGTGGTTACCAAACAGCATTGAAGCAAACTGTCACTGTTGTAGGGAATGCATGCCTTTCTAGATAGAATTGATGCCATATGGTACATGTAAACTATTTCCCCTCTCCATTCCTAGAGTAATATCCACTCTGAACCCTGGTGCAATGGTGAAGGTTGCTCCACTGGACCTCGATAGCACGGTTCAAATCTGGAAGGCAGCCTCTTTGCAAAAGGCAAGTGTAAGGCTGTGTACAACTGACCCTCCCCAGACCCTGCAGTGGCGGGAGCCTCGTGGCACTGAACTGCTCTTTTTTATCCTTCCCATAGTGGATAATATACAATTTTCCTAACCCTTTAATCTGGTTCAATTTTTCTAAGAACTTGAGGGGTTGCCATAGTCATTCCTGTATTTCTATGGCCTACAAGTGTCCACTTTGTCCATAGTTCATAATTTTAGGGCGATGAATGATGAGGATGCAGCCTGAAATGGGGATTACATGAAGTTGGTGGCTGAACATATAGGATTGCCGGGGATGTCCATCTCTTGTTTTGGTTGACTTCCCTGATCATCAGGGATCTTCAGCCAGACTTCAATAGGCACATGTTTGTTACCTACCACTGGTCATCAGGGGTCTTCAGCCACGCTTCATCGGGCACATGTTCGTTACCTACCATTGGTCTTTTATGCAGGCTTTTCCAAATTGTACATAGCCGCATCAGGCCCATCTTTAACACTTGATTTCCTTGCTGTGCTTTGAATCCACAGCCACACAGTGACCAATTGCAATCATAGCCATCCAGTCACGCATACTTGGTAACCTGGCAAGTGGAATTTGTTCTAGTATGTTTTCTAATTTGCCGTTGTTGAATTAGAATTAGGTTCTAATGATCTCTTGAATAATTTCATATCTAGACATGAGAATGAGTGAAATTTGTCATGGTAGCCTATTACAGCAGCGATTTGGCAACATATGTTTGAATTATGCTTGTTTATTTAAATGCTGTCCATTCTCTTTCTCTATCAGTTGCATATCATCTGTGGTAAAAAAATGCTCATGTTTGTTGTAAATGTCTGGACTGCTGATGCCTATTTCTGAATTTACTGTAGGATAGGTTGATGTTTGGTGTTTATATATTGCCCTAGCTTATGAAATTTACAGTATCAAATATCTGAGAAGATAGTAGTGCTGGCGTCTTCATGTAGAACATTGCCTTATTAACTATTGTTTGTGCACTTATTTTACTGGATTCTGGCCTTCTTTAATGTATATCTTTAATGCTTGTAGTAGCAGTACACAGGCAGATGCCTATGGTCAAGCCGCATCAAATCTCGTTGCTGGCAGTAATCTTGAGGAAGCTGTTCAACGCATTCTTGATATGGGGGGCGGAACTTGGGATAGGGACACTGTGGTTCGTGCTTTACGTGCTGCTTATAACAATCCTGAGAGAGCTGTTGAATATTTATATTCGGTGAGTAACACTATCTTGACATGATTACCAAGTCATCCTGTGCAGCATAATCATTAGGATAAATCATCTGTGTTTCTTGATTTCCTCGTGTATGTCATCTGCTTTTCTTCCCAATATGGTCTTGAAATTTCAGTTGGTTAGGAAGACAGATCGGTATCATGACAGAGAAAGGGGACAGGAGAGATGGTGGCCCCAGCAATCTCTGCCTCCAGTGCTACTCTATGGGCCTGGGTGCCCAGATGCCTTGAGGCAGTTTTGAGCAGAGTCTACAGAGGTCAGGACATATTGCTTGGGAGTGTACCTTGGAGGCAGAATGGCTGGGCAGCTGGAGGTGTCTAGGTGACAAACATCGGTGAAGGCATGTCAGGTCAGATGCTGGTGAGGGACCATCAGTTCCTGGGTGCAGTGTAGGCAACTGGATGGCTTGGCATCTAGAAGACAGCAGCCTTGGTCAGATTCCTGAGTAGGGTGGTGGCAACAAAGTTCTAGAGAAGTAGCTTGATACTGCTAACTGCCAAGGGTCTAGACTTTGAATTTGAATCCTGGGGGTTTGGGGTGGATGTGAGGATGCTTGAAAAACGGGAGCTTCTTTGTTGACACGTCTGCAACCTTTGTCTGAATTAACGGAAGTAGCAGGTTGTCTAGGTTGATGAGGGAAGTTTTGAGATATTACAGAGTTGAGGTCCAGGCTTTTATTTGCCTTCTCAGATGCTAGTGAAAGTTAAGCTAGAACACTGTGGTTTCAGCTTTGAAGTCTAGATCTGAAGCTGTAAAAGAGGTGCTTGCCAATGTTTTACAAATGTCTGGGTGGAGTGAGTCGGCTGGTGGGCACTTCAATTCTGAGGCGGTTGTGTTCAGACTTCCTTGTGAATTTCTTATATATGCCCTTTGTTAATTGTTAATGCTGTTAACTATAGAGACCTGATAATCATTTATATACATATCATAAAGAATTTGATCCAATTATAAATCTTAATTTGCTGTATGCCAGGAATTATGTTTTGAAGAATATATCATCAAATATGAGAGCTGTTATGCCATCTCCTACAAACATGAGAGTGTCCTCTCCACAGCCCCACGGCTATCTCTGGTTGCAAAATTGCAATTTTCGTGGACGTCTCTACGAGTCCACGTAGCTGCAGTCCTCACTGATTGCTGTAGTAGGGAAGATGAGAAAGAAGAGCAATGGTGGCCTCCGGCCAGGGGTTGTTGAGCAGAGTTCTGGCTTGCAGTTGGGCATTGAATAGCATTTGGAGGGGACATATGGGTTGAACACGATGGCCTAGGGCTCTGAGCTGGTCGGTATGGACTGCACTTCTGCATCGAGTGAGAGACCTTGGGCAGGGTGGGGGTCAAACTAATGCAAACTTTGTTTTGAGATTAAGGCTACCGCAACCCCCAGGATCAGACTGAGTGAGTGGAGTTTTGTACTGGGTTCTAGTAACACATTGGCAGAGTGAAATCTGACCCTTAGTTTTGTGTAGGGCAGGATAAGGAGCATAGAAAGTGAGGCTAATTGGTTTCATTAAAGGTGCAAAGGGGGCTCCTTCTGGAGAAGTTTCATGCAGACCTTTTCCCCTGGGAGCAGATTTGTCAGCTACTGGGTTAACAAATGTGTTGAGGATGGCAACTGTGGCACTATCATAGGTGGAAGAGATGAGAATCATCCCTCCTCTTGGTTTTGGCTCTCATGGGTGATTCTTTACCAGTGGAAACCCCTAGTGAATCCTCCCCTCTAGGGAGGCTGACGTCAGGGCGGAGGTTGAGATCCACTGTTGGGCACTTTGTTGGTTCCAGAGAAGGAGCAGTAGCCTGATTGTGTCATGGAGGTCTTTGCTAAAAAGCTGGTGATAGGGGAGTGTCGAATCCTTCATATCCAGCCTCGTTCAGCTGCACAGAAGTCTGGGAATGACGTGTTATGCAATTGGGTTTGAAACTTTTCTATTTCACTAGTCAAGGAATGCATTTTGTAAAGGGTCCATATTGACACTTCCTTTTTTGTCTTGCTGGGGGATGAGTGATGTGTCGCCCCTACACCAACTTGGTGTTTTATTTTGTTATTGGGTTCTTGGTGGGTGATTCTTATACTTGTATATCCCCACACTTTTTATAATCCTCTTTTTTATTTAATACAACTGTGGTACTATCCACTTTAAAAAAAAACATGCTTCTGACATGGCTGTGGTAGGAGCTGAAGGATGACTGTTAAGGACTTCAATTCAAGGATGGCAGTACCGGTATCGGTACCTGTATCGGAGGGTACCGATACCAATACGTACTGGTATCGGTATCGGCCGGTACCAACTCCATTTTGGCCCAGTACCGGGCCAGTATCGGCCGGTACCGGTCCACTCGGTACCCACGGATGCCGATATGTATTGGTATCGGCCGATACTGCCAACCATGAATCAATTGTGTTTAAATAAAGGCTGTTATGCTAAATAAAGGCTGTCTATCCTGAATGTTTTTGTGTTGTTTTTTTTAGTATGAATACTATACTAGTTTAAGACTATTTGTAATTTTTCTAATGAGAAAAATGCTATTATCTATGCGCACTCCATGACATCTTATTTCCTTTCTAGAGATGTCTAAAAGGATTTCAGTGATTCTCTTGGCATGACATGACTTTTCTCTGGAGATTGTGCTTTATTTTACTTTTGGCTGATAGTTGTCATTGAGATGACATATTCCCACATCAAACTTGTCTTTGCCCTCATGTCTATCTCCATCCAATCTAGGGAGGGATCATGCCAGACTGCGTTTGAAACTTTGAAACCATTATTGCAGTTACGTCTCTGTCAAGTGTTCCCATAGGACTTTCGTTGATCCTCTCAATTCATTAAAGTTATTTTTTATGCTTAGGCACACACACACAACTGACAGGTCTGATCTCTGATGAACAACTTTGCCAGATGCTCTTCCCCTTTGGGTCTTAATAAACCCAAGAACAGTAGGTAAAGTTTATGATGGTGATGCCATGGCTACTTCTAGCTGTGGTATTTGCACAATAGTTAGGACTTGAGATATGAAAGTATTGGGGCATGAGGGGGCAAACCCAATTTTTATAAAACATCCTTTGTATCTTTCTGCATACATGGATATACTCCGTAGAGGGTTGACATCAAGCTACACCCAGCTGAAAAAAAAGGCTAAATCCTTGGATCTTTCATGGGGTCTAGTTGAGCCAAGATTGATAAGTAAGATTTATGATGGTGATGATGATGATGATGGTAGGATGACTACTTGTTGTGATGTTTGCGTGGGTAGTTCGGGTTTGAGTTCTGGTTCAGAGCATGTATTTGATATTTCCCAAGTGGACTTTTTGTCAGTTTTTTTTGTTAAATTTCATTTTAAGATCCTATCCTTTTGTACTGTTCTGAGCACTGTTTTTTAATTGCTTCACTTAATTTTGTGTGTCCAAATAATTTGGCAAGCATGGGTGATGGGTCTGTGAAGATTTGTGCAATCATTAGTTCCCAAGAGTTTTGTTATTTTTTTTAATGTTTGGTCATGTTTATTATTGTAATGTATGAAACTTAGATGCATGGTTTTCTCAAGTAATAAAATTTATGTTTGTTGGCGTAAGTGATCTCTCTCTCACCCTTACCTGTACCTTTCCAAACCTGTGAATTGGTTGAGATGTATGGTCAGCAGCAAACAATGACTGATGATGGTTAACTAAACATGTTAGCTTATGCTGACTCTATATTTTAGGATAGGTTTGGACATTGAATCTTAAATTGTTTCATCTGCAAGTTGTCTCATTTTAATTCTTTTTTACATCTTTAGACCTTCATTTCTGGGATTTGAATGGATATCTTAGTGGTAAGGCAATGCTCCCAGTGACTAGCTTGGGGTTCAACATGCTTGCATTAATGTTTCAGAGTGTGTACATATACAAATAATCCTGCATATTGGGGCAGACCTTGTGTACTTCAATATTAACGAGAAACACAGTTAGGAGAAAATTCATTGCCTCCATAACCAACAGAACATAAACGAACCAGTAGAGTTTGATCCCCTTGCACTGTGCTGTTTGCAACAGAATTTTACAAAGCACAAAATAATGTGAAGACTTTATGTAGCCCCAAATGAAAAGCAGTTATTTTAATTTTGCATTGTCCACATTTTTCTTCCTGCACAACTATGACAAAACAATCTATCATGATTGTTGCTTTGCCAGGTCATCTTGGCCCTGAGATTTGACCAGACTATCTGCCAGGCACACGGTCAATTGCCACTTGTCTATAATGGTTCCATTATTTATGGGAGTTAAATATTCCCCGAAGATTCCATCCATTTCCTTTGTGTTTTGTTGCATGCATACCCTTCTTAAATTTAGCACGCATGCCCTTCTTTTTTTCGAGACATACCCTTGTTAAATGTGAAATTGCATAATTGCCATCCATATATATGCAGTTATGTTAATAATATGATTGGATCAAAATATGCTTAAAGTAGCATTGTGGTTAGCTTTTGTTGCATATAGCAGGAATATTCCATCAGTGACTTGCAACAGAGGTGCTTAGATATAAAAATAGCCCGCTTCCTTCACAAAGAATGATAGGGAGTAGGGAACTGGTTGGTAGGACAGTTCTTCCCTTTTGCACTGGCACCCTAAATCTGTGCAATTGTCCCCTTATGGCATTGGTGGCCTCCCACCAAGGATGTAGAGGGGAGGGAAACCAGTTCTACACCGTGCACAGAGTCCCACAGACTAGGTTGTACAGCTTCCTCACCTTATTGTTTGTCTTGGAGAAAGATTGGGCAGCGCCTGTGCATCCTCCTCCCTTCCTGATGTCGATATCCACATTGGGTTTTTGCAGCCAGTCAGTTGGCCTGGGATGTGCAACAGAAGGTTTAGGGACCAGAGGCCGGCTGGACTGGAGGTGCATGCGCTTGAGTAGCACTCCATCATCACATCCAATTTTGCGAAGGTTGATAGCTTCGGGTGGAAGCAGCAGCAGTAGCGATTCTTGTGGACCCAGTGGTGGGAGGTGCGATGAAGGGCACTGGGAAGATAGGGTGTGCCTTTTGGCACCGCCCCTATAGAGGGAGGGAGAGAGAAAGAGTTGAGGGAGGGCCAGAGGGGGGGGGGTGAGTAACAAAATGTCAGCAAAGGGTGGTGATAGGGCTAATTTTGACATTATTTTGTCTATTGGGGTCATGCAAATAAATGTGGTTGTAACAGTGCCAATTCTGTGTACATATCCAAACATCTCTTTTTTTTTTTTTTTTTTCCCACTCTGGTGTTCTTAGCTTGTGTCGATCACTGTAAGCAAAATTTTGGGAAGATATGCAGTGGGAAGAAAAACTTGAAGGAGATAAGGGAAAAGTCCATATGTTGAAGGCAGACAAGTAAAGAGGAAAGAAGACAAGCAACTCTTTCTCTTGTATGAACATGTGCATTTCCAGCCTTCCTAGGATCAGTTTATGGCACAGCAGACTCGGGTTATTTGTGGAAGGCAGTGACTGGACATCATAAAAAGAAGGTAATGCCATTATGTAAACTCGGTAGTGGCCCATTTGATCACTATGCATATTTCCCTAGAAAGTGTAGTTGGATGGGTGTTACGGTTGCAACACTCTGTTCCAGTTGGACACAATGATCACTGCAGAAAGCACCTCCTGTAAATGGTCTTCACCGCTTAAAGCCATACTTTTACTGAGTTGGATGCTCTCTTATGAATGTTGGGGATTGTGCTAATCTAAGAGACGATTATAGTGAACAGCCTTTTTCCTGTTTATGTTTCTTTGCAATAACCTACACTTTATTTTTGGGGTTGAAATGTCAGGGTATCCCAGAGCAAGCAGAAGCCCCTCCTGTGGCTCGGGCACCAACGACACCACCTGCGGCTAACCCTCCAAGTCAGGCCCCACAGTCAGCCCCACAGTCAGCACAACCTGCAGTTCCTTCTAGTGGGCCCAATGCAAATCCTCTGGACCTGTTTCCCCAGGCAAGTAGCATAATTTTCAATACTTTTGAGTTAGCAACATAGTTTCCAATTGAGTTACATTCAACAACCAATGCTTTATTTATATCTACGTCCAACAGGGTCTTCCAAGCATGGGATCTAATGCTGGTAACAATACCCTTGATTTTCTACGCAACAGCCCACAGGTACTTTTGAGTTTTTTAACTGTTGAAACTTGAAAGAAGCTTTATTCCATCTCTGTTATTTTAGTAACATTTTTCTCCTTTTCCACTTATTGAAGTTTCAAGCTTTCCGAGCAATGGTGCAAGCAAACCCTCAGATCTTACAGGTCCCCATTTATTCGTACCCTGATGGATTACCATTCCTGGCTTCCAAATGTTAGTTTAGCATATTGCATTAACTTTTTCCCCTCTTCGCACATTGCAGCCGCTGCTTCAAGAGCTCGGGAGACAAAACCCTCAGCTTGTGAGAATGATCCAAGAACATCAAGCTGACTTTCTTAGGTTGATCAATGAACCTGTTGAGGGGGAGGGGTAAGTAAGGATTGTCAGATTGTTGCTTTGTCTGTATGGGAATAATTTTCTTCCGTGGATTAGGAACTTGCTGGGGCAGCTAGCATCAGCAGCTCAACAGGCAGTAACAGTTACTCCAGAGGAACGTGAAGCCATTGAACGTGTAAGTTGGTTTGTCATTTGCTTAGGCTATACTTCTCGTGGTTTAATATCCTGTGCCTACCAATTAATGCTAGCCTTTTGGGTGCAAATTCCATTGGCTTGCCCAAGAAAACATAGAGCATGTGGTTTCCTATCATTGTTTGGCATTTTCATTGATTGTTAATCGAGGTGACTATTAGAACTTGGAAAAGTTGCGCACTAAGTTACTTTCTTATTAATTAGAATTTCACTTATCCACTTTTTTTCTATTTCTTTTACTTGGGCATTGTTTAGCACTATCCAGTGTTGTCAAGATTGGTATCAGATTAACTCATTCTAGAGTTAGATCAGTTCCAGGTTGCAATTCATGTTTTTATTTTGTAAGACGGTTGCTGATACTTGATGGAGAAAGATATTCTGTAGAGGATGGCTATCCTTATGGTTAGGATAAGTTCTAGGTTGTGATTTACATTATTGTTTTGCAAGGGGAAAGATATTATAAGGAGGATGGTTCTCCTTATGGTTACGATCTCGGATTGTTTTGCCATTGTGTGTCTAGTGGATCATATAGGTCAAATTGGATGTGTGAGGATATCTAAAACTGAGCACCATGTCCATGCATCCAACTGATTTGTAGCTGATTTGGAAGTTTTGAGAATCATGATACTGGGGAAGTGAGAAGCTAAAGCTGGATTTCCTGTTGTAACTCTAGACACCTCTTGCGCCTCAGGCTGCGTTTATTACACCGACCCTGGCTTATGAAATAATCCCCTCTCCCTCCAAAAGCCCACCCACCCCAGTCTCTCTCTCCACATCCCTATAATCACCATCTTCACACACTTCAAGGAGGTAATGACCTGTTTGGTTGGGTTTTTTGGGTGGAAACGACATGTCGGTTCCTTGTCCCCTCCTTTTTGACTAATCAACATTGCTCCCAAAAAAACGTGCCCTCAAAATAAAACACTGCCCGCAACAGGAGTTATCTTCAACATGAATTCTTTTAACCTGCATGAGATGCATGGTCTCATGAGGTCCAGTGCATTATGAGGTCTACTGCAGTCATCGCCTATTGATTCTCCTTTCGTTTACTTTTCTGTAGTCACCTAGATTCTTGCATTATGAGTGGTCTAGTCATGTGTTGCATGTCATCCTACTGCACCAGTCAATAAAGTTGGTTCCCCACCTCTCTGTTTTATTTGTGGTTCTGATGTTCAGTACTCTTATAATGGTGCATGGAATGTTTACTTTTTCTATCACTATAATGTTCAACATGAAATGGTTCACAAGGCTATTTGTCGTTGCATGTCTTGTGCGTATGTTAGGTGTTTTTTTATTTCTATTTGTGTAGCTTGAGGCCATGGGCTTTGATCGTGCACTCGTCCTGGAGGTCTTTTTTGCGTGCAACAAGAATGAGGAGCTGGCAGCGAACTATCTTTTGGATCACAGCCACGAGTTTGATGATTGATGGAGTCCGAGTTGCTTCTGGCGTGCATTCCTATGCTGAATAACAGCCGTGTTTGATGTCCATATATCTTTGAAGGATGGAACGAAGGAAACTGTTTGAAGAATGGACAGGAACATATGATGAGAGCGCTTGTTACTGGAAAGTCGGTTTTTCTCCTTTACTCAGTGCGTCTGTCGAGGATTTATTAGCAGCACATGTTATGCACATAATTTATATGCATAAAGAGTCAGGGAGCTATAACTGTACAATGTTTGAACCCTTTCCTTTTAGAGTTTTTCTCATCTGTTGTGCCCTCTTCACACAGTAGTTACGGATGGTTGTTCCTCTTCCCTTTCTTTTTGATGTTTTTTGATTGGTTTGAGACGTCTTGATGATATGTTATCATCTTTAGCCTTTTTAGATCACTGAGGGCACTTCTTGGGGTTTTTTTCGCATTTACGCTTGTGTTCAAACTTACACCATAGCTGTCAGGATCTCTAATCTTAGTTTGCTGGAGATTGAAACTGAAGCCCAATGGTTGCAAATATGTAGTACAATTTGAGGAATGTAATCCAATAAATTAGGGGTTTTAGGCTTCCATTGTGTTCTTAGGACGGGCAAAGCTGGGATTGCAAAGGAGTTGTCGCAGGTCTAAGGTTGAATATTGACCTTTGCTGCTGACTTCTGTTTAAAAAATTCGCGCGCAAGTAGGGGTGGGATTTGGGTGGTTGACTGGGCCTAAGTGGGACTTGGCCAAGTTAAAAACGGTCTAGCCTAAAAATTAGGCCGATTTGTGTTTACGTTAAATAGCCATGGTCAAATTTGAAATAACGAATTTGAGTGGAGTGCGTTAGGTTAGGTTGGGCTGGCACAATCTTTTTGAAGGATATAAATTACTAAATTAAGGGATACACGAATCAGCAACTTTCTTTTTGATAGTCTTGTTGAAGCTTGTTAGAAGTTGCCTTTTCTTAAAAATACGAATTAGGGTAGAAATCATGGTCGCATATAATATGAGTCAACGTGGGTCAGCCCAGACTTCAATCCAACACAGCCCAAATCGGATGAGTAGTTTCAGCACTGAGGGCGATGTAAATGGGCTGAGTCGTTTTAGTAATGCATATATTCATTGATTCAAGTGGCCATCAGGAGATGACTATCTATCAGGTTTTCACACAGCCATTATTGTCTGATAAGCGTTTAATGCGCATGTACCTTTATCCATTATCCTTATGTAGCATTTATTCTATCAACGGAAATTCAATTATCCAATTTTTCGACCTGTTACTGGAAAAGAAAAATCTGTTTTCGATGAAAAAATATCCACCCCGTAATTATTGGAATTGGAAATGGATATTTCCGATAACTTATTGGAATTGGAAACGAAAAAACCTTTTTTTTATCCGTTTTCTGATTTCTAATTTTGATTGTTATTAAGTTTATTAAATTATTAACCTTTAGATCATTTTTAATCTAACGGTTGAGAAGAGGGACTATTGTTAGAAGGGAGGACCCTACTAAATTTTAAATAAATTAATTAAAAATTAATAAATTTTTATTATTATAAAAAATAATATCTGGTTCCGATATCGGAATCGGAAACGAAAAATGCACTTTCCGATCTTATCAAAAACTGAAACAGAAAATGCATTTTTGGATTTTATTAGAATTAGAAATGGAAATAAGTTATTATTATCGGAATTGGAAAACAAAAATACCTGTTTTCGTTTCCGTATCCTGATACATATTGTCTAGGCTGGGGCATAGTCCGTAAGTAATTATCATAAAGAAACATGAAAATAAAGATGGGAGTCAAAGGTTTTCTATAAATAGCAATAGAAAAATATTATTGTGCATGAGATAAATTACGTGTGAACTTGCTATCTTTGGTTTAGGTTCTGTGAAAAAGATATCTACAATAAAACGAAATTTATTTTTTAGAGAGAGGACCATAAGATGAATCTAGAGGTTACCTAACTTTAAAACATGAGGGCTACCTTTAAAAAATTATAAACACTTGCCATGTTGAACACTTAGCATTTTTAAAATTAGGGGGGGCGGGCATAGTCCCCTTGGCCATATAGGTAGCTATATACCTTATTCTAAGCATGGTATATAGTATTTATCATTATGATAAATATTATTATTTATCATGTTTAAGCATGATAAATACTACCTAGGAATGATATATACTGCTTAGGCATGATACATACTGCCCAAAAATGATAAATACTATTTATCATATCTGGAAAATTTATGTCATCCTTGGATAACATTCTTTATGCCAAGGAATTTGCATGTACATTAAATGCTTATCCGACGCAATAACATCCGGTGTAAAAAAGTCGACTTAGCCATCTCCATATGTCCGCATGGACCAATGGAAATATACATTGCAAAATGATTTAGCCTGACTGTACTGCCCTTAGTGCAGCAAGTATTACTCAAATTGTACTTATAATACTAAGCCCAAATTGAGTCTGACGGTGCGATGCATTGTTAGCAATTTGCGCCTGCCCAGTTTGATGCAACACTTGGGCTGGGTTCGCTGGGCCCATGGGATGGCCTGCCCCAAGTGCACCCCTTACGTAGCATACATTGGTTTAGAAGAGATTTGTACGTATGCACATCGATTTAGAAAAAAAAAAAAAATCCTAATTGGTTGAATAATCGGGTCATCGCTCGCCATCTGCATCGCTGGACAAAGTATTCCATTTTCTGATTACCACCATGGTCATTATTTGTAATATGATGATTCGTTGTCCACTTTGAGAAAGTGAAAGGAAAAGATAAATTATAGTAGTTGTTAAGTGCAATACGTCTCATAAAAGTTGCTCTAATAAGGTGACTAACTAAGTGAAGAAGCCTACAAGGATAGTACAAAATTTCACGCACGAGTAAAATTGATGCCACAATTGCAAATTCCTCCGAGCTTGCTTTCGTGAACCTTCATTATGGAATTTGTGGAACCACTTTTCATATAGAAGCTAAAGCGAATCTGAATCGGTAGACAAATGGAACAATTGTGGTATGAAATCGTTGGTGATTTCTACTTGTTGTCAAGGCAGCCCAGGATTGAAATGACGAGAGGTGGTGGCCCCACATACAAGGAAAAATCTTGCTCACGAATGAATGCCTCTGTATATAATTCAAGTTTATGGTTTGGCTTCCCATTTCACTCTATTAAGTTTATAAAACTTCCCGATGTTGACTTTTCTCTTCACATTCACTGTGCTACTTAAGATTGTCAATCGGACGGGTCAGACGTCCAGCTCAACTCAGTCTGTATTAAAGAAAATTGGGTTGGCCCAAGTTATATAAATTAGGTTAGACTAAATTTAAGTTGACATTAACTAAATCTAGGCTGAAAACGGACTGGTCCAATTTAAACTATTGACTTTTACAATAATTCATACAAAAAGTAACATACTTCTAACAAACTATTTATAAACGACCAACTCAACTCAATCCAATCTACTCACTGTTGAATTGGGGCTGAATTTGACCCGACTTTGGTTAAATTTGAGCAGAATTTGAGCTAGACTAAAATTAGACTGAATTATTTTGAATTTGAGTTAGACCCAAATTATCACGTAACCTAACCCGCCCAATTTACATTCCTAATGCTACTAAAGTGAACTGGACCCTGCGGGTGGTGGTGGTTGCATCAGAGATTCTAATGGAAATATTCTCATGGCTTTATTTATTTTCTATGGGTATGGTACGAATATGCAAGCTGAAGCAAGAGCATTGATTGATGGATTACGACTGCCGCTGATTATTCTAATTCCAATTTCAAGAATATCCTCGGATTCCCAGATGTTAGTATAATCTGGTTAGCAAGAATGGTAAGCCGCCATGGTCTATTCTGTATTGGTGGGATGATCTTCAGCGACTCTTTAAAACGGTGCACTGCAATGTCTATTGATGGGGTAAATCCGAGTGGGCCTAGAATTGGGCTGAGCGCTGGGCCGAGGGACGATCAGAAGTTGAGTACGACCTAACAGTTAATTTGGGCCGAAAGGTGAGGACTATCAGCTTCGGCCCAGTCCAAAGGCAGCCGGGATATAAGCCTTCGGACCAATAGATATAGAAAGGTCCCAAGTATTTCTGGAATCTGTGCTCCCATAGCAAAGAATAGTCTCACATCGACTGCCGTGAAGAAAGTTCTTTCACCTACCTCATATAAATAGAAGACTACTTGCATCAGAAAAAGTGAGTAAGATAAGCTCCTACTTTACTTTTAATACATTACTGTCATCTCTTAATATAAACATAACTTGACCGTCGAAGAGGACTCCCTTGGGACGAAATCTGGGACCCTTGCTGATGAGGTTCTTTCTCCCCTGTAGGCACCTTCTTCTCTCATCTCCGAACACTTCTCAGACT
This sequence comes from Zantedeschia hybrid cultivar, assembly GCA_030544215.1. Lineage (NCBI taxonomy): Eukaryota > Viridiplantae > Streptophyta > Magnoliopsida > Alismatales > Araceae > Zantedeschia > Zantedeschia hybrid cultivar. The sequence continues at coordinate 12,561,737 of JARZZO010000009.1, forward strand.
CGGATCTTCCTCTCGACATCGGAACTCCCTTCGACTCTCAGATCTGCATTTGAGACTTGCCCGCGGTTCCTCGGCTGCATCATCTATCATGTGTATATAGAATTAGGTTGCGGATGCTCTGGCTACGCATGAATGTTTGGTTCGGTCCAATAGGATTTTCACACCATTTCCATGATCTCTCCCTAAGAAAGCGAAAAGTACTGCTGGGTTAGATGCTTTTGGTTTACCATATATTAGATCTTAATTCGATTTTTCTTTCCTTAAGCCAGATTTGGCGATTTTGTATTATCAGGGGTACGCCACAGTGATTTTGTACTCAATTTCTTTTAATAATATATTGCATTTGTGTGTCCGCAAAAGTCGAGTGGGTCCATTCCCTTCCTCTGAAACGGGGGTGCACTCTCCCTTTGTTATACACTGATGATTTCTTTGTTTTTTTTTAAAAAAAATTATGATTCTTAGCATATATGTAGACTTCCGATGTTTAGATTCTAAAGTGTCATTTTTTATGTAGATTTCTACTGTTTCAATCCTAGACACGACCTTTTTTTTGTTCTATCCTCCTGAAGTGGAATATGTCGATGTTGATTTTTACACCTTTGATGCCCCTCCTAGGGACTTTCAAACTAACATTTCTATTTCCATTGCCATTAAGAGTATGTAGTTCATAATTATTAAAGAAATGATGGAATCTACTTACAGGGATATATCAACTCTTCGTGATTAAAGATGTAGAGGTCGAGAAGACAAGCTGAAGGGATGGTCACGATGCCCCCAGCCACTGCAGATGGACAACGTAGATTCACCTACCCTACAATAGACCATGGTCGGCTGGGTCGGACCGGGTCGGATCGGATCGCCCGGTCCGCTCGGAATCGGAGCGGTCCGATCCGACCCCGAGCCCCGACCCAACGATCCCAGCCGGGATCGCTGGGATCGGGTTGGGGTCGGCCGGGTCGGCCGACCCCAACCCGGGTCGGTCCAGGTCGGACCGGTCCGGCCGACCAACAGTTAGGAGGGGCTTCTAAGCCCCTCCAAGTCCCCCCCAAGTCCCTATAAAACCCCCTCCTACCCTTCTCTCCCTCATTCACACAAATTATCATTTCTCTCTATCTTTAAAACTTCTCTCTCTCTCTCTCTCTAAGCTCTCATACTCTCTCAAAGACTCAAAGCTCTCTTAACTTCTTTCTCTCCAAACTTCCAAAGCTCTCTAGAGTTCTAAACTCTAAAGGACGGACCGACGTACTACATCAATTTTTTTTCATCATATTATTTTTATTGCATTTTAATTTTTCTCTTTAACCTCTTTTTGTCTTTGTAGCTTTATTTCTCATTGTCTCTCACTCTCCCTCGATGTATGATATGAAATCTCACTCTCTTTCTCTATGTTTTTTCTTATTTCTCACCATTTCTCTTTATGTAATTAGTTAATTACTAATTATCTCTTTCCCTATTAATATATTTTTTATTTTTAAAGATGTTGACTTCTGAGCATAATGAGGCCACATCTGTCACCTCTCGTGGTGACCCGGGATGGAACCACTGCACCGTCGTAGACATGGCTTCACGCAAAGTCAAATGCAACTACTGCAGTCGGATTATTTCGGGTGGAGTTTTTCGTCTAAAACAACATATTGGGGGTGTCAAAGGAGAAGTGAAGGCTTCTACTACTGCACCACTAGAGGTAAAAAATCAATTCAAAAATTACCTACGACAAAGAGAGTTGGAAAAAGGAGCAGCATCAACGATGAGAGGCCAAATTAGGGAGGAAATGACACGGCCCTCAGGTCAAGGTATTCATATTCACCCTCCAGGAGATAGATCTCGGGAGGGAGACATAGACCCTACCAGAAGGAGATCCACTGCATTTGAAGACTTTTCTCGAGGTATTATTTGATTTAAAATTTTCAATTAATTATTTACTTCTTTATACTTCATCTCGATTAAATTAGTCTAATCATCTATTTTAATTTAAAGATGATATACGTCGAGCCATGGACGAAAGTAGACGATCTTTTGCTGATGAGGATGTGTATAGACGCACCGGTCGACACGTTGGGCAAGGGAGTGGATCCGGATATAGATCCAACGAGGAGGAAATTCATGACTTGACTAGGGACAATGATCCTAGAGTGGGTCCTATAGATGCTTTCCTAACAAGACGGAGAGGTAGACAACCATCAATCACAGCTGCTATGAAGAACCTGAAAGTATGCAAGGAGAAGATTGGCCGTGCTGTTTCGAGATGGTTTGTTTATAACAGTGTACCTGCCAATGCTGCAAATGGTCCTTATTGGGAGGACATGATTGAGACTATTGGAGATGTGGGTAAGGGTATTCCTGTACCAACCCCCAAGGAGATATACAACACTTATCTTCCTCAAGAGGTAAGTGATCTCCAGGAGTATATCAAGTCGTTTGAGCGAATTTGGGATGAAAGAGGATGCACAATAATGACAGATGGCTGGACAGGTGAGTACATTGAATTAGTTTAACATATTTAGAAATTAGAATCTTAGATTAACAGATTATATTTTTAGTTAATTTAGACATTCGCTAACATCTATAACATTATTTGAATAGGAATTACGAGAAGAAGTATGATTAACTTCCTTATATACTGTCAAGCTGGGACTGTATTTTGGAAGTCCGTAGATGCTAGTGGAAAGGTAAAGAATGCTGAATATCTTTTCAAGTTAATTGATGACATTGTGGAGCAGGTGGGAGAAGATCGGGTTGTCCAAGTTGTAACAGATAATGCAGCTTCATATAAAGCTGCTGGCCATATGTTAATGGAGAAGAGGCCACATCTATATTGGCTTCCTTGCTCTGCTCATTCCCTAGATTTGATGCTAGAAGATATTGGGAAAGATGTCAAAATTACTGAAACAGTGAAGTCAACCCAATTCATCACATCCTATATCTACAACCATAACTATGTGCTCACATTGATGCGTGAACACACTGGACAGAGGGAGTTACTACGTCCTGGGGTAACTCATTTCGCCTCCACATACATTTCCTTGGAGAGTATACAATCACAAAAACGTCCCTTGAAGCAGATGATTTCAAGTAAAGGATGGGAGGATTGGATGACAAGGCACGCGAAGCATGATGCTAGAGACAAGGGGAAGCAGGTTGAGGACTTGATTGAGAGCCGAGAGTATTGGAAGGATATAAAGATGATCTTGAGCGTAGTTGAACCTCTTGTGCGGGTTCTGAGGATGGTGGATGGAGATAAGAAGGCCACAATGGGATATTTATATGAAGCTATGGACCGTGCAAAGGAAGACATTGCTAGGGCCAACAAAAATACATACAGAAAGTGGTGGGATATTATAGATGCAAGATGGGATAGGACACTCCACCATGACTTGCATGCGGCAGGTAACAAAATAAGTCAATCCATATTGGTCGCCATTTTATTTCCTATAAGTTTTATTTCATTTTTAGTTTATTTTTCAATTCTTTGGGTCATTTCTTCAACCCAAGATACTAATATAGCTCTGCTACTCAACATGCGCCCAATGATGAAGAAGTACTCCGTGGGACTCAAAATGTAATTCGGCGTTTGTTACATGATGAGGATCGAGCTATCATAGCATGCAACAAAATGCATCACTATAGGCTCCGGACATTACATTTTGGTACTCATCGTGCTCAACGGGCAGTCATGTTGCTTTCACCAGGTATTTAGAATTTTACACATAACTAATACTTTCAAAAAATTGTTATCAACTTATCATGCATAGGCTTTACAAATTACAATACTAATTGTTAGTTGGATCATTATGGAATTACAGCTGATTGGTGGATGGATCATGGGAAGGCTCCAGGTTATGAAGATCTTGCTTATGTTGCTATCCGTGTATTGAGCCAAACCACCTCCTCTTCTGGCTGTGAGAGGAACTGGTTTACATTTAGCTTGATACACACCAAGCAAAGGAACCGATTAAGCTCAGCGAGATTAGAGCAATTGGTCTTTTGCCACTACAACATGCGCTTGAAATTAAAGAATCTTTAAAAAATTCAAGAGAACCAAAGAGAAGAAGAACGATGGAGAGATGAAGTTGCTGGAAGACCGGTGCAAGCATAACAACAAGTTGAGGAACCAATCGATCTGGACGAGATATTTGAGGAGCAGAACCCACTGAATGTATGGGTGGATGCAAGGAATGTTTTGAGTCCATCAGAATTCGATCCAAACGATCGGTCATGGGTAGAAGGACAATTAGATGGTGTCCCCTTGTCCGTTGAGTTTCAATTTCCACCTCCTTCAAAACGGCAAAAGAAATCCACCCCACAAAGTTCAGGTAAGGGTAAAGGCAAACTAATGGATGTTGATATTGCAGATTTAGAAACTGTACAAGAAGATGAGTCAGACGAGACACCAGAGCCGAGCGACAAGGTCGTTTACCAAACTTCAGACGACTCTACTTCGGCAACGACTACCCCTGACGATGACGATGATGATCCACATGGAAGTCAAGGTGGATCCTTGCAACAACGGTCATCTCGAGGACGTGGAGGATCAAGTCAACATGGTGAAGCTCCTCCAATGATTTTCACAGGAGAGCAAGAATTTACGCATGCTACGCAGGATGATGACCACTCCAGTAGGTTGGCTAAGGGCACATCAGCAACAAATAAAGGCAAAGGGAAACAACAACAAGAGCTCCTAAAGAGAACATCCTCTCAAGAGCATTCGTCTGATGCATCCTCTCAAGTTCCATTAGAGGGTTATAGTCCTTATGGATATCCAGGTACATATTATCAACATCCACCACCCTATGATGCATCGAGTTACTTAGGAGGATATCCCACTTATCCTCCAACTTCAGATATTTCCTCTTATCAATCCTCAACCTCAGAAGGATCTTATCATGAGCCAAAGACACAATGATGGATACCGGTGACAATAATCTACCCATTCACAGATGAGTATAACCGATTTGTACAGGAATATGAACAATGTTACCAAGCTTATATGTCTTGGGCCGATTATGTGCAACATTTGTATAGCACCTACAATGTAAGGCTAGAATAAATGTATGTCTACTTGTTCTGTCACTTTGTGTGAGTGTTTTTTTTTTATTATCATGTAATACTTAGGGGTAAGGTTTTATGTCCCCCCCCATGTATTGTATTCAAGTTTTTTTCAAAGTTAATAAAAATTCAAGGGCTTACCCAAGGTCCTAGATAAGTTTTGGGTAAATATAATTTTTCCTGATTTTTTGAATTTTTTTCTTATTTTTTGGACTTGTTTTTCTATTTTTTCCCTATTTTCTTCTATTTTTTCCCCTTTTTATAAATTGGATCGGCCAAACCGGTCCGGCTTGGTCCGGACCGGTTCGGGATCGGATCGGATCGGCCGATCCACTCGGTCAGGACCGGACCGATCCGAGTCCAACCCCCGAGTTGGCCTACCTTGCAATAGACCTACATGAGAGCAACAGTCGGGGTCAGAGGCCCTTCGATTTTTGGTAGAAGAAAATTTTCCGGTGCCTAAGTCAGAATCTCACTATTGGGCTAGAGATAGGTGAGAGTGGTGTCGGCGTATACATGAAGGGTAATCGATACCTTTTTCTGGAGGGGTATGTCTAGATAATTATACTACCTTTGAGTGGAGAAGATAGAGGATACATGTCTCGTAGTGGGTACCTATATGTGAAAAGAATCCTAGGGTAGGTAGTTGACTTGGCATCTCGGTGGGCGATGGAAAGGTGGAAAGAGTCTTTAGCGTATTCTACTTGAATACTTGTCCCATATTGTCATAATGCTATACTATGGGATTAGATACCCTTTAGTGGCTCTCTTTTTCCATGCTATAAATAAGACACTGAATATAGACACCTCAGTGGGAATTATGATGATGGTCTTGTAGTTGGAGGTAGGGGTGGAAGTAAGTCAGGCGGCCTATCAGAGGCCTACGGCCTCGCCTGCTGTTAGTCTGGCCTGATCTGTTTAGCAATTTAGGCCAGACCAAGACCTTCATATAGGTCTATTTTCATAAATAGGTCAAGTCTATTTTTTAAAAGCATGTTTTATAAGTCTGCAGGCAAGTCTGTTTACATATTTTTCTTACAAGGAAACTATAAATACTTTATAGGCAGAGGCCTATTTTTAATCTTTTAAGTCAAGGCAAATATTTGGCCTACTTCCTGATAGATCTAAACAGGCCAACAAGCCAGGCCAGGCCTAGTGATTTTTCTAAACAGACCAGGCCAGACCTTTCTTTTTTGGCCTACAATAGACCAACAGACCAGGCCCAGGCTAAGTCTTCGCCATGTAGGTTTGGTCTGTTTTTGCAAAGTCTGACCTGGCCTGACCTACTTCCACCCTTAGTTGGAAGGTAATAAATGTGTGCCTTTAAGCATCAATAAAAAGGGCCCTTGACCACTGAGTGTGCCACACGGTGGGTATGTCTTGAGAGAGCAGATCTTGACCCGTGGCTGTTCATCCTTCCTTTCTTTGCTCCGAGGAGCCTAAGGGCTGCTGCAACACTCTAGTGGCTATCGAGACGTCTTCTTTTAACTAGGCTTATGGTCGACCTGGATCTTTTCCTTGTTCTCGGACCTGAGCGGCCATTAAGGATCGAGGGAAGCTTGTTCCCATTCAGATATGAACTTTATAATGAGTGCCTTTTTCAGTTATTTTAAATTATATAGTTCGTATTAGATATTTTAGACATGCAATACCCTTATTAGACATTTTGATAGTTTTTGTCCCCTTTTCAGTAATTTTTCCTTATTTTTATGGTGGATTTCAAGAATTATGCCTCAAGTAACAACACATTCCATGTTTCCGATCGTTGATCTTCTCTAATGAGTGATGACACAGGTTCATGTTACCATATATGCACCTCTCTTGCACCCCTTCCCACCATCCTCTTCCTTACCATCATTTAGTTATTAGTGATCATGACTTCTAGTACAATAATCATGAATAGTTAATTCTAACTCGAGGTTGCTTTCTATCATTAAACGTCCGTGATGCGCAAACATGATTGTGCCATTTGGAATTGAGATGGGTTTTGGACATTTTGATACTTAGAATCTGATGAGGCAGAATCCGATTCGGCCCATTAAAACAAGCCCAAACCCCGTTCAGCCCAGCAGCAGCAGTACAAGGCCCTCAGGGAGCCTTCGGCCCATCAGCGGGCCAGCAGCCCCCGGCCCGTAAGCGGCACCGTTGCTCCCGGCCCAACAGGCTTCAGCCCGTCAGCGGCCCACCAGTCTACGGCCCGAGAGCAGCGCGGCAGCCCTGGGCCCAGCAGGCTTCGGCCCATCAGCGGCCCAACCCCCTTCGGCCCGATAGCCGAGTCCGGCCCACTCCGGTGGAGGACCAGGCACTATGGCGGTTTACCAGTAAGCCCGCACATAGTCCTATATCGGCTACCACCGATAACCATCCTCTATCCTCTGCTATAAATACACCGCTATTTATTGCCAAAGATATGCGTTCTTATGCCTCCGAGACCCTCAAGGACTACAGTCCAAATAGCATTAAAGCTACTCTTTGCCTTCTGAATCGAATCATCTTCAGGAGCTAACTTGACCGTCGGAGGGGGTTCCTTAGGGCCGAAGCCCGGGACTCCTGCTGACCGGTTTTCTTCTTCTTTCCCTCTTGCAGGAGCTCGGTTCGAATCATCGCCGACCTTCCCGAGTCGGTCTCGGCCGCCGACCTCGGACTCCTCTCTCTGGTCTCGACGCCGCGCGCCGGCTGCCCCGCGACCGGAGGACACTCGGTCTCGCGCCGCCCCTTCGTCTGCCGAAGGAGCTTCGGCCCCGACTTCCCGAAGACAAGCCAACCCCCGACCGAGCGGCTCTCGGCCTCGGACCTTCGGCTTCGCCTCTGCATCCTTCGCCTTCCGGATCCCCGTCGGGCCTCCAACACACCGATCCGACCCAGCTCCGGATCCGTTTCTTCGGATTCCAGCTTCGGAATCCGGTCGTGATAGCTTCGGCTATATTACGTGGCGCCGTCTGTGGGAAACAAACAAACAAGTCATGTCTCAACGACCTGTAACCCGACGGTCCGGACAGAGCGAAGCAGAAGCACGGGAAGCCTCGGCGCAGGTGCTGCCTTCCGAAGGCGCCCCTTCTGCTCCGCCCAGCATGCCTCTGCCAGTCATACCGGAGTCCTTCGCTGCGGAAGACCGAGTGGGGATGCTCCAGCAACAAATGGCAACGCTAGCAGCTGCCGTCACCTCCCTGGCACCGCTTCAGGAGATGGTACCTGCCATCGCCCAGCGCGTAGGACTGATGGGACAGCTTCCTCAGCAGGCGCCGCTCCCCCCACTCTACCCAGTGCAAGATGCCCGGTTCCGGCCGACACCTACACCGGTTTCTCCCAACGAAACCGCTGCGACGCGCAGCGAGCCCTCGGCACTACCTGCCCGATCTCCCCGCGCTGATCGCCTGACGGAGCAAGACTATGCTTCGTCGGAATTCCGCCCGGCCCGGACCGGAGGACAATTAGTCATTACTTCGACCGCCTCGGACCTGGACCGGCGGCTGACGGCAATGCGCAAGGAAATGCAGCAGATGGTGTCTCGGCCATACGGGGCACCTCTTGCCAGCAACATCCTGGAGCAGACCCCGTTCACGGCGGAGCTCCTGGCTACCGAGGTGCCCCCCAATTTCAAGCTGCCGAAGGGCCCTCTCTACGACGGTATGACAGATCCGATCTGTCATTTCCAGAGATTCAACGCGTACCTCTTGGTCCGAGGGGTCGCCGAGGCAGTCCGCTGCCAACTTTTCCCCCTCACCCTTGAGAAGACCGCCCTCACCTGGTTCGAAACACTGGCCCCCAACTCCATCCACTCCCTAGTCCAGTTGGGCCAGTTATTTATCGACCAGTTTTATGATGCCACCCGGCAATGCAAAACCTCCGCCAGACTGCTAGCCATCCGGCAAGGCCCCACCGAAACTCTCCAGGAGTACTTCACCAAGTTCCAGACCGAGGCTGCCCAAATCCCGAACCTCGACAGCTCGATCGCGGTCTCGGCCGTGATCAGCGGGTGTCGGGACGAAGGGCTCCTCGGCTTCATCGGGAAACGCCATCCCCCTACCTTCCAGGACCTCGTGGCCCGGGTCCATAAATACATCAACCGGGAAGCCCTGATGATGTCCAGAGGTAAAGGCGCGGTCGAAGCAGTATCGGCACCTGCCCCCCAGGTGGTCCGGCCTCGGCCAGAAGACCAAGAGCTCTCCCGAAAGCGATATCGCCGGGAGGACTGGGACAGGGAGAGGCGACGGGACCCGCAACCGCGGTACCTACCCTTACCTGCTCCCCCTTCCCGGATGCTCATGGAGGTGAAGGGCATGATCCGGCGACCAGATCGCATCAAGACGGATCCTCGCCGAAGGGACCCCGGCAAATACTGTGAGTATCATCGGGAGATCGGCCACACGACGGATGAGTGCCGGCAGCTCCGAGAGAAAATCGACCGCCTCATCCGGGAGGGAAGACTGCCGCAGTACCGACGAGAGCAGCTCCCGCCGCAGCGGAACCGGGACGTCCCTGCGACGCCCAGGCAACAACAACCCCCGGTGGCGGAAGCCGCTCCTCCGCCAAAGGTCACCTCGGCCCCGGTAGAGGCATCCCATCAAAGACCCAGTTCTGTGTCTATCATGATGATATCCGGAGGGCCGGGGGAAGGATCAAGGCCACGGCAGCGCAGCTCAGCCACTATAGCAGCGATTGACGTCGAGCCGAAGCGGCCTCGCCAAGAAGATATTACCTTCGACTCCGAGGACCTGACTGATATTCAGGTCCCTCACGACGACGCCCTCGTCATAAACGCTGTAATAAATAGCTATGATGTACATAGAATATTTGTCGATAATGGAAGCGCCCCAAACATCTTGTTTTATGATTGTTTTGAAAAAATGGGATTGAGTGAGGCTAATATGAAGCCTCACCGGGGCCCCCTCTTCGGTTTTAACGGCTCGCCCTGCCGAGTAGAGGGCATTATCCGACTCCCTGTAACCTTAGGCTCCGCCCCTCGGCAACTAACCGTTGAAACGGACTTTGCCGTTGTAAAAGTCGATTCGGCCTACAACGCCATCTTCGGCCGAAGGCTAATCGACGGGGTCAGAGCCGTGCCTTCGTCTTTCCATCAGAAGCTGAAGTTTCATACCAGCCATGGAATAGGCGAGGCCAGAGGGAATCAAGAAGCAGCCCGGCAATGCTATATGATTTCGGTCAAAGGGAAGGCTGCAGCCGAAACCCCGGCGATCGAGTCATCAGCCGAGGCATCCCCAGGAGAAGCACTCCTCGCCATTCCGATTCCGGGAGGCGAGGGACGAATCTTGATGATAGGCTCCGGCCTGGAGAAGACCGAAGCAGAGAAGCTCACCGAGTTCTTGAAAAAGAATCTCGACGTCTTCGCCTGGTCTCCGGCGGACATGCCCGGGGTTGACCCGGAGGTAGCCGAGCACCGACTACATACTGATCCCGACCAGCCCCCGGTAAAGCAGAAGCGGCGCACCTTCAATCAGGAAAGGAGAGCCACCATCCAAGCCGAAGTGCATAAGGGGCTGGACGCCGGACACCTCCGAGAGGTGCATCATCCGGACTGGATCGCTAACGTGGTGATGGTGCCGAAAAAGGATGGCAAATGGCGTATGTGCATGGATTTCACCAACCTCAACAAGGCCTGTCCGATGGATAGCTTCCCGCTGCCTCGGATAGACCAGGTGGTGGACGCGACCTCCGGCCACGAGCTCTTAAGCTTCCTCGACGCCTATTCAGGTTATCACCAGATCCGGATGCATCCGGATGATGAAAGTAAAACCAGCTTCACGACCGATCTGGGCCTATATTGCTATACCCGGATGCCCTTCGGTCTGAAGAATGCTGGCGTGACATATCAGCGCCTTGTCAATAAGGTGTTCACCCCGCAACTCGGCCGAAACATGGAGGTCTACATAGACGACATGTTGGTCAAAAGCCGCGTCGCCGCAGAACATTTGGCCGACTTGGCCGAGACATTCTCCGCCTTGAGGCGGTACAAGATGAAGCTGAATCCGGCCAAGTGCGCCTTCGGGGTAGCCTCCGGGAAATTCCTCGGCTACATGGTCACCCACCGAGGGGTAGAAGCTAACCCCGAGAAGGTTTCGGCCATCATACAAATGCGCCCCCCGGCAAACCTCCGAGAGGTACATAAGCTGAACGGGAGGATAGCAGCCCTAAGCCGCTTCATGTCAAGGGCGGCAGATTACTGTTTCCCCTTCTTCAAGCTGCTGAAGAAGGCCAATAGCTTCGAATGGACGGATGAGTGCCAGACAACCTTCGACCAGTTGAAGGCCTACCTCTCCAAAGTCCCCATTCTGTCCAAGCCGGTTCCCGGGGAGCCTCTGAGCCTGTACCTCGCAGTCTCCGAGACGGCTCTCAGCGCCGTCCTCGTCCGAGAGCAAGATGGCGTTCAGAAGCCAGTTTACTATACCAGCCGAGCCCTTCAAGGAGCAGAACTCCGGTATCTTGCCCTGGAGAAGTTGGCTCTGGCCCTCGTCTCGTCCGCGAGGAGGCTCCGGCCTTATTTTCTGGCTCATTCCGTGAAGGTTCTCACCGACCAGCCCCTGAGGCAGGTTCTCTCCCGGCCGGAGGTGTCTGGTAGGTTGGCCAAGTGGGCGATTGAGCTAGGAGAGTTTGACATCTCCTACGCACCTCGAGTAGCAATAAAAGCCCAGGCGTTGGCAGATTTCATCGCCGAACTCACCCCCGGCGCTTCCTCGGCACTTCAGCCGAAACCCGACGTGCCCGAAGCCGAGGCCACTTCGGCTCCTACGCCAGGAGACGAATGGCAACTCTTTGTGGACGGCTCCGCGTGCTCCACGGGCAGCGGCGCCGGGTGGATCCTGGCATCACCCGAAGGGGTCGTCACGGAGTACGCCTTGCGTTTCTCCTTTCCAGCAACTAACAACGCCGCCGAGTACGAAGCTCTCATTTCTGGCCTCCGGGCCGCGAAGAAGCTCGGCGCCCGGAACCTGAAAGCCTTCAGCGACTCCCAACTGATCGCCAGCCATATCTCCGGGGAATACGAGGCTCGGGATGCAGTAATGGCATCTTATCTCCAGGTGACTCGCAAGATCCTCGCTCAATTCGATTATTATGAAATCGTGAGGATCCCGAGAGCCGAGAATACCCGAGCCGATGCACTTTCCCGGCTGGCGTCAACTCAAGACGGAGGAGGAGGCCGGATGATCCTAGTGGAGGAACTCGCCGAACCAAGCCTCGGCGAGCCTGAAGCCATGCAAATCACTGAGGCAGAAGCCGAGACATGGATGACTCCCCTCGTCGCCTTTCTTCTCCGAGGAGAAGTCCCGCTAGACTCAAGGGAGGCGAAGCACATTCGGCAACGCTCATCCCATTTCCTCCTTCTGGACGGGCTGCTATACAAGAAGTCCTTCGGCCGACCACTGCTGCGGTGCCTCGGCCCGGCTGAAGCCGACTACGCCACGAGAGAAGTACATGAAGGGGTGTGCGGGGCGCATGCGGGAGGAAGGGCCCTGGCTCACAAGCTTCTAAGGCAAGGCTACTGGTGGCCGACACTCCGAGAGGACGCTTTAGCCCTCGTACGGCGCTGTGACCAGTGCCAGAGGTTTAGCTCCCTCATCCACCAGGCAGCCACCCTTCTGACCCCCTTATCCGACCCCTGGCCTTTCACTCAGTGGGGAATCGACCTCCTGGGGCCTTTTCCCGTCGCCACCGGCCAGAGAAAGTTCCTCATCGTGGCGGTAGATTATTTTACTAAGTGGGTAGAAGCCGAACCCCTCGCGTCAATAACCGATAGCAATGCTTGGAACTTCGTATGGAAGTCCATCATCTTCCGGTTCGGTATCCCTCGGGCCATCATTTCGGATAATGGAAAGCAGTTCGACAGCCGTCGGTTCGGCGACAACTGCGCCAGCTTCGGCATTCTCCACAAATTCACTTCGGTAGCCCATCCTCGGGCAAACGGCCAGGTTGAAGTCACGAACCGAAGCCTGCTGCAGGGACTGAAAACCCGCCTCGGCGAAGCCAAAGGCCGATGGGTAGAGGAGCTGCCGAGTGTTTTGTGGGCCTATCGGACGACGAGCCGAACTCCTACCGGCGAAACTCCATTTCGCATGGCTTATGGGATAGAGGCCGTTATTCCAGTGGAAATCGGCCTTCCCTCTCCCCGGGTCATTGCTTACAATCCGGAGGCCAACGAAGAAGGCTTGAAAGATCATCTGGACCTCATTGAAGAGACCCGAGATAGGGCTTGTATCCGGCTGGCGGCTTATCAGCAACGCATGGCCAAGTACCACAACACTCGAGTAAAGCCCCGAAGCTTTGAAATCGGGAGCCTCGTGTTGAGGAATGCTCATGCTTCCAAACCGGCCGAAGCCTCAGGAAAGCTTGCCCCCAACTGGGAGGGGCCCTATCGGGTCAAAGAGGTGATCAGACGAGGGGCTTATCGGTTGGAGACCCTTTCGGGCCAACCTCTCCCCCGCACCTGGAATGTAGAGCGCCTACGGCGTTATTTTATGTGAATCACTTTTTCCCGGACTTTCAGCCGGAAGGTATGAATAAAGGTCTCTTTTTTCAGGAAACCTGATGGTATTTTCTCTAAGTCCGTGTAAACCGTACCGGGAGTGGCTTCGGCCATGCAAACCGTATCGGGAGCGGCATGGTATTTTCTCTAAGTCCGTGTAAACCGTACCGGGAGTGGCTTCGGCCATGCAAACCGTATCCGGAGCGGCATGGTATTTTCTCTAAGTCCGTGTAAACCGTACCGTGAGTGGCTTCGGCCATACAAACCGTATCGGGAGCGGCATGGTATTCTCTCTAAGTCCGTGTAAACCGTACCGGGAGTGGCTTCGGCCATGCAAACCGTATCGGGAGCGGCATGGTACTCTTTCTAAGTCCGTGTAAACCGTACCGGGAGTGGCTTCGGCCATGCAAACCGTATCGGGAGCGGCATGGTATTCTTTCTAAGTCCGTGTAAACCGTACCGGGAGTGGCTTCGGCCATGCAAACCGTATCGGGAGCGGCATGGTATTCTCTCTAAGTCCGTATAAACCGTACCGGGAGTGGCTTCGGCCATGCAAACCGTATCGGGAGCGGCATGGTATTCTTTCTAAGTCCGTGTAAACCGTACCGGGAGTGGCTTCGGCCATGCAAACCGTATCGGGAGCGGCATGGTATTCTCTCTAAGACCGCAGATACCTTGATCCGAGGGTGGATTCGGCCACGTATACCGGATCAGGAAGCGGCAAGGTATATCTCTAAGTCCGCGTAAGCAAAAGCGGGAGAGGCTTCGGCCACGCAAACCGCGTCAGGAGCGGCAGGATGTCCCTTCGGATCATATGAACTACGTTAGTAAAGGCCTCGGCCGCATATACTATATGTGGCAATATTCTATCAACTTCCTATACCGAACCTACATCGGGTCTCGGCCTTGCGAGCTATAGCGAACGACAGGATCTCGGATTTCTGAAAAGCCAGATTCGGTCGATCATGCACAAAACATCAAGGTAAAGCCAAAAACACTTCCTGTATTCACAAAAAAGGGAAGTACAAAACCGGCCATACACCTGGCCGAGGGCTTACAGCAGAAGAAAAAGTAAAAACTGGGGCAGGCCCCCGTATCAGTCCTCGGCAACCCCCTCCTCCACTTCAACTGGGTTTTGGCCAGGAGAGGGAGAGGGGGAATCGACGATCTGCACGGCCTCAGGAGGGGCAGCTTCGACAGGGGCCTCCTCGGCTGGTACGGCCTCGTCGCCTTCCACCGAGGCCGGGGCCCTCTCGGCCATAAGCCCCTTCCACCAGGACAGGAGCTCCTTCCCTTCCTCGTCCGTAGGAAGGGCAATCCCGGTCAAGTCCACGTTCGGGCAGACCTTCTGGGCGGCAGCCAGCCCGATGTCGAAGACCGAGGAGGCCGCCAGGAGCTGGGCCTGGATTATCTCCTCGGCATAGTCCGGGCCGGCCTTATAATCGGCCACGGCCGAGTCCACCGCCTCCTCCAGCTCCTGCTTCAGAGCCGATATCTCCTCGGCGTGACGACGTTTCTCCGAAGCCCGCTGGGAGTCCTTGTCCTGGATTTGGACCTTAAGGGCCCGGATCTCAGCCTGGGCCGCAGCAAGCTCCCGCTCGGCCTTTTCCTTCTCCCGCTCGGCCTTCACCTTGGCCTCGGCAGAAGCGCGGGCCTCTGCTGCCCTCTCCTCCAGCTGCACCCGCGTCCGGGCGTTCGTGGCTACAAGCCCGTCGATCATGGGCTCGATATTAGGCCCCGCCGAAGGGCCCTCACCCGAACCCGCCGAGGCCGACGCCCTCTCGGCCCCCAGAAGCCTGTTCCGGAGCAGCTCCTGATGGTGAATCAGAACGCTGCCCGTAACCGCAGCCTGCAGACCGAAAGTAGACAAGGATCAGCGAAAATTGAAGTAAGCTAAGGGAAGCTAGATTGAAGCGCACTCAGAAGCTTCTTACCTGGACCACCAATCGAGCGCTCATCGCCGCCAGGTCGGTGACCGAATGGTCCTTCAGTTCCATGAAGGCCGAAGGGAGAGTGAGGCTGCGGAGCAGACAGAGGCACGTCTGCGAATCCTCCATGCTCTCATCTTTGTAGATCCCCGGCTCAGGGACCCACAACTCGCGCTCCTGCGCGCGAGGCGCTTGCGACCCAGCGTCTTCGTACTCTGCCCCAGCCATCGCAGCCGAAGGAGAGTCGCCCCTCGGCTCCTCGGGGGACGCCAGCCTTGCGGCCCTTCGGGCCCCCGCGGTTCTCCTAATCAATGGGGCGGGCTCTGCCTCTTCAGGCTCCTCCGCCCGAGGCCGCTTCGACAATCGGCCGCCCCTTCGGGCAGCAGACTTGGTTTTACGCTCCCTCTCGAGAGCGGCGGCGGCAGAACGGCCCTCGAGGCCGCAGTCATCGGAGCACCGGTTCGGGCCCTCGGGGCCACCGCGCCTCGTCCAGACCCGCCTGCCGTCTGCGGGGGTGGTGGCTGGCCCTGGCCGCGCTGCTGGGCTATCCGGATGAGGAGGCCCTCGATCCCAGACATTGCTGCAAGCAAGAGGAGAAGTGTTAGAAACGAATGACGCAACAGCTGCAAACTCAAGACCGACTTACCCTCGGCCGAAGCATCAGCAACCTCGTCGGCTGGAAGAGCTTCGGCCGGAGGAGCGGCCTCTGCGCTTCCTTCGCTGCCCTGCGGAGTCTCTCCGGGAGGAAGGTAGGGGAAAGCCCGCTCCGGATCGAACCGAGGGTCCGGCCATACCCCGGCGTTCACAAACAGCTCCGCCTTGCTGAGGAGCCCCCATATGTTGTACGGAGCCATGGCCTCGATATGGCCCACTAAGGTGCTCTGGGTAGAAGTCAGAACGGGAGGATCGGAGAGGCTTGCGGCCAGCGGTGCCCATTCGGTAGGAAAGGGCCACACGCTCTTCTCGTTCTCCGGCAGAGAAATGAGGATAAACTTCCTCTTCCAGCCATGGATGGACGAGGGCTTCCCGGAAAAGATGCTTCGGCCAATACGAGGGACGAAGCAGTACCATTCGGATCTCCCCTGCCTTTGGATTTTGAAAAGGTAGCGGAAGACGTTGATGGAAGGAACAGTCCGTATACGGGCAAGCACAGCCAAAAAGCCATAAACTGTGCGCCAAGAATTGGGAAAGAATTGGGACGGGGCCAGCCCGTAGAAGCAAAGGAGGTTAATGACGAAGGTGGGGAGAGGAAGACGAAAGCCCGCTTGGAAGTTTTCTTCATAGATAGAAAAGGTACCCGGGCGGGGAGTATTGGCCCTGGTATTGGGGCCAGGCCGATAAGGGGTCATCCATGAAGGAAACTGAAAGTAAGAAGCGATGTAGCTAACCGCTTCATCCGAGAGGGCGCAGGCTGCTTCCGAAGCGGTCTCGGGACGACGACGTCCCGAGGTGGAAGCCTGGCTCGGAGTTTGAACCTCCTCGGACGCCTCGGCCTCGGAGGCCTCGGCCCCGGAGGCCTCGGGCTCTCCGGACATCGCAGGGGCGAGGGAGTCCAGAGTAAGGGGAGATGACAGAGAGGACTTGGGGGAATGAGACGGAGTGTACTCCTCGTCCGAAGGGGTAACCTCGCTCGAAGAAGAGCTGCGGACCATAAGGGGGGAAAGATCTCTCCTGGATCAAGCGCAGCCTCTCAAGCCCCTAAACTCCTCCAACAAGCGCTCCTAGAGGTGGAGATCTTCCCGCAATAGCCAGCAAGCTCGGACGACGCCTTCAGAGGGCTAGCCTTTCGCCGGAGAGGAGGGAGAGCTCGGGTGATCGCAGAGCAACACAGGCGCGGAAGCAAGAAGAAGAACAGTGCTCTGCGAGGGGCTCCTATTTATAGGCTCCGTCCGAAGCGCCTCCCGCCAAAGCCGACGGCCGAGATCGTCCCTGTCGTCTCACCGCTCCTCTCGGATGCCCGCCATGTGTACCGTCCTTCGGCAATGATGACGGGCAGGCTCCGGGACTTGAAGCAGAACGATCAACGGCCGAAAGCGCTCCGACCCTTCGGCTGACCACTCGGATGCCCGCCACGTGTCCCGATCCGCGTGCCAGAGAAGGGAGCGGCGGCAATCCGAGTAGAACCTCGGGCAGAGAGCCGAGGCGATCCGCGACCCGCGAGCGGTCAGGATCCTTTTGTGCTTTTTACGGAACGGTCGGATGCGCGACGCGTGTCCCGTGCTTCTTCGCGAAGCGACGCCCGTCCCGTCCATTTAATGAAGCCTGACACGAGTAAGAGGGCTCGGCCCTTCGCCTTCAGAGGCAAAAGCCTTCGTCGCCACCCTGAATGAAGACGAAGCAGCTACTTAGCCTTCGGCCGACCGAGGGCGCCCTCTTCTCAAAGAAAAGGAACAAAAAGCTTCGGGTAAAACACCTGATTGCATTATTTCTCGACAAGCTTCGGGCTATACTCTCGCCATCTCAGAACTGAGGAAGACAAGAGTGGGGGGCTATGTGATGAGGCAGAATCCGATTCGGCCCATTAAAACAAGCCCAAACCCCGTTCAGCCAAGCAGCAGCAGTACAAGGCCCTCAGGGAGCCTTTGGCCCATCAGTGGCCCAGCAGCCCCCGACCCGTAAGCGGCACCGTTGCTCCCGGCCCAACAGGCTTCAGCCCGTCAGCGGCCCACCAGTCTACGGCCCGAGAGCAGCGTGGCAGCCCTGGGCCCAGCAGGCTTCGGCCCATCAGCGGCCCAACCCCCTTCGGCCCGATAGCCGAGTCCGGCCCACTCCGGTGGAGGACCAGGCACTATGACGGTTTACCAGTAAGCCCGCACATAGTCCTATATCGGCTACCACCGATAACCATCCTCTATCCTCTGCTATAAATACACCGCTATTTATTGCCAAAGGTATGCGTTCTTATGCCTCCGAGACCCTCAAGGACTACAGTCCAAATAGCATTAAAGCTACTCTTTGCCTTCTGAATCGAATCATCTTCAGGAGCTAACTTGACCGTCGGAGGGGGTTCCTTAGGGCCGAAGCCCGGGACTCCTGCTGACCGGTTTTCTTCTTCTTTCCCTCTTGCAGGAGCTCGGTTCGAATCATCGCCGACCTTCCCGAGTCGGTCTCGGCCGCCGACCTCGGACTCCTCTCTCTGGTCTCGACGCCGCGCGCCGGCTGCCCCGCGACCGGAGGACACTCGGTCTCGCGCCGCCCCTTCGTCTGCCGAAGGAGCTTCGGCCCCGACTTCCCGAAGACAAGCCAGCCCCCGACCGAGCGGCTCTCGGCCTCGGACCTTCGGCTTCGCCTCTGCATCCTTCGCCTTCCGGATCCCCGTCGGGCTTCCAACACACCGATCCGACCCAGCTCCGGATCCGTTTCTTCGGATTCCAGCTTCGGAATCCGGTCGTGATAGCTTCGGCTACATCAGAATCTATGGAAAAGACATAATTCTAACTAAATGAATCAAAAAGTGTTGACTTGCGTGCTTGAGAGATTTTGGAGAGCGACAAAGAAAGGCACAAGCTCAGTAATTCTCAAAAGGTACGTAATCTCAAGTTTTACATGGATTTCGAGAAAAAAGATGAGAAAAAGACAATAATAAGTATTCTTTCTTCCTCTTTTATTAACAAAAACAAGGACACCAGAGTAAATGCATTTCCAAAATCTATAATCTACAAATACTTAAATACTCAAATAAGATTATATAAGATTATAGGATTTTTCATAATCTACCTTTTCCATAAGTGGTATCAAACGGTACATTTCTCATAAGTGTCATCAAACGGTATTATGCTGTGCTAAGCTCTTTACTATCGTAAACATCATGATGTAATAACAACTTCTTATTTTTCTATTTTTCTGAAGGAGCCCTCATGTTAGGGTACGATCATGATCATGCGCAAGGCAAAAGGATGCCATGTTGTCAAAATGATTTGTTGAAGGCGTTTATTTACTACTAATTAAAATGTTAAAATAATGGTACTATTTGAAAAAAAGAAAGCCCTTCTAGATGCTCCACGCTATGGTCTTGGAGATTACGTGAAAACAATTCAAGTTGAAATTGACCGGGCAATAGGTTCCGTTTCAAAATGGAGGGATCTCATAAGGTTGCTTTGACAAAGAGTGCGGTTCCTATCATTATAGGTATAGATTGAATTCAATCAGTACATAGAGAAAAAAGAGAAAATCTTTCATAAAATCTTTTCTTTTCTTTGGGAATAGAAAAAGTACTGTACGAAGAGTTTTTCTAAAACTCTCCTCTCTTTACTGACCAATCCAAATATGAATGTAAAGGATCTTTGTAATTCCACATATGCTCAAAGTGAATTGAACCGGCAAAAGCTGTCGGTCCAGTTGGCATTTGAGCGGGTAGCAAGGTGGGGAGATTTGTCAAGGGAACCAACTCCAAGAGCTGCCAACAGGATCGACATGCAGCTTGATTATTAGCCGCTCGGCAAGCCTCACCATCGCTTTTCTGAAGAATGCAGAAAGAGAGAGAGAGAGAGAGAGAGGGAAGGGGCTTGTTTAAAGAGATCGGATCTTTTTCGGTGACATACGCATAAATTTTGTCCAGTAAGATCTCTGGAATATTAAGTCGTAAATAAGATTGGGTCAATAAAATCTTAGACTAAATTATATGGATCTTAGATTAGGTCAGTGGGATCTTAGGCTGAGTCAATGAAGTCTTAAACATACTATTTTACATTGACACAATAGACTTAATAAAAGTCAATGGAGTTTTAGGACTCCACTGAATATGGCTGAATCCGCCATTGATCCCTTCAATACGTTAGCTGATCAAGTTCAGACAATGTATTAGAAGGGGGGTCAGGTTTTTGAAAAAAAAAAAATCTCGCCGAATTAAAAAGTTCAGCGGACCCACCCTTACGGTGTACTGGTTGAGCTCGATCAACTAGGATACTAATGGGATCCGGTCTATTGTCTAAGAGGGACAGTACTTCCGGGCAGGAAACTTTCAAATCCACAAATGTGTCATCTCGCCAGTCCAAATTCCAATCATACGCATCACACATCCGATTCTTTTTGAATTCTTGGCTGGAATCGGAGAAGATGCAAGAGAAAACAGAAGAGTCCAAACGGAAACGGAGTGGAAGGGTGAGGTGGTGATTCGGGTCGGAAAGGGAATGTCCCATTCGGACCATAACATGCATGCAAACAAAGCAAGCCGACAGAGCCCGCTCCCCCCACCCCACACAAACCCATTTCGTAATCCCTTACGTCAGTGACGGGCGGGAGCTTGTGGCCCGCCTGCGCTCTCTCGCAGTTGAGGCCGGCAACACCCGGCGTGCTCTGGTTCTGCTGCGCAATTACCCGCTTCCTTCTCTTCCTCCCACCGTCACCACCTCCCGGCCGGCCACGTCTCAGCTCTCCTGTGTCTGTTGCGGCCTGTCGCTGCGTGCGCGAGTTTGCGTCAGGCCTTCACGATCTCCACTCGGAGCCTCAGATCACCACCCGAGTATTCAATAAAGAAAGGCCGACCAGAGATGCGCTGCCGGCTCCAAGCCATGCTTTGCCTCTTTCCTTCTCTTCTTCCGCCATGACCACCTCCCGCAAACGTCTCAGCTGTCTCCCGTTGTGTTCTGCCGTTGCATGCGCGCCTTTGCGTCTGGCGTTTTGGAGTTCAGATCTTTTCAGTACTATTTTGAACTGGACTCTTAACATTAATAGTCTCAAGGCATTAAGTGCAAAGTAGCTTTGTCGTTCAAGAACGCATCCCACCAAAGTGAACAACTTTTTCTGATTTCTCAGTTGAACAGTTCTCAATACTACGCTGAATATTTAAATACCATCAAGAGCATAAAATTACAATCATAATTTAAAATACTCTCCTAATGTGCATTTGGATACAACCTATAATCACTGTACGAATATTACATTGGGATGTATTTTGAATTATGGTACTAGTCGTGTATTCTTAGTAGTATTTAAGTACTCTGCATAGTATTGATCGAGAACCTGCTGAATTGAGAAATCAGAAAAAATTACCTACTTCAGTGGGATGCATCTCGAGCAATGAAACTACTTTACACATAACGCCTTGAGACTGATTACTACTGGAGTCCAATCTAAAATGAGACTCGTGTGAAAATGATGAATGAGGAGAACTGTTTTGCAACTTGGGTATGTAACACAGGCCATGTCCAAATCTATATATGTATCTAAAGACGGAACAGTCTTGTGGGTATTGAAACCAAACAGAGATATTCCAGCCATTTCTTGTCATCTATCAAATTACGTACGTGATAACTGCTACTTAAAAGCGTAGAACTCGCTTTTCTTTTCCTGAAGGGACTGTCAGTTGGGTTGGACACATGACTACGATCAACCCGATCACTAAGGACAGCAGTAATCATATATGTTAAGGTGATGGTCTCGACTCTCAACCATATATATTAAGTATTCAATTAAGAAAGCTCAGCTATATATGTCGAAGTACAGGTTCCTGTAATGCACATAAAAATAGACAATATCCAGGCTTGATGTGCACGGGCTTCCCCACCTTCCGATAGAACAGGCGATCTTGGCGATGCTCAAGAAGTGAGGCATCAGTAAATAAGAATGCCGTTTGCATCTGTTTTGGTTCTAATCAGAGTTCACTGTACCGGATCAACTCGTGCCGACTCGGACGACTCGTACCGTAGTAGGACAAACCTGAGTTGGTGCGACTCGATCGAGTCTGCACAATTTGACCATGCAACTCGTACGAGACAGCACGAGTCGACATGAGTCAATCCGACTCGTAACAGATTATGAGAGATTTGAGTCGGTCCGACTCGTCGAGTCGGCGAACCTTGGTTCTAACTCGGTCAATATTATGACTTGTTGTGCTTTCGAGAGTAGTCTATGAGACTTTTTTTATTTTTTATTCCAAATAAGAAGGATGTGATTAGGAATGGCAAAGGGATAGCTGTCAGATAGCACAGAAGCTCTAACGTTCTCATCATCCTTAAAAAGGATAATTCTTATGCTTGACCTTATTATTTTATATTGAAAATGATTAGTTAAAGACCGTAGCGTTTGGCATCACCTACGGGGGTGATTCCGCGCACAAAAGCCCCGACAGTCCAGACGTGATTCCTAAATGGCACTTGCTTGCATTGGAAAGTGAGCAATCTGCTCTTGGTGGAGATGAGAAAGAGTGACTCATTCAATTGCTTGGACCTTTTCCATAAAAAGCAGAAGGAAGTGAGCTTTCTGCTGGTGGTTATGCGCTTTTGGGTTAAAAGTACTCATTTAATTACCCTTCTGATTGTGATTTTTTAGACTTTTGATAGGTACAAACACTAGGGATAAAATCATAAATATAATGTAAAATTATTTAGACCTCCCAAATATAATTGCGTTATCCGGCATCATCATTGCCAATCTGCAACTCTGACATAAATCTCTAAAATCAACTTTTAGAAGAATCCATCTTTTGAAAATTCTTGCCAAACGCTGCCTAAGTATTGGATAATACTCTATTGACGTACATTGCTTCCTATATTCCTTTTCAAAAGATAACAATCCCTCTAAAATCTAAGATGACATGCATGCTTCGCCCAAGCTCCTTCAAATTAGTAATCATCTATTTTTTAGTTAACTAATATACGACATATGTAAAAATGAATATGATACTGACAGATGAGAATTTTGTCCGGCCCAATTATGTAGCATGAAGATCAGACTGTCTGTCCCTAGGCCTTAGATCAGTGGGAACTAAGAAAAGTCCCGTCCGGGTTCGAGACCTAATCCAATAGTCCAAAAGGCAAGCAACCTTCTCAGGGGGCTCGATCCGAGTCCTCTCCCTAAGGGGACCTCTTTGAAAGTTTGAAATCCCCGCCATAGAAATCTCGATTAGTTTGCAAGAATCCGATCAAGACCAAGATTTCACTAAGAGAATCCTAGAGAATCCGTTAAGATATGAACACTCTCTATATCAAGAATCCTTCCGATCTTGGACTGAAAGGAAAATTTGGTCAAAATCCAACTTTTCTTATTGGAATTGGTCCATAAGAAGTATCTGAACGACTATATAAAGACCCTTAGTTTAACCTTGCTAGGTACGCTTTTAGAATCCCAACCATCCTCTTTACCTCCTAGTGACTCACAACTTTCTAACTAAAGCATCAGAAGAGGATCTCCCTGTTATATCTTGGATCTCAAATTCATTAATTTGTTAATGGGCTAATTAAGTTCAATTAAATTTAAATAAGTTTAATTAAGTCAATTAATAAAATAAAATTATTTAAGCCTATTTAATATTTATTTAATGATATAATAATATATTTAGAATGGATAAGTCATTAGTTAAGTCAACACAAACTCAATTAACCTATTAATGATCTAATTAAGAAACTAGTTGGTTTCAATATTTAGTCAAATTCTTGGGTATGAAAAACTGTGAGAAAGTGATGTTTTGCGAATGCAATAATTTCGTGCACAAAAGTCCAAAAGTGATATGGCATATATGGTTGGAACGCGAATATGATACTGACGGATGAGAATTTTGTCCGGCCCAATTATGTAGCATGAAGATCAGACTGTCTGTCCCTAGGCCTTAGATCAGTGGGAACTAAGAAAAGTCCCGTCTGGGTTCGAGACCTAATCCAATAGTCCAAAAGGCAAGCAACCTTCTCAGGGGGCTCGATCCGAGTCCTCTCCCTAAGGGGACCTCTTTGAAAGTTTGATACCGACCAGAATCCCCGCCATAGAAATCTCGATTAGTTTGCGAGAATCCGATCAAGACCAAGGTTTCACTAAGAGAATCCTGGAGAATCCGTTAAGAAATGAACACTCTCTATATCAAGAATCCTTCCGATCTTGGACTGAAAGGAAAATTTGGTCAAAATCCAACTTTTCTTATTGGAATTGGTCCATAAGAAGTATCTGAACGACTATATAAAGACCCTTAGTTTAACCTTGCTAGGTACGCTTTTAGAATCCCAACCATCCTCTTTACCTCCTAGTGACTCACAACTTTCTAACTAAAGCATCAGAAGAGGATCTCCCTGTTATATCTTGGATCTCAAATTCATTAATTTGTTAATGGGCTAATTAAGTTCAATTAAATTTAAATAAGTTTAATTAAGTCAATTAATAAAATAAAATTATTTAAGCCTATTTAATATTTATTTAATAATATAATAATATATTTAGAATGGATAAGTCATTAGTTAAGTCAACACAAACTCAATTAACCTATTAATGATCTAATTAAGAAACTAGTTGGTTTCAATATTTAGTCAAATTCTTGGGTATGAAAAACTGTGAGAAAGTGATGTTTTGCGAATGCAATAATTTCGTGCACAAAAGTCCAAAAGTGATATGGCATATATGGTTGGAACGCGAATATGATACTGACGGATGAGAATTTTGTCCGGCCCAATTATGTAGCATGAAGATCAGACTGTCTGTCCCTAGGCCTTAGATCAGTGGGAACTAAGAAAAGTCCCGTCTGGGTTCGAGACCTAATCCAATAGTCCAAAAGGCAAGCAACCTTCTCAGGGGGCTCGATCCGAGTCCTCTCCCTAAGGGGACCTCTTTGAAAGTTTGATACCGACCAGAATCCCCGCCATAGAAATCTCGATTAGTTTGCAAGAATCCGATCAAGACCAAGATTTCACTAAGAGAATCCTAGAGAATCCGTTAAGATATGAACACTCTCTATATCAAGAATCCTTCCGATCTTGGACTGAAAGGAAAATTTGGTCAAAATCCAACTTTTCTTATTGGAATTGGTCCATAAGAAGTATCTGAACGACTATATAAAGACCCTTAGTTTAACCTTGCTAGGTACGCTTTTAGAATCCCAACCATCCACTTTACCTCCTAGTGACTCACAACTTTCTAACTAAAGCATCAGAAGAGGATCTCCCTGTTATATCTTGGATCTCAAATTCATTAATTTGTTAATGGGCTAATTAAGTTCAATTAAATTTAAATAAGTTTAATTAAGTCAATTAATAAAATAAAATTATTTAAGCCTATTTAATATTTATTTAATGATATAATAATAAATTTAGAATGGATAAGTCATTAGTTAAGTCAACACAAACTTAATTAACCTATTAATGATCTAATTAAGAAACTAGTTGGTTTCAATACTTAGTCAAATTCTTGGGTCTGAAAAACTGTGAGAAAGTGATGTTTTGAGAACGCAATAATTTCGTGCACAAAAGTCCAAAAGTGATATGACATATATGGTTGGAACGCGAATATAAACTACCACAACTTTGTTAAAATGATCAAAAGTTAATTTCCACGTTTAATAGGTCGAATCGAAGGAGACGTATGGGAGGAAATCCATTCTGCTCGAAAATCAAGATTCCTAGTTTGAATCGGAACTCTTTAGCCTATTGGTTAAGAAAGCTACAGTTTAAGTTCGACTTGAAACTTTGGGGACTTAAATTGAGTAATATTAGGAAGTCAAAAGAGCATATATAAGGTCTTGGGGTCGTACATAAGGCCTTTTGCATGCAACCTCAAGATAAGAGATAAGAACATGATGTTTTTCATAAGAAAGAGAAGTGTTTTGATTTAATTATCTTCGGAAATTGATTTTAGTAGATGGATTATTGTTCTTTGAAATTATTAAAGTCATTGGAGAAGCCTTAGATCATAAGAAAATCGAGATTAGAGTGCTACAAGGTGATTGAAATGCATTAAAGGGGAGTGTTCTTCGTGTTCTTTAGGTAGGTGATGATAACCCATTAAATAATTTTTTGTATTAATATAATGACTTTATTTTGATTTTTAAAAGTGGTAAAACATGATTTCTTCAAAATATTCTATGCATCTATGATCTCAATTCTCACATTGTTTGATGAATTTTTGATCAAATTCACAAAATATGCAAGTTTAGAAAATCTTTATTAAAACGCGTTGCCGCGACTCGACGTGATATAAAAATGCGTCCAAAACGCATCTACTGTCCCCAACACGATTCTTACTTAAAGATTAATGGGTCATAAGCCTACGCTTACGATTATGAGCACCGTTGATTACTGTTATTAGTGTCTTTTGTTACAGTTTTTAGAATTTGTGACTAATTTTTGATATGAACTTAAATTGACTATAACTCTTTTTTTCCTTGGCCAATTGACTTAAAATTTTGAATATACTTTGATGTCAACCTGTTAAACCTACCGGTAAAATCTCATAAATTTTAAATTTTATTTGCCTATTATTCTGCTATTTATTTAATTTGCTCAATTTGACTTAAGTTATTTCTATATCATTTGATGTCCTAAATCATTCGTTTGATGTCTGAATTACATGAAACTTTGTCCATAGGTTCTTTTGACGTCTTGGACATGTTCACCAAGTTTGATAATTTTTTAAATATGTTTGCTATTTTCAGCCTTATTTATTCATTTTTTGTATCTGAAAATTAATTTTATTAGTTGAAAATTATAATTCTTTATTCGAAAAATCTGAGAAAATTTCAGTAGCATATTATTATATCCTAAAACCTATTTGTATTAACTACACTCTGATTTTATGTATATATAACACATTTGACTCTTAAATGACTATTTTATATGAAAAGAAGCATATATTGACTCATATGTATATATATTATTTTGTCTATTAAATTTTCAGATCCATGATAAGTTTGAAATATGTGAAAATATGATTGTGTCATATTTGTTTGATATATGTTTGGACATTGACATCTTAAGGAGATTGAGGTTCATTCTATAAGTGTCCGTAGATAAGTTCTGCCCGTGAGCAACAACAAAATCTCAGTAATTGTATTTTGTTTGCAGTCATCTGAGGTGGGACAATAGAATTTTTAGCTATGCATCTATCAAGGCCTTAGAATACTTGCCTATATGTTCTAGTATTTATTTGTTCGGCTTCTTATATAGAATTAGATATGTTTGGATTTGATTTGTTTGACATATAATTATGAAACATAATTTGTTATTTAGATCTATTTGATTTAGCTTATAATCTGCTCATTTTGTTCTTTTGACATCTATGCTCAGTTATTTTGATCTCAACTTATTTGATTAAGAATTTATGCTCATTCTGATTAGTTGTTTTGATAATATGAACTTTGATTTGATAAACTACCATGCCATGAAAAATTTACTGTATCTTCAGTTTGATATGTGATATGTTCTGATTATGACTAGTAGATTTGTTCAGTTAAATTAGAATCTGATCATACCTTATATGCTATATGTTAGTTCAATTTGTTCTTACTATTAGAAAATACATGTGATTTGAAAATTTATATTTGACCATATTTTGTATCATGATCTTATTTAAGTTATATGTAGAATTGTGAATCGTATATATATTTGATATCATCACTTTTCAATTATTATATTGTTAGCATTGGTAGATTTGATTTCCCTACTGAGTGGTTGTACTCATAAACCCTACTAACATTTTCAGAGACTAAGGAGGAAGGATTAGCTGAGGAAGAGGACTTTGCTTAGAACAAAGCATATTGAGATTAGACATTATTTTATTCGAGATCATGTATCTAATAGTAATATTAATATTAGTTTCATTGATACACTGCACCAGTTAGCTGATATCTTTACAAAATCTCTATCTGAAGAGAGATTTACATATATTAGAAGAGAATTAAGCATGTGCATTTCATCTTATAGGAAATCAACTACCTCTTATTAAACAAATGGATGTGTCTCAATAGGAAAGATAAGAAAACGAATCTCAATCTTCATTTCCTTTACTCTCAAATCCATTCTAACCAGTCAAAGGCTTACCTCTGACTAGAACTCACTAAAGAAAACCTAAACTATCTTTCGGGTTACAAAGATATCATACTTTACTCTCCAAAATCCAGTGGATCATCATATGATATCTGAAAAGCTATCTGAACAGCTCGACAAATCAGACAGTTTTACAACGATGTGCCCATACAATAGCTACTCTTCAAAATTGAATAAGTACAAAGTACCATCACCTATCCGATCGTCTTTATCACCGAAATTTCTTGTGACCAAGGGAAACTATAGATTAATATTTGTCGTCTCTATGTCTTTGATCTATAAATGGAGAAACTAGAATTCAACTCTCTTCATCTACAATCCTCCTCTCTAAGCTTGATAGAAATCCAAGTGAGATCAAGCTACGAACTCTTCTCTCTCCCCTTTTCATTCTTTTTAATCTTTTCTAAGCAATATATTGTATCAAGATCTGCAGTATTAACCTCCCTTAGCTCTACTTCCAGAAGTCTTCCTTTAGACAACTATGATCTCCATCTGTATCTTCGGATGTCGATCAAGTGGTGTTATATTGAAGAGAGGAAGAGGAGGAGCTGAGATCTATTTGAATTAGTTTTGGACAACTTCATCCACAGCTAGTGAAACTCTTCTCTATGTCTCTACTTCTCCAAACACCGTCGAGATACCCCTTCCAAACTTACATGTCCTCGTGAGTTCCTCCAAACAGCATCAAGACATCCGATGGAGGAACTCACACCTCTACCCTATAGAGGACATAGGAGTGGAAGGCCCTAGGTATCATCACCTATCGGCTGATGACCAGGGAAAGTGCCACATCCTTGCACCAAAAATCACTATCAACAAGGTGCAGAACCTAATGATGGATAAGGCAGAAGGGTGAATGGCATCGGTTCAGGCTACATATTCTGGAGAATATGCTTGTCGGAATCCCCTGTCCTATGAGCAACCGAGGGGGAGCTGAAATAAGAAGACACATGATTTTTTAGTTTATTTTCATTTCTATTGTACTGTGATTCGCTCACTATACTCTCTTTCTACAATAGAAATGGAATAAATATATCTTCTTCTTTGAATAACTTGCAACCTTCTATGAAGATTTTTTTTCTTATCTGAGGCAACGTACATTAAGGGGGGAGTACTCAATTCAAGACGAACAAATATCTTTGTGTCAATCTTACAACTCTTTTCAATCTCTATCTAGTTTCTCGCACCTATGTCTTTACTTTCTAACCCTTTTTGATTGATGACAAAAAGGGGGGGGACATATATCCAACATTCTATATGTATATGGTGTTTATGCATGTCATTATTTTGTTGAGGGGAAGACGCATTTCATGCATATGTGTAGTGTTATTTTATTAAGGGGGAGGCATATCTCTGTTTTTCAACAATCTTGAAATATTGTAAAAGTTTTGTCATCACCAAAAAGGGAATGATTGTTGATGTTAGTATTAGATGGTCTCAAAGCCAATCTGATACTATGTACTTATTCAGATTATTAATAAATGACAATAATTCATTGTGTGTAATTAATTAGATCTGTGTTTATTGTATCACGATGAAGTCCATGAACATGTGCAATAGTCTTCGGATTATGATGAGATCATAATTACGGGACCGAAGACTTATAAACACATGTTCTTAATTGTTCTTAGTCATAGGATGTTTGAGATAGGACATCAAACATCCGGATAGACTAGTATAGATTACTTCAGCTCATATGATGGGGGTGACTGATCCTATAAGTCACTTGTGTGGAGACACTATGCTGGACCTATAGGTGCTTATTGGCGAATGAGTTCACTAAACTGATCCGACTATGAATCGCTGGATGGTAATCACCTCACTGTTAACCAGCTCGATTCATTTGTCACGGTTGCGTGGATCATCCTTGGACCTGAGACTCCAAAGATATCTTGTTGGTAGGTTTCTAAGCTTTGACCTTGACTAACGAATCCCTAACTATGGGTTATCAATAAGTCAAGCGACTAGGTTCAGGGAAATGCCTTCGAAGGTAATTGTGTGTTCAATACGGGATCATCCGCTCTCGCTAGTTCGAGAGAGAATGTTCCGGGAATGATGCGCTTAAAGTCTCTGGCCAGGGCGGACTCTGTAATCGATAAGGAGTTGTCGGATTCAGATTAGCGGCATCTGATTCAAGTGAATCAACCAAATAGGGTTTAACAGTAAACCATGCCCTAGGTCGATTCGGGAACATTGCACAGATGAAGGATTATATCCGCGCGCTAACCGATGATAGAAAGGTTCTAATAGAGGGTTGCGATAACCCCAGTGCCATCCAGGATCACGCGATGTTGCTTGGCATCCAACGTGATCGGCAGTCCGTCCGAATTTATTGTGGGACATTAAATTCGGCTGATTAATTAAATATAAGGATATTAATTAATTCAGTGGGTCAGTAAAGGGTTACTGGACTTAATGGGCTATTAACTGGACTGGTATTTGGGCCTAGAGGGTCACACGCAAATGGTTTTCAAGTCGATGGATAATCCGACAAGATTTCGGAGAAGTCTGGGTTTTTATGAAAAACCGCAAACTGACTTATTATAAAAGAATGGATTCTATGTCCGGGGCCAGCAACCCTGACCTAGCCGTCATTCATTTTTTCTCTCTTTCTCTCTCTTCTGGGCGTGCGGTTCCCGACTGCTCCGGCTTCTGTCTGACGGGAGATTCAGAATCTGCATGTCGCGGCGGATTACGCGCAGCCAGACGGGATCTACGAACGCCGCAGCGAGCGAGGAAGCGAGGACGATCCATCGCGAGGAGAACCGCGTGGATACCGCTAGAGGTCGGGCATCTGTGCGACTTACGGCATCGCTCCGACGGAACCGGAAACGAACGCGGATTCGAATCCGCGCAAGGTGAACTCGATTTTCTCTGGTTTTATTTTAACGATCGAAACGGGATGGATCCGATCCCGAGCATATTATTCCGCTGCGTTTTTCGGTCGGATCCTGACACAGCGATCCCAACAGTTGAGTTATTTCTTGTGATTATCCTAGAAATCCTAAGTCTTTCTAATTTTGGTGATGATTGGCTTCAAACGTATAGGCTCTCACGTTTTTTTGTGATGACACATCTTGACACACACATAAATATAGGTTTACAGATATCATATAATAATTGATCTATATTAAGTTAAGTACGACTAAACTGTTGATGAAAAATACTTTCCAATTCTTGGACTTAATCATTTCTTTGCGCTCTAAGTAATTTATCTAGAAAATCGATTAAGTCCTCTGTTGCTAAACGATTAACAAGGTTAGACTCTCAAGCTCTTTTATACTCATAATTGATTAACATTTTCCTATTGCTAATCGATTGAGCCCATAGGTCTAATCGATTAGAGGTAGTGAGCACTTACATATCGCTAATCAATTATAGAGTCACTTCGATAATCGCTATCGCTAATCGATTATAAAGTAAAAAGTGCCACAAAGATAACTCGATATTGTTATCAATTATAGTTAAAAAGTCATATCGATTGAGCCTTGTCGATTATCTGAATATAGTAGCAATAAATTTAAGTTTATCACATGTTGTCTTCGATTACGAGCCTAGTCTTGAGAATTATTATCATTAGTTGATTATCGGTGTTATAGTTTGAAATGAGTAACTACCTTTATTCTGTAATCGATTATAGACCAAAGTTTCAGCCGATTATGGCATGAACTCTTAGACTCAATTACCTAAATAATCTTGCATCAATTATTTATCTTAGCACTTTAATTGAGTATTCAATATATTGAAAATCGATTGGCAGAAAGAATCTCACTCTTATTGTTGTGCTACGGATCCGATTCAAAATTTTCTTTTTCAACTCGGAATCCGACCACGTAATCTTAGAACAAATTCCATCATAACAAATAGATATGAGAGCTAAACAACCACAAAGCAATTTAAATAAATGTCATAACCATCAATTAATTCAAAATATCCAAATATAGCCAATAACAAAGTTCATAAATTATAATATCCATCAATTTGTAAATAAATTCTCAATCTCACCAATAAAAAAACAAAACATCAATTTCTCATTATCTCTACTACATCAAATCTAAGAAAACTGTAAAATTTGAATCTAAATAACCTCATGAAGATATCAAATGCATGAATCAGAAGTCTCCTCAAATTCTATGTTATCTTTCTCAGACTCTGAAAATGTTAATTGGATTTATGAGTACAATCAGTCCGTAGGCTTCAAACTATCAACATGACTTAACATATAGTAAATTTTATAAATCACATTATACAGTTATATAAAACATGAGCGTACATAGTTCTACATATATCTCAAATAAAAACATGATACAAAACCGAGTCAGATATAAGCTTATCAAATAAAATGTGTTTTTTAATAATATAAATAGATCAACTAACATATAACATATATGACATGATCGAACTCATATCAGACATATCAAATTCTACTAGTCATGATCAGAACGTATCACATATCGAATAAAACATATCAAATTGTCAAATTGTCAGGGCATTACGTATCGTCGTCCCCTGAGTACATCTCATATCAAATAGCAAATATCATGGCGTAGTAGTTTATCAAATCAGATTCATATCATGGATCATATACTTAAGACAAATTCATATGATTGCAAAGGGATAGCTAAATAGGATGATTAAAAGATTCAAATGACTAAGTTGAATTCAAATAAATATATGGAGTAAAGATTTCAGATTTATGTGCTAATCAAACAAATCAATCATTTCATAATGGTCATGCACCCAAACCACAACATAAGGAGCCAAACAAGACAAATACTAAAACATCTAGGCAAATTATACAAAGGTCTTGGTCACTGGGTAGAACCGTGGAGTCTAAGTCCCACCCAACTCCAAACCGACAGGAGACGTATCACCGTCCCCTGGTTTTAACCGGCCGGAAATCAGAATTCCACCTATTTGCCCTCGGGTTCCAAACAAAATACTCCATCCAATATAGATGCTTATAATAGAATCGGACCAAATATCTCCTTAAGATGGCAATGTTCAAACAAAGTCAAATAATTATGGCACAATCAGATTAACATAGATCAAATGATGACCAAAGATGAGCATAGATATGAAAATTAGATTATCAAATTGATACGTATATATAAGAGTTAAAATACATACTTTTATATACAAAATAGCCACTTAAAGAATCATCATGGTCATATATATAGAAAATCACAGTAAAGTTGCTCAAAATAAGTTTTTGGATCGAAACGATAACCAAGGAATTTTTTTCAGAATTTTCGGAATAATAAACATATTTTTTTCGGCCATTGAGACTAATTTTCAGAATTGAAAAATCAACAAATAGACCGAATAATATCAAATAGACTCAGAAAATTACCAATCTTGATGAGCATGTCCAATAGATCATATGTAAACTGTGGACAAAAGTTTCATCAATTTGTAGATGGGTTTGATATGATTTTGGATTCTCACTTCGATTCTGAGAATTCGACTTAAATAGAATTCTAGCAAATCAAAACAGAGGGCAAACTGAATAGCAAACAGAATCATAAATTCTCAAACTTTTCAGAGAAGTCAAGGATAGTATAACAAAGGTCTTCACAAAATTTGGTATGATTTAGACAT
Organism: Zantedeschia hybrid cultivar; assembly: GCA_030544215.1. Classification (NCBI taxonomy): domain Eukaryota; kingdom Viridiplantae; phylum Streptophyta; class Magnoliopsida; order Alismatales; family Araceae; genus Zantedeschia; species Zantedeschia hybrid cultivar. The sequence goes on from JARZZO010000009.1 coordinate 12,595,528, forward strand.
GAATCAAGTGAGATATAAGATTCATAAGTTAGGATTTCAAAATTGTCAGGACAAATTAACTGATAAACTAGGTAGAAAAAACCTAGTTACCTTTTTAGTGTAACCTTTTGTTTTAGGTTCTTGACAAGAAATGTACCAACTAGTCTAAGGTTATACTTGAGTGTTCTAGACTGCAGGTATCTGGTCAATGAAAATTTGGTCAATGAGAAGCTTCTGGATAGTAGAAATATTCTTATTTATCTGAAGAAACTCAAACGTTAGACTCAACGGGAAACCTTCATCTAACAAATCTTGATTTGCTGTCTAACGGATCATGTCTTGTTGTCTAATGGGCAAATTCTAAAAACAATTTATATATCCTCCAATTTGAAGCTTCAAAAAAGGCAACAGTGAGCAAACAAGAAAGTAGTGTGTGAAGAACACAAGTGAGACACACAGATTTTGAGAAAAAGAAAGAGAGCGTCACTGAAAAAAGAAGAAGGCCGCTATTGTTACATTTGAAAGAGCACTCTTCCCATTCAAGAGATAGCCTAAGAGAGCAAGCTTCAAGTGCATTTGCACACCACAAGCCCTCGGACCTTCAGCAAGATCAAGCACTACATTTTTTATTATAGCAATTCTAAATCTTGATCCGTGCTTTTGATAGCCTATCAAGAGGCATTTCTGTACACATCATACATTGTACTTACTATGTTCCTCTTCCTAGCTGTAAAAGAGAAGACCTGCCCGGCGTGCAGGGTGATTTGTTCTCCTTTGTTGAAAGGGAAGATCTGCCTGACGTACATGGTGGCTTGTTTCCTTTTGGTTGAAAGGGAAGACCTGTTGGAGTGCAACGTATTGTTGTATAACCCGTAAGGGATTTCTACCTTGCATAGTGAAAATCTCAGGAAATTACTTGGGGACTAGATGTAGGTCTGGAAAGACTGGACTAGTATAAATCTTTGTGTTCATTGTGTGTTTGTTCTTTGTCTCTCCCTCCTACTATTCAATTAGCTTTTAATTCTGCATTTCATTCAAGTTAATTTTAAGTTATCTTTTAGAAACCCATTCACCCCCCTGTAGGTTATACGTTGCTGGGCAACACTCTAAACTGCAGATACCTTGCAAATGTGAAGCTTATGGATGTTAGTATTAGATGGTCTCAAAGCCAATCCGATACTATATACTGATTCATATTATTAATAAATGGCAATAATTCATTGTGTGTAATTAATTCGATCTATGTTTATCGTATCACAATGAAGTCCATGAACATGTGCAACAGTCTTCGGATTATGATGAGATCATAATTATGGGACCGAAGACTTATAAACACATGTTCTTAATTGTTCTTAGTCATAGGATATTTGAGATAGGACATCGAACATCCGGATAGACTAGTATAGGTTACTTCAGCTCATATGATGAGGGTGACTGATCTTATAAGTCACTTATGTGGAGACACTATGCTGGACCTATAGGTGCTCATTGGCGAATGAGTTTACTGAACTGATCTGACTATGAATCGTTGGATGGTAAACACCTCACTGTTAACCAGCTTGATTCTTTTGTCACGGTTGCATAGATGATCCTTGGACCTGAGACGCCAAAGATATCTTGCTGGTAGGTTTATGGACTTTGACCTTGACTAACGAATCCCTAACCACGGGTTATCAATAAGTCAAGCGATCGGGTTCAGAAAAATGCCTTCGAAGTTAATTGTGTGTTCAATACGGGATCATCTGCTCTCGGTAGTTTGAGAGAGAATGTTCCGGAAATGATGCGCTTAAAGTCCCTGCTCAGGGCGGACTCTGTATTCGATAAGGAGTTATCAGATTCAGATTAGCGGCATCTGATTCAAGTGAATCGACCGAATAGGGTTTAACAGTAAACTATACCCTAGGTCGATTCGGGAACATTGTACGGATGAAGGATTATATCCGTGCGCTAACCGATGAAGGAAAGGTTCCAATAGATGGTTGCGATAACCCCAGTGCCATCCGGGATCACGCGATTTTGCTTAGCATCCAACGTGATCGGAAGTCCGTCTGAATTTCTTGTGGGACATTAAATTCGGCTGATTAATTGAATATGAGGATATTAATTAATTCAGTGGGTCAGTAAAGGGTTACTAGGCTTAATGGGCTATTAACTGGACTGGTATTTGGGCCTAGAGGGTCACACGCAAATGGTTTTCAAGTCGATGGATAATCCGACAGGATTTCAGATAAGTCTGGGTTTTTACGAAAATTCGTAAACAAACTTATTATAAAAGAACGGACGCTACGTCGGGGGCCAGCAACCCTAACCTAGCCGTCGTTCCATCTCTATCCGCTCTTCCAGACGCACGACACGAGGCTGACCCTCTGGAGGCTCCGCTTCGATTCCCGACCGCTCCGCCTTCCGTCCGATGGGAGATTCTGAATCCGCATGTCGCGGCGGATTACGCGAAGCCAGAAGGGATCCACGAACGTCAAATCGAGCGAGGAAGCGAGGACAATCTATCGCGAGGAGAACCGCGTGGATACCGCTAGAGGTCGGGCATCTGCGCGACTTGCGGCATCGCTCCGACGGAATCGGAAAACGAACGCGGATTCTAATCCGCGCAAGGTAAATTCGATTTACTATGGTATTATTTTAATCGTTCGAAACGGGATGGATCCGATCCTGAAAAATTTATTCCGTTGCATTTTCGATTGGATCTCGACACAGCGAACCTAATAGTGGTATCAACGCTAGGTTCCACTGTGTTTTCGCCGTTTCGATCTCCATATTTGATAATTTTATAATTTAATTCCATGCCCAGTTTTGATTTTAATTACATACAAAGCGTTCATGTGATGAACACTGTGAATTAAAATTATTTTTCGCATCAAAAATCATTTTTTTTTTGGTACCCTTTTTTGTGTTCTTCGTCCAACGAAGAACGGACATAGACCGACAGTTTTAGGGGAACCCCAAAGGTTGGGCATGCTTCACCGGAGCATGGGAACTCCACCCATGGGGTCTTCGGTCGTCGGAGAACCATGGCCGGCCTTCCTCCTCTCTTTTTCTCCCTGGAATATGCAGGAAAGGGGGGGGAGGGTTTCAGATTTATGCTGAAAAATGGGGGGGGGGGGGATTTGGGGTGACCGCCGGCTGCCAGGGCCACCGACGCCGTCGCCGGGACCTCTGGCCGCCGAGGGGGGGGCCACCCCGGTGCCGGCCGCCGCCTGCGGGGCAAGCCGGTGGCGGCTGGGGGGCCACCCCCTTCTTGCCTGCAACGCAGCTAGGAAACCCTAGCTGCGTCGGGCAGGGAAGGCGGCCGGGCCGGGCTCGGCCCTGGGTTCGAGCCAGCCCGGTCTGGGGGCCGTCTGGCTCGGTCCAGCCGCCGAACCGGGCCCGATTCGCCAGGCCCATTACCTCTTTTCTTGTTATTTTCGTATTTAAACCCTATTTTTCTTATTTAATGCCATAATTAAATTACATAATTTAGTTTAAATTTAAAATGAGATTTTTTATTTAATTATATTCTGTTTTTAATTGTTTATGGCTTATAAATAAGATTATGGGGTTATATTAACAATTGTTGTTAATATTTTTCATTATTCTAAATGTTAGAATAAATGACATTAAAGGGAGTTGATTTATTTATTAAATTAAAATTTAATGTCTATATTTTTAAGGGCATGGAATATTATAAAATTTTCAATTTGTAGTTATTGTGCATTTATGTTAAAGTGCATTAGTTTGCTTATTTAAATTGGATTTAAATTAGTATGCTTGAATTTAATACTAATTTTTCAAAAATTCTCCAAAATTTTTGTTTGGTCCCTAGTTTTATGAAACCTAAAATTATTATTATTTTCGAAAATCTTATTTTAGCCATTTGATGCGCTATATCATGTGTGTATTGTTTAATTAAAACATATGGTGGTCATGGATATGCATTTACTTGTGGATATGGAATTTGATTGTGTGGTTTATTATTCATTAATAAATAGAGGTCTGCGAACCTCTCCCTCTCATATTCCAATGTATTTCTACCTCTCTCTCTATGTATTCGCCATAAGGCTTCCTCTTTTAAATTAATGATGTAATTTGATTGAGGCGGCTACGCATGGAGCGAGGATGATCCACAACTGCCGACCAGATGAAAATGAAGGAGTTCATTGAATCCATGGGTTTTGCAGACTCATGATATAAGTTGTTATATTGTGTATGTGTGTGCGTTTTGACTGTCTGGCTCAAGTCAAACCACAATGCCATCCATGACCACATTAATGACATATATGCGATGCGTGTGTTTAATTTTTGATTGTGAATCAAATTTGCTAGGTTATTAGTATTTTTATATATATTCGATATATTTAATACTATCACCTAGGATGAGACCAAAGAAAATAAATAAAAACCTTCGTAACAAATTCCAAGCCGTAGCGCGAGTCATTGAGAATGCACAACGTGGCTTTCCATCAATATAATTAATAGAACTTAATTCAGTGGTGGCAGATACTATGTGTTTACCCGAGGTTTGCCATTGACTGATGAGAAAACTATTGATCATGACATTAGATGCCTTTGGATAAGAGTAGAGGAACGATATAGTCATCCACGTGTTTACCCGAGAACTATATTTCTACTATACTTTATCACGTATTGATGGTAATGCTTAGACCGGGGATAATGGTCTACTGTGTTTACTCGGGACCATTAATAACCTGGGAGCCGAAATATGATCGGATATTGCAAGGAGCTGCAATTATCATGAGATGATTGCACTGAGATAGCGGTATGATACTATGTGTTTACCCGAGGTCATACTGTGATGCTTGGAGATTCTGATCCCCACTAGGAGACAGTCGGCGTCTTCCGTTCTGTATATTTGAAGGTTATACAGTCCATCGAAAATTAGTGGGAGTAAAACTAGATAATAAAAGACCATATCTTGTTTTAGTTAATCTGAATATCTGCTAATTATCATTTGATTATCTCCTATAGGCTAGAATGTCGCACCATAACCCATTGCGTGGCATACTCGATGCCAACCGTTTGACAAGCACCAATTACTCAGATTGGCTCAGGAACTTGAAGATTGTCCTTAGGTTTGAGCAGATTGCCTACGTCTTGGATAATGAACCTCCTTCTGAACCGGCATTAGATGCCCCAGAGGAGGAAATGATAGCGTATGAAAAATGGAAGGAAGATTCCACCATGGCCCAATACTACATGTTAGCCTCTATGAGCAATGAGTTGCAGAGGCAACATGAAGAGATGGATGCTGGATCTATCATGCTCCATTTGAAGGAGCTATTTGGTGAGTAGAGCAGAATCGAACGACATGCGATATCGAAGAATCTGTTCAAAGCTCAGATGGCAGAGGGAACTTCAGTACAGAATCACGTACTAAAGATGATTGAGTGGGTGGAGAGGCTGGATGCTCTTGGGATTACACTTCCCAAGGAGATGCACACAAACCTCATGTTATCTTCACTTCCATAGTCATATGCTCAGTTCATCGTTGACTTTAACATGAATAAGATCCAGACTACCTTAGATGAACTACTGAACATGCTAAAGACTGCAGAGGGGAACCTTGTGAAGGATAAACCCCAAGTCCTCATAGTTGGTAAGACCAACAGAAAAAGACTTGCAGTCCAAACTTTTCGGAAAGGTAAGAACAAAGTTCAGAGGAAGGCAAAGGTTGTCAAGAAAGACAAAGGTAAAAGTGCTGAGAAAGGTGATTGCTTCTACTGTCACCAAAAGGGCCACTGGAAGAGGAATTGCAAAGAATACCTCAAGGACAAGGCTCAAGGAATTGTGAAGCAGTAGGACGCTTCAGGTATCTATATGATAGATGTAAACTTGTTAATAAGAGATTGTACATCATGGGTATTAGATACTGGATGTGTATCTCATATCTGCAATTTTGTGCAGGCACTGACAAGAAGACGTAAGCTGAGAACCGGCGAGGTGGAGCTGAGGCTAGGTAACGGCGCAAGAGTTGCGGCGATCGCTGTGGGGACAGTGAAGCTCAAGCTACCATCCGGAGACACATTTTCATTAGATGAATGTTATTATATACCTAGCATAATAAGGAATATTATTTCTATTTCATGTTTAGATAGAATTTGATACAATTTACATTTTGAGAACAATAGTTGTTCAATTTATTTTGAAAATAAATTAATAGCTTCTGCTATATTATCCAATGGTTTGTATCTATTAAATGTGTCTCATGAAAATTTACACATCGGTTCTTCAATTAAAAGAAATAAGTATGAAATGAACAAAGCCTACTTGTGGTATTGTAGGCTTGGACACATTGGTGAAAACATACTCCAAAGGATGCATAAAGATGGATATTTAGATCCATTTGATTATGAATCATATGCAACCTGTGAGTCATGTTTAATGGGTAAAATGGCTAAATCTCCATTTAGTGGAACTGGAGAACGAGCCAAAGACATATGAGAACTCATACATTCAAATGTATGTGGTCCTATGTCAACCCAAGCCATTGGTGGTTTCTCATACTTCATTACATTCACTGGTGATGACTCAAGGTTTGGATATATATACTTATTAAATTATAAATCTGAAGCCTTTCAGAAATTCAGAGAATTTCAGAACGAAGTAGAGAAACAAACTAAAAAAATTATAAAAACCATCCGATCCGATTGGGGTGGTGAATACTTGAGTACAAAGTTCATTAAATACTTAAAGAATAATGGTATCCTTTCTCAGCTTACACCTCCTTATACACCTCAGATGAATGGTATATCAGAAAGGAGAAATCACACATTGATGGAAATGGTGCGATCCATGATGAGCATGTCCAAATTACCAGTGTCCTTATGGGGATATGCACTTAGCTCGGCTGCGTATATCCTGAACAAGGTATCCAGCAAGTCTGTTGAAACCACTCCATATGAGATATGGAATGGAAGGAAACCAGACCTTAAACATGTTAAAGTCTGGGGATGTCCTACTCATGTTAAAAGACATGACGCAGATAAGTTAGAGTCTAGCACTGACAAATGCAGATTTGTGGGATATCCAAAGGAAACTTATGGATATTACTGTTATCATCCTGGCGAACAAAAGGTGTTTGTCGCTAGGAGAGCTATCGTTCTGGAAGAAGATTATATTCTCGAGAAGGACAGTGGGAGTAAAGTAACTCTGGAAGAAATTACAGACCCACAAACTGGTAATGGTTAATTAGATGAACCGTCAGTTTCTGAACATGTTCAAAATGATACACAGAAACCTCGTAGGTCTGAAAGAGTACCTAAACCACCAGAAAAATATGTAGGACATATTAATTTGGATGGTTCAAGGATACCCTATAATGAGGATGATAATCATAAGACTTACCAGGAGGCCATTGAAAGTCCAGAGGCCGGGAAATGGCGGGAAGCCATGAATTTTGAAATACAATCCATGTACATCAACCAAGTTTGGAACTTGGAAGATTTACCTGATGGTATAGTACCTATCGGCTGCAAATGGATCTTTAAAAGAAAGATCGGTGCAGATGGACGTATTGTGACTTATAAAGCAAGATTAGTGGCGAAAGCCTATCGTCAAAGACAAGGTGTTGACTATGACGAAACCTTTTCACTCGTTGCTATGATTAAATCTATCAGAATTCTTCTCGCCATTGCTGCCTACCATGATTATGAAATCTGACATATGGATGTGAAGACTGCCTTCCTCAATTGAAACCTTGAGGAGGAGGTGTATGTGATACAACCAGAAAGATTCACATCCAAAGAATCTCCAGACATGGTATGCAAGTTGCAGAGGTCCATTCATGGACTGAAGCAAGCTTCCCGAAGCTGAAACATAAGATTTGATGAGGCAATCAAATCTTATGGCTTCATTAAGAATGAAGATGAGTCCTGTGTATACAAGAAAAACAGTGGGAGCGCAATCACATTTCTGATTCTTTACGTTGACGACATCCTACTCATTGGGAATGATGTAGGAATGATGTCATCAGTAAAGATATGGCTGTCAAAGAACTTCTCCATGAAGGATTTGGGAGAAGCATCTTACGTATTAGGAATACGGATCTATAGAGATAGATTAAAGAAGATGCTAGCTTTAACCCAATCCATGTACATAGAAACCATTGTCAAAAGGTTTGGCATGAAAAATTCCAAGAGATGTCTTATACCGATGAGACATGGAATTTCACTCTCTAAAGGTCAGTCTCCCAAGACACCTGAAGAGAGGGCTGTGATGGATAAAGTCCCCTATGCTTCTGCGATAGGCTCCATCATGTATGCCATACTATGTACTAGACCTGATGTAGCATATACTTTAAGTGTTACGAGCAAACATCAGGCAGATCCAGGTGATGAACACTGGAAGGCTGTGAAATACATCCTTAAGTACTTGAGAAGAACTAAGGATCTATTTTTAGTTTATGGAGGAGGAGACTTAAAGTTGCAAGGATACACTGACTCGAGTTTTCAGTCTGATCCTGACGACAGCAAGTCAACATCAGGTTTTGTTTTCACACTTAACGGGGGAGCAGTGAGCTGGAAAAGTTCCAAGCAGGAAACCACTGGTGATTCGACAACAGAAGCCGAGTATATTGCTGTTGCTGAAGCCGCCAAGGAAGTTGTATGGATGAAGAAATTCATCGACGATCTTGGTGTGGTGGAAATCATATCTGGTCCTGTCCCACTACTGTGTGACAACAATGGGGCGATTGCTCAAGCGAAAGAGCCGATGTCTCATCAGAAGTCGAAACACATTCTGCGGCGCTTTCATCTGATCAGAGAGATTATAGCTCGAGGAGATGTCGTGGTGGAAAGAGTTCCTTCAGCCAACAACATAGCAGATCTACTTACAAAGCCTTTGTCTCAAAATGTCTTTGAGCGTCACTTAGAGAATATGGGTATTCTGTATAAAACTGATTGGCTTTAATCCAAGTGGGAGATTGTTAGTATTAGATGGTCTCAAAGCCAATCCGATACTATGTACTGATTCAGATTATTAATAAATGGTAATAATTTATTGTGTGTAATTAATTTGATCTATGTTTATCGTATCACGATGAAGTCCATGAACATGTGCAACAGTCTTCGGATTATGATGAGATCATAATTACGGGACCAAAGACTTATAAACACATGTTCTTAATTGTTCCTAGTCATAGGATGTTTGAGATAGGACATCGAACATCCGGATAGACTAGTATAGGTTACTTCAGCTCATATGATGAGGGTGACTGATCCTATAAGTCACTTGTGTGGAGACACTATGCTGGACCTGTAGGTGCTCATTGGCGAATGAGTTCACTGAACTGATCTGACTATGAATCGTTGGATGGTAAACACCTCACTGTTAACCAGCTCGATTCTTTTGTCACGGTTGCATAGATGATCCTTGGACCTGAGACGCCAAAGATATCTTGCTGGTAGGTTTATGGACTTTGACCTTGACTAACGAATCCCTAACCACGGGTTATCAATAAGTCAAGCGATCAGTTTCAAGAAAATGCCTTCGAAGTTAATTGTGTGTTCAATACGGGATCATCCGCTCTCGGTAGTTTAAGAGAGAATGTTCCGGGAATGATGCGCTTAAAGTCCCTGGTCAGGGTGGACTCTGTATTGGATATGGAGTTATCGGATTCAGATTAGCGGCATCTGATTCAAGTGAATCGACCGAATAGGGTTTAACAGTAAACCATACCCTAGGTCGATTTGGGAACATTGTACGGATGAAGGATTATATCCGCACGCTAACCGATGACGGAAAGGTTCCAATAAAGGGTTGCAATAACCCAGTGCCATCCAAGATCACACGATGTTGCTTGGCATCCAACGTGATCGGAAGTCCATCCAATTTATTGTGGGACATTAAATTCGGCTGATTAATTGAATATGAGGATATTAATTAATTCAGTGGGTCAGTAAAGGGTTATTGGGCTTAATGGGCTATTAACTGGACTGGTATTTGGGCCTAAAGGGTCATACGCAAATGGTTTTCAAGTCGATGGATAATCCGACAGGATTTTGGATAAGTCTGGATTTTTACGAAAAATCGTAAACATACTTATTATAAAAGAGCGGACGCTACGTCGGGGGCCAGCAACCCTAACCTACCCGTCGTTCCATCTCTATCCTCTCTTCCAGACGCACAAGACGAGGCTGGCCCTCTGGAGGCTCCGCTTCGATTCCCGACCGCTCCGCCTTCCGTCCAACGGGAGATTATGAATTCGCACGTCGCGACGGATTACGCGAAGCCAAACGGGATCCACGAACGTCGAATCGAGCAAGGAAGCGAGGACGATCCATCGCGAGGAGAACCGCGTGGATACCGCTAGAGGTCGGGCATCTGCGCGACTTGCGACATCGCTCCGACGGAACCGAAAAACGAACGCGGATTCGAATCAGCGCAAGGTAAATTCGATTTACTCCGGTATTATTTTAATCGTTCGAAACGGGATGGATCCGATCCCGAAAAATTTATTCCGCTGCATTTTCGGTCGGATCTCGACTCAGCGAACCCAACACTGGATAGCAAAAAAACTCTTATTTATCTGAATCAATTCAAACATTAGACATGGCAGGAAATCATTATCTAACGGATCCTGACTTATTGTCTAACATATCCTATCTTGCTCTCTAACAGGCAAATTTTGAAGACAATTTATATAACTTGCAATTTGAGCTTCAGAGATAAAAGGTAATGAAGCAAATGAGATAGTGAGAAACGTATAGAGGGAAACACAGAGATACAGATAGAGCTCCACAGAAAAATAAGAAGGCTTCCATTGCTACATAAAAAAGGACCTTATTCACATTTAAGAGATAGCCTGATAGAGAGAACTTCAAGTTCACTGCGCACCACTAGCTCTCAGGGCTTCAGCAAGATCAAGTACTGCACTTTTCGTTACAACAATTCTTAGTCTTGATTTGTGCTTTTGATTTACATTGTATATCATCCTATCAAAAGGCATTTCTGTATACCTTATACATTGTACTTGTTGTGTTCCTCTTCCTGACATTGGAAGAGAAGACTTGCCCAGCGTGTAGGGTGATTTGTTTTTTTTTGTTGAAAGGGAAGACCTGCCCGGCGTACAAGTTGGCTTGTTCCCCTTTGGTTGAAAGGGAAGACCTGCTGGAGTGCAGGATGTTATTATATAACTGGCAAGCAATTTGTACCTTGTATAGTGGAAATCCCAAGAGATTGTTTGGAGACTAGATGTACGTCAAGATAGACCGAATCAGTATAAATCTTTGTGGTCATTATGTGCTTATTCTTTGTCTCTCCCTCCTTTTATCTAATTAATTTTTTAATTTTATATTTTATTCTAGGTAATTTTTTATTTCATTTTAGAAACACATTCACCCCCCTCTGGGTTATACATAGCTGAGTAACAAGTATAGTTCTAGAATTTAACCCATTGGCTTAGAATCATACATAACCTCATAGTCGTTAACTAAATAGATATGAGAATCTATAGATAGCCTACACAACGTCAAAAGATGACTCCCACCAAATAGTACTTTGATCCATAAAGGAATGAAGAGGTGACTCCCCTGTTGTAGCACTTTAGCCTATATGGCACTTAGGTCCCATACTAGAAGTAGGTGCATCCACATCATAGTATTATGTTTTGCCATTCATGTTAGTACATAATAGAACTTAAAATATGCAAAATAACATGGATTTTCAGGTTCTGGATAGGTTCTATTTTCCTATCCTAAAAGTATCCAGGTAACTCAACGTGCCTCAAAGAAAACTATAAAGCGTCAAGCTATGCATGCGTCTTTCAGAGTAGTAATATAGATTACAAGTCAAAATAAATTTTTTTATTAAATTTCAAAATCAATGAAGTCTAAACTTGTAAGGATTGAGGTTTCGGATCCGGTTATCGGGTCAGTTTTCAGGGTCGGATCCCTTAGTTTGGGTCCTAGTATGGACGTGTTTTAGGCTGTGCCACGTGGGCTGGCCTTGGGGAGTGAGAGTACGGCCCCGGTCTTATCGTCTGAATGACGTCTTGTATGGACGACGCCATTTAGAGTACGACCCTACTTTGTCAGAGTACGGCCCGGTCTTGTCATCTGAATGACGTCGGGCTTGGACAACGCGTTTTCCCCAGCTTTTGTTTGACCCCGCGAACCCTCCCTCCTTTCCCTCATTCTCTCCTTTCTCTTCTCTCTCCTCTCCTCCCTCCGACCTCCGGTGAATCCCTTCTCCCTCTCCTTGCTTTCCTCCCTCCATTTCTTCTCTCCCTCCACCCCATCAACCTCCTAACTCCCACCACTACCACTACTATCTCCTCTGCGAAGTTTTTCTCTCCGGACGGCGGCCGACGTCCCGGTGGAGTAACGGCGTCCACGGCGGTACCGGCGACGGCGTGTTGCGAGGCGGGTTGGCGGCTTGGAGATAGGAGGAGTTCGAAAAACCGGTAGGGTGACGATCCCCGTTGTATTTCGTTTAAAAACCATGTTTTCCCACTTTGTAGCATGTTTAGGGATTTTCTTGGAGTGAAAATACTAATTGCATGTAATGAGAATTTAGGTATTTTAATAGGTATTTAGGTTCTTCTCCTCTTTCTCCACTTTTTTAGTGTTTTTATACGATTTGGGAGAGGAAATTCCACCCCGTGGATGTTAGTTTAGGTGGCCTACAAGCCAATCTAACAATGTAAATCTCGTTCATTATTAATAAAATGGCATAATATTCATTATGTGTAAATCGCGTTAATTATCGTTTCATAATGAAGTCCGTGAATATGTGCTATGGTGATCAGATTATGATGAGATCATACTAATGAGACTGATCACTTAAACACACATATTCTTAATTGTTCATAGTCGGAGGATATCCGAGAAGGACATCGGATATCCGGTTAGACTAGTACAGATTACTCCTGCTCATATGATGAGGGTGACTGGTCTCATAAGTCACTTGTGTGGAGACACTAAGGCGAATCTGTAGGTGCTCATTGGAGAATGAGTTCACTGAACTGATCCGACTGAATCGCTGGATGGTATTGTACCTCACTGTCAACCAGCTTGATTCTATTGTCGCAGTTGCGTGGATGGTCCTCGGACCTGAGACACCAAGGACACCTTGGCGGTGGACTTATGTACTTTGACCTTGGTCTACGAATCTCTAGCCACGGGATTCTAATACGCCAAGGATTGGGTGCAGCGGAATACCGTCGAAGGGAATTGTGTGTCAATAAGGAATCATTCGCTCTCGGTACTTAGAGAGAGAATGCTCTAGGAAGGATGCGCAAAAGTCCCTGGCCAGGGCGGACGATAATATCGGGAAAGGAGTTTTCCGATATTCATCAGCGGCATCGAATCCAAGTGAGTCAACCGGCTAGGGTTTGACAGCTCGCCATACCCTGAGTTGACTCGAGAGCATTGTACGAATGAATGATTATATCCACGCGGTAACTGTCGACGGAAAGGTTCCAAGAGTGGGTTACTTAACCCCAAATACCTTCCGGGTTCACGCGGTGTTGCTTGGCACCCAACGTGATCGGAGGCCCGGTCGAATTTGATGTGCGACATCAATTCGATTGATTAATTGATTAATAAAGGGTTATTAATTAATTAATAAAGCCAGTGAGGAGTCACTGGGCTTACTGGGCCATTAACTGGACTGGTACTTGGGCCTAGAGGGTCACACGCAAATGATTCTCAAGGCGATGGATAAATAAGTGGGTTTTATACAAACCGGGGGTTTTTGTGAAAAACCGCGTGGTTTGTATAAAACATAGCGAACGGGCTGAGCAGGCCAAGCTGCTGTTAACCCTAGCCGCCCCTCCTCGTTTTCTGTCTTCCTCTGGAGTTCAGGCAGATCCAGATCTGCTCCGCCGCTTCTCCGAATCCCGTTCGACGGGAAATCGTCCGCGCACTGCGGCGATCATTGCGGCGACCAGCGGAGGCTTCGCGGGCTGCGAAGAACGACGAACTCGAGGATATCCGTCGCGGGGAGGATCGCGTGGACTTCGCTAGAGGCCGGGCGCTTGCGCGGCTTGCGGTGTCGCACCGACGGAACCGAACGGCTGTGGATTCGAATCCGCACACGGTGAGAACATATAATCCGATTATCTTGTATTTTTGTTCTTCGAAACGGGAACGGATCGCTGTATTTTTTTTTTTTCCGCTGCGTGAGCGATCCGGAGAAACCGAGTAAACCCAACAGTGGTATCAGAGCCAGGTTCCACTGTTTCTCGTCCCGTTTCGGTTTCCGAATTTGATTTTTCTTGAGTTATTCCATGCGTTTAATCCGATTAAAATGACGGAATAGTGTTCATAAGATGAACACAAATAATTTGATTATTTTTCCGTGATTTTTCGAGATTATTTTGGGGGTTTTTCGTGTTCTTCGTGAGACGAAGAACGACGACTTTACGACGGCTTAAATCGGCCTCCCAAGCGTTGGGATGGCCGGCCTAGACTACGGATCTCTTGGTGATAGTCACCACTACACATCCGACACAGTTGCCGGCACCAGGGTGGCCTCGAAGAGCTGCAAAATCGAGCCCAAAGTTGGTCTTAAAACCTGAAAAACCAGAATTTTGGGTTTTTTGAGGGCTCGGTTAATACCCCAAAGTGAGGTCACCGGCGGCCCTGCCGGCGCCGGGCACGTCGCCGGCGCCGGGGGCATCACCGGCGGGGGCCGGGCGACGCCGGAGGCCGGCCGGCGGCGGCGCCGGATCCCCCCCCTTTCCCACCTGCGTTTAGGGTTTCTAGACATTAGGGGAGAAAGGGTTCAGCCTCTGAACCGGCCCTGGGCCCGGTCCCGAGCCGGTCGGACCGGACGGGCCGGGTCCAGGGCCTGGCCGAGCCAGGCCAAGAGCCAGGGCTGGGCCTGGCGCCCCTGGTCCGAGCCCTGGCTCGGCCAGGGCCCGAGCCCAGGGCTCAGCCCATCCGGCTGGGCCGACTCCACCCCAATTTTCTTGATTAATTTCCTTTGCCCATTTAAAATTGAATTAAAATTTAATTTTAATTTTAATTGATTTCAAAATTGTTTTGAAACTTAAATTGGGCTTTTTAATTAATGATTTTGAATCAGTTTAATTAACTATTAGTTCTTAACTAATTATGGTTAATTGTTAACTTAAGTGTTAATTTAATGATTTAACCATAATTAACTAATTTAAGAGTTTAAATTAGAGGTTAATGATTATTAATCTAAATGTTAGATTATTAATTCCACTAATTGTTAATTAAATATTTGAGTTAGTTATTAATTTAATTGTTAAATTAATAATTAACTTAAATGACTAATTTAAGTGTTAAATTAGTTGTATTTAATGATTAATTGTTAGTTATTAATTTAAAGGTTAAATTAATGATTAACTTTAATCTTTTAATCTAATTGTTAGATTATAGTTATTAATTAATTAGTGTTAATTATTAATTTAAGTGTTAAATTACTAATTAACATTAATTAACTGATCTAAATGTTAGATTAGTAGTTAATAATTAATTGGTTGATTATTAATTTAAGTGTTAAATTTTTTAATTAACTTTGGTGGATTAATCTAAGAGTTAGATTAATCTTTAAATAGTCTAATTGTTAGATTATTAATGGGGTTTAATCTAAGTGTTAGATTATTAGAAGTGTTCTAATTTGCATGGAATAATCTGGAATTATTAATTCGGAGTGTGTGCGCATGTGATGTGTGTTTATTGCTTTTAAATATAGATTTAATTGCATGTTAAGTTAATTAAATGAGTTTTTGAAATTCAAACATCAATTTTGATTGGATCCCAGCTTTTTGAAAGCCAAAACTTATTTATTTTGAAAACTCATTTGTTTTAGCCATGTGATGTGCTGAATCATGTGTGGATGTCTAAAACACACCGTGGTCATGGATATGCATTTTTTATTATTCATGTGATGAATGGTTTGTGTGGATCGTGGATGTATGATGTTTATTAATTGTTAATAAATAGAGGTCTGCGCACTGTAGGTGCTGAAAATGCTCGTGTGATTAATGTGAAAATGCTATGTTGTTTAGTGTAAACTAACCTATTAAAAATAGCAACTAAAGTGCAGTGATCGCCAGAAACTTTTAACTAAAAAGTTTCAAAAGAAGTTTGATCGCCTACCTGTTTGAACGCGGAAGATTGAGTCCTTGGTTCCCCTTCCTCAGCCGGCTGAAGAAAGAGAGCCCTTTCTTTGTTCTTTTTGTTCTTGCTGTTGAGGTTGAGGATCGTCCAGAAGTTCTCCTGGCTTTGTGCTTGATTTCTCCTTTTGATCTCTTGTTGTTGTTGTTGAGTGCAGCAGAGAAAGAGAAAGAAAAACGAAATGAAGAAACACTGATGAGAATTTAAATGGAAATAATATCAAAACTAACCATGATTATAAACATGTTTAAACAGCAACTCACTTGTTTAAATGGTTTTGAAACCCCTTTAAATCAAATGGATTTTGAAAAATGGATGCTATAGTGTGTGTTGCATGAAGTGATTATGAAGAATGAAAGATTGATGGATATGTGAAATGAAATTAAAAAATGAAACACTTATGCCCAGTTGGAGAAGCCTTGAAAGGATGAAGATCTTGAAGAGGGACGCCGTCTTCTGGAAATGGCAGCGCTCCGGCGTTCCGACGTGGTTGCTTCGATCTTCAAATCGCTATAACGCTAGCTCAATTCAATTCTCTCTCTTTTTTTTTTTTACTCTTTGATGTGCAGGGTATTTATAGGCATTTTTCTGCGTTCGCGATTAACATAGAAAAATCTAGGATTTATCTACTTTAACCGACAGATAATTACTGATTAATTCATCTTTATCTGTAATTATCTAAAACGCGTCCACCTTGGCTGACGCCTTTCAGATTTAATTAAGATAAGGATAAATATCCGGGAAAACTTATCTTTATCTTTATTAGCTAAAACGCGTCCACGTGTGTAGACGTCTTTTACACTAATTAAGATAAGGATAAACATCCGGAAGAGAAGTTAAAATAACTTAGGAAACCTAAAACGCGTCGACACTCACAGACGCCTTTTATCTAATAAATCAATTAATTAAAATTCAAATTTAAACGCTAAAATAGGAATAAACTCTAAATGGCGTCCACATGGGTCGACGCCGTTTAGGATTCTTCATATTTTAACTGAAATTTGATCTAAAATCAATCTGATTGATTAACTCAAACATGTCTGTTAAACCCGACACTCAAAAATATCAATAAAAATTAATCAATGATTAATTATCAGACCATTCTGAGGCATTATTATATGATATGAAATTTACTCGAAATGATGTCAAAATTAGCGTGTCTACAGCTGCCTCACCTTGGCATCATCTTTGCAAGGGAGTAAAATGGAATGGAATGTACTGAAAAGGTGATGCCAAGGTGTGATGAGACACGCTCTTAACATCACATGATTGGAATTTTTCTCAAAATCATCAATGAAGATAGCTCAAGGAGATCAATGGAATCAATCCTGTCTGGATGAGATAGACAAGAAAATAAAATAAAATCAATCAACCTCCTCGGAGTGGGAAGTACCCCAGGTCGTAGACACTGTAGGTTTCATCATGGGGAGCGTTTGCCAGCCAATGTGGACGCGCTGCAGCCATGATGGATCTTAAAAGAAAACAAGAATATTGGATAAAGAATCCAATCAAGGATAGAATTCCAAAGATATCTTCAAGCGAACCTCAAAGATAATCAAGATACTCAATTCAGAATGGAATATTTCACATCATGTTTGAGATTATTTGATTTATGGTCTGAAACTTAATCAACAATTAATCCTTATCTCAATGATTTCAAAGTCCTACATGATGCATGCTGGGCTAAAAGAAAAATATAAAGTCAAATAAAATATAAATTAATCAAGGATAATATTGTTAAATTGTCATTAATAAGTCAAGACACCAATTCTTGCAATCCAGTGCTAAGCCGAAGCTCGTTTATCCATGCACCGTTTCACAAAAGTGGAACCATCGTCCTCACTAATTAACAATCAAACGGTCTATCCATACGATTAAGAATCCTCTGGAATTATCACTGTTTTTGTTGTAGGGGAACTCAAATTCCAGTTTCATCAAAACCTCAAGGTCCTTGATATACTCTAATAAATATTTTATCATATAGTAATGCGAATGCAAAATAATTACATGAAATAATACAAGGGTAGAGATAACCGTCTTTTTAGCCACGGTCAGGACTTCTTGACTCCCACAGTGGGATCTTCTTGATATTTTCCAGATTTACTCAGCTTTCTTGAATTTCCTGCAATCAAAATTGTTAGTAATTCCAAACAAATATTCAATTTAAACATCAAAAACCACAGAATTTCGGGTAAATCATATAAAGAGATAAAACGCGTCATGTCGTGCAGACGCCATTTAACGTTGAAACGCGTCGCTTATCCTCGACGCCTTTTACTCACAGAAACAGGTTTCTGCTTGTTCTCTATTCGAATTCCAACTCTATCAATGCACATCCCTTTTCCAATCCGGAAAAGTCTTCTTAGGATCGCAATACTGTCTATATAAACACCCATAGGTCATTCCCAAGCAATCCCACTACAATCCAAAGATCAAAAATTGAGTTTTCTTCAAGATTTCTTCAAAGTTCCAAGGTTTCCAAGGTTTTCTAGCTTCAAGAAGGAGGAACTCCGAAAAAAGGAGGATGAATTCTTCAAGCAAGAAGATGAAGATGTCTTTGGAGCAATTTTCTGATGTGGAGAATCATCTCAATGGAAGAAATCCCAATCTCCAAGTAAGTTCAATCAACTTCTTTTTCAATTCTTCTCATGTTCTTCATCATGTTCTTCACGTTCCTCATCATGTTCTTCACGTTTCTCATCATGTTCTTCGTCTTTTCTTTTGGTTTTTAGAACTATCCCTTGTTTCCTGGCCCAAGGAAGTTTACCTCCTTACCTTGGATCCGTAAACTTGCAAAAAGCATCAAGCTTTCCATGCAAGTATTCATATCCAAGTGGAATCTTCAAGGTCTTGTAGTGCTTGCTAAACACTACAAGAGCGCGAACGCAGATTGGGCGGCTATGGGTGCCTTGATCGAGTGGTGGCATCCCCAAACTCATACGTTTTTCTTCCAAGACTTCGAGTGCACGATTCTTCTAGAGGAGGCGGAATTTCTTTTAGGTCTCCCAAAGACCAAAGAGAACAAAGAGAAGATAGCTTTGATGAAAGAGAGAATCACCGGTCAACAATTGTTGACATCTATTATGAAAGATCCTTCAGAAGCTAAAGGATGCCTCACTAAAAAGGGGATCAATCTCACCAAGGTAGCTGAGTGGACGCTGTACGAAATTGATGATCTAAGAGAGGATGAAGCAGAGGATGTAACAAAAGCCTTAGTTACATGCCTAGCCGGCGCCTTGTTCTTCTCTGCGCAGGATAACATCTTAGAAGATGACCAAGTTAGTGCCATATGCGCAATCTTCGAAGGTAAATCCATTAGCACTGCACTCTTAGCATATCTTTATAGTGGGCTTTCTGCAGCGTCTGTGGGCCGTCCTCCTTATGGATGCATGCTACTCTTCGCCTTATGGGTTGAACTTCACTTCAAGTTTGAGCATAGCAAGAAAAGGCCTTTGAATCCATCTCAAATCTACTTGAATAGCCCAATTCATTGCATAGCTAATATTGTAAAGTTCAATGAGCATATGGTTAACAAGGTTCCAAAACTCAAGACCCGAGCCGATTAGAGAGAGTATTTAAAGCTCATGACGTCCGACATATTTGACTCGTCTCCACTTGCTCTGGTTGGAAAACCTGTGTGGGTGCGTCGTGCAGCAGGAGCAGACCTTAAGTTGATTGGAGCCACCGAGTTTGTGCTGTACAATCCACATCGGTGCCTTACTCAACTTAGCTTGGGCCGTCGTGAATTCTCCGAGTTCTCTCCCACACTTCCGATCAAGAAGCGCGACTTGGAATCCGACGAAGATTATGAAGCCGTACAAATCATTACCACTCTATGGAACCTTGGCATCAGTTACCGTGTAAAATCCTCTAAAGATAGAGATAAAGGATTGAAATTTCCCTACCTTAAAGGTCTTCATGAAATCCTTCCTTAAATGTCCTCTTTCTCTTTTTTCATGATGTAATAAAGAATTTTATTGAATAAAGAAGTTTTTTTTTTTTTTTTTTTTATGCCTCAAAACCTTTCCTCAGCTTTCTGTGATGTGCACATGATTTTTCCTTTAGAGAAAACTTGATTTTTCCTGAAAATTCAACAGTTCGGGTTCTGTAAAAATGTAAAACGCGTCCATTCAGAAAGACGCATTTTAATCATAATTCTTTTCCAGAAATTCAATTTAATCATCAAAAACCCGATTTAACCTTAAAAAGCGTCTGCACATGTTGACGCCTTTCAACCATAATTATTTTCCAGAAATTCAATTTAATCCACAAAAACCGGATTTAAACGTTAAAACGCGTCTTAACACAATGACGCCTTTCAACCATAATTATTTTCCAGAAATTCAATTTAATCCTCAAAAACCGGATTTAAACGTTAAAACGCGTCTGTACTACATGACGCCTTTCTACTCTCTCTCCTACTTTTTCAGGATTCTGTCATTAATTCCATGATTAATTCTTTGAACTGCGTCCAGACAACACGACGCTTTTCATCATTTTCCTCTGTACGGCTCTGACGAAAAGACTGAAACGCGTCTACCTATGTGGACGTCTTTCATTCAAATTCAAACCTCTGTCCCTGCCGCCTCAACTTTTGTGCCCTAAAACGCGTCAACCTGAGTCGACGCCTTTCAGCCTTTCGTTAACAGACCCGCGAAGGCCCCCTTTCTTCCTCACTTTTCCAAAATTTCTCTCTTTCCTCTCACCGCACCGGCGACGATCACCGGCGACCTCTCCCTCAAATCTTCCTCTCCTCAAGCCATGGAGCGCGGTGAGGGTTCCAAGAAGACTAAGACCCTAGCTAAGAGGCGGCGAAGGCAAGAAGAAGAAGCTCCCGAGGAGATCCCGGCGTTGTTAGCCGAGGCGGCGGCTTTCTTGGAGGAAGAGCTACCTCCACTGGCACCTATGGCGGTGGAAGAAGAAGAGGAGGGCGACCTCCACACGGTAAGCTTCCTGTGGATGTGGTTGTATGAAGAAAAGAGGAAGAACTGGGTTCTTCAAGAACCCGAAATCTGGGCTTGAAAGGCGTCCAGACCAGGTGACGCCATTCAAAAGGCGTCACCATGGGTCGACGTCTTTCAATAGAAATTCCGGATTTTTTAAATAGGAATAAAATTTTTGAATCGCGTCAAGGCATGTTGACATGTTTTAAAAGACGTCCATGTGGGCTGACGCCTTTCAAGACAGAACTGATTTTTCCTGTTTTTATTGATTACTGACCTTTTTTTTTATGTTGTTTTATTTGTAGGGAGTGATGAGGGCTAGGATTAGTTGTGACCTTGTTATAGGGGCTTATAGAGGGCTCCCGGATTTCCAAAAGGCGCGCCTGCGTCAGATGGGATTCGGTGAAGTGTTGGACATTGAGCCGTTCTGGCTTGATCTAGTCCTCTTGCAGGTTTTGAGGGAGAGATGGCATGCGGAAAGCCGTGCTTTCCTGATGCCGTGGGGGCATATGGTCCCTACCCTAGAAGATGTGGCCAGGATTACTGGCCTCAGGGTAGAGGGTCGACCTGTTAGTGGGGTTACTTACCCTAACTATCAGGGACTGGCTGAGGCATTGTTAGGGATAGAGGTGTCTAGCCTAGGTAGAGAGTCTAGGATGGTCCCCCGGGTAGAGGTAGAGGCTGCACTAGGATTAGATGAACCCCGGCGTCGGTCTGACGAGACCCGGGAGGAGTTTAGGATTAGACTAGTCGAGTCATCCTCCTCAGTCTACTGTAGTGATCCTGGCCTGGTAGAGGAGGTAGATAGACAGCTCAGGGTCTTCCTAGTTTTCTTTTTCGGTCGGTTGCTCTTCGGTACGAAGGGCGACCATATCCACTGTAGATTTCTCTATTTATTAGATGATTTAGCTAGCCTAGGAGAGTATGCCTGGGGTGCAGCCCTTCTGGCTCACCTCTTCGCCGACCTATCCGCGGTCACGCCGGACCGTGAGACTACCATCAGTGGCTTCTCGCCATTTCTTCAGGTATTAACTTGTTTAATTATTTGTTATATGCAGTGCAATATGATATGATGCTTTTTCTAACCTATATGTTCACGAATGCAGGTGTGGAGCTACTATTATTTCCCACTCGGCAGAGCGCGGATCGTGCGTCCGAATGCCGTCCCTTTTGCCTGCCGTTGGCAGCCGATTGTGGACACAGCTCCACAGCATCATCAGCTGACGGCCCTCCGCCGTCAGTTTCTGGATTATCCAGAACTCTTGGTAATCTTTTAACTTGTTTAATTTTATTAAATGCAATCTTTCATTCATTAAATGCAAGTTATTTATGAATGCATCTAACCTATATGCAGGTGATTTGGCGCCCATACCTGGGCATGAATGAGGAGGGTCAGCCGTGGGTGACGGCTGGCAGGAGGCGGTTTGGGAGGCAGATGTGGGTACATTGCCTCAATGAGATCGAGCTCCTCCGCCTCCGACTAGTGATGAGGACCCTGGGCCTCCACCAGGAGTGGATCGACGAGGAGGTCCCGGAGGGTGTAGGAAGGAGCATGAGGGGCAAGCAAGCCCTCACTGATTGGCGAGCGAAATTTCCTGAACAATATGAAGACTGGCATCGCCGGGGTGTCAGAGTGGAGTCCCGTGCAGAGAGTAGCGAGGCCTACCTCCAACAGTACCGGGCCCATTACGCCGATCAGCTTCGGCTCCTTCGACCACTCGATGTAAGTATGAATTCATGCGTCTTTAATTTTATCGTTATCTTGATTTATATTTGTGAATGAATGTATGTATGCCATGCAGGATGCGCGTGATGCGGTCATCGTCGACCTCCGGGCCCGCCTACATGATGCGGAGGCCCAGCTAGAACAAGTTCAGAAGGAATTATATGACCTGGTATGTATGAATAAATATGAATGCATGTTTTAATTAATTGATTGTTTTGGCGATTAATCACTGACAGTTGTCTTTCGGTGCAGCGAGCCGTCTACACCCAGGCGGCTCCCCCTACCCATGGAGCTTCGTCTTCCTCGTCCGCTGCTCATGATGCTGCTCTGGCTGACCTCCAAAGTCAGCTTGCCTCCGCCATCCACCGGGCTTCTCTAGCGGAGGAGGACCGTGCTGCTCAGGTAAGTTCTTCAACGTTTGAATTCTGAAATTGATTACTCGATTATTTGATTGCTTTGAACTAACAATGACTTCCTTTCAGGTTGCTGAGCTTCAGGAAGCCCTTCAGAGGGCTGAAGCGGAGATAGAGCATGCCCGTGCTGCAGCGGCTCGTGCCGAGGCTGATGCAGAGCGGATCCGGGCTCTGGAGGAGCAGGTGGCCCGACTCTCGACAGGAGATCTTGCGCGAGAGGTTGCACACCTCCAGTCTCGACTGGGGTTCATCAACGAAGAGCGAGAGCGCGAGCGCCTTCGACTGGAGGGTCTTCTGGGTCGGTTGTCAGTTGCAGAGCATGAGCGCAAGATGGTGGAGGAGAGGTACCAGCGAGCTCGACAGCGTGCCCATGAGCGTGGTTTGACCAGTGCTTTTACGGCCAGTGCCGCTGTGTCTTCCGGCCAGGCAGGGCCGAGCGCGATGGGACCACCTCCACCTCCCAGTCGAGGGCCAGCACCGGATGCACTTGACGAGGCCCAGAGCCAGTTGGACGAGGGCGGAGGGGAAAGCCAGCCTTGAGGGCTCATGTATCTTCTTTTCTTCATGTATCATGTACAAAAACTCCTTTTGATAATATATATGAAACTTTTGGCTCCAATCTTGTGTTCCTGTGTTTATCTTGCATCATGTTCACACTTAACAAACAGGTTAAGTATCTATTTAGGCTTAGCCCCTTGCCTGACCAAATGAATGGTCAATCGATCTTTTCTTCAATAAATGGTCAAGGGGCATAGCCTTTATTAACAAAGGTAATGAGAATAATCAGACTTAAGTAAAATGCAACATACAAGCAGACAGATGCTCACTGAAAATAAATGAAATGAAATACGCTAAATGCAACAAGCAGATGCTAACTGAAATATTTTTGTTGTTTTGAAATATTCATTTTTGTTTGGGGTATATGCCTTTTTTTTTACTTTTGACATATGTATTTTTTTTGAATTTTGAAACATATGTATTTTTTTGGGTTTTTGACTTATGTATTTTTTTTGAATTTTTGACATATGTATTTTTTTTAGATTTTGTTATATGTATTTTTTTTGGATTTTTGACTTATGTATTTTTTTTTGAATTTTTGACTTATATTTTTTTTTTGGATTTTTGACTTAAAGATCAGCATGGTACTTGGATCAAAAGATCATATTCATTTATTAACTTAATTTCCAAATTGTTCTTCAACAATTTAACTTAAACCCATCGTGTTTGAATTTGTGTTTCCATTCGTGATCCGATTTGATGATTTGACCCTTAGTCAATGTAAGCCATTCCTTAAGTTTGGAGTACACCTCTTTAGAAAGAAAAGATGAATAAGTTTAGAAAGCCCATGAGAAGGTTCCGGAGACTTAAAAAGATGTCCCTTTTTCTACCCTGATATCCGTTGGGGTTCGGTCATTTCTTTCCGGGGTATTTATCGACCTTGCGTTCCCTTTCATTTCATTTCATGGCCTTGATGTAACGTTTGTAATATAATGGCCTTTTGATTTGACATTTGGCTTTTTGCCTTTTTGCTTTTTCTTTTCTTTTCTTTTTTTTCGCTTTGGGACGGATCTCCCCCATTTTTCTTTATGACGGCCTCCTACTAAGATGGCGGGTATTCTCGGTAGTCTATTCTAAGCCTCGTTCCGACATCATGGGCCGAGTTTAAAACAGAATTTTTGCTTAAAAAGAATGATTTGTACTTTGCACTTTCGGTCAAGCTTTCGATATTATGTAGGACTTGTCATCTCTTGTTACTCACGAATCAAACGTGTCAGTGTGTGCAGTAATGGGCTTAAATTTAAGTTATTCAGACTGATAAGGAAATTTGAGTTTATAAATTTTCTGATTCCACTGGTCTTTGTACTATACTGATCGACTCTTTAACCTAAGGGTAGTATTTCTTAAGATGTAAGCCATTCCAGGGATGTTTTAACTCTTCTCCTTCTGCATTAATAAGACGATAAGCATTATCAGGAAAAGCGTGCGATACAACATAAGGTCCTTCCCAGTTGGGTTGGAGCTTAGAACGCGGACCACCAGGTTTTACAAAAATTCTTTTGACAACCATTTCACCGACTTTGAACTTACGTTCAATGACTTTCTTTTGATAAAAACGTGCTAGTCTATTTTGATAAACTTTTGCATGATTAGCAGCTGACCATCTTTTCTCGTCTAAAAGTTCCAATTGAGCAAGGAGTGATGAACGATGTTCATCAACGGAAAATTCCTTATTCAATTGTACTCTTAATGACGGTATGAGGATCTCATATGGAACTACCGCCTCCATTCCAAATGTTAAGGAATAAGGAGTTTGTCCAGTAGGCGTGCGGATTGAAGTTCGGTAGGCCCATAGAGCCTCAACCAATTTTTCTGGCCAATCTACGAATTTATTAGATTTGCACGTCTTTTTAATGATTTTTATCAAAGTCTTATTTGTTGCCTCTGCTTGGCCATTGCCTTGCGGATAATAAGGAGATGAATGATGCAATGCAATTTTATACCTGTTACAGAGGTCCTTCAATTCCTGTGACACGAACTGCGGTCCGTTGTCGGTGACGATGGTGCTTGGAATTCCGAATCGGGTGATGATGTTCTTCATGATGAATTTACAGACGGTTGATGCTTTGATCTCCACGTACGCTTCAGCTTCTGCCCACTTGGTGAAGTATTCCGTTGCCGTGAGAATGAAAGATTTTTGCTTGATGCCGGAATCTGGATTACCAAGAGGTCCAATAATGTCGAAAGCCCACATGGAGAAAGGCCATGTGGAAGAAACAGGATGGAGTGAAGATGCAGGAGAATGAATTTTGTCGGCGTGAAGTTGACACTTAGCACACCTACGGACATATCCTACACAGTCTTCTTCCATGGTTGGCCAATAAAATCCTTGTATAAGGATCTTCTTTGCTAACATCTGTCCATTGACATGGCCACCACAAACTCCACTATGAGCTCCTTCCATAACCTTCCAAAGCTCATCTTCGTCTAGACATCTCAAAAGAACTCCATCAAATCCTCTCTTATATAATGCTCCCCCAACTAAGGTGTATCGTTGAGCAACTCTCCTGATAGCTCTCTTTTCTTCAGTTGTAGCTTCCTCAGGATACGATTGATCTTCACAATATTTTGCAATTTCATAATACCATGGCTTCTGTTCATCATCCATCTCTTCTAACAGCTCCATCAACATGATTTCTCTTTTTTCAATGATATCTCCGTCCCTGACTTTCTTCAGCAACTTCTCCTTAGTTCTAAGAAATGAAGGATCTTTCACGGCAGGTGAAAGACGCCTATGAACTATGATTGATTCGGATTGCTTGCTGATGGGAAAATCAAGAGAAGATGCAAGTGAAGCTAGAGCGTCAGCTAAGATGTTTTGATTCCTAGGGACATGGACAAAGATCAATTTTGTGAAAAGCTTTGAGTAAGCAGAAGTAAGCTCCTGATAAGGCTTGAGCTTGGGATCGAGAGTTCGATACTTGGTTAGCACTTGGCGAAGAATAAGTTGGCTATCACCCACAATCCTGAGTTTGGTGGCACCATGGAAATGAGCAGCCTCGAGACCAGCAAGAAGTGCCTCATATTCAGCTATATTGTTTGTGACTGGAAAATCGAGCTGAAAGGCTTGTGGAATGGTGATACCTTCAGGTGATAACAGAACAATACCGATCCCTTTTCCATGAGAATTCAGAGCTCCGTCAAAATGCAGAGTCCACATATCATCTCTGATTTGATTTACGGACATCAGTTCCTCATCCGGAAACTCTGATCGCACTGGATCAAATCGAGGAAGGGGATGATGAGCAAGATGTTATGCTATGGCATAGCCCTTAATCGCTTTCTGCTGAATATTGATGATATCGAATTGAGATAGAAAGCTTTGCCATCGCGCTAATTTATCAATAAGGACAGATTTCTCCAGAAGGAATTTGATCGGATTCATCCTAGCGATGAGATGGACTTCATGGGCCAGAAAATAATGCTTCAATTTCTGAACGACCCAAACCAATGCTGCACATATTTTCTCCATCGCCGTATATCTCTGTTCAGCGGGATTGAGAAGTTTAGAGAGATAGTAGGCTGCCCTCTCTTTTCCTTCCTCATCCTCTTGTGCTAGGACAGCCCCCACAGCATCATCCAGGACTGAAATGTAAAGTATCAATGGTTTACCTGGAGATGGTGGTCTCAAAACAGGAGGACTTGCCAGATAGTTCTTTAATCCATCGAACGCCTCCTGACACTTATCGTCCCAATCAAATTTGACTCCCGGCTTGGTAAGCTCGTAAAACGGCTTACACCTTTGTGAGTGCTGAGAGACAAAACGGCGAATAAATTGTAACCTCCCGATTAATCCTCTCAACTCCTTCAAGTTTTTGGGAGGTGGCATTTCTCTGATAGCCTTCGCCTTGTTAGGATCGATCTCAATTCCCCGTTTACTGACGATAAATCCAAGCAATTTTCCTGAAGACACCCCGAATACACATTTCTTGGGGTTCATCTTTAACTGATATTCTCTCGATCTCTCTAATACCCTTGCCAAAACTTTGGCGTGCTCAGCTTTTGTTTTAAATTTAACCAATAAGTCATCCACATACACTTCCAGATCTATGTGCATCATGTCATGAAATATTGCCATCATGGCCCTCTGATAAGTGGCTCCAGCATTCTTTAATCCAAATGGCATGACAACATAACAGTATGTTCCCCAAGGTGTAGTGAATGATGTTTTCTCTTGATCCTCTTCTGCCAGCTTAATTTGATTATATCCTGAAAATCCGTCCATAAACGATAACGTCTCATAGCCAGCAGTGTTATCGATGAGTACATCAATATGAGGCAATGAAAAATCATCTTTAGGACATGCCCGGTTCAGATCGCGGAAGTCAATGCAAATTCTGACCTTCCCGTCCTTCTTCATAACCGGGACTATGTTGGCCACCCATTGTGGATAGAGGACAACTCTAATAAATTTAGCTTTATGTAATTTGTCGACCTCTTCCTTCATCTTTAGAGCCATTTGTGGGTGGAATCGCCTTAACTTTTGTTTGACCGGGCTAGCTCCTTCCTTTAATGTCAATCTGTGTTCAACTAAAGATGAGTCTAACCCCGGCATATCTTCATAACTCCAGGCAAAAGTGTCCTTATAGTCCTTAAGTACTTGTACCATTGCCTTCTCATCCTCTGAAGAAAGATTTTTACTGACGAGGACAACCTTAGGTTCGTCTTCAGTCCCTAAATTTATTTCTTTGGTGGGCTCTTCTACGGCAGCTGAGGGTTCATCAAATCTCTTCACACCACTGGCATATGCCTCGGCTGCGTCCTCGTCATCTTCCTCTTCAACAATGGGGTCCTTTTCATGTACTAATTCATATACCCCGTACCCATCATTGACTAACTCATCGTCCATGCAATCTTCTGGCATATGAATTGGATTTTCTAAAAGCTGAGGGATCAAAGAACAAGAAGAGCACTTATCAGCTAAGTCCTGGAGGTATCTATCCGGAATTTGCCTACCCTTAGGCTTCCTAGACTTCCTAACCTGACTAGACTGCCTAACTTCACTATCATAACCTAACGAAGATGAAGCAGGATGAAAATCTTGGGATACAAGTGGAAATACAAGAGAATCCTCCCGAGGGGAGGGACAGAGTAGATCTAGGAGAGAATCTTGACCGAAGGACCCACGCGGCGGGGTGCAATCGGACAAGTAAGATGTTTCCTCAATGAGGATTTGGGAAGAATTTGTTGCCAAATTGGCGTTTTTTTTTGGACAATGAAAGAATTAAACATAAAGCAGGAATGAATACAAATGGGAGGAGAATCAGACGGAGGAAGTGGCACCAAGGCCAAAGGATTAGGGGGATCATATAGTAATATGTCCCAGATCAAATTATACAACCTCTCTAGATCGAGAGGTGGTTGTGGTATAATGTCCCGAGGGGACAGAGTAATCATGGCGGGCGGAGCCCGTGGAATATCTTCAATTATGACCCGCGACCAAGTCGGGGTCAAGAGCAGTGTACGAAATAAAGTATGGAGCGTGAAGACATGTGAAGAATATGTCCCCCTCCAGAGCAAATCTGTTGTGTAACCAGCTTCATAGGGGTCATCTGGCTCCCCTTCGTCAGTTTCTTCGGACAGCAGTATCCGCTTGTCAAATATGGCACCTGGGCTTTCAATCAGTTCATCAATCTGTGGCGGCCACTTAGGTTCTGCAGGATCTAGGAATAGTCTATTCAGTGCAATATACAGGTCCCTCAGATCGAACCACCTGTACCATTCACATTCAGGATCATGAAATTTCCTCCTTTTCATAGGCCGCAGAGCCTCCAAGGATTGGTAAGTAAGCAGTTCAGAACGATGTCTGGCTAAGTCCCTTCCATATATATCATGGAAGTCAAAACAGGAAGTAATGACTACCGTATTGTCATGGCTAAGTATGAGCCCTTTCACGAAGTGCGTACACAGGGTCCATGTTAGGGGATCTCGGCCTTCTTTAGGTGGTGTAGACATTGCCTCCTAGATTTTCGGGCCTTCTTCGATCTCTGCTTGTTTCAGTTTTATTGGCCTATAGCCCAGACCACTTCCAGGTGCTGCTCGACGATTTCTGACAGGAGTGGTCCTGCCTTGCAATTGTGTGCCCAGACCTTTCCCAGGCTCGTAGCCGTTTTTCATCATGATCCTCCATCCTGGGGTACTCATGCACTTCCCCCTTTTGATAGCATCTAATGGGTATGGAGAAATAGTAGCGGCTTTCAGAGGATCAGCCACTGGACGGTAGACCTGTAATACCGACAGAAAAGGTTGTCGGCCAGGCAAGACAGCAGATTTAATGTTCAAGGTATGAGCAGCAGCAAGGATCGGCATGCTCGTCACTTTAATAATTCGCCCTTTATAAGGAAATTTGAGGCATTGGTGATTCGTAGAGGGAATCGCCTCAAGAGTTTTAATATAAGGACGACCTAAAATGGCATTTATGGAAGGGTCGATTTCCAGGATGTGAAATTCGACCTCTGCGTGACTTACAGGGCCCAGCTCCACCTTTAAATAGACCATTCCCAGAGGGGAACGGGTAGAATTGTCATACGCTGTCATTAAGATGGGCCTGGGCAGCCATTTCTCTTTGGGCACACCGCACAGCTCCAGGGTCTTCGGAGGTAAAACATTGATCGAAGCCCCTGTATCTACCAGGCATGCATCCACGGCCTTCTTACAGATATTGACCGTGATACTCAGAGCCATACTTCTGGCTGCTGGCGGTGCTAGTTCCGATGTATGAAATGTTATGGAGGGCTGATCCCCCTGAGGAACTAGTAGTGCTGCAATCTTCTCTACCGGTACGTCTTCATTGACCATCACCTTCTGCAGATATTCCATTAAAGCTTCTTGGTGACTCTTGGATCTTTTGATCAGTTCGAGTATAGTGATCCGTGCCGGTGTCCGATCCAGGTGTTTCAACAGGTCGTATTGAGTGCCTGGTGCACTCTCTTCGTTGTGGGCTTCCTCAGTCGACTGTGATGGGCCGTCTCTGACTGTGGACTGAGGGAAGACCTTGTTGAAAATCCTTCCACTCCGGAGCGCGTGTTCCTCAACCGTGGAGGATCCGGGTGACACTTTAAGTGCCGCAGAGTTGGATGGTGCGGATGGCGTAGAGGGTTGGTAGGTAGGTGATGGCGTAGGGCTAGGTGGTGATGGCGCGGTGCGGATTAGAGGCCTAGATGGTTGGATGGTGGATGGGTAAGTGGTTGGTGAGGTAGGGAATGGTACGCGTAATAGCGGTCTGGATGGTAAGGGGATATCTGGGTAGGTGGTGGTATTGGTAGCGGGTGAAGTAGGAAATGGTATGCGTAATAGTGGCCTGGATGGTAGGAGGGGCGCGTTATTGGTTTGCGGGGGGTTATATGATGGAGGCGTAGGAGTGCGGGGCGTAATGGGTCTAAGGAAGGCGGGCAGTGGTAATGGGTTATTAGGTGCGGGCGAGTGATATGTGGGTGTGGGTATAGGGGTGATGGTAACGGGTTGTGGTCTGGGTATGTGGATGGTGCGGCGTGGTGGTCGCTCTGCAGTACTTTGAACGTGACCCGTTGAACAAAGAGAGGAAGAGTCCTCTACTCTCCACTGCTGCCCACGACCAGCCTCAGACTGGCTGTTCGTCAGAATGGGAGCAACCTGGTTTTGGTTCTGGTGCTCCGGGAGTGGATTCTGCACTATACCCATGTTGGGTGGTGCTGCTGCTTGTGCCGGTGGTCTTGCTTGCTTGCTGCTGCTGCTGCGGTCTCCTCGCCTTCAAGGCTGTTATGTACTTTTTCATCTCCTCCCAGTCTATGCCGCCCTGCTCATTGAGATCATGGATATAATCTCTGAACTGGAAGCAGGTGTCAATGGTATGCCCAGGTTGCCTATGGAAGTAGCAATACCTAGACGTATCGGCATTTTGAGGCCAGACGGCCTTTTCCCTTGGCAAAACTAAGGCATTGGCTGCCATTAAAGCGCTAAAGATATCCGCCAAGGATTCTGGGAGGGCCGGGTATTCTGCCCTCTTCGGGCCTGGAGGTCTCCTCTGCTGGCTGTAGTCACCAGGAGGAGGGACATTGTGGTACGCCGGCGGTGCACGCGGCTGGTACTGTGGCTGTTGCTGCTGATATGGCTGCTGAGGTGGCTGCTGATACTGCTGTTGCCGTTGCGGCTGTTGTTGTAGCTGTTGCTGGTTTTGATTTGGCTGCTGGGGCCGCTGGTACTGCTGTTGGTAATGGGGGTTCTGCTGCTGCCTGTACCCCTGTTGGCTCGGCTGCGGTGGCCTCTGGTACTGCTGCTGGTTCCTCACGAACTAGGGCGAATTATTGTTCATGGTACTGACTTGCTCGTGAGAGAGCGTGCCCTCAGTAGTCGGACCTGTGCTAGGAGAATTCGGCACTGCAGGCTTCCGAGGTGGAGGCCTGTTAGGTCTGTGAGGATCAAAGACGCTAGAGAACGTAGCGTCCTTGAAGGCATTCTGGCAATACCGTGCTCTTTCATAGAGCTCTGCCATATTAGTCGAATTGTTGAAGGAGAGGACTAGCTTGAACTGGGGAGTGGCGTTAGAAATTAGCATCTTCACTTGTTCAGATTCGGACAAGTGATCTTTCACCTTTTCAGCCAGGCCCCGCCACCTGTCAGCAAAACTGACAAACTCCTCATCCGGTTTCATCTTTTATGCAATGAGGTCCGTGATAGACAATGAGGGTGCAACTCTGTCCTGGTATCGTTGGATCAATTTGCGTGAAACGATACCGTAATCCTCTACTTCGGAGGGTTCCAGAGAAAAGAACCACTCGAGGGCTGGTCCCTCTAGAGATCTCCTGAACAAGAAGGCCAATGACCTCTTATCATTTTGCCAGAACGAGGATTCGTACATGAACTCCTTCAGATGTGTGAAGGGGTTACCAGTACCGTTATACTTTCGATACACTGGCATTTCAGAGGGTGGCAGATGGAATACTGGCAGGCTCGGTAGACTGATTTCTGGCACAGCTTTAACCCCCATCATCTTCTGGAGATTGTTGAACTGCTCATCCATGCGCTCCATCTTGGCCAGCAACGCTTGCGTGGTCAGATCTGCCTGGGGAGGAGGAGGAGGAGGAAGTACTTGATAGGCCTGCTGCCTAGAGTACGTTGGACAAGGAGGATAATAAGGAGGAGGTCCGGCAGAGCTTCCGCCATGCCCGAGGGCATTTTGATAAATAGGCGTTTGCGGTCTAGCCGGTTGCCTCGATGACGAAAGTTGTGGCCCAGTTGGCCGAGAAGTAATGTGAAGGCCTTCCATGGCCTGATGGATATAAGGAGGAGGAGGAGGAGGTTGTTGAGTAACAACGGGGGGAGCCACAGGGTTCGGCTCAGCAGGCTGCATGGGTGCCTTCCCCTTCAAAATAGACTGGATCGCCTCAAACTGCTGAGGGTCCAGTCGGGAGGCAAGAACTCCCAGGGCGTTGACAAGATCCATAGGATCGGAGGATGAGAGATCATGATGATTCATATCCCCCTCAAGATCGGGATTAGGGATCGCATATTCATGCGGGGGAAGATCATGATATTGATCGTGTGGATGAAAGAGAGGAGTCCGGACATTCCCATCGTGTCGGACTGGAATGGGGACAGAATTACGGGAGGCATCAGCATCTCTCCCGTTCTCATAGTTGAAATCTGAATTGCGAGGGGCATTAGCATCTCCCTCGTAGTTGATGATGGCGTCTTGGGCCATACTCAAGTCTCTGCCTGATCGCAGCAACATGATATTAGATTCCCTTTTCAAAGATTTAATCAAACAAGTTGTACAGAGATTAAACAAACAAGTGGATGCTTAACGTGATTTTAGGGTTCCTTGTTGAGTTATTTGAATTGGATTAAACCACAATTTCGCTCAGGGAAGGATCCTAGTTTCAGTTCAGTTTCCACCGTTATTCTCTAGGGTTTTCTCTCACAACGCTTTCGGAATCTAGCCGGGACTTCAATTGGTACAACCAGCCCGATGATCAAGGAGGAATACCTTGATTTTGGGGACTTATGGAGGTCTCAACGTCAACTTCTCTAGTCTGATCAAGGGACCAAGCCAATAAGAGAGAGTTGCTGACGTCGAGTAATGTGTTCCTAAGAAGAGGAGGGTTTTCGCCTAAATGCATATGCCCTGCGACCTGGATGGCCTCTAATGCTTAATAAAATAATGGGTAGCTAGCACTCAACCACAGAAATCTGGAAACTGAGAAATAATTAAGAAACTGTCTGAATCGCGTCGAGTATGGTCGACGCTATTCAAAACAAAACTTAATTCTTTCGCAGAAACAGATCTGAAAATAACTAAAAACTGTCTGAATCGCGTCGATGGTGGTCGACGCTATTCAACACAGAACTTAATTATTTCGCAGAAACAGATGCAAACAGCAGAGACAGATCTGAAAATAACTAAAAAACTGTCTGAATCGCGTCGATAGTGGTCGACGCTATTCAACACAGAACTTAATTATTTCGCAGAAACATATGCAAACAGCAGAGACAGTCTGGAAACTAAAAGGCGTCTGGGTGTGATGACGCGGTTTTGAAACGCGTCACTGTTCCTGGACGCTTTTTAGTTCGCAGAAACAGATTTCCAAGAGGATTTTCTGGGTTGAATCCTCCTTAAACAGGGTAAAAAGCAGTAAACAATCGACTCATGCAAAGATTTTAGTTTCAGATTTTAAACAGGATGATTTACTAACTAAACAACTAGGAAATCACTCAATCACACATCATTTTTATCACAAAACAGCTTTTTCTGAACTAATCAAGGGGAGGGCAAGATCTTGCCACTGGGGTGTGCACGAGGAAAATTAATTAAACTAAACACTCACCAATTGGTGAGGACGTGTCGAGAGACACAAATGGTGCACCGTGGGTGCCCGATATGATGACAGCAAGAATAAAAAAGAAACTAAAAGATGGCGAGACCAAGTCCCACCGTGATCGCCAAAAAGAGCTGTAGGTGCTGAAAATGCTCGTGTGATTAATGTGAAAATGCTATGTTGTTTAGTGTAAACTAACCTATTAAAAACAGCAACTAAAGTGCAGTGATCGCTAGAAACTTTTAACTAAAAAGTTTCAAAAGAAGTTTGATCGCCTACCTGTTTGAACGCGGAAGATTGAGTCCTTGGTTCCCCTTCCTCAGCCGGCTGAAGAAAGAGAGCCCTTTCTTTGTTCTTTTTGTTCTTGCTGTTGAGGTTGAGGATCGTCCAGAAGTTCTCCTGGCTTTGTGCTTGATTTCTCCTTTTGATCTCTTGTTGTTGTTGTTGAGTGCATCAGAGAAAGAGAAAGAAAAACGAAATGAAGAAACACTGATGAGAATTTAAATGGAAATAATATCAAAACTAACCATGATTATAAACATGTTTAAACAGCAACTCACTTGTTTAAATGGTTTTGAAACCCCTTTAAATCAAATGGATTTTGAAAAATGGATGCTATAGTGTGTGTTGCATGAAGTGATTATGAAGAATGAAAGATTGATGGATATGTGAAATGAAATTAAAAAATGAAACACTTATGCCCAGTTGGAGAAGCCTTGAAAGGATGAAGATCTTGAAGAGGGACGCCGTCTTCTGGAAATGGCAGCGCTCCGGCGTTCCGACGTGGTTGCTTCGATCTTCAAATCGCTATAACGCTAGCTCAATTCAATTCTCTCTCTTTTTTTTTTTTACTCTTTGATGTGCAAGGTATTTATAGGCATTTTTCTGCGTTCGCGATTAACATAGAAAAATCTAGGATTTATCTACTTTAACCGACAGATAATTACTGATTAATTCATCTTTATCTGTAATTATCTAAAACGCGTCCACCTTGGCTGACGCCTTTCAGATTTAATTAAGATAAGGATAAATATCCGGGAAAACTTATCTTTATCTTTATTAGCTAAAACGCGTCCACGTGTGTAGACGTCTTTTACACTAATTAAGATAAGGATAAACATCCGGAAGAGAAGTTAAAATAACTTAGGAAACCTAAAACGCGTCGACACTCACAGACGCCTTTTATCTAATAAATCAATTAATTAAAATTCAAATTTAAACGCTAAAATAGGAATAAACTCTAAATGGCGTCCACATGGGTCGACGCCGTTTAGGATTCTTCATATTTTAACTGAAATTTGATCTAAAATCAATCTGATTGATTAACTCAAACATGTCTGTTAAACCCGACACTCAAAAATATCAATAAAAATTAATCAATGATTAATTATCAGACCATTCTGAGGCATTATTATATGATATGAAATTTACTCGAAATGATGTCAAAATTAGCGTGTCTACACGCACCTCTCTCTCTCATACTCCGATGTATTTCTACCTCCCTCTCTCTCTTGTATTCGCCATAAGCCTTTCTTCAATTTACCTGTTAATTCTAGAATTAATGTAATATGATCGAGGCAACCGAGGAAGGAGCGAGGACGATCCACAACTGCAACCAGGAAGGCGAAAAGATGGAGATCTCTTGCCTGTGTTTGCAGGTTATCTAATATAATTGTTGTGTTAGATTGTGTGTGCGTTTGACTGTTGGCTCCAGTCAAACCCACTGTGCTATCCATGACCACACTAATGACATGTATGTGATGCATTGTTTATCTTTTGATTATGAATCAAAGCAGGTTATAGTATTTAGTAAATGATGTAGACTGGATCTATCACGACCGGATCCCGCAGACGGGATCCGGAAAAAGAGGATCCGGAGCCGGTCCGGATCGAACGACGGAAGGGGACCCGACGGGGATCCGCAACGGGGCGAAGACGGGGCTTCTCGAAATGATCTGGATCCGCCCGCAGGGGGCGCGATCTGCCGCCGGAGCTGCTCTTGAATAGTGAGCCGCTGCTCCTTCGGCGGACGGAGGCGCGGCGGGAGTAGGAGCTTCTCTCGGCGGATGGAGGCGCGGCACGAGCAGGAGCTTCTCTCGGCCGAGTGGTTGACGAGCGTCGGAGCAGAAGCCGGAAAGTCCGAGATCGGACGGGGGGACGGCTCGCTCTTCTTCCCGGGAACCCGAAGGCACCTTCAGCGCGAGGCCGAGCCTCCTGGCGTAGGGCAGCCGGCGGGCTTGCCCTCGGACAGCGAGCCCGAAGGCTCCTTCAGCGCGAGACCGAGTCTCCTGGCTTGGGGCGGCCGACGTTCGGCGTCGAGACCAGGGAGAGGAATCCGAGGTCGGCGACCGATACCGACTCGGGGAGGTCGGCGACGATTCGAACCGAGCCCCTGCAGGAAGGATAGAAGAAGAAGAACCAGTCAGCAGGAGTCCCGGGCGTCAGCCCTGGGGAACCCCCTCCGACGGTCAAGTTAGCTCCTGAAGAAGATTCGATTCAGAAAGCAAGAAAGAGTAGCTATAATGCTATTCGGACAGAAGTCCTTTAAGGGGTTTCGGAAACTTGTAGAGGCATCCGTTTTTCCCCACCACCCTCTTGGCCACAAATAGCGGGATATTTATAGCAGAGGATAGCGGATGGTTAACGGTGGCAGCCGATATAGGACTAAATGAAGGCTTACTGATAAACCGCCATAGCTCCCGATCCTCCACCGGAGTGGGCCGGATTCGGCTACCGGGCCTAAGGGGGTTGGGCCGCTGACGGGTCGAAGCCTGTTGGGCCCTGGGCTGCCGCGCTGCTCCCGGGCCGTAGGCTGGTGGGCCGCTGACGGGCTGAAGCCTGTTGGGCCGGGAGCGACGGTGCCGCTTATGGGCCGAAGGCTGCTGGGCCGCTGACGGGCCGAAGGCCGCCGGAGGGCCTGGTACTGCTACTGTTGGGCTGAATGGGGTTTGGGCCTGCTTCAATGGGCCGAATCGGATTCTGCCTCATCACATAGCCCCCCACTCTTGTCTTCCTCAGTTCTGAGATGGCGAGAGTAAAATCCGAAGCTTGTCAGAAGAATTTTTGTGACATACACTTTACCCGAAGGTCCGTTTCTCTTTCTCGTCGTTGGGAAGGAGGTGCCCTCGGTCGACCGAGGGCTACGCGGTTGCTCCGTCTTTGCTTGGAGTGGCGACGAAGGCTCAGAGCCCGGAAGCCGAATGGCAGAGCCATCTGACTCGTGTCAAGCTTCATTAAATGGACGGGATGGTGCGTCGCTTCGCGAGGAAGCACGGGACACGCGTCGCGCATCCAGCCGCTCTGTCAGAAACACAAACGGATCCTGACCGCCCTCTGGTCGCGGATCGCCTCGGCTCTCTGCCCGAGGCTCTACTCGGATCGCCGCCGTTCCCTTCGTTCTACGCGGATCGGGACACGTGGCGAGCATCTGGGCGATCAGCCGAAGGGTCGGAGCGCTCTCGGCCGTTGATCGCTCTGCTTCAAGTCCCGGAGCCGGCCCGTCATCATTACCGAAGGACGGTGCACGTGGCGGGCATCCGGGAGGAGCGAGGGGACGAGCGGGATGATCTCGGCCGCCGGCTTCGGAGGGAGGCCTTTTCGAATGGGCTTATAAATATAGGCCCTCCGCAGGGCACTGTTCTTCTTCTTGCTGCTGCGCTTGTGTTCCCCTTGCAATCGTCCGAGTTCTCCCTCCTTCTCCAGCGAGAGGCCAGCTTCCTGAACGCTTCATCCGAGCTCGTCGGCTGCCGTGGGAGGCTCTTCGTCCCTCAGAGTGCATTGCCGGTGGAGCTTGGAGGCTTGAGGTCGCACTTAGCTCAAGAGAGACTTCGTCCCCCCCCTTCGCGAGTAAGCTTTGACCTCCTTTTTCCCCTTCGCGACCTTATGGTCCGGAGCTCTTCCAGCGAGATTACCCCTTCGGACGAGGAGTATACTCCCCCCCATTCTCCCAAGTCCTCCCTGTCAGACCCTCTCGCCTCGGGATCCCTTGCTTCCGGAATGTCTGGGGAGTCAGAAAACTCCGGGACCGAGGGGTCCGAGACCTCTGGAGCGGAGAGCTCCGAGGTCGAGATTTCCGGGACCGAGGCTTCGGATGCCGAGGCTTCTGAGGCCGAAGCTTCTGGTGCTGAGGCTCCTGAAGTCGAGGCTCCCCGGGAAGTCCGGGACCCAAGTCAGGCTTCCACCTCGGGGCGCCGTCCTCCGGATACTGTCTCGGGAGCATCCTGCGCCCTCTCGGACGCAAAGGTGAGGAACCTAGTTTCTTACTTCCAGCTTCCTTCTTGGACGACCCCCCATCGGCCCGATTCTGCCACCAGGGCAAATACTGTTCGCCCGGGCTCCTTCTCCATCTATGTCGATAGCTTCGAGGCGAGCTTCCGTCTCCCTCTCCCCACCTTCGTCATTAATCTCCTTGGCTTCTACGGGCTGGCTCCGTCTCAGCTCTTCCCCAATTCTTGGCGTACGGTGTACGGATTTCTGAGCGTCTTTGCTCATATAAAAATCCGCCCCTCCATCAACGTCTTCCGCTATCTCTTCAAGATCCAGACGCAGGGGAAGTCCGAGTGGTACAGCTTCGTCCCTCGAGTTGGCCGAAGTATCTTCTCCGGGAAGCCCTCGTCTATCCACGGCTGGAAGAGGAAGTTCATCTTCGTCTCCCTGCCGGAGAACGAGAAGGGCGTGTGGCCCTTTCCCACCGAGTGGGCGCCGCTGGCCGCAGGCCTCTCGGGCCCTCCTGTCCTGACTCATGTTCAGAGCACCATCGTGGGCCACGTCCAGGTTAAGGCCCCATACGGTGTCTTGGAGCTTCTCACCGACGCGGAGCGGCTGATAAACGCCGGGGTTTGGCCGGACCCTAAGTTTGATCCGGAGCGGGCCTTCCCTTACCTTCCTCCCGGGGAGACTCCGCGGGGCCGCGGGGGAAGGACCGCCGCTCCTCCGGCCGAAGCTCCTCCGGCTAACGAGGCTGATGAAGTTTCGGCCGAGGGTAAGTCGGCTTTGTACTAGCGTTTGACCACTATCTCGTTACTAATCGCGCTACTTCTGCTTGCAGCAATGGCCGGTCTTGATGACCTCCTCGACCTGATAGTTGACCAACGCGCTCCAGGCCGGGCGCCGGTTCCGCAAGCAACAGGCAGGTCCGGCCGAGGTTCTGGGGTTCCGAGGACCCGAGGCGGGGTCCCCAGGACTGCGGCCTCCGCCGAGGGTCGCGCCGCCGCCGCTGCTCTCGAGAGGGAGCAGAAGACGAAATTCGCCGCTCAAAGGGGCGGCCGAGCGTCGAAGCGCCCCCGGGAAGAGCAGGCCGAAGAGGTGGAGATAGCTCCGCTGATTAGGAGGGGCACCGGGACCCGAAGGGTTGCAAGGCCGGCGTCCCCCGAGGCGCTGAGGGACGACTCTCCTCCGGCCGTACCGGCAGGGGCCGGCGGAAGGGACGAAAGCATGCAGGACCCGCAGACGTGCCTTCGTCTGCTCAGCAGCTTCACTCTCCCGTCAGCTTTCGAAGAGCTGAGGGAGTATTCAATTGCCGACCTGGCGGCGATGAGCGCCCGGTTGTCGGTTCAGGTAAGAAGTCTGAGAAACCTTTCGACCTATGTGGTCCGGCTCCGGATTTTTTAACCCTTGTTCGCTCTTCGGCTTGTAGGCTGCGATGACGGGCAGCGTCCTGATGCATCAACAGGAGCTGCTCCGCCTCAAACTTCTGGAGGCCGAGGTGGGTCCGGCCGGATCTGGCGAAGGTACCTCGGCGGCGCCCCACATCGAGCCCCTGGTTGACAGGCTTACTACTGCGAGCGGTCGGGTGCGGGCGCAGCTAGAGGAGAGGTCAGCAGAGGCTCGCGCTGCTGCTGAGGCCAAAAAGAAAGCCGAGGGCGCGCTCGCTGCGGCTCAGGATGAGAACCGGGTGCTCAAGACCCAGATAAAGGATAAGGAGTCCCGGTGGGCTTCGGAGAAGCGCCGCCTTACCGAGGAGGTCTCAGCCCTGAAGCGGGAAATGGAGGAGGCGGCGGAGTCGGTTATCGCCGATTTCAAAGCCGGGCGTGAGTACTCCCAAGAGATCCTCCGAGCCCAGCTGCTGGCGTCTTCTTCGGTCTTCGACCTCGGACTGGCTGTCGCCCAGAGGGCCTGCCCGGACGTCGATCTGACCGGGGAGGTTATGCCGAAGGGCGCGGAAGCTAGGGAGCTCTTATCCTGGTGGGAGGGCCTCATGGCAGAGAGGGCCTTGCCTCCAGGTGCTGAAGGTGAAGTCGAGCCCGCCGAAGAGGCTCCCGCAGAGGAAGCTCCCGCCGGGGAGGCTCCCGCCGAGGAGGCTGCTCCTGAATCGGTGCAGATTGTTGACTCCCCCTCTCCCTCTCCCGGCCGAAATGTCATCGAGGCGGAGGAGGCGAGGGCCACCGAGGACTGATACGAGGGTTCCCCTCGGTTTTTGCTTTTTCGCTTTTGTAAGCCTTCGGCCAGGTATATGGTAGAGTTTGTACTTCCTTCTGTTCAAGAATATAAGGAACGTTTTTGGGCTTTACATTATCGCTTTTCGCATGACGGGTGGACCTAGCCTTTCCGAAATCTGAGATCCTCTCGTCCTCCGCCATAGCCTGCAAAGCCGAGACCTGACGTAGGTTCGGATAGGTCGTGGATAGTATCTCGTCGGCGGATCGAGTTGTTTTTAGATTCGGCTCCTGTAGCCGAAGCCGCTCTCACTTTGTCCATGCAGACTTTAAAAAATAGCCCGCTGCGTCCCGATCCGGATTACATGGCCAAAGCCATTCGTCGGATTAGAGGACTTACGGACTTAGAGAAATCCATGCCGTTCCTGGTACGGTTTGCATGGCCGAAGCCACTCCCGATACGGTTTACACGGACTTAGAGAAAACCACGCCGTATCCTGATCCGGATTACATGGCCGAAGCCATTCGTCGGATCGAAGGACCCTCGGTTTTTAAGAGAACCATGCCGCTCCCGGTACGGTTTGCATGGCCGAAGCCACTCCCGATACGGTTTACACGGACTTAGAGAAAACCATGCCGTGTCCTGATCCGGATTATATGGCCGAAGCCATTCGTCGGATCAAAGGACCCACGGACTTTAAGAGAACCATGCCGCTCCCGGTACGGTTTGCATGGCCTAAGCCACTCCCGATACGGTTTACACGGACTTAGAGAAATCCATGCCGTGTCCTGATCCGGATTACATGGCCGAAGCCATTCGTCGGATCGAAGGACCCACGGACTTTAAGAGAACCATGCCGCTCCCGGTACGGTTTGCATGGCCGAAGCCACTCCCGATACGGTTTACACGGACTTAGAGAAATCCATGCCGTGTCCTGATCCGGATTGCATGGCCGAAGCCATTCGTCGGATCGAAGGACCCACGGACTTTAAGAGAACCATGCCGCTCCCGGTACGGTTTGCATGGCCGAAGCCACTCCCGATACGGTTTACACGGATTTAGAGAAATCCATGCCGTGTCCTGATCCGGATTACATGGCCGAAGCCATTCGTCGGATCTAAGGACCCACGGTCTTTAAGAGAACCATGCCGCTCCCGGTACGGTTTGCATGGCCGAAGCCACTCCCGATACGGTTTACACGGACTTAGAGAAATCCATGCCGTGTCCTGATCCGGATTACATGGCCGAAGCCATTCGTCGGATCGAAGGACCCACGGACTTTAAGAGAACCATGCCGCTCCCGGTACGGTTTGCATGGCCGAAGCCACTCCCGATACGGTTTACACGGACTTAGAGAAATCCATGCCGTGTCCTGATCCGGATTACATGGCCGAAGCCATTCGTCGGATCGAAGGACCCACGGACTTTAAGAGAACCATGCCGCTCCCGGTACGGTTTGCATGGCCGAAGCCACTCCCGATACGGTTTACACAGACTTAGAGAAATCCATGCCGTGTCCTGATCCGGATTACATGACCGAAGCCATTCGTCGGATCGAAGGACCTACGGACTTTAAGAGAATCATGCCGCTCCCGGTACGGTTTGCATGGCCGAAGCCACTCCCGATACGGTTTACACGGACTTAGAGAAAACCAAGCCGTATCCTGATCCGGATTACATGGCCGAAGCCATTTGTCGGATCGAAGGACCCACGGTTTTTAAGAGAACCATGCCGCTCCCGGTACGGTTTGCATGGCCGAAGCCACTCCCGATACGGTTTACACGGACTTAGAGAAATCCATGCCGTGTCCTGATCCGGATTACATGGCCGAAGCCATTCGTCGGATCGAATGACCCACGGACTTTAAGAAAACCATGCCGCTCCCGGTACGGTTTGCATGGCCGAAGCCACTCCCGATACGGTTTACACGGACTT
Source organism: Zantedeschia hybrid cultivar (assembly GCA_030544215.1). Lineage (NCBI taxonomy): Eukaryota > Viridiplantae > Streptophyta > Magnoliopsida > Alismatales > Araceae > Zantedeschia > Zantedeschia hybrid cultivar. Next base: position 12,638,351 of record JARZZO010000009.1, read on the forward strand.
TGAGAAATCCATGCCGTGTCCTGATCCGGATTACATGGCCGAAGCCATTCGTCGGATCGAAGGACCCACGGACTTTAAGAGAACCATGCCGCTCCCGGTACGGTTTGCATGGCCTAAGCCACTCCCGATACGGTTTACACGGACTTAGAGAAATCCATGCCGTGTCCTGATCCGGATTACATGGCCGAAGCCATTCGTCGGATCGAAGGACCCACGGACTTTAAGAGAACCATGCCGCTCCCGGTACGGTTTGCATGGCCGAAGACACTCCCGATACGGTTTACACGGACTTAGAGAAATCCATGCCGTGTCCTGATCCGGATTGCATGGCCGAAGCCATTCGTCGGATCGAAGGACCCACGGACTTTAAGAGAACCATGCCGCTCCCGGTACGGTTTGCATGGCCGAAGCCACTCCCGATACGGTTTACACGGATTTAGAGAAATCCATGCCGTGTCCTGATCCGGATTAGATGGCCGAAGCCATTCGTCGGATCGAAGGACCCACGGTTTTTAAGAGAACCATGCCGCTCCCGGTACGGTTTGCATGGCCGAAGCCACTCCCGATACGGTTTACACGGACTTAGAGAAATCCATGCCGTGTCCTGATCCGGATTACATGGCCGAAGCCATTCGTCGGATCGAATGACCCACGGACTTTAAGAAAACCATGCCGCTCCCGGTACGGTTTGCATGGCCGAAGCCACTCCCGATACGGTTTACACGGACTTTGAGAAATCCATGCCGTGTCCTGATCCGGATTACATGGCCGAAGCCATTCGTCGGATCGAAGGACCCACGGACTTTAAGAGAACCATGCCGCTCCCGGTACGGTTTGCATGGCCTAAGCCACTCCCGATACGGTTTACACGGACTTAGAGAAATCCATGCCGTGTCCTGATCCGGATTACATGGCCGAAGCCATTCGTCGGATCGAAGGACCCACGGACTTTAAGAGAACCATGCCGCTCCCGGTACGGTTTGCATGGCCGAAGACACTCCCGATACGGTTTACACGGACTTAGAGAAATCCATGCCGTGTCCTGATCCGGATTGCATGGCCGAAGCCATTCGTCGGATCGAAGGACCCACGGACTTTAAGAGAACCATGCCGCTCCCGGTACGGTTTGCATGGCCGAAGCCACTCCCGATACGGTTTACACGGATTTAGAGAAATCCATGCCGTGTCCTGATCCGGATTAGATGGCCGAAGCCATTCGTCGGATCGAAGGACCCACGGTCTTTAAGAGAACCATGCCGCTCCCGGTACGGTTTGCATGGCCGAAGCCACTCCCGATACGGTTTACACGGACTTAGAGAAATCCATGCCGTGTCCTGATCCGGATTACATGGCCGAAGCCATTCGTCGGATCGAATGACCCACGGACTTTAAGAGAACCATGCCGCTCCCGGTACGGTTTGCATGGCCGAAGCCACTCCCGATACGGTTTACACGGACTTAGAGAAATCCATGCCGTGTCCTGATCCGGATTACATGGCCGAAGCCATTCGTCGGATCGAAGGACCCACGGACTTTAAGAGAACCATGCCGCTCCCGGTACGGTTTGCATGGCCGAAGCCACTCCAGATACGGTTTACACAGACTTAGAGAAATCCATGCCGTGTCCTGATCCGGATTACATGGCCGAAGCCATTCGTCGGATCGAAGGACCCACGGTCTTTAAGAGAACCATGCCGCTCCCGGTACGGTTTGCATGGCCGAAGCCACTCCCGATACGGTTTACACGGACTTAGAGAAATCCATGCCGTGTCCTGATCCGGATTACATGGCCGAAGCCATTCGTCGGATCGAATGACCCACGGACTTTAAGAGAACCATGCCGCTCCCGGTACGGTTTGCATGGCCGAAGCCACTCCCGATACGGTTTACACGGACTTAGAGAAATCCATGCCGTGTCCTGATCCGGATTACATGGCCGAAGCCATTCGTCGGATCGAAGGACCCACGGACTTTAAGAGAACCATGCCGCTCCCGGTACGGTTTGCATGGCCGAAGCCACTCCAGATACGGTTTACACAGACTTAGAGAAATCCATGCCGTGTCCTGATCCGGATTACATGGCCGAAGCCATTCGTCGGATCGAAGGACCCACGGACTTTAAGAGAATCATGCCGCTCCCGGTACGGTTTGCATGGCCGAAGCCACTCCCGATACGGTTTACACGGACTTAGAGAAAACCAAGCCGTATCCTGATCCGGATTACATGGCCGAAGCCATTCGTCGGATCGAAGGACCCACGGTTTTTAAGAGAACCATGCCGCTCCCGGTACGGTTTGCATGGCCGAAGCCACTCCCGATACGGTTTACACGAACTTAGAGAAATCCATGCCGTGTCCTGATCCGGATTACATGGCCGAAGCCATTCGTCGGATCGAAGGACCCACGGACTTTAAGAAAACCATGCCGCTCCCGGTACGGTTTGCATGGCCGAAGCCACTCCCGATACGGTTTACACGGACTTAGAGAAAACCATGCCGTGTCCTGATCCGGATTACATGGCCGAAGCCATTCGTCGGATAGAATGACCCACGGACTTTAAGAGAACCATGCCGCTCCCCGTATGGTTTGCATGGCCGAAGCCACTCCCGATACGGTTTACACGGACTTAGAGAAAACCATGCCTTGTCCTGATCCGGATTACATGGCCGAAGCCGTTCGTCGGATCGAAGGACCCACGGTCTTTAAGAGAACCATGCCGCTCCCGGTACGGTTTGCATGGCCGAAGCCACTCCCGATACGGTTTACACGGACTTAGAGAATACCATGCCGTGTCCTGATCCGGATTATATGGCCGAAGCCATTCGCCGGATCGAAGGACCCACGGTCTTTAAGAGAACCATGCCGCTCCCGGTACGGTTTGCATGGCCGAAGCCACTCCCGATACGGTTTACACGGACTTAGAGAATACCATCCCGTGTCCTGATCCGGATTACGTGGCCGAAGCCATTCGTCGGATCGAAGGACCCACGGTCTTTAAGAGAACCATGCCGCTCCCGGTACGGTTTGCATGGCCGAAGCCACTCCCGATACGGTTTACACGGACTTAGAGAAATCCATGCCGTGTCCTGATCCGGATTACATGGCCGAAGCCATTCGTCGGATCGAAGGACCCACGGACTTTAAGAAAACCATGCCGCTCCCGGTACGGTTTGCATGGCCGAAGCCACTCCCGATACGGTTTACACGGACTTTGAGAAATCCATGCCGTGTCCTGATCCGGATTACATGGCCGAAGCCATTCGTCGGATCGAAGGACCCACAGACTTTAAGAGAACCATGTCGCTCCCCGTACGGTTTGCATGGCCGAAGCCACTCCCGATACGGTTTACACGGACTTAGAGAAAACCAAGCCGTATCCTGATCCGGATTACATGGCCGAAGCCTTTGGCCAGGTATATGGTAGAGTTTGTACTTCCTTCTGTTCAAGAATATAAGGAACGTTTTTGGGCTTTACATTATCGCTTTTCGCATGACGGGTGGACCTAGTCTTTCCGAAATCTGAGATCCTCTTGTTCTCCGCCATTGCCTGCAAAGCCGAGACCTGACGTAGGTTCGGATAGGTCGTGGATAGTATCTCGTCGGCGGATCGAGTTGTTTTTAGATTCGGCTCCTGTAGCCGAAGCCGCTCTCACTTTCTCCATGCAGACTTTAAAAAATAGCCCGCCGCGTCCCGATCCGGATTACATGGCCAAAGCCATTCGTCGGATTAGAGGACTTACGGACTTAGAGAAATCCATGCCGTTCCTGGTACGGTTTGCATGGCCGAAGCCACTCCCGATACGGTTTACACGGACTTAGAGAAAACCACACCGTATCCTGATCCGGATTACATGGCCGAAGCCATTCGTCGGATCGAAGGACCCTCGGTTTTTATGAGAACCATGCCGCTCCCGGTACGGTTTGCATGGCCGAAGCCACTCCCGATACGGTTTACACGGACTTAGAGAAAAGCATGCCGTGTCCTGATCCGGATTATATGGCCGAAGCCATTCGTCGGATCGAAGGACCCACGGACTTTAAGAGAACCATGCCGCTCCCGGTACGGTTTGCATGGCCTAAGCCACTCCCGATACGGTTTACACGGACTTAGAGAAATCCATGCCGTGTCCTGATCCGGATTACATGGCCGAAGCCATTCGTCGGATCGAAGGACCCACGGACTTTAAGAGAACCATGCCGCTCCCGGTACGGTTTGCATGGCCGAAGCCACTCCCGATACGGTTTACACGGACTTAGAGAAATCCATGCCGTGTCCTGATCCGGATTGCATGGCCGAAGCCATTCGTCGGATCGAAGGACCCACGGACTTTAAGAGAACCATGCCGCTCCCGGTACGGTTTGCATGGCCGAAGCCACTCCAGATACGGTTTACACGGATTTAGAGAAATCCATGCCGTGTCCTGATCCGGATTACATGGCCGAAGCCATTCGGCGGATCGAAGGACCCACGGTCTTTAAGAGAACCATGCCGCTCCCGGTACGTTTTGCATGGCCGAAGCCACTCCCGATACGGTTTACACGGACTTAGAGAAATCCATGTCGTGTCCTGATCCGGATTACATGGCCGAAGCCATTCGTCGGATCGAAGGACCCACGGACTTTAAGAAAACCATGCCGCTCCCGGTACGGTTTGCATGGCCGAAGCCACTCCCGATACGGTTTACACGGACTTTGAGAAATCCATGCCGTGTCCTGATCCGGATTACATGGCCGAAGCCATTCGTCGGATCGAAGGACCCACGGACTTTAAGAGAACCATGCCGCTCCCGGTACGGTTTGCATGGCCTAAGCCACTCCCGATACGGTTTACACGGACTTAGAGAAATCCATGCCGTGTCCTGATCCGGATTACATGGCCGAAGCCATTCGTCGGATCGAAGGACCCACGGACTTTAAGAGAACCATGCCGCTCCCGGTACGGTTTGCATGGCCGAAGACACTCCCGATACGGTTTACACGGACTTAGAGAAATCCATGCCGTGTCCTGATCCGGATTGCATGGCCGAAGCCATTCGTCGGATCGAAGGACCCACGGACTTTAAGAGAACCATGCCGCTCCCGGTACGGTTTGCATGGCCGAAGCCACTCCCGATACGGTTTACACGGATTTAGAGAAATCCATGCCGTGTCCTGATCCGGATTAGATGGCCGAAGCCATTCGTCGGATCGAAGGACCCACGGTCTTTAAGAGAACCATGCCGCTCCCGGTACGGTTTGCATGGCCGAAGCCACTCCCGATACGGTTTACACGGACTTAGAGAAATCCATGCCGTGTCCTGATCCGGATTACATGGCCGAAGCCATTCGTCGGATCGAATGACCCACGGACTTTAAGAGAACCATGCCGCTCCCGGTACGGTTTGCATGGCCGAAGCCACTCCCGATACGGTTTACACGGACTTAGAGAAATCCATGCCGTGTCCTGATCCGGATTACATGGCCGAAGCCATTCGTCGGATCGAAGGACCCACGGACTTTAAGAGAACCATGCCGCTCCCGGTACGGTTTGCATGGCCGAAGCCACTCCAGATACGGTTTACACAGACTTAGAGAAATCCATGCCGTGTCCTGATCCGGATTACATGGCCGAAGCCATTCGTCGGATCGAAGGACCCACGGACTTTAAGAGAATCATGCCGCTCCCGGTACGGTTTGCATGGCCGAAGCCACTCCCGATACGGTTTACACGGACTTAGAGAAAACCAAGCCGTATCCTGATCCGGATTACATGGCCGAAGCCATTCGTCGGATCGAAGGACCCACGGTTTTTAAGAGAACCATGCCGCTCCCGGTACGGTTTGCATGGCCGAAGCCACTCCCGATACGGTTTACACGAACTTAGAGAAATCCATGCCGTGTCCTGATCCGGATTACATGGCCGAAGCCATTCGTCGGATCGAAGGACCCACGGACTTTAAGAAAACCATGCCGCTCCCGGTACGGTTTGCATGGCCGAAGCCACTCCCGATACGGTTTACACGGACTTAGAGAAAACCATGCCGTGTCCTTATCCGGATTACATGGCCGAAGCCATTCGTCGGATAGAATGACCCACGGACTTTAAGAGAACCATGCCGCTCCCCGTATGGTTTGCATGGCCGAAGCCACTCCCGATACGGTTTACACGGACTTAGAGAAAACCATGCCTTGTCCTGATCCGGATTACATGGCCGAAGCCGTTCGTCGGATCGAAGGACCCACGGTCTTTAAGAGAACCATGCCGCTCCCGGTACGGTTTGCATTGCCGAAGCCACTCCCGATACGGTTTACACGGACTTAGAGAATACCATGCCGTGTCCTGATCCGGATTATATGGCCGAAGCCATTCGCCGGATCGAAGGACCCACGGTCTTTAAGAGAACCATGCCGCTCCCGGTACGGTTTGCATGGCCGAAGCCACTCCCGATACGGTTTACACGGACTTAGAGAATACCATCCCGTGTCCTGATCCGGATTTTGTGGCCGAAGCCATTCGTCGGATCGAAGGACCCACGGTCTTTAAGAGAACCATGCCGCTCCCGGTACGGTTTGCATGGCCGAAGCCACTCCCGATACGGTTTACACGGACTTAGAGAAATCCATGCCGTGTCCTGATCCGGATTACATGGCCGAAGCCATTCGTCGGATCGAAGGACCCACGGACTTTAAGAAAACCATGCCGCTCCCGGTACGGTTTGCATGGCCGAAGCCACTCCCGATACGGTTTACACGGACTTTGAGAAATCCATGCCGTGTCCTGATCCGGATTACATGGCCGAAGCCATTCGTCGGATCGAAGGACCCACAGACTTTAAGAGAACCATGTCGCGCCCCGTACGGTTTGCATGGCCGAAGCCACTCCCGATACGGTTTACACGGACTTAGAGAAAACCAAGCCGTATCCTGATCCGGATTACATGGCCGAAGCCTTTGGCCAGGTATATGGTAGAGTTTGTACTTCCTTCTGTTCAAGAATATAAGGAACGTTTTTGGGCTTTACATTATCGCTTTTCGCATGACGGGTGGACCTAGTCTTTCCGAAATCTGAGATCCTCTTGTTCTCCGCCATAGACTGCAAAGCCGAGACCTGACGTAGGTTCGGATAGGTCGTGGATAGTATCTCGTCGGCGGATCGAGTTGTTTTTAGATTCGGCTCCTGTAGCCGAAGCCGCTCTCACTTTGTCCATGCAGACTTTAAAAAATAGCCCGCCGCGTCCCGATCCGGATTACATGGCCAAAGCCATTCGTCGGATTAGAGGACTTACGGACTTAGAGAAATCCATGCCGTTCCTGGTACGGTTTGCATGGCCGAAGCCACTCCCGATACGGTTTACACGGACTTAGAGAAAACCACGCCGTATCCTGATCCGGATTACATGGCCGAAGCCATTCGTCGGATCGAAGGACCCTCGGTTTTTATGAGAACCATGCCGCTCCCGGTACGGTTTGCATGGCCGAAGCCACTCCCGATACGGTTTACACGGACTTAGAGAAAAGCATGCCGTGTCCTGATCCGGATTATATGGCCGAAGCCATTCGTCGGATCGAAGGACCCACGGACTTTAAGAGAACCATGCCGCTCCCGGTACGGTTTGCATGGCCTAAGCCACTCCCGATACGGTTTACACGGACTTAGAGAAATCCATGCCGTGTCCTGATCCGGATTACATGGCCGAAGCCATTCGTCGGATCGAAGGACCCACGGACTTTAAGAGAACCATGCCGCTCCCGGTACGGTTTGCATGGCCGAAGCCACTCCCGATACGGTTTACACGGACTTAGAGAAATCCATGCCGTGTCCTGATCCGGATTGCATGGCCGAAGCCATTCGTCGGATCGAAGGACCCACGGACTTTAAGAGAACCATGCCGCTCCCGGTACGGTTTGCATGGCCGAAGCCACTCCAGATACGGTTTACACGGATTTAGAGAAATCCATGCCGTGTCCTGATCCGGATTACATGGCCGAAGCCATTCGTCGGATCGAAGGACCCACGGTCTTTAAGAGAACCATGCCGCTCCCGGTACGTTTTGCATGGCCGAAGCCACTCCCGATACGGTTTACACGGACTTAGAGAAATCCATGTCGTGTCCTGATCCGGATTACATGGCCGAAGCCATTCGTCGGATCGAAGGACCCACGGACTTTAAGAGAACCATGCCGCTCCCGGTACGGTTTGCATGGCCGAAGCCACTCCCGATACGGTTTACACGGACTTAGAGAAATCCATGCCGTGTCCTGATCCGGATTACATGGCCGAAGCCATTCGTCGGATCGAAGGACCCACGGACTTTAAGAGAACCATGCCGCTCCCGGTACGGTTTGCATGGCCGAAGCCACTCCCGATACGGTTTACACAGACTTAGAGAAATCCATGCCGTGTCCTGATCCGGATTACATGGCCGAAGCCATTCGTCGGATCGAAGGACCCACGGACTTTAAGAGAATCATGCCGCTCCCGGTACGGTTTGCATGGCCGAAGCCACTCCCGGTACGGTTTACACGGACTTAGAGAAAACCAAGCCGTATCCTGATCCGGATTACATGGCCGAAGCCATTCGTCGGATCGAAGGACCCACGGTTTTTAAGAGAACCATGCCGCTCCCGGTACGGTTTGCATGGCCGAAGCCACTCCCGATACGGTTTACACGGACTTAGAGAAATCCATGCCGTGTCCTGATCCGGATTACGTGGCCGAAGCCATTCGTCGGATCGAAGGACCCACGGACTTTAAGAAAACCATGCCGCTCCCGGTACGGTTTGCATGGCCGAAGCCACTCCCGATACGGTTTACACGGACTTTGAGAAATCCATGCCGTGTCCTGATCCGGATTACATGGCCGAAGCCATTCGTCGGATCGAAGGACCCACGGACTTTAAGAGAACCATGCCGCTCCCCGTACGGTTTGCATGGCCGAAGCCACTCCCGATACGGTTTACACGGACTTAGAGAAAACCATGCCGTGTCCTGATCCGGATTACATGGCCGAAGCCATTTGCCGGATCGAAGGACCCACGGTCTTTAAGAGAACCATGCCGCTCCCGGTACGGTTTGCATGGCCGAAGCCACTCCCGATACGGTTTACACGGACTTAGAGAATACCATGCCGTGTCCTGATCCGGATTACGTGGCCGAAGCCATTCGTCGGATCGAAGGACCCACGGTCTTTAAGAGAACCATGCCGCTCCCGGTACGGTTTGCATGGCCGAAGCCACTCCCGATACGGTTTACACGGACTTAGAGAAATCCATGCCGTGTCCTGATCCGGATTACATGGCCGAAGCCATTCGTCGGATCGAAGGACCCACGGTCTTTAAGAGAACCATGCCGCTCCCGGTACGGTTTGCATGGCCGAAGCCACTCCCGATACGGTTTACACGGACTTAGAGAAAACCATGCCGTGTCCTGATCCGGATTACATGGCCGAAGCCATTCGTCGGATCGAAGGACCCCCGGTCTTTAAGAGAACCATGCCGCTCCCGGTACTGTTTGCATGGCCGAAGCCACTCCCGATACGGTTTACACGGACTTAGAGAAAACCATGCCGTGTCCTGATCCGGATTACATGGCCGAAGCCATTCGTCGGATCGAAGGACCCACGGTCTTTAAGAGAACCATGCCGCTCCCAGTACGGTTTGCATGGCCGAAGCCACTCCCGATACGGTTTACACGGACTTAGAGAAAACCAAGCCGTATCCTGATCCGGATTACATGGCCGAAGCCATTCGTCGGATCGAAGGACCCATGGTCTTTAAGAGAACCATGCCGCTCCCGGTACGGTTTGCATGGCCGAAGCCTCTCCCGATACGGTTTACACGGACTTAGAGAAAACCATGCCGTGTCCTGATCCGGATTACATGGCCGAAGCCATTCGTCGGATCGAAGGACCCACGGACTTTAAGAGAACCATGCCGCTCCCGGTACGGTTTGCATGGCCGAAGCCACTCCCGATACGGTTTACACGGACTTAGAGAAAACCAAGCCGTATCCTGATCCGGATTACATGGCCGAAGCCATTCGTCGGATCGAAGGACCCACGGTTTTTAAGAGAACCATGCCGCTCCCGGTACGGTTTGAATGGCCGAAGCCACTCCCGATACGGTTTACACGGACTTAGAGAAATCCATGCCGTGTCCTGATCCGGATTACATGGCCGAAGCCATTCGTCGGATCGAAGGACCCACGGACTTTAAGAAAACCATGCCGCTCCCGGTACGGTTTGCATGGCCGAAGCCACTCCCGATACGGTTTACACGGACTTTGAGAAATCCATGCCGTGTCCTGATCTGGATTACATGGCCGAAGCCATTCGTCGGATCGAAGGACCCACGGTTTTTAAGAGAACCATGCCGCTCCCGGTACGGTTTGAATGGCCGAAGCCACTCCCGATACGGTTTACACGGACTTAGAGAAATCCATGCCGTGTCCTGATCCGGATTACATGGCCGAAGCCATTCGTCGGATCGAAGGACCCACGGACTTTAAGAAAACCATGCCGCTCCCGGTACGGTTTGCATGGCCGAAGCCACTCCCGATACGGTTTACACGGACTTTGAGAAATCCATGCCGTGTCCTGATCTGGATTACATGGCCGAAGCCATTCGTCGGATCGAAGGACCCACGGACTTTAAGAGAACCATGCCGCTCCCGGTACGGTTTGCATGGCCGAAGCCACTCCCGATACGGTTTACACGGACTTTTGTTGAGAAATCCGTGCCGCTCTGATTCGGTACGCATAGCTGGAGCCACTCCGAATCAGGTTGCCGCGGACTTTTTGTTGAGAAATCCGTGCCGCTCTGATTCGGTACGCTTAGCTCGAGCCACTCCGAATCAGGTTGCCGCGGTCTTTTTGTTGAGAAATCCGTGCCGCTCTGATTCGGTACGCATAGCTGGAGCCACTCCGAATCAGGTTGCCGCGGACTTTTTGTGAATGGTTGCCGAGACACTTTTCAAAGAATAGACTTTCCTTATGTCTCCTGGCTAAATTCCAGGTTAGTTTATATGAAGTGCCGAAGGTACCCCGTATTTTCAGACAAAAGGGGAATGCGTGTCCGAAGGGGTCCCTAATCCGCGGGCCCCTCGGTTGCTTCCGTTTACAAATACTTCTGTCGTTCTTAGAGGCATGGCAGGGGAACTCTTCGGATGCTTGCCTTCCTCTTTCGAGGTCCTCCGGTTATGCTTCCGTTGAGGCCGTTTCTACTGGTAGTGGCAGTTGGCCTGCTCTGACGAGGCGATCTATCTCCTCCCGAAGTTGCCGACATTCATCAGTCATGTGACCAGTCTCCTGATGATATTCGCAATATCTGCTAGGGTCCCTTCGGCGAGGATCAGTTTTTATGCGTTGAGGCTGCCGGAGCATATGCTTTACCTCCGTAAGCACTTGGGAAGGGGGAACAGGTAGCGGTAGGTGCCGCGGCTGGGACCCTGTCGCTTGCCTCGGTCCCGCTCCTTTCGATATCGCCTACGTGGAGGTTCCTGATTTGCAAATGATGGGGGAGCTACCCGAGGGGCAGGCGGTGCCGAGGGCTCGTCGTTCACCGAAACGGCCTCGTCGACGAAGACTTGCGAAGACGTTGGCCGAGGCTCCTTGTTCTGTACAGGGCGAAAGGGAGGTGCCTGATGGAGGAGTTGGCTCAACACCCCTATGTGCCGGGCCATGGCAGATACCATGTTTGCCAAAGATGTGACAGTGGCAGTCAGCGTGGTCATTTGACGCTGGAGTTCTGTTATCCGGTTGTCTTCAGCTGTAGACCCTGGCGTGACTAGCCACGCCGCGCTCAAAGGGGTGGACGGGGTGCCTTCGGAGAGTGGCAACTGCGCTGGGGCCTCCCGTTCCTCTGTTTCGCTTTGACCGGATCATCGGTTTATTTGTCGAGACATGACTTGCTTGTTAGTTTCCCACAGACGGCGCCACGTGATGTAGACTGGATCTATCACGACCGGATCCCGCAGACGGGATCCGGAAAAAGAGGATCCGGAGCCGGTCCGGATCGAACGACGGAAGGGGACCCGACGGGGATCCGCAACGGGGCGAAGACGGGGCTTCTCGAAATGATCTGGATCCGCTCGCAGGGGGCGCGATCTGCCGCCGGAGCTGCTCTTGAATAGTGAGCCGCTGCTCCTTCGGCGGACGGAGGCGCGGCGGGAGCAAGAGCTTCTCTCGGCGGATGGAGGCGCGGCACGAGCAGGAGCTTCTCTCGGCCGAGTGGTTGACGAGCGTCGGAGCAGAAGCCGGAAAGTCCGAGATCGGACGGGGGGACGGCTCGCTCTTCTTCCCGGGAACCCGAAGGCACCTTCAGCGCGAGGCCGAGCCTCCTGGCGTAGGGCAGCCGACGGGCTTGCCCTCGGACAGCGAGCCCGAAGGCTCCTTCAGCGCGAGACCGAGTCTCCTGGCTTGGGGCGGCCGGCGTTCGGCGTCGAGACCAGGGAGAGGAATCCGAGGTCGGCGGCCGATACCGACTCGGGGAGGTCGGCGACGATTCGAACCGAGCCCCTGCAGGAAGGATAGAAGAAGAAGAACCAGTCAGCAGGAGTCCCGGGCGTCAGCCCTGGGGAACCCTCTCCGACGGTCAAGTTAGCTCCTGAAGAAGATTCGATTCAGAAAGCAAGAAAGAGTAGCTATAATGCTATTCGGACAGAAGTCCTTTAAGGGGTTTCGGAAACTTGTAGAGGCATCCATTTTTCCCCATCACCCTCTTGGCCACAAATAGCGGGATATTTATAGCAGAGGATAGCGGATGGTTAACGGTGGCAGCCGATATAGGACTAAATGAAGGCTTACTGATAAACCGCCATAGCTCCCGATCCGCCACCGGAGTGGGCCGGATTCGGCTACCGGGCCGAAGGGGGTTGGGCCGCTGACGGGCCGAAGCCTGTTGGGCCCTGGGCTGCCGCGCTGCTCCCGGGCCGTAGGCTGGTGGGCCGCTGACGGGCTGAAGCCTGTTGGGCCGGGAGCGACGGTGCCGCTTATGGGCCGAAGGCTGCTGGGCCGCTGACGGGCCGAAGGCCGCCGGAGGGCCTGGTACTGCTACTGTTGGGCTGAATGGGATTTGGGCCTGCTTCAATGGGCCGAATCGGATTCTGCCTCATCAGTAAATATATACGATATATTTATATACTATCACCTAGGGGAGACCAAGATAAAAGTTATCCAAATACCCTCAGATAAACTCTAAGCCGTAACGTGAGTAGTTGAGAACTCACCGCGTGGTCCACCATCGTTATAGTCATAGGATTCGAATCACTTTAGGTAGGTTTGTTGTGCTATCCACAAGGCCTGCTTAATTGGGAGGAGAAACTGTGGCTATGACATTAGATGCCTATAGATCGGGGTAGAGGAACCATGTAGCTTTGTTGTGCTATCCACAAGGGCTGCATGCAAATCTATGCTCGTCGCGTAATGATGGTTAGCTTAGACCAGAATTAGTGGTTTGTTGTGCTATCCACAAGGCCATTAAATCTCTGGGGACCGAAGCTGTGATCAGATATTGCAAGGAGTTGCAAGTCCCATGAGTTGGGTGCTCTCTGATTGTATTACAGTTTGTTGTGCTATCCACAAGGCTGTAGTGCAAGTCATTGAGATTCTGATCCCCACTAGGAGACTGTCGGCGTCTCCCGTTCTGTATAACTGAGGGTTATACAGTCCGTCGAAAATTAGTGGGAGTTAAACTTGAACAAAAGACCATGTCCTGTTTTAAATTTTAATAATTGAACATCTGCTAAGTAGATTTTACTTATCTCCTGTAGGGAATTATGTCATCGAATAACCCACTCCGTGGCATACTTGATGCCGTTTTGACTTACCTGATGTACTCGGATTGGTTCAGAAACCTGAAAAATGTCTTCAGATCTGAGCACAATAACTTTGTCCCTGGAGCTGATCCTCCTGCTGAATCGGCATTGGATGCCCCTGAAGCAGAGATAACAGCTAACGATAATAGATCGAAGGACAAAGGCGAAAGAGTAGTGAAGGGTGACTGCTTATACTATAAGTAGTATGATCACTGGAAGAGGAACTGCAAGGAGTTCCTTAACGATAAAGCTCATGGAAGAGTGAAGCTGTCTGAAGCTTCAGATATCTATATGATAGATATCAACTTGTCAGTTAGAGATTCCACATCTTGGGTATTAGATACCGGATGTGCTTCTCATATCTGCCATGATGTGCAGATGCTGACAAGTAAGCGCAAGCTGAGACAAGGTGAGGTGGAATTGAGGCTAGGAAACGGCGCAAAAGTTGCGGCGATTGCTGTTGGGACAGCAAACCTCAGGCTTCCATCGGGAGACACCTTACTTTTAGAAGATTGTTATTATGTTCCTAGCAGAATAAAGAACATCATATCAATATCTTGTTTGGACAAGATAGGATATAGGTTGACCATTGAGAATAGAAGTTGTTCGATTTATTATGGTAATAAATCAATAGCTTCGGCATCTTTAGTCAACGGTCTATATCTATTAGATGTTTCTTATTACAATCTTCAAATTGATAATGCTCTTAAGAAGAGCAAGAATTGTGTGAATCAAGCCTACATGTGGCATTGTAGACTTGGGCACATTGGCGAAAGCAGGTTGCAAAAGTTGCACAAGCATGGTTATTTAACAACATTCGATTATGAATCGTTTGGAACATGTGAATCCTGCCTTATGGGAAAGATGACGAAATCTCCATTTACTGGACATGGAGAACGTGCCAAAGACATTCTGGAACTAATACATTCGGATGTATGTGGTCCAATGTCCACCCAAGCCAAAGGTGGCTTTTCTTACTTCATTACGTTCACCGATGACTTCTCAAGATTCGGCTATGTGTACTTAATGAAGTACAAGTCGGAAGCATTTGAGAAATTTAAGGAGTTCAAGAATGAGGTGGAGAAGCAGTTAGGAAAGAGTATTAAAGCTCTTCGATCAGATCGAGGAGGAGAATACTTGAGTACTAATTTCACACAATTCTTAAAGGATAATGGTATCCTTTCTCAGCTGACCCCTCCATATACACCATAGATGAATGGTGTATCAGAAAGGAGGAATCGCACGTTGTTGGACATGGTGCGATCCATGATGAGCTTTTCAGGATTACCAGTGTCCCTCTGGGGGCATGATCTAGAGTCAGCAGCATACCTACTGAACAGAGTACCCGGCAAGTCTGTGGCCTCTACTCCATATGAGATATGGAAAGGCAGGAAACCAGAATTTAAACATGTTAAAGTCTGGGATTGTCCTGCTCATGTAAAGAGGCATGATCCAGACAAGCTGGAATCACGAACTGATAGATGTAGGTTTGTGGGATATCCAAAGGAAACCTTTGGATACTATTTTTACCATCCTGATGAACAAAAGGTGTTTGTCGCCAGGAAAGCTGTCTTCTTGGAAGAGGAATACCTTCTCCAGGAGGACAGTGGGAGTAAAATAGTACTGGAAGAGGTTCGAGATCCCCAAACAGCTGCATTATCATCAGATGAGATATCAGTTCTTGAATCTGTTCAGGTACACACAGATGAGCCTCGTAGATCTGGTAGAGTACCTAGACTACCCGAACGATATGTGGGACATATCGTTGAAGGTGAGTCTAAGGTAGAATATAATGAGGATGATGATCCTAAAACCTACCAGGAGGCCATAGAAGGCCCAAAAGCCGGGAAATGGCGAGAAGCCATGAACTCAGACATCCAGTCCATGTACACCAACCAAGTTTGGAACTTGGAGGACTTGCCCGAGGGTATTGTACCCATCGGATGCAAGTGGATCTTTAAGAGAAAGATCGGAGCTGATGGACGGATCGACACTTATAAGGCAAGGTTGGTGGCAAAGGGATATCGTCAAAGGCAAGGAATTGACTATGACGAGACTTTCTCACCAGTTGCCATGATAAAGTCGATCAGAGTTCTACTCGCCATTGCTGCACATTTTGATTATGAAATCTGGCAGATGGATGTGAAGACTGCCTTCCTCAACGGTAACCTTGAAGAGGAGGTGTATATGATACAACCAGAAGGTTTCACATCCAAAGAATCTCCAGATAAAGTGTGCAAGCTTCAGAGGTCCATTTATGGACTGAAGTAGGCTTCCCGGAGCTGGAACATAAGATTTGACGAGGCTGTCAAATCTTATGACTTCATTAAGAATGAAGATGAGCCTTGTGTGTACAAGAAGACTAGTGGAAGTGCAGTCACTTTTCTAGTTCTTTACGTAGATGACATACTACTCATTGGGAATGATGTAGCTATGATGTCATCAGTAAAGGTCTGGCTATCGAAAAACTTCTCCATGAAGGATTTGGGAGAAGCATCCTACGTATTGGGAATACAGATCTATAGAGATAGATCAAAGAGGATGCTTGGAATGACCCAATCCTTGTACATAGATACCATAGTCAAAAGGTTTGGCATGGAAAATTCCAAGAGAGGTTTCATACCGATGAGACATGGAATCAATCTCTCAAAGGAGCAGTCTCCTAAGACTCCTAATGAGAGGGCATTCATGGATAGAATACTCTATGCCTCTGCCATAGGATCTATCATGTATGCCATGCTATGTACACGGCCTGATGTTGCATTTGCTCTAAGTGTTACGAGTAGATTTCAGGCTGATCCAGGCGAAGAGCACTGGAAGGCAGTGAAATGCATCCTTAAGTACTTGAGAAGAACTAAGGATATGTTTCTTGTCTATGAAGGAGGTGACCTGAAACTGCGAGGCTTTACTGACTCGAGTTTCCAGTCGGATCCAGATGATAGCAAGTCAACATATGGATTCGTGTTACATTAAACGGAGGGGCAGTGTGCTGGAAGAGTTCCAAGCAAGTAACCACTGCAGATTCGACGACTGAAGCTGAGTACATCGCTGCAGCTGAAGCCGCCAAGGAAGCAGTATGGTTGAAGAAATTCATCGCCGACCTCGGCGTAGTTCCCAGCATCTCTAAGCCTGTTCCACTGTTGTGCGACAACAATGGAGCGATTGCGCAAGCGAAAGAGCCACGGTCTCATCAGAAATCGAAGCATATTCTGAGGCGCTTTCACCTTATCAGAGAGATCATATCCAGAGGAGATGTAGTAGTGGAACGAGTTCCATCCGTCGACAATGTAGCAGATCCACTAACAAAGCCGTTGGCTCAAATTGTGTTTGAGCGTCACCTAGAGTCTATGGGCTTATTGTATAAAGGTGATTGGCTTTAGTCCAAGTGGGAGATTGTTAGTTTAGGTGGCCTACAAGCCAATCTAACAATGTAAATCTCGTTCATTATTAATAAAATGGCATAATATTCATTATGTGTAAATCGCGTTAATTATCGTTTCATAATGAAGTCCGTGAATATGTGCTATGGTGATCAGATTATGATGAGATCATACTAATGAGACTGATCACTTAAACACGCATATTCTTAATTGTTCATAGTCGGAGGATATCCGAGAAGGACATCGGATATCCGGTTAGACTAGTACAGATTACTCCTGCTCATATGATGAGGGTGACTGGTCTCATAAGTCACTTGTGTGGAGACACTAAGGCGAATCTGTAGGTGCTCATTGGAGAATGAGTTCACTGAACTGTTCCGACTGAATCGCTGGATGGTATTGTACCTCACTGTCAACCAACTTGATTCTATTGTCGCAGTTGCGTGGATGGTCCTCGGACCTGAGACACCAAGGACACCTTGGCGGTGGACTTCTGTACTTTGACCTTGGTCTACGAATCTCTAGCCACGGGATTCTAATACGCCAAGGATTGGGTGCAGCGGAATACCGTCGAAGGGAATTGTGTGTCAATAAGGAATCATTCGCTCTCGGTACTTAGAGAGAGAATGCTCTAGGAAGGATGCGCGAAAGTCCCTGGCCAGGGCGGACGATAATATCGGGAAAGGAGTTTTCCGATATTCATTAGCGGCATCCAATCCAAGTGAGTCAACCGGCTAGGGTTTGACAGCTCGCCATACCTTGAGTTGACTCGAGAGCATTGTACGAATGAAGGATTATATCCACGCGATAACTGTCGACGGAAAGGTTCCAAGAGTGGGTTACTTAACCCCAAATACCTTCCGGGTTCACGCGGTGTTGCTTGGCACCCAACGTGATCGGAGGCCCGGTCGAATTTGATGTGCGACATCAATTCGATTGATTAATTGATTAATAAAGGGTTATTAATTAATTAATAAAGCCAGTGAGGAGTCACTGGGCTTACTGGGCCATTAACTGGACTGGTACTCGGGCCTAGAGGGTCACATGCAAATGATTCTCAAGGCGATGGATAAATAAGTGGGTTTTATACAAACCGGGAGTTTTTGTGAAAAACCGCGCGGTTAGTATAAAACATAGCGAACGGGCTGAGCAGGCCAAGTTGCTGCTAACCCTAGCCGCCCCTCCTCGTTTTCTGTCTTCCTCTAGAGTCCAGGCAGATCTAGATCTGCTCCGCCGCTTCTCCGAATCTCGTTCGACGGGAAATCGTCCGCGCACTGCGGTGATCATTGCGGCGACCAGCGGAGGCTTCACGGGCTGCGAAGAACGACGAACTTGAGGATATCCGTCGCGGGGAGGATCGCGTGGACTTCGCTAGAGGCCGGGCGCTTGCGCGGCTTGCGGTGTCGCACCGACGGAACCGAACGGCTGTGGATTCGAATCCGCACACGGTGAGAACAGATAATCCGATTATCTTGTATTTTTGTTCTTCGAAACGGGAACGGATCGCTGTATTTTTTTTTGTTTCCGCTGCGTGAGCGATCCGGAGAAACCGAGTAAACCCAATAGTGGATTGGGAGATAGCAGAGGAAAAACATGTCTGTGAGGTTAAATGGCGTCGGGGGACAACGACGCCTTTTAGAAAGGCGACTTCCACCCGCGACGCGATTTAGCCCAAATAACAGACTCTGTCTCAGGACTGATGAGCGTCCAGGGATAGCGACGCCTTTTGAACAGCGACTTCTATGCCCGACGCGTTTTAAGTCTAATCACCCCGAGGCCTATCTCTGTTTCTGTCGTTATCAGGCGACTAGAGGCAGCGACGCCTTTTAAACGACGACCTCTATAGCCGACGCGTTTTAGGCCATTTTTCGAGACCAGTTTTCACATGAACCAGTTTAGGAAGCTTGAATGACGTCGGCCTTGGGCGACGCGATTCAAGACAGAATTCCTTTAATCCCTGCAATTAACACATGTTCACATTATTAGATAGTTTAGTTAATTGCATGCTTAGAAATGTACTCGATGACGATAGATTCTATATGATTAGATCGCACCGTGTTGTGTTTTGTGCGATCGTGGGCCTAAAGTGACAGTTGTAAGCGCTTAGGCACCCTATGTCGGTGTGGGAGTGACACGATGCCAGTGTGGAAGTGGCGGGGTGACGCCTAGAGAGAGGGTCACCTGGTGTACCCCGGGATATAGCTAGTACCGGTGTGAGAGTGGTACATTCGGAGTGTCACTCGTGTTGAGGGAAGCAGAACCACCTGGAGCCTGTCAGGCCGGAGTAGCCAGCGCGCTATCTGAGGGGTTGTTGTTTGGTCTCAGCGGGTTGGAGTTTCTCGCGTTCAGCCGTGTGGTTGGCGTGTTTTGCCGAGACGCTGGTTGTGGACTCCGTGGTAGAATGGTTTCATAATTGTGCATGTTATATTTTGAATGCATGTGTTTTATATCGAATCTAGGAATTATGTTTACTGCTTTACTTGTTTAAATTATCTTTATTTGCGTTGCTGCACTTGTGGGTGCGTGAGTGGACAGTGGGGATCGAAGGATCCCCACTGAGTCTTTTCAATGAGACTCACCCTACGGTTTTCAGGTGAGGGTTTCAGGCAGGCGTACCGAGGAGAGTGTTGCTTTGGGTCGCACGCCAGCAGCCGTTGTTCCAGGGTATGCCCCGATGTAGTTGTCATTTTATTTTCTAGTCTGTATGCTTAATTATTTCCTTTATGTTGGAGTATGTAATTATTTGCTGAGTAGAGTCGCATTGTAATAATTTTTAATTCCTGCATTTCCTTTATCATTCAATGCGATGTGAATGTTTAGTTTAGTTTATTATTTATTTCTCAGACTTATCAAGATCTTGATTTGGCTCCAAATTAATGATTCGGTACCCATTTAGTAACCGGATCCCCGATTATAGGGTGGCGGGTTGTTAGAAAGCTTGCCAAGTTAAACCTGACAAAAGACTAAGCATGGCTACCTTTTTCGAAATCCAAAGTTGTAAACAAGCTATTAACATACTCTAGCGTGCTTTTACCAGTTAGTTAGAATTATAATCGAGTACAACACACATGATTAACTCAAAAAATAACAAGCCTCTATTAATCTATTTTAAAGGCGTCTACATACCATGACGTCTATCAGCATAATCGATTATAGACAATCTATAAGAAAATAGATAATCGATTCAATAGTTAATCACTCACAGACAATAGCAAATCAATTACTACGGCTAATCAATTATAGCAGAAAATCGATTACAAATGCGTCAATAGACTTTGCCACCTATTAGCTAATCGATTACACAGATAATCAATTATCTAAAATGCGTCAATATGTTCCAACACCTATCAGCAATCGATTATATAAATAATTAATTACCTAAAATGCGTCAATAGACCCCAACGCCTATCAGCCTGGAATGCGTCAGGCTTCATAGACGCCTCTCAACACCAGAATCCAAATTCACACATTAGCTCATAATTCTATAATTTCTTACAAAATTATAACTAAAATGATATCCAAAAAGGCTTGTGAATGTCATACTTCATCTTAAACAATTCACAGCTTTACATACTCGTAGTAGATAGGAAAACAATTTTGAAAATGGGTTTTTCTATGTGAAAATAATTATAAAATTATAGTTAATCATCACTCGCCTCTCCATCAGGAACCAAGAACTCTAAGAAAGCCGTCTAGGCACTTCAAGAACCTTCTCCACACATACTCATACCACTACGAAAGCCTCACACAAAGCCCTCTACAAACCGTACCCACTTTCCCTCCAAGCCACTCCCAATCCTCTCTCTAACTCTCTCTAGGGTTTAATGATGCATTATGAGGGTCTTGGGGAGAAAGGGAACTATAAATAAAGTCTTAGGTCGAGTTCTAAATGGAAATGACTCCCCACTGAAGGAAACAACTAAATCTAATTCAAACTGGGCTATTGAGATGAATCGCGTTAGATCAACTGGGCGCCTATCAAGACTCTAATTTCACGTCGATTACTAATGATGCCTATTAGAACAGAATTGGGATTCCCTTCTAAGCTGCTCTAAATCCACTAGTGGGTCAATCTAAGGTTACTAACGGACTATTAACAAGTTCCTATCGGGTCAGACCTTACACACAATTTAGGACTAAAAGAGAATGTAAAGATATGTGCACATTAAAAAGTCACTTCCACAAATAACTTTTTAGAAAGTCTCTAAAGTCTTATGTGACAAAAACATCCAGAGCATCAAAATTCACAAAATTTCAAATTTCTGTGACTAAAATTCAACAAAATCAGCATAACATCTTCAAAACCCTTAAAATATACAATAGTTCATCTGAATACGTGTGAACTCAAAGATGTAGCAAAAAGGATCCATAGACAAAAAAAAAAAAACCACAAAAGAGAATGTCATGAACTAACATTATGGTATCCAACAATTAGGGGTCATTTAGTATGTCATAGAATACAGTAAAAATATAATAAACAATTGTAAAAACAGGCATTTTACTTATGTTTATATTACTCTTAATTATTTTATATTATGTTTTCATATGTTTGGATCATATCATAAATTACCGTATTTCAAAATTGATTGACCCCTAAAATTTTCTTCTCGGCAGTTTATGATCTTCAATCCAAAATCAGTGATTTGAGAATCAGGAATTTTTCTTCCCCCAATGTTACCTGTGATTTCAAAACTGAAATGAACAGTGTTTTACGATGCACCAAGCAAGCCTTTAGTAAAAACCATAGATTCCACTGCTACTCAGTCGATCACTCCTCCATCTTAGAAAAAATCCAGCATTGGGTAAATCCTGAAAAGGAAATCCGCATGCAATGCCAAACACCAGACTTTGAAAAGTCGTCGTGTTCCCTTGAAGCTTGCTCCAAAACATTTATTCATACATCCATAAGAGTCCAGTCTTCTCA
The DNA here is from genome assembly GCA_030544215.1 of Zantedeschia hybrid cultivar. Classification (NCBI taxonomy): domain Eukaryota; kingdom Viridiplantae; phylum Streptophyta; class Magnoliopsida; order Alismatales; family Araceae; genus Zantedeschia; species Zantedeschia hybrid cultivar. Next base: position 12,660,447 of record JARZZO010000009.1, read on the forward strand.
GACTTGTTTAGGTATGAACAAAGGCAGTACAACACCCAACATAGTGTAAATGGGCGGGTGTCAATATCTGCCTAGTCATCTCTTTAAAGATCCAAACGAACAAGGTAAAATTGTCAAATCAGCGTCCTCATTAAAAGATGTAAGCTCCGGAGTAGCACAGCAACCTTATCACCCAGGTTCTTGTGCCCCACTCACACAAGAGTGCTTCTAAGAGCACAAACATTAGAATCTAAAGAGGATTTATTGTAATTTATTGCAACCTTGGTCCCATGAACGTCACATATGCAAAACAGGATGCAAGAGGGAATCCTCTTTAATTGCCTAATACCAAATCTCAATTGAAAGTTCCCACAAGTTTGGATATGTGGAATAGATCTATCTATAATTTTAAATTCGTTCTATTCAACTGGCATCTATTTAAGATCGAGATTTAATACTCATCTACGTGTTCAAGTCTGAAGAATTTTGCATATATAAAGTCCTTTCACGTTTAAGTTGACGTGAAGGAATTTTTTCCATAAACACTGTAAAAACCATGGCTCAACTTCTGAGTTAATACTAAATTCAGCCCACACACAATCGAAGATAATCTTCTTTCAGTTTAAATAAAATTTTATGATTTTAGTAGATAATGCGTTAAAGAATCTCATATAATATACAAAAAAGCCTTCTGCATTGTACATATATGCAAAAAAAATCTCTTAAATTCTTAACTTATTGTAAAATAAATTATATTTTGTAAGCAATGTGAGTGATGATAAGTTTTCTACACACACTTATATAAGTGTCTTTATATATATATATATATATATATATATATATATAATTGAGATCTTCTAAGTGAGGATGGGACTTGATGAGGCAGAATCCGATTCGGCCCATTGAAGCAAGCCCAAACCCCGCTCAGCCCAGCAGCAGCAGTGCAAGGCCCTCAGGGAGCCTTCGGCCCATCAGCGGCCCAACAGCCCTCGGCCCGTAAGCGGCACCGTCGCTCCTGGCCCAACAGGCTTCAGCCCGTCAGCGGCCCACCAGCCTACGGCCCGGGAACAGCGCGGCAGCCCAGGGCCCAACAGGCTTCGGCCCATCAGCGGCCCAACCCCCTTCGGCCCGATAGCCGAGTCCGGCCCACTCCGGTGGCGGACCAGGCACTATGGCGGTTTACCAGTAAGCCCGCATTTAGTCCTATATCGGCTACCACCGTTAACCATCCTCTATCCTCTGCTATAAATACACCGCTATTTATTGCCAAAGGGATGCTCTCTTGGAAGCCTCCGAGACCCTTAAGGACTACCGTCCGAAAAGCATTAAAGCTACTCTTTGCCTTCTGAATCGAATCTTCTTCAGGAGCTAACTTGACCGTCGGAGGGGGTTCCTTAGGGCTGAAGCCTGGGACTCCTGCTGACTGGTTTTCTTCTTCTTTCCCTCCTGCAGGGGCTCGGTTCGAATCTTCGCCGACCTTCCCGAGTCGGTCTCGACCGCCGACCTCGGACTCCTCTCCCTGGTCTCGACGCCGTGCGCCGGCTGCCCCCGCAACAGAGGAGACTCGGCCTCGCGTCGCCCCTCCGTCCGCCGAAGGAGCCTTGCCCTCGACTTCCTGGAGCAAGACAGCCACCGACCGAGCACCCCTCGGCCTTCGGACCTTCGGCTTCGCCTCTGCATCCTTCGCCTTCCGGATCCCCATCGGGCCTCTGAACACCGATCCGACCCAGCTCCGGATCCTTCTTTTCGGATTCCGGCTTCGGAGTCCGGTCGTGATAGATCCAGTCTACATCATGTGGCGCCGTCTGTGGGAAACCAACAAAACAAGTCATGTCTCAAAGACCTGTTACCCGACGGTCCGGACAGAGCGAAGCAGAAGCATGGGAGGCCTCGGCGCAGAGGCTGCCTTCTGAAGGCGCTCCTTCTGCCCCGCCGAGCCTGCCTCTGCCAACCATACCGGAGTCTCTCGCTTCGGAAGACCGAGTGGGGGTGCTCCAGCAGCAAATGACAACGCTAGCAGCTGCCGTCGCTTCCCTAGCGCCGCTTCAGGAGATGGTGTCTGCCATCGCCCAGTGCGTAGGCCTAATGGGGCAGCTTCCTCAGCAGACGCCGCTCCCCCCACTCTATCCAGTACAAGACGCCCGGTTCCAGCCGGTGCCTACACCGGTTTCTCCCAACGAAACCGCGGCAACGCGCAGCGAGCCCTCGGCACTACCTGCCCGAGCTCCTCGCGCTGATCGCCTGACGGAGCAGGACTACGCTTCGTCAGAGTTCCGCCCGGCCCGGACCGGAGGACAGTCAGTCGCCACCTCGACCGCCCCGGACCTGGACCGGCGGCTGACGGCGATGCGCAAGGAGATGCAGCAGATGGTGTCTCGGCCTTACGGGGCGCCTCTCGCCAGCAACATCCTGGAGCAGACCCCATTCACGGCGGAGCTCCTGGCTACCGAGGTGCCCCCCAACTTCAAGCTGCCGAAGGGCCCTCTCTACGACGGAATGACAGATCCGGTCTGTCATTTCCAGAGATTCAACGCCTACCTCCGGGTCCGAGGGATCACCGAGGCAGTCCGCTGCCGACTTTTCCCCCTCACCCTTGAGAAGATCGCCCTCACCTGGTTCGAGACACTGGCCCCCAACTCCATCCACTCCCTAGTCCAGTTGGGCCAGTTATTCATCGACCAGTTTTATGATGCCACCCGGCAGTGCAAAACCTCCGCCAGCTTGCTGGCCATCCGGCAAAGCCCCACCGAAACTCTCCAGGAGTACTTCACCAAGTTCCGGACCGAGGCCGCCCAAATTCCAAACCTCGACAGCTCGATCGCGGTCTCAGCCGTGATCAGCAGGTGCCGGGATGAGGGGCTCCTCGGCTCCATCGGGAAGCGCCATCCCCCTACCTTCCAGGACCTCGTGGCCCGGGCCCATAAATACATCAACTGGGAGGCCCTGATGCTGTCCAGGGGTAAAGGCGCAGCCGAAGCCACCTCGGCACCTTCTCCCCAGGTGGTCCGACCTCGGCCAGAAGACCAAGAGCCCTCCCGAAAGCGATATCGCCGGGAGGACTGGGACAGGGAAAGGCGACGGGACCCGCAGCCGCGGTACCTACCCTTACATGCTCCCCCTTCCCGGATGCTCATGGAGGTGAAGGGCATGATCCGGCGGCCAGATAGCATCAAGACGGATCCTCGCCGAAGGGACCCCGGCAAATACTGTGAGTATCACCGGGAGATCGGCCACACGACGGATGAGTGTCGGCAGCTCCGGGAGGAAATCGACCGCCTCATCCGGGAGGGAAGATTGCCGCAGTACCAACGGGAGCAGCCGCCACAGCAAAACCGGGACGTCCCTGCAGCGCCCAGGCAACAACAACCCCCGGCGATAGAAGCCGCTCCTCCGCCGAAGGTCACCTCGTCCCCGGTAGAATCATCCCATCAAAGACCCAGCTCTGGGTCTATCATGATGATATCTGGAGGGCCGGGGGAAGGATCAAGGCCGCGGCAGCGCAGCACCGTAGCAGCGGTTGACGGCGAACCGAAGCAGCCTTGCCAAGAAGACATCACCTTCGGCTCCGAGGACCTGACTGATATTCAGGTCCCTTACGATGACGCCCTCGTCATCAATGCTGTAATAAATAGCTATGATGTACATAGAATAGTTGTCGATAATGGAAGTGCCCCAAACATCTTGTTTTATGATTGTTTTGAAAAAATGGGATTGAGTGAGGCTAATATGAAGCCTCACCGGGGCCCCCTCTTCGGTTTTAACGGCTCGCCCTGCTGAGTAGAGGGCATTGTCCGACTCCCTGTAACCTTAGGCTCCGCCCCCCGGCAATTAACCGTTGAAACGGACTTTGCCGTTGTAAAAATCGATTCAGCCTACAACGCCATTTTCGGCCGAAGGCTCATCGGCGGGGTCGGAGCCGTGCCTTCGTCCTTCCATCAGAAGCTGAAGTTTCATACCAGCCATGGAATAGGCGAGGCCAGGGGGAATCAAGAAGCGGCCCGACAGTGCTACATGATTTCGGTCAAAGGGAAGACTGCAGCCGAAACTCTGACGATCGAATCGTCGGCCGAGGCATCTCCGGGAGAAGCACTCCTCGTCGTCCCTATTCCGGGAGGCGAAGGACGAGTCCTGATGATAGGCTCCGGCCTAGAGGAGACTGAAGCAGAGAAGCTTACCGAGTTCTTGAAAAAGAATCTCGACGTCTTCGCCTGGTCTCCGGCGGACATGCCCAGGGTTGACCCGGAGGTAGCAGAGCACCGACTCCATACCGATCCCGACCAGCCCTCGGTAAAGCAGAAGCGGCGCACCTTCAATCAGGAAAGGAGAGCCGCCATCCAGGCCGAAGTGCAGAAGGGGCTGGACGCCGGACACCTCCGAGAGGTGCATCATCCGGACTGGATCGCCAACGTGGTGATGGTGCCAAAGAAAGATGGCAAATGGCGTATGTGCGTGGACTTCACCAACCTCAACAAGGCCTGTCCGATGGATAGCTTTTCGCTGCCTCGGATAGACCAGGTGGTGGACGCAACTTCTGGCCACGAGCTCTTAAGCTTCCTCGACGCCTATTCAGGCTACCACCAGATCCGGATGCATCCGGATGATGAGAGTAAGACCAGCTTCACGACCGACCTGGGCCTGTACTGCTATACCCGAATGCCCTTCGGTCTGAAGAACGCCGGCGCGACATATTAGTGCCTGGTCAACAAAGTGTTCGCCCCGCAGCTCGGCCGAAACATGGAGGTCTATATAGATGACATGTTGGTCAAGAGCCGTGTTGCTGCAGAGCATTTGGCCGACTTGGCCGAGACTTTCTCCGCCCTTAGGCGGTACAAGATGAAGCTGAACCCGGCCAAGTGCGCCTTCGGGGTAGCCTCCGGGAAATTCCTCGGTTACATGGTCACTCACCGAGGGGTGGAGGCTAATCCCGAGAAGGTTTCGGCCATCATGCAAATGCGCCCCCCGGCAAACCTCCGAGAGGTACAGAAGCTGAACGGGAGGATCGCAGCCCTAAGCCGCTTCATGTCGAGGGTGGCAGATTACTGTTTCCCCTTCTTCAAACTGCTGAAGAAGGCCAATAGCTTCGACTGGACGGATGAGTGCCAAGCAGCCTTCGACCAGCTGAAGGCCTACCTCTCCAAAGTCCCCATTTTGTCCAAACCGGTTCCCGGGGAGCCCTTGAGCTTGTACCTTGCAGTCTGCGAGACGGCTCTCAGCGCCGTCCTCGTCCGAGAGCAAGATGGCGTTCATAAGCCAGTTTACTATACCAGCCGAGCCCTTCAAGGAGCAGAACTCCGGTATCTTGCCATGGAGAAGTTGGCTCTGGCCCTCGTCTCGTCCGCGAGGAGGCTCCGGCCTTATTTTCTGGCTCATTCCGTGAAGGTTCTCACCGACCAGCCCCTGAGGCAGGTTCTCTCCCGACCGGAGGTGTCCGGCAGGCTGGCAAAGTGGGCGATCGAGCTCGTAGAGTTCGACATCTCCTACACACCCCGGGTAGCAATAAAAGCCCAGGTGCTGGCAGACTTCATCGCCGAACTCACCCCCGGCGCTTCCTCGGCACCTCAGCCGGCACCCGACGTGCCCGAAGCCGAGGTTGCTTCGGCTCCTGCACCAGCAGACGAGTGGCGACTCTTTGTGGACGGCTCCGCGTGCTCCACGGGCAGCGGCGCCGGGTGGATCCTGGCATCACCCGAAGGGGTCGTCACGGAGTACGCCCTGCGTTTCTCCTTCCCAGCAACTAACAATGCCGCCGAGTACGAAGCTCTCATCTCTGGCCTCCGGGCCGCGAAGAAGCTCGGCGCCCGAAACCTGAAAGCCTTCAACGATTCCCAATTGATCGCCAGCCACATCTCCGGGGAATACGAGGCCCGGGATGCAATAATGGCATCTTATCTCCAGGTGACTCGCAAAATCCTCGCCCAATTCGATTCTTATGAAATCGTGAGGATCCCGAGAGCCGAGAATACCCGAGCCGATGCACTTTCCCGGCTGGCGTCAACTCAAGACGGGGGAGGAGGCCGAATGATCCTCGTAGAGGAGCTCGCCAAACCAAGCCTCGGCGAAACCGAAGCCATGCAAGTCACTGAGGTTGAGGCCGAGACATGGATGACTCCCCTCGTCGCCTTTCTTCTCCGAGGAGAAGTCCCGCCAGACCCAAGGGAGGCGAAGCACATTCGGCAGCGCTCATCCCACTTCCTCCTTCTGGACGGGGTGCTATACAAGAAGTCCTTCGGCCGACCACTGCTGCGGTGCCTCGGCCCGACTGAAGCCGACTACGCCACGAGAGAAGTACATGAAGGGGTGTGCGGGGCGCATGCGGGAGGAAGGGCCCTGGCTCACAAGCTTCTAAGGCAAGGCTACTGGTGGCCGACACTCTGAGAGGACGCTTTAGCCCTCGTACGGCGCTGTGACCAGTGCCAGAGGTTCAGCTCCCTCATTCACCAGGCAGCCACCCTTCTGACCCCCTTGTCCGATCCCTGGCCTTTCGCTCAATGGGGAATCGACCTCCTGGGACCTTTTCCCATCGCCACCGGCCAAAGAAAATTCCTCATCGTGGCGGTAGATTATTTCACTAAGTGGGTCGAAGCCGAACCCCTCGCGTCAATAACCGACAGCAATGCTTGGAACTTCGTGTGGAAGTCCATCATTTGCCGGTTCGGCATCCCTCGGGCCATCATTTCTGACAATGGAAAGCAGTTCGACAGCCGACGGTTCAGCGACAACTGCGCCAGCTTCGACATACTTCACAAATTCACTTCGGTAGCGCATCCTCGAGCAAACGGCCAGGTCGAAGTCACCAACCGAAGCCTGCTGCAAGGACTGAAAACCCGCCTCGGCGAAGCTAAAGGCCGATGGGTAGAGGAGCTGCCAAGTGTTCTGTGGGCCTATCGGACGACAAGTCGAACCCCCACCGGCGAAACTCCTTTTCGCATGGCCTATGGGATATAGGCCGTTATTCCGGTGGAAATCGGCCTTCCCTCTCCCAGGGTCGTTGCTTACAATCCGGAGGCCAACGAAGAAGGTTTGAAAGACCACCTGGACCTCATTGAAGAAACCCGAGACAAGGCTCGTATCCGGCTGGCAGCTTATCAGCAGCGCATGGCCAAGTACCACAACACTCGAGTAAAGCCCGAAGCTTTGAAGAAGGGAGCCTCGCGTTGAGGAATGCTCATGCATCCAAACCAGCCGAAGCCTCAGGGAAGCTTGCCTCCAACTGGGAGGGGCCCTATCGAGTCAGGGAGGTAATCAGACGAGGGGCTTATCGGTTGGAGACCCTTTCGGGCCAACCTCTCCCTCGCACTTGGAATGTAGAGCGGCTTCGGCGTTATTATATGTGAATCACTTCTTCCCGGGCTGTTTGCCGGAAGGTATGAATAAAGATATCTTTTTCAGGAAACCTGTTGGTATTTTCTCTAAGTCCGTGTAAACCGTACCGGGAGTGGCTTTGGCCATGAAAACCGTATTGGGAGCGGCCTGGTATTTTCTCAAAGTCCGCGAGTCCTTCGATCCGACGAATGGCTTCGGCCATGTAATCCGGATCAGGACGCGGCATGGTATTTTCTCTAAGTCCGTGTAAACCGTACCGGGAGTGGCTTCGGCCATGCAAACTGTATCGGGAGCGGCATGATATTCTCTCAAAGTCCGCGAGTCCTTCGATCCGACGAATGGCTTCGGCCATGTAATTCGGATCAGGACGCGGCATGGTATTTTTTCTAAGTCCGTGTAAACCGTACCGGGAGTGGCTTCGGCCATGCAAACCGTATCGGGAGCGGCATGGTATTCTCTCAAAGTCCGCGAGTCCTTCGATCCGACGAATGGCTTCGGCCATGTAATCCGGATCAGGACACGGCATGGTATTTTCTCTAAGTCCGTGTAAACCGTACCGGGAGTGGCTTCGGCCATGCAAACCGTATCGGGAGCGGCATGGTGTTCTTCCTAAGTCCGCAAAAACCTCGATCCGACGAATGGCTTCGGCCATGTAATCCGGATCAGGGAGCGGCAAGATCTCTAAATCCGCATAAGACGGAGTGGCTTCGGCCATACGAACCGCATCTAGGACGACGGGATACCCCTTCGGATATTATGAGCCACATTAGCGAAGGCCCCGGCCGTATATACTGGCAATATTTTATCAACTTCCAATCCGAACCTACATCGGGTCTCGGCTTCGCGAACTATAGCGAACGACGGCAGGATCTCGGACTTCTGAAAGGCCAGATTCGGTCAATCATGCAGAAGACAACAAGGTAAAACTCAGAAATACTTCTTGTATTCACAAAAGGGAAAGTACAAAATCGGGCATCCACCTGGCCGCAGGTTTACAAAAGTAGAAACACAAAAACCGGGGGGAGCCCTCGTATCAGCCCTCGACAACCCCCTCCTCCTCCGCTTTGACTGCGTTTCGGCCAGGAGAGGGAGAGGGGGAATCGACAATCTGCACAGCCTCCGGAGGGGCAGCCTCGACAGGGGCCTCTTCGGCGGGTACGGCTTCGTCGCCTGGCGCTGGGGTCGAGGCCCTCTCGGACATAAGCTCCTTCCACCAAGATAGAAGCTCCTTGGCTTCCTCACCCATCGGCAGGGCAACCCCGGTTAAGTCAACACTCGGGCAGGCCTTTTGGGCGACAGCCAGCCCGAGGTCGAAGACCGAGGAGGCCGCTAGCAGTTGAGCTTGGATTATTTCTTCGGCGTAGTCCGGGCCGGCCTTATAATCGGCTACGGTCGAGTCCGCCGCCTCCTCCAGCTCCTGCTTCAGAGCCGATACCTCCTCGGCATGGCGGCGTTTCTCCGAAGCCCGCCGGGAGTCTTTTTCCTGGATCTGGGCCTTGAGGGCCCGGATCTCAGTCTGAGCCGCAGTGAGCTCCCGCTCGGCCTTCACCTTGGCCTCGGCGGAAGCACGGGCCTCTGCTGCCCTCTCCTCCAGCTGCGCCCGCGCACGGGCGTTCGCGGCTACAAGCCCATCGATCATGGGCTCAATACGAGGCCCCGCCGAAGGGCCCTCACCCGAACCAGCCAAGGCCGACGCCCCCTCGGCCTCCTGGAGTTTGTTCCGGAGCAGCTCCTGATGGTGAATCAGGACACTGCCCGTTACCGCGGCCTGCGGACCGAAAGCAGACAAGGATCAGAAAGAGCCAAAGAAAGCTAAGGAAAGCCAAAATGAAGCACACTCAGAAGCTTCTTACCTGGACCGCCAACCGGGCGCTCATCGCCGCCAGGTCAGAGACCGAGTGGTCCTTCAGGTCTTCGAAAGCCGAAGGGAGAGTGAGGCTGCGGAGCAGACGGAGGCACGTCTGTGAGTCCTCCATGCTCTCATCCTTGTAGATCCCCGGTTCGGGGACCCACATCTCGCGCTGCGCCCGGAGCGCCTGCGACCCGGCGCCTTCGTCCTCTGCCCCTGCCGATACGGCCGGAGGGGAGTCGCCCCTCGGCATCTCAGGAGACGCCAGCCTTGCAGCCCTTCGGGCCCCGGCACTTCTCCTGATCAACGGAGCCGGCTCCGCCTCTTCAGCCTCTTCCGCCCGGGGGCGCTTCGACGGTCGGCCGTCCCTTCGAGCGGCGAACTTGGTCTTTCGCTCCCTCTCGAGAGCGGCGGCAGCAGCACGGCCCTCGGTGGAGGCCGCAGTCCTCGGAACCCCGCCTCGGGTCCTCGGAGCTCCAGCGCCTCGGCCGGACCCGCCTGCCGCCTGCGGGGGTGGTAGCCGGCCTTGATCGCGCTGATCGGATATCCGGGCGAGGAGGGCGTCGAGCCCGGACATTGCTGCAAGCAAGAGAAGACGTGTTAAAAACGAAATAACGACCAGTTGCGAACTCAAAGCCGACTTACCCTCAGCCGAAACTTCATCAGCCTCGTCAGCCGGAGGAGCTTCGGCCGGAGGAGCGGCATCACTTCCTTCGCTGCCCCGCGGAGTCTCCCCGGGAGGTAGGTATGGAAAGGCCCGCTCTGGATCGAACCGAGGGTCCGGCCATACCCAGGCATTCACCAGCCGCTTCGCCTTACTGAGAAGCCCCCAGATGTTGTACGGGGCCATGATCTAGATGTGGCCCACGAGGGTGCTCTGGACGGAGGTCAGAGCAGGAGGATCCGAGAGGCCTGCGGCCAGCGGCGCCCATTCGGTAGGGAAGGGCCACACGCCCTTCTCGTTCTCCGGCAGAGAAATGAGGATGAATTTCCTCTTCCAGCCATGGATGGACGAGGGCTTCCCGGAGAAGATGCTTCGGCCGATCCGAGGGACGAAGCAATACCACTCGGATCTCCCCTGCCTCTGGATTTTAAAGAGGTAGCGGAAGACGTTGATGGAAGGAGTAATCCGTATACGGGCGAAAACGGCCAAGAAACCGTATACGGTGCGCCAGGAGTTGGGAAAAAGCTGAGACGGGGCCAGCCCGTAGAAGCAAAGAAGATTGATGACGAAGGTGGGAAGAGGAAGACGAAAGCCCGCCTGGAAACTATCTACATAGATAGAGAAGGAACCCGGGCGGAGAGTATTGGCCCTGGTGGTAGAGCCAGGCCGGTAAGGGGTCGTCCAAGAAGGGAGCTGGAAGTAAGAAGCAAGGTTGCTGACCTCTTCGTCTGAAAGGGCGCAGGATGCTTCCGAAGCGGTGTCGGGACGACGACGTCCCGAGGTGGAAGCCCGGCCCGGGTTCCGGACCTCCTCGGTGGCCTCGGCCCCGGAGGCCTCGGACCCCTCGGCCCCAGAGACCTCGGGCTCTTCAGACATCGCAGAGGCGAGGGAATCCAAGGTGAGGGGAGATGACAGAGAAGATTTGGGAGAGTGGGAAGGAGTATACTCCTCGTCCGAAGGAGTAATCTCACTAGAAGAGGAACTCCGGACCATAAGGTCGCGAAGGGGAGAAAGAAGGTCAAGGCTTACTCTCAGGAAGGGGGAGGAAATCTCTCATGAACCGAGCGCGGCCTCTCGAGCCACCCAGCTCCACCAACAAGGCGCCCTGAGGGATGGAGATCCTCCCACGATGGCCAGCAAGCCCAGACGACGCCTTCGGAGAGCTAGCCTTTCGCCGGAGAGGGGAGAGAGCTCGGGTGATCGCAAGAGCAACGCAGACGCAGCAGCAGGAAGAAGAACAGTGCCCTGCTGAGGGCTTCTATTTATAAGCTCCATCCGAAGCGCCTCCCGCCGAAGCCAACGGCCGAGATCGTCCCCTTCGTCTCACCGCTCCTCTCCGATGCCCGCCACGTGCACTGTCCTTCGGCAATGATGACGGGCCGGCTCCGGGACTTGAAGTAGATCGATCAACGGCCGAAAGCGCTCCGACCCTTCGGCTGATCACCCGGATGCCCGCCACGTGTCCCGATCCGCGTGCCAAAGAAGGGAGCGGCGGCAATCGGAGTGGAACCTCGGGCAGAGAGCCGAGGCGATCCGCGACCCGCGAGCGGTCAGGATCCTTTTGTGCTTTTGACGGAGCGGCCGGATGCGCGACGCGTGTCCCGTGCTTCTTCGCGAGGCGACGCCCATCCCGTCTATTTAATGAAGCCTGGCGCAAGTCAGAGGGCTCGGCCCTTCGCCTTCAGGGCCATGAGCCTTCGTCGCCACTCCGAATGAAGACGAAGCAACCGCATAGCCGTCGGCCGACCGAGGGCACCCTCCTCTCAAAGAAAAAGAACAGAGCTTCGGGTAAGACACCTGTTACGCTATTTTCCTACTAGCTTCGGGCTATACTCTCGCCATCTCAGAACTGAGGAAGACAAAGAGTGGGGGGCTATGTGATGAGGCAGAATCCGATTCGGCCCATTGAAGCAAGCCCAAACCCCGCTCAGCCCAGCAGCAGCAGTGTAAGGCCCTCAGGGAGCCTTCGGCCCATCAGCGGCCCAACAGCCCTCGGCCCGTAAGCGACACCGTCGCTCCCGGCCCAACAGGCTTCAGCCTGTCAGCGGCCCACCAGCCTACGGCCCGGGAACAGCGCGGCATCCCAGGACCCAACAGGCTTCGGCCCATCAGCGGCCCAACCCCCTTCGGCCCGATAGCCGAGTCCGGCCCACTCCGGTGGCGGACCAGGCACTATGGCGGTTTACCAGTAAGCCCGCATTTAGTCCTATATCGGCTACCACCGTTAACCATCCTCTATCCTCTGCTATAAATACACCGCTATTTATTGCCAAAGGGATGCTCTCTTGGAAGCCTCCGAGACCCTTAAGGACTACCGTCCGAAAAGCATTAAAGCTACTCTTTGCCTTCTGAATCGAATCTTCTTCAGGAGCTAACTTGACCGTCGGAGGGGGTTCCTTAGGGCTGAAGCCCGGGACTCCTGCTGACTGGTTTTCTTCTTCTTTCCCTCCTGCAGGGGCTCGGTTCGAATCTTCGCCGACCTTCCCGAGTCGGTCTCGACCGCCGACCTCGGACTCCTCTCCCTGGTCTCGACGCCGTGCGCCGGCTGCCCCCGCAACAGAGGAGACTCGGCCTCGCGTCGCCCCTCCGTCCGCCGAAGGAGTCTCGCCCTCGACTTCCCGGAGCAAGCCAGCCACCGACCGAGCACCCCTCGGCCTTCGGACCTTCGGCTTTGCCTCTGCATCCTTCGCCTTCCGGATCCCCGTCGGGCCTCTGAATACCGATCCGACCCAGCTCCGGATCCTTCTTTTCGGATTCCGGCTTCGGAGTCCGGTCGTGATAGATCCAGTCTACATCATGACTCAATAAGTGCAGCGAGAGAAAAATTTCAGAAAAAAAACCGTCAAGTCAAACTTTTCCCAATCCCAATGAAGGGCTTTCTTAAAAAACTCCCTCTCCACCTTTGCACTTACTTAATTTCCTCCTCACCCGTACTTATAGGAATTAGACTCTCTCGGGCTCATCTATCTTAACTGCACTCCTCCTTGAAACTATTTCTTCTCAATATTTAGAAAATAAATAAAAATTTCTACATATTTTAAAATATTCAAATAACTGCCTCTAGGTTGGCTTCCACCCGGTTGAATTTAATTTTTACTGTCGGATCGAAAAACTCAACATAGCTATATGATCAAGTGCATCTTTCATTAGAGATCAAAATTAAAATCTCAGGAGATGAGATCAACCTTAAGGTAATCCAATGAATTTTTTTTGTAGATATTATTTTTTAATGCATGCTTGATCGGAGGGCTCCAATCAATCTTCAAGATTAGAGAGAGAGAGAGTAGGGGGTTAAATTTCTTTCTATACAGGATTCGCTAAGGAGTTACTTGCTAAAAGTCATAATTTTGTTATAGCCCTTGATGAATAGAAAAGTGTTTGTATTTTTTTCTCCGAAGTGAAAGAGTTCAGATTCCAACAATCTGAATATTTTCTCCTTAGAATAGACAGTGATTTGTTAGAGATGTTGTTTCAACTGGCTGTTGAAAGGTGATTCTATCAACTATAGGCTTGTTTGGTGCACTGTAAAATATCCTTGATTTTGAAATCCATGATTTCAAAACTAATAAACACAAAATCTCTAATCTTAAAATTACATTTCGAAATCACTAGTTTTAGTTTCTCATGATTTTAGACTGAAAATAAAAATCAGGTAAAAGAAGGATGTAAGGGTTTGATCGGTTTTGAAATATGCCAGTCTACATCACCTCAAACGTAAGTAATGCAAAATAATTTACAACAATCCGAGCATAAGGAAAACTTTATTTTACAAATCTTTTGTATCATTTTGCAGCAATTTATAATGTACCAACTGCCCATTTAGTCTATAACAAAACTATGACTTTCCCAACTAACAAGGCTAAGTATACCAGTCGGTTAAGTATACCAATGGAGTCATCTTCCCTTCGATCTCCCCACACAGGGAGCCGCCCACGGATCTTTCATCTATGTTCTGACGTAGACACCTTCTGGCCGTGAGATCTGTTCGGGGTCTTGCAAGCCAGAGGGCGCGGCCGAGCACCATAGGTGGTTCCCCTCCACGTCCGGACGTCCAACGAGGAAGGCAGGGAATGAGTTGATCTGGACCGTCGGATGCTCCACATCTTGGGCCCGCGCCTAACCGACACAATTAAATATGCCTCCCCCACTGGGTTCCCACAAAAAGACAAGTAAAAGTATGCGTCACATATGTACACGTTTGAAATATTGATAAAATTAACCAGGACAAGATAAGTTATCTTCGCATCCATTCGGTAATCTCCCAAGATGAGACGCAAGTGGAGGCAATAGAGAAGACAAAAGGAGATCAATTTATCCTCCTTTATTCCTACTAAAAGATTAAAAGTAACAGTAAAGTTTTTTATCAAAAAATAAGATAACTTATCTTTTATTATTTTGCATTAAATAGATTCTTATTTATAAACACAAATAATTTGTGTCAGAAAAAATTAACCAGGATGTCATGGCGCTACGTACACATTTCTTCACAAGCGAAGAGGAGGAAAACGGTTACAAATACGAGTGTGGGCAGAGCTTCTGCCCCAGCTGGCAGACATGGGAGAACAGATGGGAGAGGAGAGCCAGAAGGTGGGGGGAGCGCAGGGTGGCCGCCATGCCCAAACTACGAAGGGAGGCCTCCGAACAATGCCCTTCATCTTTGGTAATCCTTAATCCCCTTTCTTCTTCTTCCTCTCCTCCTCTTCTTTCTTTCCTTATTAGCTTCTTTTTCTTCTCCTCCTCCTTACTTGACGGGTCTTGTTTGGTCGTCGTCTTCTTCTTTTTCTATTGGACTTTGTGCGTTGACCTCATGGATCTGTAGTGTGTTCTTCTTCTGCTGCCGCTTCTGCTTGACCGTTGTGTCGACTTGATCTTCTTCTTCTGCTTGACTGATATGTTGATTTGATGGGACTGGTGTGGGCGCAGCCAATGAGATATCGGAGAAGTTGGCCGTGGTTGGCTTCTCGGCAAACATGATCAGCTACCTGACCCAGCAGCTCCACATGCCGCTGACGAAGGCCGCCAACACGCTTACTAACTTCAGCGGCACCGCCGGCCTGACGCCGCTGCTGGGGGCCTTCCTCGCGGACGCCTACGTGGGCCGCTTCTGGGCCATCACTGCCGGCTCCGCCATTTATCAGATAGTAATCTCATATCTAACTGTGCCTTTACCCGGCCATCAAGTAGTTTTGACGTCGGAGTGTTAGCTAGCCTCGTGATTACGTGCTCAGCTAACGGAGCTCGCCTGTTTTTGCAGGGCATGATAACACTGACGCTGTCGGCGGCCCTCCCGCAGCTGCGGCCCCCGTCGTGCGGCAGCGCCAACCAGGTCTGCAGGGAAGCCTCCTTCTGGCAGCTCGCCATCCTCTACGCCTCCCTCACCCTGAACGCGCTGGGTGCCGGGGGAATCCGGCCCTGCGTGGTGGCCTTCGGAGCCGACCAGTTCGACGAGGCCGACCCGCACCAGAAGACGCGAACCTGGAACTTTTTCAACTGGTATTACTTCTGCATGGGCGTCTCCATGCTCCTGGCCGTCACCGTCGTCGTCTACGTCCAGGACAACGTGAGCTGGGCGTGGGGCCTCGGCATCCCCACCGTCGCCATGGCCGTCTCCCTCGTGTCCTTCGCCGCCGGGTACCCCCTGTACAGGAGCCTCGACCCCGCCGGGAGCCCCTTCACCCGCCTAGCGCAGGTGCTCGTGGCCGCTGTGAGGAAGAGGAGGCTGCTTTCGGTGCCCGACCCGACCAGGCTTTACGAGAACGACGAGCTCGACGCGGCCATCTCCGTTGACGGCAAACTGCTGCACACCAACCACCTAACGTAAGCCCTCTCCCAACCCCCAGCTTCTTTCTATATATGTTGCTCCCAACTCCGTTTTCCCTCTCCGTCAGGCAGCTGCAGTTGTCTTAGTGTTATTGGACACGGAGATCCCCATGAGGCCATGACCCATGGTCATGGCTCTCCAGCTTCACTGCTTTGATAGTAGTCATAATATTTAAGATTAGGATCACCTCATTGACAAGGGCAGAGCGAATTCGTGAAGTTAAGAATGCACACGCACCATTAGATGAGAGAATCTTAATTTCGGTATTTTAGAACAGTATTTAGAAGTGAGCTTGTGATTAGATCGGACTCCTTTAGTGGACCAACCGATCAAGTAGCTTAGTAAGCTTTATCTCCTTATCACTTTTTAAAAGTCTCAGTATAAGTCAGTTGAAAGTTTAAAAACTCGTGTATACGTCTGTGGCATAATGGCGCATTTCCTACGCTCACGCATGAGGCGTCACGAGTTTGTCTCGCGCTTTCTCTTCCTGCGTGAATTTTCATCTCTTTTCGGACGTGTAAAATCGGGAGGAGGGTCTAGAGTTGGGGAAGAGGGCTCGGGATTGATCTTGGATCTTAGGGGTAGATTAACTTAGTCCTTAGCCGTTTGCGTCACGTATAAAAAAAAGAAGTTTAAAAACTCATCGTATTCTGTCAAGGTAGGTTATGGGCTTATTTTTCTTGGCCTATAAAGTTACTTTGTATGAACCGTACCTTATTCTCCTGCATATTCATGTGTATGTATCTCACCAACTAGATCAAGAAAAGTTTTTTTTTTTTTTTTACGAGTTAGATGTCTAACTCATCAATCTAATCATATTTTTTTTTATGTATTTGATGGATAAATTAGATCAAGTTATCCACAAACAATCTTGGTAATCGGATTCAGAACGGACATTTTCCTAATTGATTCACTGAATTCTAGGACAGTAATTGAGATGGTTCATAGTTTAACATAAAATCTCTTATATATTATAAGAAGTCATATAAAATATAACATTTTCTGATTTATCTTAGAATATTTTAAGTCACATCGAACCACCTTAGCAGACCTGGGACTGCAGTGGGTTGTACAAGGCCCAGCATCACTAACTTTATATAATTATATAAGTAGTCTCTAATCAAGAATAGATCCTCTCAGTATGTATTTGAACAAGAATTCAACAGTACAAAGAGGAGGAGGTAAGACATTCCAAAAAAATCTTTTATATGGTTCAAAAACTTTGTAAATACTTTGGGTCATTTCTCTCTATGTGCTACTGGATTCATGTCCAAATATATACCGGGAGGATCTCTTTTCTCTAGTCAGAGCCACACGATGCCGGCCTAACATCTGAAAGAATCTTGACAAGAAGATAAGGCTTTCTTTAATGGGGAGTGGGGCAGGAGTACATGCTCTCCCGTGAGGCCAAAAAGCCTACCACCAGGGAGTGTGTATACCATGTGGTGATGCTGGGGGCGGAGGCAGGCCGGTGCAAATGTGTGCTCATTGATGAGGAAGGAGACGGCCACTGGGGACTCCTCCCATGTGGCGCAGCGGGCACTGGCTGACCCCGGAGCAGACGTGTCGTGTTGCGGTTGCTTCTTCTTCGTCTCACTCCCTGTCCGCCTACCGGCGGTGGGGTTTTCCTCTCTCTCTAGTTCATGAGCCACGATTGCGTCATCAGGGGACCTTCCTCTGTAGCACCATGAGAGCACAGTAGAGCCCAAAGAGGACCTCAAAGACCCGAACGATTAGCCTAATCGTCCAAACATACAACTTGCCTTGTTTAACAAGATGGAAGCGTGTCAAACTAGAAAGCAGTTTGCGATAGACAAGAGTATATTTCCAACACCCACGATAATTACGAAGAAACCTCTTAGTATTGATAATATATATATATATATACACATCGTTCAAATTGGTGATTAGCTCTCAGTGGGGCTGTCTGGGGGAGGTTGCATTGCCAGCAGCAGCCAAAACAGCGGCAGAACTGCGTTGGCTGGTTGCCATGATGGAGGTGGCACAAGAGCCCCACCAGCTTGTGCTCAGCTGCTCATGATAAGGGCCCGGCCCGCAGCCGCAGGATGGACCGGGTCTCCCAACCCTCCATGAGGTCAAGGGAGTCCCACACGTCAGGCCACCGACTCGTGAAGGGGACGAGTGGGCAACACTCCCTAGTTTTTGTTTGGACTAGGAGCCTTCGCTGGGTCCCACGTCTGCTCACTGTACTGACATGTGAAGTGTATGTCATTTGTATATTGGAAAACGGTTACGTGACTCTTTCATTAGACACACAAATTATAAAATTTACATTTGCCATTTAAATTTGCAGTTGTCATTTACTCACTTTAAAATTTGTGTGCCACATGTCTAGTGTCAAATGAGGAGGTCAAATGAGAGAGTTACAACACCGTTTTCTTTGTATTTTAGAACAGTTTGCTGCACACCTGACAATGAGTTCGAATCACTCGAGTTCGTAAAACTCGATCCACCAAGCCGAGCTTGAGCTTGCAAAATGAGCTTGATGCCGGCTCGGGCTTGAGCCAGTGAATTTATGCACACTCAAACTTGCACACCCAGTAAATATTTCGCTTTGTATATGAGTTGGATTCCTATAAGTGCACGCGAAGATGGGAAGATGGTGTGAAAAAAAGAGAATAGAGGATCTCAATTCAGCTTGAGGCGGCATATCTAATCACTGCATATATTTATATAATATAGTATATAAAAAAAGACAAGTTGGGTCTCACAAGTTTGGATATCCAGCTTCGGATGAGACATGGATCCTCGATGGTTTGCATTGAATGAACTTAGTTTATTAGTTTTTTAAACTAACCTTTTTTTTTTGTTTTGCAAAAGATATCTCATATTATAAGTTAGCCGCATAGAATCTTTTTTTTTTTGACATCTAAAAATTGAAAGCATCTTGATTTTGAGTCAAGTAATAATAAACAGGAATCGGTCACGCATGTTGCCGCTTCCGTTAGCTCAAAGATTTTTGGTTATTAATTTTTTAGATTTTTTTTATAATTAAATTAAACTTGAAAAATGTGGATAAAAATAATTATAAAATATGACGAAAATAACTTGACCAAATACGGCTTACTCTATGGTTATTTCAACGTCAGAAACGATCTTGCCGACAAATTAGAATCTCATGGAGGCTAACGTGTGAAATGGAACCCCTGCAGATTCTTTGACAAGGCGGCGATGGTGATGGAAGGGGACGGGGTGAAGCCGGGCTCGGTGCCGTCGTCGTCGGAGAAGCCCAACCTGTGGAGGCTGAGCACGGTGCACCGGGTGGAGGAGCTGAAGTCGGTGATCCGCATGGGGCCGATATGGGCGGCGGGCATCCTGGTCATCACCGCCGCGGCGCAGCAGAACACCTTCTCGCTGCAGCAGGCGCGTACCATGGACCGCCACCTCTCCCGGGGCTCCTCCTTCCAGATCTCCCCGGGCTCCATGACCGTCTTCACCATGCTCGCCATGCTCACCACCATCACCCTCTACGACCGCGCCCTCATCCCCGCCGCTCGCCGCGTCACCGGCCTCGGCCGCGGCATCTCCTTCCTCACCCGCATGGGCGTGGGCTTCGCCATCTCCGTCCTCGCCACCCTTGTCGCCGGCTTCGTCGAGGTGCGCCGCAGGCGCTCGGCCGCCGACCACGGCCTCCTCGACCAGCCTCACGCCACCGTGCCCATGTCCGTCTTCTGGCTCGTCCCGCAGTACGCTCTGCATGGCGTCGCCGAGGCGTTCACCTCCATCGGGCACCTCGAGTTCTTCTACGACCAGGCCCCCGAGAGCATGCGCAGCACGGCAATGGCACTCTTCTGGCTCTCCATCTCCGCCGGCAACTACGTGAGCACCTTCATAGTGTCCCTTGTCCACAGCTACAGCGCCGGGCCGGGGGGCTCCAACTGGCTACCCGACAACCTCAACCAAGGGAGGCTGGAGTACCTCTATTGGATCATCACCTTGTTGCAGGTGCTCAACCTCGCCTACTACACAGTATGCGCACGCTACTACACTTTCAAGCCGCTACAGCGGCGGCCGCACAAGGAGGGACAGGAGAACGGGGTGGAGATGGCAAGCAAGGTGTAGGCGTGAAGCTGCAGACGCACGCAGTTGATGGGTGCAGCTCCCGGAAGGAAGCGGGACACCTGCAACGGAGGTTGTGTACTTAACACTGTTACACAACCGGTATCCCTGTGTAACGGAGTTGTCCAGCTGTAGAGGGAAGAGGAGGAGGCGGGTGAGGAAGAAGCCACAATGTGTGGGATTATATTTGGATGCCCAGCAAAATAAAACCCTCTAACGTTAGGACGATGGTATTCTTCCTCTTTTAAGGTATTGATCCATCTTAGGTTTTATAAAATAGATCGCTTCTCATTAACTGCATTGATGTAGAAAATATTTTTAGAATATATATATAAATATATGAACAAATATGAAAAATATTTTCTAATTTTTAAACTTTTAATTCTAAATCTAAATCGTTGATAAGGCGCAAAGCCAAGCATCATTTTCAGTTGGAATTTTGTATACAGTACTCTCGATGAGGGGTTTATATTTACTGCAAATTCTAGAACACCAAACTTTCAATCCCATTAAACAGTGGACAAGAAGTAATTTAATCAATTTAACAAAAAAAAAGAGTCTAGAAATGTGAAGTGGTAAATGGGCCAACTGATTTTACCCATTTTCTGTATTTATCTTTAATCGGTTTGGCGCAACTCTATTGGTCGCGGTGACCACAAAAAAGAGTACCAAAAAGAAAAACAAGAGAAACATAAAAAGAGAGAGGTTGAGAGAACCCTCAAATCAAAGTACATTGAGAATCTCTTCTTCTCAAAACAAAACTTCAAATTCAATAATGAAAATCAAGAAATTTAGAACTATGGATCTCCTTAGATAGGACTAGCTAGTTGAAATCAAATTAGTTGGACTTCCTAATTGCAGTAAAAAGAGAACTCTAAAACTTTTTCCCAACTCTATCAAGTCGTAATTCCCATTTTGAATTAATGAAATTGTCTTATTATAATTTAAAAAATGATAAAATTCCCTTTCAAGAATAGAATGGAAGAGAAGTGCAGCAAATTTGAGTTTGAAAATGATGCATTACAATTGATATACCCCCACATGAGGGTGCGGAAATGGGACTATAATTGAGATTCTAACACCCATCCATAAAATTATGTTTCTTTTGCTTCAAATTACATAATTCTTTTTAAAACATGTCTCTTCTTGTCCTTCCTTGTACGGATCACGGTGCTTGATCATATGTCAAATATACTTGGACACAGCAAATGGAGAGCATGACTTAGAAACACAATAACAAATACTAGTGGTATGCTAGTCCTAAATTAACAATAAAGAGCATTTTAGATGGTATTTGAAAAATTAATGTGGATGCTAGTGGTTCCAAGTACCATTAGAATTACAAAATTGTATCTATTCTTTTAACTTCCCAATTTTGATCTATAAAAGGAGAGTGTTGCACATCTCTGTCACTTTTATCTTTCGTGCTCCTTTTAGAATCAATCTCTACTTAAGTTTTGGATATATCTTCGGCAGTTTTGACGAGAAAAACTTTATTTACTATAGAAAAAAGGTGCAAATAGAGGGAAAGTTAAGGATTATCTCATCCCATAAGGCAATACAAAAATAGATATATCTATATTATATATATAAAACAGAATTTTCTGGTGCCACGTGTCAACACCAGAATTTTATGTTGTCCGTCTAAATTCTCTTTCTCTTCCTTCCATATTAATTCACTCTCATTAATTCACTCTATCTCCCTCTTTCTCATTAATTATCTCTTTCTCACCATCTCTCTCCCCCTCTCTCTCATTAATTCTCTCTCTCTCTCTCCTCTTTCTCTCTCATTAATTCTCTCTCTCTCCTCTCTCTCTCTCATTAATTCTCTCTCTCCCCTCTCTTCCTAAGTATTATTATTATCATCTATTTTTCTCTTCTTTTATATTTTCTCTCTTCCTATTAATATTTATATCTCCTATGTTTTTTGTCTCCTATTATTATTATTGTTGTTATTGTTGTAATATGTTGGAACAATAATACTAATTTAGCACTATTGTTATTATTATTATTCTATGGGATAATAATAACTAATTTTTATATTATTACTATTATTAAAAAATTAATATCAAAATAATAATTTCACGGAATAATTAACTAATTTTGATATTATTATTATTATCTCTCTTTTTCTTTTTTCACATTTTTCTCTCTCCCTATTAATATATTTATCTCTTATTTTTCTTTCCCCTATTATTATTTGTTGCAACCTCTTAAGATAATAATAATTAATTTAAATATTATTATTTTTTAAAATTATTATTATTATTATTATTATCATTATATTAATGAGACCAATCTTTTTTTCACTTTTCTTGCTCATATTAATTATTATTATTATTATTGTTGTTGTTGTTGTTGTTGTTGTTGCTGTTGTTATTATTATTCTTAATATTGGGACAGTCTTTTAAAATAATAATTATAAATTTTGATATTTATTATCATTATTCGAATAATTTCATGGGATAATAATAACTAATTTCATTATTAATGAGACCGGTTTTTCTTTTATTTTTCTGTCAATCTATATTTCAACACAACATTTATAGGCATAATCTCGTGAGATAATAATAATAACCTTCAATTCACTTTTTAGTTTTCTCTCTCAATTCATATTTCGATTGGATATAATGATTTTGAACTTTTAATGTTCACTAAACAATTAACCTAATATTCATAGAAAAAAAATGTTAGTATTTTTTAATATATATATTTTTTATAATTATATTATTTATTTTTTAATTAAATATTAAAAAATTAACTTCACTCATATTAATTATATTTTTTTATTCAAACACGTTAACTCGCCGTGCATCGCACGAGATTGCAACTAGTGATCAAAAATTGAAAAGTCTATCACCTTGTTAGAGGATTCACTTTCACATTTTTCTTTTAAAAAATTGTGCCTTCTATAAGACATTTTCAAATACTACCTAAGATTGACATTGAAATGGCTTCAAATGTTTCTTACAGCGCTTATATATAACGTAGTGCTAATATTTGGCATATGGCTCCTAAATGGCAGTACAAGAAAATTTATTTTGTTACAACATAGAATAAATAAATACATCTAGTCTAGTTCTCTCATTTCATAAGGCAAAATAATACCAAAGTAGAATACCCAAGTTTTACCTAGTATCCAGTAGGTAGTAAAGTGCTAAACAGTATGACCTATAAATCACTAAAAATTGAAAGTAGTAATCGTCATTTTAACTATCTCAGGCACAAATCATAATGTTTTGAAGTTATAAAAGAAGATGACGCATAATATCAGGAAATGCAAATTTATTCGTAGAAATTTGATAGTTGAATTTTTGAGGCCATTCAATCAACAGAAAAGGACAAGTTTAAGAATAAAATAACTTTTTTTACCAATTCAGCTAACTTTTGGAATTTACCAGTCTAATTTTCCTTGTTCATATGTGAATATTTTGTATAAGTTGCATGAAATAGAGGTGCTACATAAACATTCTTTAGTCTTAATAGACCCATGGATCAAAAACTAGATGAAGGAGAAGGAGGAGGAGGAGGAGGTGATGATGACGTTGACAATGATTATGATAATGATAATGGTCATGATGATGATGAATAAGAAAGGAAGATTAAGTTCATCAAGCCCATTAGAGTAGGCTCATTAGAGTCAGCCCGTTCATTGTTCATACAATCACAAGATGTTTGTTATAACTTTGTGTAGAAAGGTTAAATTGCAGCGAAACCAATCTCATTGAATAATGGACTTGAAAATTATAACATTTTACTTTTTTTCTAATTCTAACATTTAGAAGGTCTAATATATAAATATTTGGCCAAGTATATTTCCAAGATAGTAACTAGTCTTAGTTTCAATTGTATATTTCCAAGACAACAACAAGTCTTAGTTTCAATAGGAAAAGTCCAATTTGAGAAAGGATGCATCCAGAGATGGTTTAGGAGTTTGATTAGGGTTAGAACATGATAGACACACTATAAATAGATGAGAGAACTCATCCATGGTCTCTTTACTTTGTTAAGTGCATACATGCACGCGTATATGCACATACACAGAGTTCCTACCTTCCTAAAAGGGAACTCAACAGATAGTTGCTTCTTTGGAGGAGAAGCTTTTCCATATCCAAGCTTCATCTTAGGAAGTTTGAAGAACCCTAGGAAGGCTAGGAGAAGGTTAGGCTTGCAAGGAGAAGTTAGAACTTTAGAAGTAACCCTTTTACTCAAGAGGTAGGCATCTAAAATATAACCTAGCCATGATTACTTTCTAAATTTTAGCTCATTAATTGCTTTAAACCTTTTCTAAAATATCATCACTGGACATGTTAATTTTTTTGAGTTGGCACCAAAAATCATTTGATTTAGAAAAGTTTGGAACGACCTGTATCAAAATGATCAATCAAATCATCTTGAATTGTCGACCAATTGGTTATTGCAACTTGATTGGATAGTTAACTGAAATGGTTAAGTGATTCTCTAAGAACAATCGATTAATTCAAGCATTAAATACTTGAATTTGTTGATTTGATTCTAATCTTTGTCTAGTTAGATAATTTATGTGACATTGAGTAACTTTATATCCAAATATGTTATCCAATATATTTATCAGACTAGAATTTTCAGTATAGTATCTACTATTATTTAATACTTAATTCATGAAAAAAGCTATTTTCTTACTTAAAAATTTATGAAAGTTATGAACATAATTTGATTTTCTACCATTAGACATGTTTTATTCACCATTTAAATTTGATTTGATCAATAAATTACATCTGGATTTACTATGCACACTAAAAATAATATTAAAGTCTATTTGACCAAGCTTAACCATTGTAATAGTAAGATGTATGAAATATATATGTATGAATCATGTTCATAGACTTTGCCATCTTAAGGAGATTCACAAAACAATCTCAACTCTCAAGTAATCACATAACTAGGTGAGGCTATTAATATATCAGATTGGTTATTATGGTATAATTAGAGGGGTCTCTAGTTCTGCACAGTGGCTAAAATTTTAACTCTATTTTGGTTAGGAGTTTTGGTATATGTTACTCCCCTCATGTTGTGGTTTGGATGCGTGTCTATTTAAACATATGCTAAGATAATAGTTTGCACATGGTATATGATATGATTTGTACAATTATGATTTGATTTGATAAGTCATAATATGTACTTAATATATAAAGTTTAGTCATATTAATATATTTATACAAGTTTGCAATAAGATATGTGCCTCTTTGTGCTAGAGGTTAACCATGTGATACATTTTGAGTATTGATTTGACCATGATATGACATCTTATTTAGATATGGATCATAGTAAAATACATTCCATTAAGCCATGTCATGACACATATGACACGTTTGTATATGCTCTCGTTATACCATATGCCAGAATTTGGTTTGATCATCCTATTTATGTACAATTTATTTTCAAAACTTATTATATGATGGATTATATGTAGAGTTTTGATGCCTAACAACAGCTATTGGACTTACCTATCAACTATTCAAGTGAGTTAGGTAAGGAGACTACTTAGGAAGGAGCTTTTAGGATTTTCAAAAAGAACGTGTGAAGGTGTTATATTATGGAATTGCTCTTTGATTTTCTCTCATTAAGGTGATGCAATAAGAATAACTGAGGACATTGTGCAATATGAGATCTTGGGCGAGTTGATGACTATTGTCATTTTGTTCGATTTGCTATTATTTAAAGACATTAGCATTTGTTATACATGTAATTGCATTATTTGGTATGTGATGATATTATAATTTGTTTATTATTGTCTTATAGATTATGCTACTTCTCATATGCTTATGTTATGATAGGTTGATCTCATTGTTTTGTCTCTAGTTCATCTGATGTGACCTAGAACATGATAACAAGGAAGAAGAAAAGAAATAGAAGAGTCCATGCATGCTCTCCTTACATATATATATGCAATCCTCTTTTTTTATCACCATGATGTGCCACATTGATGATGAGCCATTTGATCTTCTCATTAGTTGCCTCTTTTAAATGCATCTTCAACATGTTCCTAAAAAGATGTTAAAACTTTGGTCTAGAAAAGATGCTATTAAAGTAAGTCATTTGATGAAAACATTGGACAACTCCTAATGAAACATGGTGTACCGCACTAGAATGTTATGCCCTACAATATGCTTTTTAAGTCGCATTATAGTAGAATTCCTCTTAAGCACAAATGTAGTGTAATTAAGTTAGTTCAACCCAAGTGTTCATGTCACACGAAAAGGCTTTTATTATGCTACTTCTCATATGCTTATGTTATGATAGGTTGACCTCATTGTTTTGTCTATAGGTCATCCGATGTGTCCAAGAACAAGATAATAAGGAAGAAGAAAGAAATAGAAGACTCCATGCATGCTCTCCTTATGTATATATGCAATCCTCTTTTTTTATCACCATGATGTGACACATTAATGATGAGCCATTTGATCTTCTCATTAGTCGCCTCTTTTAAATGCATTTTCACCATGTTCCTAAAGAGATGCTAACACTTTGGTCTAGAAAAAATGCTATTAAAGTAAGTTATTTGATGAAAACATTGGAGAACTCCTAATGAAACATGGTGTACCGCACCAGAATGTTATGCCCTATAGTACACTTTTTAAGCCGCATTATACTAGAATTCCTCAATGAGTAAAGGTTGAAAGGTAAATATGTTTCAAGAGTAATGTTTGCTGCAATGCCCCCCAAATCTTCAAAGGGGCATTGCAGTAAGTAAAAGAAAGAAACATTTTTTTAAATTTTTTTTCTTTAAGTCAGCCCCAAGGTGCCCTACCTGGCCATCAAGTGCAATGCCTGATCGGGTGACCAAAAAAAAATCCGAAAAATCAAAAGTTGATCCATTGAAGAATGCAAAATGCCCCCTTAATGGGCCAACCCAATAACGATTTTTGATTTTTCAGATTTTTTTAGGTCGTCCAATAGGGCATTGCATCGTACGGACAGTTAAGGCACCTTAGGGCCGACCTAGAAAAAATAAAAAAAATAAAAATTTCATTTACCCACCGCAATGCCCCGGCATGCAACACGCAGGAGCATTGCAGCAAGCATTACTCATGTTTCAATGGGTCAGACTAATGTTATACATTGTATTTTCTTAAGCCCAAATGTCGTGTAACTATTAAGTTACTTCAACCCACCGACAATTAGGAGAGATGTAGCCCAACGCAAAAGCTAGCCATGTGCCATTATGTCTGATAAGGGATGTATGGATTCTTGAGAAGAGAGGAGCCATGGTGGTCCGTGGTCCCCCCTGGTATGAGGGGAAAAGTGCATTGTCTTTGTATCAAATCTACCAGTTATTCTTGTTGAGCGAGGATACCAAATGTCTACGTCGTGGACATTCCTAGGGCATTTTTCTCAAACTAGTTGAGAGAGTTCCACAAGCAAGTCAAGCAGCCAATCCTTGTCACACAGTAAAGAAATGTACTGCCACATGAAAAGGCTAATGTATATAGGAAGTCGATGCTTCACACTACTTTCAATAATGCTGATGAGAACATTTTGAGACCTTTTGCTAAGAAGTACTTCCTAGAGCATGTACAGGATAAGAAGAAACTTGAGTTCCTCAATCTCATTCAAAGATCCATGTTAATGGCTAAATATGAGAAAAAAGTTTGGCGAGCTAGAGAAATATGTGCTTCATAACTCTGGTGATGAGAAAAGAAGAGTTAAAAAGTTCTTAAGGAGACTGCAAGCTTTATTAGGGCCGTGGCATTTCAGGACCATAAGACCTTTGTAGCTAGCTAAGGGCAACGTGTTTTGAAGGCAAGGAGAAGGCCTCCAATAAGGAGACTACTCTAATTGCATTTGCATGCAAGGACAAGAAGCAGAGGTGGACACCGCCTACTACTACTACTTAAAAAATCCTTAAACCTATTATGAACCCAACGTTCAAATGGTGTGGATGCATGCATGGTAGGACAATATTGAAAAGCCTTAACAA
This sequence comes from Zantedeschia hybrid cultivar, assembly GCA_030544215.1. NCBI lineage: Eukaryota > Viridiplantae > Streptophyta > Magnoliopsida > Alismatales > Araceae > Zantedeschia > Zantedeschia hybrid cultivar. Next base: position 12,688,123 of record JARZZO010000009.1, read on the forward strand.
GATGCTTCTCTGTTGGAAAGACAAAGACATATAATTAGAGTTAGGAAAGTTGAAGGCAAGGGTTTATGCTCTAACTAAATAAGATGCATGAATATCCAATGTTGTTGTTGAAGGTACAGTTCTCGTCAATGACATGCATACTAAGGTGTTGTTTGATCTTGGACTTACACATTCATTTATTTTCATTAGATTTGCTAAGTATTTGAAGAATCGATTTATAGCCACCGCTTCCCTATAATAGTTGGTACTCCACTAGTAAAGTCATTAGCATTAAACATATAGCTCTTATGATAGATGTTCACACATAACATAGGATCTAGTTGTCTATTCCCTATATGATTGATGCGGAGGATTATGATGTAATTCTGAATATAAACTAGCTAGACAAGCATTATTCACCATTAGAATGCCGATAGAAGAGAGTTATCTTTTGGAAGCTTGAGGAGGAGACACTACAAGGAAGAGACGATTTGTTAGCGAATGTATGTCGATGGCTAAGTTTATTCGTCGACAAATAAAATATTAATCGACGGCCAATAGAAGACTGTCTACAATAATACTATATGTCGATGGCTACTCTAACCGTTTACATATAGTTAAGATATGTCAACGGCTTAAGATGTAGCTGTTGACATCTGTACTATATGTCAACAGCTAAAGAAGTAGCAATTGTCAACGGCTAAAGTTAGAGCCATTGACAAAAAACTACCAAACACCTCCCCCTGTCCCCTTCCCTTTCCCTCTCTCTCGACTTCTTTCCCCATCCTGTGCCCTAATCCCCGCTCGGGCCGCCGCCGGCCTCCTATTTGGCCTGCCGTCGTCTGCCGCACGGCCCACCATCGTCCGCTGCTCGGCCTGCCATCATCCACCACTCGGTTGTCGCTCCTATTGCCGGCCCCTCCCCCTGCCTTTGCTGCGTGCGCTAGTTGTGCCCCCTCCCCCTACCTTTGCCTCTTGCCTTTGATGCTGCCAGCCTCCGTTGTACGCTGCTCCTCGAAAAGAACTGCTGCCAACTGCCTCCGCCACTGCTCCTCGTTCTTCACCGCTTGGCCGCCACCGCTATACTACTGCGTGGGTACTTCCACAAGGATTTGAACACCAAAACCCCCCAAGTTTCTCATATTCCTTGGGATTTTTTTCATTATATTATGATGGATATTGCACTGCCTAATGTCTCTTTCATGTTTCTACTCTATCAGGTCTTAGATTGGGTCATCTTGTCCTGATCTATCATCATAGATCTATATTCCAAAATACTAAGGATGCTCCATCCAAATCATTTGTGGAGAAACAATGGATAATCACGCTTCTACTGAAAGTAACATCTCCTTGTTATTCTTAATGACTAGGATGTTATCAATATAAAGCATTAATAGTATGACTGCACTCCCACTAGCCTTCTTGTAGACAGGCAGTTCATGTTCCTTCTAAATAAACTTATAGGATCTAATCACCTGATCAAATCTTTTATTCCAACTTCAAGAAGCTTACTTTAAATCTTATTCTGTAGATGTAAAAGTTCAAGCTCATATCATATACATCTCTTTCTCAATCACATTGAGAAAACTTGTTTTAACATCTATTTGCCCTTGGTCATCATCATGATTGACAGTGGTGGTGAGAAGAATTTTGATTTACGCAACTATGTCAACTATCGAGAGGAATTCGTCATGGTCAACAATTTGACTTTGACTATTGCCCTTGGTTATTTCTTGCCATACGAGTCAAACAATCGGTCAACACATGTCTTCCATTTGAAGATCTACTTGCAGCCAATGGGTACATTACCCTCAAGCAAGTTCATCAAGTTCTGAATTTGACTAGCATGGACAAACTGGATGTCAGAATACCTTGTCATTCTCAAAGTCAAATATATCTATTTGGTTGTCAGGAAAACTTTAAAAGACCTATGTCACTTTTAATTGTATGTGATGACAGGTTCCATTCATAGGCGATAATCTCATGACCTAGTGTTGATTTGTGCACATGCAATGTCTAAATATGTCCCCCATAATGTTAGTGGTCTTGTGGATAATACAACAAACCACTAAGTTATAGTTCAAGCATTACCATAGTTATGTTACAATAATAGATCAGGATGCCACCCTTGTAGATAGCATAACAAAACTCTATGGTGAGACATCAGCATGTCGTAGTTTTAGTCTTTGAAAATAGAATGACAGGTCTTGTGGTCAGCACAACAATCCTGCATAGCTTCAAATAAAATTATATCTTGCTCCCACTGTGAGTGCTCAAATCGAGTGTGTGATTATCATGAAAAATTGTGTTGTTTATGTGACAAATAAACCTATTAAAAAAAAACTAAGTAAATGTGATCGTCCGAAACTTTTAACTAAAAAGTTCCAAGAGACAAAGATTGATCGTGTAACGACCCGCCACCCTATAATCGGGGATCCGATTATTAAATGGGTACCGAATCATTAATTTGGAACCAAACCAGGATCTAATCAAGTATGGGAGATAAATAATAAACTAAGCTAAACATTCACATCGCATTGAACTGAAATAAAAGTGCAGGAATTAAAAATTATTACAATGCGACTCGATACAGCAAATAATTACATACTCCAACAGAAAGGAAATAATTAAACGTACAGGCCAGAAATAAAATCACAACTACGTCGGGGCATACCCCGGAACAACTGATGTCGGTGCTCAACTCACGGCCGCACTCTCCTCGCTAGGTCTGCTGAGAGTCCTCACTTGAAAACCGCAGGAGGGGTGAGTCTCAAAGACAAGACTTAGTAGGGATCCTTCGATCCCCACTGCCCACGCACACACCCACAAGTGCAAGGTACAACTAACGGAAAGGTGATAAGCACAAGAGGTACAATTCCTAATTCTTAACGTGAAATCACATGCAATCGTAATGTAATGAACATGCATATATTAAACCAGCCGACTAGGAAACCCACAACTGTCGTCTCGATAGAACTCGCTAACCACACAACAACGGTGGAAAAACCTCGACCCGCTGAGACCAAACAGTAACCCCTCGGATAGCACACTAGCTACTCCTTCCCTCAGCATGAGTGACTCTCCGAATGTACCACTCCGACACCGGTACTAGCTGACCCCGGGGTTCTCCAGGTGACCCTCTCTCACTAGGCGTCACCCCGCCCACGCCCCCACCGGCGCTGTGCTTACGCCCCCACCAGCACAGGGTGGTAAAGTGCTACAATGTCACTCCAGGTCCACAGTAACTCAAAACCCAGCACAGTGCGATCCGGTCACGTGAAAAGTCCGCGATCGCATAACACACATATAGAACCATCCGATTATGAAGAATCCATCTCTATCGGGTACACTAAAGCATGCACTAACCATCTATCTAACAGTATGAACACGTTTTACTGGCATGAATTAGTGAGGTTCTGTCTTGAATCACGTCGCCCAAGGCCGACGCCATTCAAGCTCCATGTACAGGTTTATGTAAAACAGTCTTCAGAATCAGGCCCTAAAAGGCGTCGACACCAGTGGTCGCCTTTTAAAAGGCGTCGACATCCTCAGACGCCATTCAACACAGAAATCTGGGAATTCCAAGGCCCTTACTCAGGGGATTTCTGCCTTTAAAAGGCGTCATGGCTAATTGACGCCATTTGAAAACGCGTCGTTCACCCATGACGTCTTTTAGTCCCAGAATCCCCGAACTGGCGGACTCTCTGTCAGGCGATTCCTGTCTAAAAGGCGTCGTGATGGCTCGACGCTCTTCAAAAAGGCGTCGTCCATGCACGACGTGTTTCAGCCCCAGGAACCAGAGTCGCCTGAGCCCGATGGCTCCCTTTCCAACCCCAAACAACCCCAAATTCACCCAAAAACGGAGGGAAAAAGAGGAGCAATACTATCCATAGGCAACACATTCATAGAAATCCCCCATGTTATCCTAAACATGCTCATTCTACTCCCCGAAACCAAAGATCCAAACAAGCTTAAACGGGGGTAAACATGGCTTAAAACGCGATGCTAAGGGGAACCGTCACTCTACCGGACACTTGAACGCCTCCGAGCTTCAAGCCGTCCACCCGACTCGCCCCACGCCGCCGCCGGTACCGCCGTGGTCGTCCTTGCTCCTCCGTGACGTCGGCCGCCGTCCGGAGAGTAGAATGTCGCAGTGGAAGTGGAGGTGGTAGTGGTAGGAGCTAGGTAGAGGATGGAGTGGAGGGAGAGATGAAACGGTGGGAGGAAAAGAGGGAGGAGGAGGAATCGCCGCCGAGCTCGTCGGAAAGGGAAAGAGAGGAAGAGAGGAGAAAATGAGGGAAAGAAGGAGGGCTCGCGGGGTTAACCAGAGACTGGCTAAAACGCGTCGACATCCACGGACGCCATTCAGTTGATGTGACGGCTGTTCTGACAAGACTCTAAAACGCGTCGTTCAAGGCAGACGCCGTTCAGACGATATGTCAGGGCTGTACTCTGACAAACCCAGAGTCGCAGTCTGAAAGGCGTCGACACACATGGACGCCGTTCAGGTCGACAAGACAGGGCCGTACCCTCGCGGGCCGAAGCCAGCCCACGTGGCAGAACTTGAAATGCGTCTGCGACGGTGGACGCCGTTTAAAACGCGTCTCGATGTCCTGACGCGAATCAACTCAGAACCTCCGCCCTCACTACAGTTAGAACTACAAGGTCCGACCCCGAAAACCGGATCCGAAGGTCACGATCCTTACAGATCGCCTACCTATTTTGGAATTGGGAGATGTTGAAGTTCTTGATTCCCCTCTTTCAGCCAGCTGAAGAAAGAGAGTCCTTTTGACTTTATTCTTACTTTGGCTGCTTATCGGACTTTGAGGATCATCCAGATTCCTTTTCCTTATTGTTGATTCTCTCCTCTTTATCTCTTTTTGTACCTTGCAAAAGACAAAGATGAAAGAAAATAATAAGAACTCAAGCAGAGGTAGTATCTATTCTAATAAAGATTCTGATCATGCAACTTAAACAAAGAACTCACTTGTTTGATGGTCTTTTAAACCCCTTTAAATAAATAGGTTTGAAATTATGCTAGTGAGTGTGTGTTGTATAGAGTGATGTGATGAAAATATGATGCTAATGTGATGAAAATATGAGAAAGATGTAGAAATTAATTAAGAACTAAGTTGGATGGCCCATGGAAAGCCTTGGTCTTGAATGCTCTTGAATAGACGAAGATCGGATGAAGAAAGGATGTAGACTCCTGGAAATAGTAGCGCTTCGATCCTTCAGCGTCTGGACGTCGTCTCTCTCAAAGAATCGCTCAAAAGTATCACTAATCTTTCAAGAATTATCACTAATAATCACTAACTTTTTAATGACCAAGGGGTTGTGTATTTATAGGCTTTACATTCGCGGTTACTTAAAGATTAACATGAAGGATTTTAAAGTTTATCCAACTAAGAAACATATAAACACAAATTAATTCATCATTATCTATAATTATCCAAAATGCGTCACCCATGGGAGACGTCTTTTAGACTAATTAAGATAAAGATAAACATCAGGAAAAAAGAGACATAAACACATTATGAAACCTAAATGGCGTCGTGCACGGAAGACGTCTTTTAGTTTATTAATAAATTAATTAAAAATTAGATTAATAATCAAAATAAGAATTAAGCTCTAAATGGCGTCTACACAGGTCGACGTCTTTTTAGACTTTTTTCATATTTGATCAAAAATCTGAGTTAAAATGAATTTATTAAATTATGTCTGTCTGACCGATGTCATTTAGATAATTAATCCAGAAATATTAATAAATAATTAACTAATGATTAAATATCAAACTATTTTGAGGCATTATTATACGACATGAAATTTACTCAAAATGATGTCAAAATTAGCGTGTCTACAGCTGCCTCACCTTGGCATTGTCTTTGCAAGGGAGTTAAATGAAATGGAATCTACTGAAAAGATGATGCCAAGGTGTGATGAGACACGCTCTCAACATCACATGATTGGAATTTTTCTCAAAATCATCAATGAAGATAACTCAAGGAGATCAATGGAATCAATCCTGTTTGGATGAAATAGACAAGAAAATAAAATAAGGTCGATCAACCTCCACGGATTGGGAAGTACCTCAGGTCATAGACACTGTAGGTTTCATCATGGGGAGAAATTGCCAGCCAATGTGGACGTGCTGCAACCATGATGGATCTTAAAAGAAAACAAGAAATATTTGAGATAAAGAATCCAAGAAAGGATAAAATTCTAAGGATATCTTCAAGCGAACCTCAAAGATAATCAAGATGTTTAATTTAGAATGGAATATTTCATATCATTTTGAGATTTATTTAATCAATGGTTTGAAATTTAATCAATAATTAATTCTTATCACAGTGATTTCAAAGTCCTACATGATATATGTTGGACTAAAGAAAAAATATAAAGTCAAATGAAATATAAATTAATCAAGGATAATATTGTTAAATCGTCATTAATTAGTCAAGATACCAATTCTTGTAATTCAGTGCTAAGCCGAAGCTCGTTTATCCACGCACCGTTTTACAAAAGTGGAACTATCATCTTCACTAATTAACAATCAAACGGCCTATCCGTGCGATTAAGAATTCTCTGGAATTATCACTGGTTTTTTTTTTTTTTTTGAAGGGGAACTCAAATTCTAGTTTCATCAAAACTACACGGTCCTTGATATAGTATAATAAATATTTAACATATAGTAATGCTAATGCAAATTAATCACATGAAAGAATACAAGGGATAGAGATAACCGTCTTTTTAGCCACGGTCAGGACTCATAAACTCCCACAGTGGGATCTTCTTGAAATTTTCAGCTTCATTTGGATTTTCCTGAATTTCCTGCACTCAAAAATTCATCAGTAACTTCAAGCAAGTGTTTAATTAAGCATCAAAATATGGATAAACATTCAATTTCGAGTAAATAACAGAAAACCCTGAAACGCGTCGTGTCGCGCCGATGCCATTAAGATAAATCAAAACGCGTCACTGTTCGACGATGCCTTTTCAGTCACAGAAACAGGTTCTAGCTAACTTCTACCCGGATTCCAACTCTTCTCATGCATATCCCTTCTCCAATCCAGAAAAGCCTTCCTAGAATCGCAATTCTCTCTATATAAACTCCATAAACTTGTATCAAAGCATCCCTAATACAATCTAGAGATCAAAGTTAGATATTTCTTCCAAAGTTCAAGGTTTTTCAAGGTTTCAAGACTTCAAGAAGGAAAAGCTTCGAGAACAAGATTGATTCTTCAACAAGAGGATGAAGACGACGCTAGAGAGGCTCTCCGACGTGAAAGATCATCTAAGTGGAAGAGATCTAAACCTCCAAGTAAGTTAAATCCATTTTTCCTTCAATCCTTTTTCTTCAATTTCCCTTTTTTTTCATGTTCTTAAAATTCTTCATTGCAATTTCCCCTTGTATTTTCTAGGCATATCCTTTGTTTCCCGGCCCAAGGAAATTCACATCTCTCCCTTGGATTCGAAAGCTTACTAAAAGTACTACTATTTCCATGCAATCCTTTGTTTCCAAGTGGAACATCCAAGGTCTAGTAGTCCATGCAAAGCATTACAAAAGTCCAAACGTGGACTGGACGGCTATGGGTGCTTTGATTGAATTATAGCATCCTCAAATTCATACCTTCCTTTTTCCTGAATTTGAATGCACTATTCTTCTAGAAGAGGTTGAACTCCGATTGGGCCTTCCCAAAATCAAGTTGAACAGTAACAATGAAGTGATCTAAAATAAAATGGCTCTGATGAGGGAAAAGATCACAGGTCAACAATTGTTGATGAAGATCATGAAGGACCCAAAAGAAGTTAAAGGATGCCTCACTAAGAAAGGAATCAATCTTACAAACTAGCAGAGTGGACTTTGTACGAGATTGAAGATCTTAGAGAGGATGACACTGAGAACGTGATGAAAGCATTCACCACGTGCCTAACTGGAGCTCTGTTCTTTCCTGCTCAAGACAACATACTAGATGATCAAGTCAGTGCAATCTGCGAGATCTTTGAGGGAAGACAGATAGGCATAGCGATTCTAGCCTATCTCTACAGTGGACTTTCTGCAGCATCCACAAGTCAGCCTCCTTATGGTTGCATGCTACTCTTCGCTCTATGGGTTGAGTTGCACTTCAAGTTTGAATATCACAATAGAAATTCTGCAAGACCATCTCAAATCTATCAGAATAGTCCGATCTTCCATATTTCCAACATTGTGAAATTCAATGAGAAGATGATCAATCGAGTGTCAAAACTCAAGACTTGAGCTGACTGGAGAGATTATCCGAGAACAATGTCAGCAAATGGGTTCGACTCTTCACCTCTTGCTCTCGTAGGAAAGCCCATTCGAATACGTCGTGCAGCGGGTGCAGAGCTTAAACTGATCAGGACTACTGAATTCGTGATGTACAATCCTCATCGCTGCTATACTCAACTCAGCCTGCCTCGCCATGAATTTTCTGAGTTTTCCCATACATCTCCAATCAAGAAGCGTGCCTTGGAATCCGATGAAGACTATGAAGCTAGTGAACTTATAGTCACACTATGGAATATTAGCTTCAATCATCGTGTAAAATCCTCTCAGAATGCTCATAGAGGCTTAACCTATCCGTATGTAATGGGGCTTCAGGAAATTCGTCCTTGAAAGCTCTCTTTTTCTTTTCATTTTATGATATAATAAAGAATTTATTTCAATAAAGAATTATTCCTTTATGTCTTGATATCTATCCTCAATATTCTGTGACTTGTCCAAGATTTTTCCTTAAGTAAAAACTTGATTTTTCCTTAAAATATGACAATTCGGGTATACTTTAATGCAAAACGTGTCCACTCAGAAAGACGTTTTTTAACCATAATTCATTTTCTAAAAAATAGAGATTAATCCTTAAAATTCCGAATTAATCTTAAAATGCGTCCACTTAAGTAGACACCATATAGTCAAAAATCCTTTTTCCAAAATAAGAGATTTATCCTGAAAATCCCGAATTAATCTTAAAACGCGCCTACATGTCTAGACGCCTTTCAATCAAAAATCTTTTTTCAAAAATCAAAGATTAATCCTTAAGATCCTGAATTATCCTTGAAACGCGTCCAGATGTGTAGACGCCTTTCAATTATCTCTCTTACTTTTCTCCAGAATTTCGCCCTTAATTCTGTGATTAATCTATTGAAACGCGTCATGAACTGTGGACTCGTTTAATCATCATGCCTTGTACTGTTCTGACCAGACTTGGCGGTTTAAACTGAAACGCGTCGTGATGTGTAGACGCCTTTTACCCAATTCAAACATCTGTCCTTGCCGCCTCAGTTTATGCTGCTTAAATGACGTCGCTATACCCCGACGCGTTTCAACTTTCTCTAACAAAACCCGCGCAAGCCCTCTTTCTTCCTCATTCTTCCCAAAACTTCTCTTCTTCCACCGTCTCCGGCGAACCTCCCTCTCTTCTTCTTTGTCACCGGCCAATCAAGCCCTCTTCAAACTCTCTCACACCCAAGCTCTCTCCTTCTTTCTCTTATTCTTCTTCTCAATCCGAACTCCTTTGAAGCTATGGAGCGAGGTGGATCTAGTAAGGCTAAGGGGGTGGTGAAACGCCGGCGAACCGCCTCTCTCTCAGTGGTGCCGGAGATGGAAGAGGCTCCTGCGGCGCCGCCGGCCAACCTCGCAACGATGGCGGCGTTCTTAGAGGAAGAGGAGGCTCCTCCGGCGCCCATGGCCGAGGAAGAAGAAGGGGAAGAAACTCTACAGCTGGTGAGGTTCCTATGGTTTGATTTTTGATGAATGAGATGAAGAAAGGGTGAGGAAAGGGGCTTTTTCAAAAAGTCCGAAAATCGGGTTTGAATGGCGTCCAGACCTCGTGACGCCTTTCAAAGGGCTTCACCATGGTTCGACGCCATTCAAGCTAAAATCCAGTTTTTAAATAGGGCAGAAAATGAGTTCAAATGGTGTCAAGGGTAGTGGACGCCTTTCAATGGGCGTCCATCACTGCAAACACGTTTTAAAAGGATTTTTTTATTGATTTTCTATTCATTAACTGATGGAATTTTCTTTTCTTTTTTGTATTTGCAGGGGACGATAAGGGCCCGGATCTCATAGGACTTAGTTGTAGGTGCATACCGGGGACTCCCGGACTTCCAGAAGGCGCGCCTGCGCCAGATGGGGTTCGCGGAGATTCTCAAGATCGAGCCATTTTGGCTCGATTTGGTCCTCCTACAAGCGCTACGGGAGAGTAGACATGCGGAAAGCAGGACTTTCCTAATTCCCTGGAGACATATGGTCCCCAGTTTAGAGGACGTGGCCAAGATCACTGGCCTGAGGGTAGATGGCAGACCGGTGAGCGGGGTGACTTAACCCGATTACCGAGGGATGGCTGAGTCCCTACTAGGGATAGAGGTATCCATCCTAGATAGGGAGTCTAGGATAGTCCCTAGGATAGAGGTAGAGGCTGCCTTAGGTTTAGTAGAGCCCCGGCGTCAGTTAGATGAGACCCGGGAGGAGTTTAGGAGTAGACTAGCAGAGTCCTCCTCCGCAGTATATTGTAGCGACCCGAGTCAGGAGGAGGAGGTAGATAGACAGCTTCGAGTCTTCCTCGTCTTCTTTTTGGTCGGTTGCTCTTCGGCACGAAGGGCGACCACATTCACTATAGGTTCCTTAGTCTCTTAGATGACTTAGATAGTTTGCATGAGTATGCATGGGGTGCGGCCCTCCTGGCCCACTTGTTTGCTGATCTCTCTACGGTCACGCCAAACCGCGAGACGACTGTCAGTGGCTTCTCGCCGTTCCTCCAGGTATCAAATTATTTTAATTATTTGTTTATGATATGAAATGCAATGATATGATGCTTTTCTAACTTACATGTTCATGTATGCAGGTGTGGAGCTACTATTACTTTCCGCTCGACCGAGCGAGGATTGTGAGGCTGAACGTTGTCCCCTTGGCTCGCCGCTGGCAGCCGATTATGGACATGGCCCCACAGCACCATCAACTGACGGCCCTCCGCCGTCAGTTTCTTGACTATCCGGAGCTCTTGGTGAGTCTTTTAATTTGTTCAATTTTGTTTATTAAATGTAATATTTTATTTATTAAATGCAAGTTATATATATGAATGCATCTAACCTGTATGCAGGTGATCTGGCGCCCATACTTGGGCATGGGCAAGGAGGGCCAGCCGTGGGTGACGGCTGGCCGGAGACGGTTCGGGAGGCAGATGTGGCTCCACTGTGTCAACGAGATCGAGCCGCTCCGCCTCCGCCTAGTCATGAGGACACTGGGCCTCCACCAGGAGTGGGTGGATGAGGAGGTCCCGGAGGGAGTAGGACGGAGCATGAGGGGCAAGCAAGCCCTTACTGATTGGCGGGCAAAATTCCTGGAGCAATACGAAGATTGGCTTCGCCGGGGTGTCCGAGTGGAGTCTCAAGCGGAGAGTAGCGCAGCCTACCTCTAGCAGTACTGGACACGTTACGCCGATCAACTGCGACTTCTCCGTCCTCTCGATGTAAGTATGCATTTATGCTTCTTTCATTTCATTATTATCTTGATTTATGTTTGTGAATGAATGTGTGTATGCAGGATGCAAGGGATGCTGTGATCATCGACCTTCGGGCCCATCTCCAGGATGTCGAGGTCCAGTTAGAGCAGGTCCAGAAGGAGCTCTTTGATTTGGTATGTATGCATGCCTATGAGTGTTTTAATTAATTATTTGTTTTGACGATTAACTACTGACGGTTGTCTTTTGATGCAGCGAGCCGTCTACACCTAGGCGGCTCTCCCTACTTATGGAGCCTCATCTTCTTCATACTCGGCTGCTAACGAGGCTGCCCTTGCCGACCTCCAGGGCCAACTTGCCTTCGCCATCCATCGGGCTTCTCTCGCAGAGGAGGACCGCGCCGCTCGAGTAAGTTCTATCCTTCTTCTTCCATTGTTGAACTTTGATTTACTTGATTATCTTGAACTGACAAGGTCTCCTCTTGTAAGTCGCTGAGCTTCAGGAGGCCCTTCAGAGGGCTGAAGTGGAGCTGGAGCATTCTCGTGTAGCCGTTGCTCGTGCCGAGGCCAATGCTGCACGTATCAGGGCCTTAGAGGAGCAGTTGGCACTCCTCTCCAGCGACGATCTTCCTCGAGAGCTTACACGTCTCCAATCCCGACTGGAGTTCATCAGCGAGGAGAGGGAGCGCGAGCGGCAGGAGCGGCAGCGGATGGATACAGAGCTGTCTTCTCTCCGGGTTCAGTTGGGCGTTGCTGAGCACGAGCGCCGGAGTGTCGAGGAGCGATACAGACGTGCTCGGCAACGGGCTCAGGAGCGCGGTCAGGCAAGTGCTTTTACTGCCAGCGTGGCCATCTCCTCAGGTCAGGCTGGCCCAAGTACCATGGGCCCACCGCCGCCGCCTTCTAGAGCTCCAGCGCTTGAGGCCCAGGATGAAGCCTAGAGTCAGTTTGACGAGGGGGCAGGAGAGAGTCAGCCGTGAGGGCTGCATCATGTATTTTCTTCTTTTTGTGAGTCCTGTACAAAAACAGATTTTGATATATATATGAAACTTTTGCCTTCAACCTTGTACTTTGACTTTCGTATATGTGTTATGTACATGACTTAGCAAACATGTTAAGTATCCATTCAGGCTTAGCCCCTTGCTCAGTTAAGTAACTGATCAATCAATCTTTTTCTTGATAAAAGAGTCAAGGGGCATGGCCTTTATTAACAAAAGTAACATGAATAATCAAACTGTAAGCAAAAATGCAACATGCAAGCAAACAGATACTCACTGAAAATAAAAGGAATGAAACATACTAGATGCGATAAGCAGATGCTAATTGAAATATTTTTTATTTTGAAATATTCATTTTTGTTTGGGTTTTGGAACATATATATATATATATTTTGTATTTTTGAAGTATCTATTTTATTTATTTATTTATTTATTTTACTTTGAGATATGTGCTTTTGAAATATGTATTTTTTTAGATTTTGAAATATGTATTTTTTTGGATTTTGAAATATGTATTTTTTTATTATTATGAAATATGTATTTTTTTTAATTTTGAAATATGTATTTTTTTTTGGATTTTGAAATATGTATTTTTTTGGATTTTTAAATATGTATTTTTTTGAATTTTGAAATTTGTATTTTTTAAAAAAAAAAATGTATTTTTTTTGGATTTTGAAATATGTATTTTTTTTATATTTTGAAATATGTTTTTTTTTTATTTTGAAATATTGCGCAAATTAAAAGACCAACATAGTACTTAGATTAAAAGATCATATTCATTTATTAACTTAATTCCCAGATTGTTCTTCAATAATCTAACTTAGACTCATCGTGCTTGAACTTGTGTTTCCATTCGTGATCCCATTTGATAATTTGATCCTTAGTCAATCTAGGTCGTTCCTTAAGCTTGGAGTACGCCTCTTCAGAAAGAAAGGAAGAATTGGTTTAGAAAGCCCACGAGAAGGTTCCGGAGAGTTAAAAAGATGTTCCTTTCTTACCCTAATATCTGTTGGGGTTCGGTCATTTTCTTTCCGGGGTATTTATCGACCTTGCGTTCCCTTTTATTTCATTTCATGGCCTTAATGTAACGTTTGTAGTGTAATGGCCTTTTGATTTGATATTTGACTTTTGTCTTTTTGTTTTTGCTTTTCTCTTTTCTTTTTCTAGGGACAAATCTCCCCCTTTTTTTTATGACGGCCTCCTACTAAGATGACGGATATTCTTGGTAATCTATTCTAAGCCTCGTTCCGACATCATGGACTGAGTGTAAAAACAGAATTTTGTTTAAAAAGAATGATTTGCACTTTACACTCTCGGTCAAGCTTTCGGTATTCCTTTGGACTTCACATCTTTTGTTACTCACGAATCAAACGTGTCAGTGTGTGTAGTAATGTGTTTGAATTAAATTATCCAGACTGATAAGGGAATTTGAGTTTCTAAATTTTCTGATTCCACTGGTCTTTGCACCATGCTGATCGACTCTTTAACTTAAGTGTAGTATTTATTAAGATATAGACCGTTCCAGGGGTGAGTTAATTCTTGCCCTTCTGCATTAACTAAACGGTAAGCGTTACCAGGAAAAGCATGTGATACAACATATGGTCCTTCCCAATTGGGTTGGAGTTTAGAACGTGGACCACCAGGTTTTATAAAGATTCTTTTGACAACCATTTCACCAACTTTGAACTTACGTTCAATGACTTTATTTTGATAAAAACGTGTTAATCTATTTTGATATACTCTTGCAAGATTAGCAGCTGACCATCTTTTCTCGTCTAAGAGTTTCAATTGAGCAAGGAGTGATGAACGGTGTTCATCAATAGAAAATTCCTTGTTCAACTGTACTCTTAATGACGGTATAAGGATCTCGTATAGAACTACCGCCTCCATTCCAAATGTTAAGGAATAAGGAGTCTGCCCAGTGGGCGTGCAGATTGAAGTTCGGTAGGCCCATAGAGCCTCAATCAATTTTTCTGGCCATTCTGTAAATTTATTAGACTTGCACGTCTTTTTGATGATTTTTATAAAAGTTTTGTTAGTTGCCTCTGCTTGGCCATTGTCTTGCGGATAATAAGGAGACGAATGATGCAATGCAATTTTGTACATGTTGCAGAGGTCTTTTAGCTCTTGTCACACGAACTGCGGTCCATTGTCGGTGACGATGGTGCTTGGAATTCCAAATATGGTGATGATGTTCTTCATGATGAACTTGCAGACGGTTGATACTTTGACTTCCGTGTACGCTTCAGCTTCCGCCCACTTGGTGAAGTATTCTGTTGCCGTGAGGATGAATGACTTCTGCTTAATGCCGGAATCAGGATTGCTAAGGGGTCCAATGATATCGAAAGCCCACATGGAGAAAGGTCATGGGGAGGAAACAGGGTGGAGTGAAGATGCAGGAGAATTTGTAAGGACTGAGGTTTCGGATTCGGTTTTCGGGGTCGGACCCTGTAGTTCAGGCCCTGATGGGGCTAAGACTTTGTTCTGTTTCGCGTCGAGCGGGCTCGACGCGGTTTAAACGGCGTCCAGCATTGCAGACGCGTTTTAGATTGTGCCACGTGGGTGCCACGTGGGCTGGCTTTGGGCCACGAGAGTACGGCCCTGTCGTGTCGTCTGAACGGCGTCCGCGAGGGACGACGCCTTTTAGACTGCGACCCTGGTTTGTCAGTGTACGGCACCAATCCTGTCGTCTGAACGGCGTCTTGGATGGACGACGCGTTTCAGAGTTCTGTCAGAGCGGCCCGTCATGTCGACTGATAGGCGTCCGTACAGCTCGACGCGTTTTAGCCAGTTTCTGGTTACCCCCACGAACCCTCCTTCCTTTCCCTCATTTCTTCCTTCTCTCTCTCTCTCCTCCCTTCCTCTGGCGATTCCGGCGACGCCTCCTTCCCCTCCCTCTTTTCCTACCACCATTTCATCTCTCCCTCCACTCCATCGACCTCCTAACTCCCACCACTACCACCACCACCTCCTCCGCGGCGTTTTCTCTCCGAACGGCGGCCGACGTCCCGGTGGAGTAACGACGACCTCGGCGGTACCGGCGGCGGCGTGGGGCGAGACGGGTGGGCGGCTTGGAGCTTGGAGGAGTTCAAGTAACCGGTAGGGTGACTATCCCTAGTGCATTTTCGTTTGAAAACAATGTTTTCCAGCATTTGAAGCATGCTTTGGGGTGCTTTTTGGGGTGAAAACGCTAAGTGCATGTATGAGGAATCGGGTGTTCTAATGGGTAGATGGATTCTCCTCCTTCCCCTCTATGTTTTGTGCCTTTTCTACGAATTTTGGGGGAGAAATCCCACCTCGAGGATTGGGGGAAGCAAGGAGAGAACCTGTCTGTCGGGGATAAATGGCGTCGAGGTGAAGCGACGCCTTTTAGAAGGGCGGCGCCCACACACGACGCGATTTAACCCATTAACAGACCATGTTCCCGGACTGATAAGCGTCCAGGGACAGTGACGCCTTTTCAATAGGCGACTGGCGTCGACGACGCGTTTTAGCGAATTTACCTCATTTCCTATCCCTGTTTTCGGTCGTCAAAAGGCGACGAGGGACAGCGACGCCTTTCAAAGGGCGTCTACTTGTGACGACGCGTTTTACGCCAGGTTCTGTGGCCGAGTTTCTGTGAACCAGTTTAGGAGACTTGAATGGCGTCGGCCTTGGGCGACGCGATTCAAGACAAAATCACACTAATTCATGTCATTAAAACATGTTACACTGTTAGACAGTTGTTTAGTTAGTTAAACGCATGCTTTAAATTATACTCTATGGTGATAGATTCATTGTAACCGGATCGTACGCGTGGTGTTGCATGCGACCGTGGACTTCTTATTGTGCTGTGTTTTGAGCTACTGTGGACCTAGAGTGACAGTTGTAGCGCTTTATCACCCTGTGCTGGTGTGGGTGGAGCACAGCGCCGGTGTGGGTGTGGCGGGGTGACGCCTAGTGAGAGAAGGTCACCTGGTGGACCCCGGGGTTAGCTAGTACCGGTGTGGGTGTGGTACCTTTGGAGTGTCACTCGTGCTGAGGGAAGGAGTAACCACCTGAGCCAGTTAGGCCGGAGTAGCTAGAGTGCTATCCGAGGGGTTACTATTTGGTCTCAGCGGGTCGGTGTTTCTCACCTTTGTTCGTGTGGTTGGCGCGTTTTGTCGAGACGTTGGTTGTGGGCCTGGTAGAATGGTTTTAGAGTTATGCATGTTATGTACTTCGAATGCATGTGATTCATATCGAGATTTAGAAGTAGTAATTACTATTGTACTTGTTACTTTACCTTCAGCTATACTTTGTACTTGTGGGTGTGTGAGTGGGCAGTGGGGATCGAAGGATCCCTACTGAGTCTTTTCGTTGAGACTCACCCCTGCGGTTTTCCGGTGAGGACTCCAGGCAGACTTAGCGAGGGGTGTGCTGCTGTGTGTCGCGCGCCGTCAGTTGTTGTTCCGGAGTATGCCCCGACGTAGTTGTTATCTTTATTTCTGGCATGTATGCTTAATTACTTCTTTTCTGTGGAATATGTAATTATTTGCTGTATCGACTCGCATTGTAATAACTTTTAATTCCTGCATTTTCCTTTCAATTCAATGCGATGTGAATGTTTAGCTTAGTTTATTGTTTATTTCCCAGACTTACTTAGATCCTAGTTTGGTTCCAAATTAATGATTCGGTACCCATTTAGTAATCGGATCCCCGATTATAGGGTGGCGGGTCGTTACAGAATTAATCTTATCGGCGTGAAGTTGGCACTTGGCACACCTACCGACATATGCTACACAATCTTCTTCCATGGTTGGCCAATAGAATCCTTGTCTAAGGATTTTCTTTGCTAACATCTGTCCATTAACATGGCCACCACAAATTCCAGCATGAGCTCCTTCCATAACCTTCCAAAGCTCATCTTCATCTAAACATCTTAGAAGAACTCCATCAAAACCTCTTTTGTATAATGCTCCCCCAACTAGAGTGTATGTTTGAGCAACTCTCCTGATAGCTCTTTTCTCCTCAGTTGTGACTTCCTCAGGATATGATTGATCTTCACAATATTTAGCA
The DNA here is from genome assembly GCA_030544215.1 of Zantedeschia hybrid cultivar. Taxonomy (NCBI): domain Eukaryota; kingdom Viridiplantae; phylum Streptophyta; class Magnoliopsida; order Alismatales; family Araceae; genus Zantedeschia; species Zantedeschia hybrid cultivar. The sequence goes on from JARZZO010000009.1 coordinate 12,705,613, forward strand.
ATTTCGTAGTACCACGGCTTCTGTTCATCATCCATCTCTTCTAACAGCTCCATTAACATAATCTCTCTCTTTTCTACAATATCTCCATCTCTGACCTTTTTCAGCAGCTTCTCCTTAGTTCTAAGGAATGAAGGGTCTTTCACGGCGGGTGAAAGACGCCTATGAACGATGATTGATTCGGATTGTCTGCTGATTGGAAAATTAAGAGAAGATGCAAATGAGGCTAGAGCGTCAGCTAAGATGTTATGATTCCTAAGAACATAGACGAAGATCAATTTTGTGAAAAGCTTTGCATAAGCAGAAGTGAGTTCTTGATAAGACTTGAGATTGGGATCAGGAGTTCGATATTTGGTTAACACTTGGCGAAGAATCAATTGGCTATCACATACAATTCTGAGTTTGGTGGCACCATGGAGATGGGTAGCCTCGAGACCAGCAAGGAGTGCCTCGTATTCAGCTATATTGTTAGTGACTAGAAAGTCAAGCTGAAAGGCTTGTGGAATGGTGACACCTTCAGGTGATAACAGAATAATGCCGATACCCTTTCTATGGGAATTCAGAGCTCCGTCAAAATGTAGAGTCCACATATCATCTTTGATTTGGTCTATGAACATCAGTTCCTCATCCAGAAACTCCGATCGGACTGGATCAAAACGAGAAAGAGGGTGATGAGAGAGATGGTCTGCTTTGGCATAGCCTTTGATCGCTTTCTATTGAATGTCAGTGATATCGAATTGAGAGAGAAAGCTTTGCCATCGTGCTAATCTATCAGTAAGGACAGATTTCTCAAAGAGAAACTTGATCGGATTCATCCTAGCAATGAGATGGACTTCATGGGCTAGAAAGTAATGCTTCAATTTCTGAACAACCCAGACCAATGCTGCACATGTTTTCTCCATCACTGTGTATCTTTGTTCAGCGGGGTTGAGAAGTTTAGTGAGATAGTAGGCTGCCTTATCCTTTCCTTCTTCATCCTCTTGTGCTAAGACAGCCCCCACTGCATCATCCATGACAAAAATGTATAGTATCAATGGTTTGCTCGGAGATGGTGGTCTCAAAACAGGAGGACTTGCCAAATAATTCTTTAATCCATCGAATGCCTCCTGACACTTATTGTCACAATTGAATTTGACTCTCGGCTTGGTAAGCTCGTACAACGGCTTACACTTTTTTGAGTGTTGGGAGACAAAATGGCAAATAAATTGCAACCTCCCGATCAATCCTCTTAACTCTTTCAAGTTCTTGGGAGGTGGCATTTCTCGAATAGCCTTTGCCTTGTTGGGATCAATCTCAATTCTCCGTTTACTGACAATGAATCCAAGTAATTTCCCTGAAGATACCCCAAATACTCATTTCTTAGGGTTCATTTTTAATTGATATTCTCTTGATCTTTCTAATACTCTTGCCAAAACTTTGGCATGCTCAGCCTTAGTCTTAGATTTCACTAACAAGTCATCCACATACACTTCTAGATCGATATGCATCATGTCGTGAAATATTGCCATCATAGCCCTCTGATAAGTGGCTCCAGCGTTCCTTAATCCAAAAGGCATGACGACATAGCAATATGTCCCCCAAGGTGTAGTGAATGATGTCTTTTCTTGATCTTCTTCTGCCAATTTGATCTGATTGTATCCTGAAAATCCATCCATAAATGATAAAGTTTCATAGCCAGCAGTATTATCGATGAATACATCAATGTGAGGCAATGGAAAATCATCCTTAGGACACGCCCGGTTCAAATCTAGGAAGTCAATACAGATTCTGACATTTCCATCTTTCTTCATAACTGGGACTATGTTGGCCATCCATTGTGGATAGAGAACAACTCTAATAAATTTGGCTTTATGTAACTTATCAACCTCTTCCTTCATCTACTAGGCCATTTGTGGGTGGAATCGTCTTAACTTCTGCTTAACCGGGCTAGCTCCATCCTTTAATGTCAACCTGTGTTCCACTAGTGATGAGTCTAACCCTGGCATATCCTCATAACTCCAGGCGAAAGTGTCCTTATAATCCTTAAGAAATTGTACCATTGCCTTCTCATCCATTTCAGAAAGATTCTTGCTAACGAGGACAACCTTAGGTTCGTCTTCAGTCCCTAGATTGATTTCTTTGGTGGGCTCTTCTACGGCAACTGAGGGTTCATCGAATCTTTTCACTCCACTAGTATATGCCTCAGCCGCGTCCTCATCAGCTTCCTCATCTTCAACAATGGGGTCTTTTTCGTGTATCAATTCATACACCCCATATCCATCATTAGCTGACTCATCATCTACACAATCTTCTGGCATCTGAATAGGATTCTCTAATAGCTGAGGGATCATAGAGCAAGAAAGGCATTTAAATGCTAAATCCTGGAGGTATCTATCTGGAATTTGTTTACCCTTAGATTTTCTAGACTTCCTAACCTGACTAACTTGCCTAGAACTAGACTGCCTAACTTCGCTAGACTCCCTATCCTGACCTAATGAGGACGAAGCAGAATCAAAATTATGGGATACATGCGGAAATACAGTAGAATCCTCCAGAGGGGAGGGGCAGAGTAGATCTAGAAGAGAATCTTGACCGAAAGACCCGCGCGATGGGGTACAATTGGACAAGTAGGAAGTTTCCTCAATGAGGATCTGGGAGAAATTTGTTGCCAAATTGGCGTTTTTTTTTATAGAAAAGATAAATTAATCATAAAACAAGAATGAAAGTGAATAGGAGGAGAATGGGATGGAGGAAGCGGCACCAAGGCTAAAGGATTGAGGGGATCATACAGTAGTATGTCTCAGATTAAATCATAAATCCTCTCTAGATCGAGAGGAGGTTGAGAGATGAAGTCCCGTGGGGACAGGGTGATCATGACGGGCGGAGCCCGCGGAATATCTTCAGTAATGACCCGCGACCAAGTCAAGGTGAGAAGCAGAGTGCGGAATAAGGTATGGAGTGTGAAAATGTGAGAGGGATAAGTCCCCCTCCAAAGAAGATCCGTGGTGTAACCAGCTTCGTAGGGGTCATCTGGCTCCCTTTCATCTGTTTCCTCATACAGCAGAATTCTTTTATCAAAAATGGCACCAGGCCTTTCAATCAGTTCATCTATTTGTGGCGGCCACTTAGGTTCTGAGGGATCAAGAAATAGTCTATTCAATGCAATATACAGATCCCTTAAGTCAAACCATCTGTACCATTCACACTCAGGGTCTTGGAACTTCCTCCTTTTCATTGGCCGCAGAACCTCCAAGGACTGGTACGTTAGCAATTCTGAACAATGTCTGGCCAGGTCTCTTCCATATATGTCATGGAGATCAAAACAAGAAGTAATTACCACTGTGTTGTCATGACTGATCACGGGCCCCTTGACAAAATATGTGTATAGATTCCATGTTAAGGGGTCCCGACCTTCTTTGCATGGCGTAGACATTGTCTCCCACACCTTCTGGCCGTCTTCATTTTCTTCCTGCTGAGTAATGTCATGCTTCACTTTTCTTGGCCTATAGCCCATGCCATTTCCAGGTGTCCTTCGGTTGTCCTTGATGGGCGTGGTTCTGCCTTGTAATTGTGTGCCTAGGCCCTTTCCAGGCTGATAACCACCCTTCATCATTATTTTCCAACCAGGGGTACTCATGCACTTCCCCCATTTTATGGCATCTAGTGGATAAGAAGTAAGAGTGGCGGCTTTTAAAGGATCAGCCACCGGACGGTAGGCCTGTAATACCGACAGAAAAGGTTGTCGGCCAAGTGAAGAAGTTGGCTTGATATTCAAGGAGTGAGCAACGGCAAGGATCGGCATGCTCGTAACTTTAATGATTCGTCCTTTGTAAGGAAATTTGAGGCACTGATGATTTGTGGAGGGAATCGCCTCAAGGGTTTTAATATAAGGACGACCCAAAATAGCATTCAAGGAAGGATCGATTTCCAAAATGTGAAATTTGACCTCGGCATGACATACAGGGCCTAACTCTACTTTTAAATAGAGCATTCCCAGAGGGGAACGAGTGGAGTTATTATAAGTTGTTACAGAGATAGGGATAGACAACCATTTTTCTTTGGGTACACTACATAATTCAAGGGTCTTCGGAGGCAGGACATTAATTGAAGCCCCCGTGTCGACCAGACATGCATTTATGGCCTTCTTGCAGATATTGACCGTAATACTTAGAGTCGTGCTCCTAGATGCTGGTGGTGCTAGTTCTGAGGCATGAAATAAGATGGAGTGATGATCCCCCTGAGGAACTAGTAGTGCGGCGATCGTCTCTACCAGCATGTCTTCGTTGGCTATCACTTTTTGTAGATACTCCATCAGAGCCTCCTGACGGGTCTTCGATCTCTTTATCAATTCAAGCATAGAGATTCGTGCCGGTATTCTGTCAAGATGTTTCAACAGGTCATATTGAGTGCCTGGTACACTCTCATCGTTATGTGCTTCCTCCGGCGGCTGTGATGGGCCGTCTCTGACTGTTGATTGAGGAAAGACCTTATTGAAGATCCTCCCACTCCGGAGTACATGTTCTTCAGTTGTGGAAGGGCCGGGTGATAACTTGAGCACCGCAGGGTTAGTGGATGGTGTAGATGGTGTGCAGGGTTGGTATACGGGTGATGGCGTGAGGTTAGTTGGTGGTGGCATGGTACGGATGAGGGGCTTAGATGGTTGGATGGTGGAAGGGTAATTGGTCGGTGCGGATGAAGTGGGGAATGGCACGCGGAGTAGAGGTTTAAATGGTTGTATGGTATCTGGGTAAGTGGTGGTGGTAGTGGGTGATGTGGGAAACGGTATGCGGAGTAGTGGTCTAGATGACATGAGGGGTGCGTAATTAGCTTGCGGGGTGTTGTTTAATGGAGGCGTAGTGGCGTGGGGGGTAATGGGTTTAAGGAAAGCGGGCGGTTGTGATGGGTTAATGGGTTTAAGGAAAGTGGGCGGTGGTGATGGGTTAATGGGTGCGGGTGAGTAATATGCGTGTGTTGGTATAGGCGTGATGGTAACAGGTTGTAGTTTAGGTATATGGAGGGTGCGACGTGGTGGTTGCTCAGCGGTGCTCGGAGTGTGACCCGTTGCATAAATAGAGGAAGAGTCCTCTATCTTCCACTGTTGCCCTCGGTTAGCCTCAGACCGGCTATTTGTTAAAATGGGGACAACTTGATTCTGGTTCTGGTGCTCCGGGAGTGGGTTCTGCACTATTCCCATGTTTGGCGGTGCCACTGCTTGTGTCGGCGCTCTTGGTTGTTGTTGTTGTTGTGGTCTTCTTGCCTTCAAGGCGGATATATACTTCTTCATTTCTTCCCAATCAATGCCTCCCTGCTCGTTGAGATAATGGATATAATCTCGGAATTGGAAGCATGTATCTATGGTGTGTCCAGGTTGTCGGTGGAAATAACAATACCTCGAAGTGTCGACATTTTCGGGTCAAACTGTTTTTTCTCTTGGCAAAACTAAGGCATTGGCTGCCATTAAAGCACTGAAGATATCTGATAAGGACTCTGGAAGGATTGGATATTCTACCCTTTTCGGGCCTGGAGGCTTTCTCTGCTGGTTATAATCAGTAGGGGGAGGCACATTGTGGTATGCCGGCAGTGCGCGCGGCTGGTATTGCTGCTGTTGTGGAGGATAATACTATAATTGCCATTATGGCTGCTGCTGTGGTTGCTGGTTCGGCTGCTGAGGCCACTGATACTGAGGCTGCTGATACTGTGGGTTCGGCTGCTGCTGTTTGTAACCCTGCTAGTTTGGCTGTTGTGGCCACTGGTACTGTGGTTGCTGATTCCTCACAAATTGGGGCGGACTATTGTTCATGGTACTAATCTGCTCATGGGAGAGCGTGCCCTCAGTAGTTGGACCCTGTGAGTGCTCAAATTGGGTGTGTGATTATCATGAAAAATTATGTTGATTATGTGACAAATAAGACCTATTAAAAACTAAGTGAATGTGATCGCCAGAAACTTTTAACTAAAAAGTTCCAAAAGAAAAGATTGATCGCCTACCTGTTTTGGAATTGGGAGATTCTTGAGTCCTTGATTCCCCTCCTTCATCCGGCTGAAGAAAGAGAACCCTTTTGACTTTGTTCTTGCTTTGGCTGCTTATTGGACTTTGAGGATCATCCAGATTCCTTGTTGTTGATTCTCTCCTCTTGATCTCCTTTTGTACCTTGCAAGTAAGTGGAAAGAAAAAGAGAGGGAAAAACAATAAGAACTCAAATAAATGCAGTATCTATTCCAGTAGAAATTTTAATCATGTAACTTGAACAAATGAACTCACTTGTTTGATGGTCTTTTAAACCCCTTAAAGCATTGATTGAAAAATAATGCTAGTGAGTGTGTGTTGCATGGAGTGATGTGATGAATGAGATTTTGAACTAATATGACGATGAATGATTAAGAACTGAGTTGGATGGCTCCTAGAAAGCCTTAGTCTTGAAACGACGAAGAATAGATGAAGACTCCTGGAAGCAGTAGCACATCGATCCTTCAGCGTTTGGACGTCGTCTCCTTCTTGAATCACTCAGAATTATCACTAACCTTTCAAAAATTATCACTCTTATCACTCTCAATAATTATCACTTTAATCACTTATCATCACTAACTTTTCAATGACCAAGGGATTATGTATTTATAGGCTTTACATCCGCGGATTAACATGAAAGAATTTGAAGTTTATCTAGCTAACAAACAGATAAACATAGATTAATTCATCTTTATCTATAATTATCTAAAATGCGTCGCCCATGGGAAACGTTTTTTAGACTAATTAAGATAAGGATAAACATCCGAAAAAAGAGACAGAAACATCTTAGGAGACCTAAATGGCGTCGTGCTTGGCATACGTCTTTTATCTAATTAATCAATTAATTAAAATTCAAACTTAAATGTCAAAATATGAATAAAATCTAAATGGCGTCTACACATGTCGACGTCTTTTAGAATTTTTCATTTTTGATTAAAATTTGAGTTAAAATCAATTTAATTAATTAACTTAAATTATGTGTGTCTGACCCGATACTATTTAGACAATTAATCCAAAAAGATCAATAAAAAATTAACTAATGATTAAATATCATACCATTCTAAGGCATTATTATATTATATAAAATTTACTCAAAATGATGTCAAAATTAACGTGTCTACAGCTACCTCACCTTGGCATCGTCTTTGCAAGGGAGTGAAATGAAATGGAATGTATTGAAAAGGTGATGCCAAGGTGTGATGAGACACGCTCTTAACATCACATGATTGGAATTTTTCTCAAAATCATTAATGAAGATAACTCAAGGAGATCAATAGAATCAATTCTGTCTGGATGAGGTAGACAAAGAAATAAAATAAGGTCGATCAACCTCCACGGATTGAGAAGTACCCCAGGTCATAGACACTGCAGGTTTCATCATGGGGAGCGATTGCCAGCCAATATGGACGTGATGCAGCCATGATGGATCTTAAAAGAAAACAAGAAATAAAGAGTCCAAGAAAGGATAGAATTCCAAGGATATCTTCAAGCGAACCTCAAAGATAATCAAGATACTCAATTCAAAATGGAATATTTCATATCATGTTTGAATTATTTGATCAATAGTCTGAAACTTAATCAATAATTAATTTTTATCACAATGATTTCAAAGTCCTATATGATAAATACTGGGCTAAAAGAAAAATATAAAGTTAAATAAAATATAAATTAATCAAGGATAATATTGTTAAATTGTCATTAATGAGTCAAGATACCAATTTTTGCAATTCAGTGTTAAGCCGAAGCTCGTTTATCCACGCACCGTTTCACAAAAACGGAACCATCGTCCTCACTAATTAACAATTAAACGACATATCCGTGCGATTAAGAATTTTCTGGAATTATCACAGTTTTTGTTGTAGGGGAACTCAAATTCCAGTTTCTTCGAAACCACAAGGTCCTTGATATAATCAAATAAATATTTAACATATAGTAATGCTAATGCAAACTTAATCACATGAAAGAATACAAGGGATAGAGATAACTGTCTTTTTAGCTACGGTCGGGACTCATAAACTCCCACAGTGAGATCTTCTTGATATTTTTCAGCTTCATTTGAATTTTTCTGAATTTCCTGCACTCAAAAATTCATCAGTAACTTCAAGCAAGTGTTTAATTAAGCATCAAAATATGGATAAACATTGAATTTCGGATAAATAACAGAAAATCCTGAAACGCGTCGTGTCGCGCCGACGCCATTAATCCAGATAAAACACGTCGCTGTTCAACGACGCCTTTTCAATCGCAGAAACAGGTTCTAGTTGATCTCTTCTCGGATTCCAACTCTTCCCATGCTTATCCCTTCTCCAATCCGGAAAAGCCTTTCTAAAATCACAATTCTCTCTATATAAACCTCATTAACTTGTATCAAGGCAATCCTAACACAATCTAGAGATTGAAGCAAGGGATTTTCTTCAAAGTTCAAAGATTTTCAAGGTTTTCAAGGCTTCAAGAAGGAAAACTCAAAAACAAGATGGATTCTTCAAGCAAGCGGGTGAAGAAGACGCTAGAGAAGCTTTCCGATGTGAAAAATCATCTAAGTGGAAGAGATCCTAACATCCAAGTAAGTTGAATTATCTTTTCTTTCAATCCTTCTTCAATTTCATGTTCTTCATATTCTTCAAGTTATTCATTGTAATTCTTCCTTCTATTTTCTAGGCATATCCTTTGTTTTCCGGTCCAGGAAAATTCACCTCTCTCCCTTGGATTCGCAAGCTTACTAAAAGTACCACTATTTCCATGCAATCCTTTATTTCCAAGTGGAATATCCAAGGTCTAGTAGTCCATGCGAAGCATTACAAGAGTCCAAACGTAGATTGGACAGCTATGGGTGCTTTGATTGAGTTATGGCATCCTCAAACCTATACCTTCCTTTTTCCTAAATTTGAATGCACTATTCTTCTAGAGGAAGTTGACCTCTTATTGGGCCTTCCTAAAATCAAGTTGTATGGTGACAATGAATTGATCCAAAATAAGATGACTTTGATGAGGGAAAAGATCACCGGTCAACAATTGTTGATGAAGACCATGAAGGACCTAACAGAAGTTAAAGGGTGCCTTACCAAGAAAGGAATCAACCTTGCTAAGCTTGCAGAGTGGACTTTGTCCGAGATTGAAGATCTTAGAGAGGATGACACTGAGAACGTGATGAAAGCTTTCACCACGCGCCTAGCCGGAGCTTTGTTCTTTCCTGCTCAAGATAACATACTAGAAGATGATCAAGTCAGTGCAATCTGCGAGATCTTTGAGGGAATACATATTGGCACTGCGATCCTAGCTTATCTTTACAGTGGGCTCTCTGCAGCGTCCACAGGTCAACCTCCTGATAAAGTGTTAAATTGATCATTTAAGGGCAATCATATGCATCATACTCATGTTTTTATCTGCAAAATAACATTAAATGATAGATAATTGTGTAACAAGTCCAACGGTACCAATTTCGTCAAATTCTGACTTAAAAACATCGTCATTTCATGTGATTAAAGGAGTATAGCGTATTTGCGGTTTTTCGACAAAATCAAGACGAAATAAATAAATATGATGATATTTTTATGATAATGCGCTAATTTATATTTATTTTATGTGAACATGACATGTCGATGATGCAGTGCAGCTGGTGGAGTTTTCGAAAATTTGGGGGAGGTCTAGTGTTCGGATTTCAACTAAAGCAGGGGTAAAAATGCAATTTGATTCCTTCCTTCGCTGGAGTTTCCCAAAACCCACTATTTCCTTCCTTCTCTCCAATTTCCCAAACCGCAGTCCTACTTCTTCTCCAGTTTCCTTCCCACGCCTTTCCTCCTCTCTATAATAATTTCCTTCCCGCAGCAACCTCTCCCCGTTTTTTCCTCCTTTCCCAACTCTTTCTCTCAGCCCTCCTCCTCTCTTTCCAGCTCTTCTTTTCCGAATTCTATTCCTCTCCGTTTTCTCCTTCTCCCGTAGCCTCTCAACCCCGCACCTCTTCCTCCTCTCAAACTCCCTCTCTCTCTCTCTTATATTTCCTCTCCCTCTCTCCGGTTTCCCAGCCTCTCTCAGCCGCTCTCTTCTCCTCCGTCTCTCTCTATCTTTTCTCTCCCGTAGCCTTCCTCTCTCGCAGAGTTTCTTTCTCTCTGTCGTCTCTCCCCCACGCTCTCTCGATTTCTCCCAGCACCTCCTGCAAGCGGCTGCACCTCCACGTCCGCTTGAAGCCACCGACGACATGCATGCACAACAGCTCCTCCAACCCGGCCAACACCAACACCAGCAGCTAGGTCTCCAAGCACGTCCAAGCTCCTCTCCTACCCTCCACCAGCGCACCAGCAACAGCAGCTCCGCGCCTGCGGTGAAGCCCTTCCCCACGCACACCCAGCAGCAGCTTCACGGCTTCCACCAGCAGCAAGGCCATCCTTGCATGCAACGCACCAACCTGGTAAAGCCGGCAAGACCTGGAGCTGCACCTTCTTCCTCTCCTCCACGCTGCCAGCAACAGCAGCTGCTTCTTTCAGCACCAGCCGGCAGCCTCCTCCAGCATCCTGCACACGCCAACCTGCAAGCTTCTCCATCACTCCTTCTTCCAGCGCCGGCTCCAGCAGCCACGTCGCATGCATGCAACTACCCAAGCTCCGGCAGATCCTGCACGAACCGACGGCAAGTTCCAGCTTGAAGCCAGCAGCCCTGCACCTCTTCCAGCAGCTGTCCCAGCTCCACAACAAGCCACCTGCTTCCTCCAGTGTATGCAGCAGAAGCTCCACGTTTCTCTTCACAGCAACCTGCAGCAGCCACGTCCCAAGTAATACCTCCATGCAGCCGGCAACCCACTCCAATTTTGTGTTGTTCTTGGTTATTTAATTAGGGGTAGTGTTGGTATTGTTTAATTAGGTAGTGGTTATTTAATTAGGGTTAATTCTTGATTAGTTGTTGTTTTAATTAATTATTAGTTGTTTAATTAGGTTATTTGATTCATGATAATTAATGATTTATACCTTTAAACAATAGTTTGTCTTTGATGTTATAATTTTCTTTGTCGTGCTTATTTTCCATATATGTTTGTATTTAATTTTTGAAAAAAAAAAAATATTTGTTTAATTAAAGTAATTATATTTTTAAGTAGCATTAGTTAATTGAGTTTTAGCTTAATTAAGTAATTAGTTATTCAAATTCTCATCTGTTTTTAGATAACTATATTCCAAAATTTTCAAAGTTAAAATCTTAACTCCCTGTGGATCGACTCGGACTCACCGCTATTAATTTCCAAAATTTGATTTGTGTGAGCCGGATAAATTTAGATTGAACGTTTTCATGAGTGTTTAACGACGGACAATTCGGAACGATCACCTCCCTATGGTTGCATGCTACTCTTTGCTCTATGGGTCGAGTTGCACTTCAAATTTGAATATAACACGAGGAATTCTGCAAGACCATCTCAAATATATCAGAATAGCCCGATCTTCCATATCTCCAACATTGTGAAATTCAATGAGAAGATGATCAATCGAGTGCCAAAACTCAAGACTCGAGCTGACTGGACAGATTATCTGAGAAGAATGTCATCAAATGGGTTCGACTCTTCACCTCTTGCTCTTGTAGGAAAGCCCATTCGAGTACGCTGTGCAGCGGGTGCAGAGCTTAAATTGATCGGTGCTACTGAGTTCGTGCTGTACAATCCTCATCGTTGCTTTACTCAACTCAGCTTGCCTCGCTATGAATTCCCTGAATTTTCTCATACATCTCCAATTAAGAAGCGTGCCTTGGAATCCGATGAAGATTATGAAGCTACTGAACTTATAGTCACTTTGTGGAATATTAGCTTCAATCATCGTGTAAAATCCTCTCGAGAAACATATAGAGGATTATCTGTTCCATATATATTGAGGCTTCAGGAATTTCTTCCTTGAATGTTCTCTTTTCTTTTCTTTTCATTATGTAATAAAGAATTCATTTCAATAAAGAATTGTTCCTTTATGTCTTGAAATCCTTCATCAATCTCCTGTGACTTTTCCATGATTTTTCCTTAAGTAAAAACTTGATTTTTCCTTAAAATATAGCAATTCAGGTTTACTTTAATGCAAAATGCGTCCACTCATGAAGACGCCTTTAAACTATAATTCATTTTCCAAAAATCAGAGATTAATCCTTAAATTCCTTAATTACCCTTAAAACGCGTCCACATGTGTAGACGTCATTTAATTCTCTCTCTTGATTTTCTCCATAATTCCGCCATTAATTCTATGATTAATCCACTGAAACGCGTCGTGCTGTGTAGACGCGTTTAATCATCATGCCTTGTACTGTTCTGAACAGAATTGGCGGTTTAAACTGAAACGCGTTGCTCTGTAAAGACGCCTCTTACTTAATTTCAAACACCTGGCTTGCCGCCTCAGTTTATGCGCCCTGAATGGCGTCGTTGTACCCCGACGCGTTTCAATCTGCCCTAACAGAACCCGCGTAAGCCTCCTTTCTTCCTCATTCTCCCCAAGTTTCACTTCTCTCCACCGTCTCCGGCGACTCTCCTTCCCTTCTCCGGCGATCTCCACCATCTCCCGCTTCTCCGGCAATCTCCACCATTGGCGATCACCGGCATCCTCCTCTTCTTCATCACCTTTCTTTCTTTCCGGCTCTCTCTAACTCCCTCTCAAGCCTTCTCTTCTCAAGTTTTTCTTCCTTAGTCATGGAACCCGGCGAAGGATCAAGGGGAAAACGCCGCTGCGCCGTGCGCGTGGTGAGGAGGGAGGAGCACGAGGCGGCTCTCCTTGAAGAAGCCATGGCCTTAGAGGCGGTGGCCGCCATCCTCGAAGAAGAAATTGCCCCACCGGCGGCAGTCGAAGGAGAAGAAGAAGAGGAGGAGGCCTTCCACTTGGTAAGCTTCCTGTGGGATTGGATTTTTTTGATTTAATGGAATGAGGGAAAGAGGAGGAAAGGGGTTCTTTTGAAGAACCCGAAATTGGTCTTGAATGACGTCCAGACCAGGTGACGCCTTTCAAAGGGCGTCGCCATGGTCCGACGCCATTCAAACATAAATTGAATTTTTAAATATGACAGAAATGGGTTTAAATGGCATCAAGGATGGTGGACGCCTTTCAATGGGCGTCCACATATCTCGACGCCTTTTAAACAAAATATCTCATTGATTAATTAAGTTCATTAACTGATGAAATCTTCTTGTTTTCATTTGCAGGGAACGATGAGGGCTCGTATCTCCTGGGACCTAGTTGTAGGGGCATACCGGGGACTCCCGGACTTCTAGAAGGCGCGCCTGCGCCAGATGGGGTTCGGCGTGATTCTCAAGATTGAGCCATTTTGGCTCGATTTGGTCCTCCTGCAGGCACTGCGGGAGAGGTGGCATGCGGAAAGCAGGGCTTTCCTAATGCCTTGGGGCCACATGGTCTCAACTATAGAGGATGTGGCCAGGATCACTGGCCTGAGGGTAGAGGGCCAACCAGTGAGCATGGTGACTTACCCCAATTACCGAGGGTTGGCAGAGGCCCTACTAGGGATAGCGGTATCTACCCTAGATAGGGAGTCTAAGACAGTGCCTAGGGTAGAAGTGGAGGCAGCCTTAGGACTAGTTGAGCGCCGGCGTCGGTCAGACGAAACCCAGGAGGAATTCAGGGATAGGTTAGCTGAATCATCTTCCTCCGTATACTGTAGTGACCCTGATGAGGTAGATAGGCAGTTGAGAGTCTTCCTAGTTTTCTTCTACGGTCGGTTGACCATATCCATTGTAGGTTTCTTTATTTGCTAGATGACTTAGATAGCTTACATGAGTATGCATGGGGTGCGGCCCTCCTGGCCCACCTGTTCGCAGACTTGTCTGTGGTCACGCCTGACCGTGAGACCACCATCAGCGGCTTCTTGTCGTTTCTCCAGGTATTAAATTGTCTTAATTACTTATTCATGATATGAAATGTAATGAAATGATTTTTCTAATTTATATGTTCATGTATGCAGGTTTGGAGTTACCACTACTTCCCGCTTGGCCGAGCAAGGATAGTGAAACCTGGTGCCATCCCGTTGGCCTGCCGCTGGCAGTCGATTGTGGATACGGCACCACAGCACCACCAGCTAACGGCCCTCTGCCGTCAGTTTCTCGACTACCCGGAGCTCCTGGTGAGTTTTAATTTGTTCAATTTTGTTTAATAAATGCAATCTTTCATTTCACTAAATGCAAGTTATTTATATGAATACATCTAACCTGTATGCAGGTGATCTGGCGCCCTTATATGGGCATGGGTGAGAAGGGCCAGCCGTGGGTGACAGCTGGCCGGAGGAGGTTCGGCAGGCAGATGTGGCTACATTGCCTGAACGAGATCGAGCCCCTCCGCCTCCGGCTCGTGATGAGGACCCTAGGCCTCCACAATGAGTGGATTGAAGAGGAGGTCCCGGAGGGTGTCGGGAGGAGCATGAGGGGCAAGCAGGCCCTCACAGATTGGCGTGCCAAGTTCCCGGAGCAATACGAGGACTGGCACCGCCGCGGCGTCCGAGTGGAGTCCCGTGCGGAGAGCAGCGAGGCCTATCTCCAGCAATACCGGGCCCACTACGCCGATCAGCTACGACTCCTCCGACCACTCAATGTAAGTATGATTTATGCATCTTTCAATTTATGATTATCTTAATTTATATCTGTGGATGAATGTGTGTATGTGTAGTATACAGGATGCGCGAGATGCGGTCATCATCGACCTCCGGGCCCGCCTACATGATGCGGAGGCCTAGCTGGAGCAGGTCCAGAAAGAGCTATTTGACCTGGTATGTATGCATGCAAATGAATGTTTCAATTAATTAATTTGTTTTGACAATTAGCCACTGACGGTTGTCTTTTAGTGCAGCGAGCCGTCTACACCCAGGCGACTCCCCCTACCTATGGAGCTTCATCGTCTACCTACTCGGTCGCTCACGAAGCTGCCTTGGCCGATCTCCAGGGCCAGCTCGCCTCCGCCATCCATCAGGCTTCTCTCGCAGAGGAGGACCGTGCCGCTCGAGTAAGTTTCATCCTTTCCCTTTCTTCTTCTGAATTTGATTTTGATCGCATGATTGCCTTAGACTAACAATATCTTCTCCTACAGGTTGCTGAGCTTCAGGAGGCCCTTCAGAGGGCGGAAGCGGAGCTGGAGCATTCTCGTGCAGCGGCTGCTCGTGCCGAGGCCGATGATGCACATATCAGAGCCTTGGAGGAGCAGTTGGCACGCCTCTCCAGCGACGATCTTCCTCGTGGGCTGACACGCCTCCAGATCCGTCTGGAAATGCTTACCGAGGACAGAGAGCGGGAGCGGAAGCAAGTCGATGCTGAGGTGACTTCCCTTCGGGTCCAGCTTGGTGTTGCGGAGCATAAGCGACGCAGTGTGGAGGAGCATTACCGACGTGCCCGCCAGCGAGCGCAGGAAAGAGGGCACGGGAGTGCGTTCACCACGAGCGTGGCCATATCATCGGGCCAGGCTGGTCCGAGTCTGATGGGACCACTACCTCCGCCCAGTCGGGGACCGGCACCGGATGCTCCTGATGAGGCTCAGAGCCAGTTTGATGAAGGAGCCAGGGAGAGTCAGCCTTGAGGGCTTCATATCATGTACCTTTTTTTTCTTTTTGTGTATCATGTACAAAACACTTTTTGATATATGTATGAAACTTTTGCCTTCTTTCGTGCCTTGCGTGTTTGTCCTGTGTCCTGTATATTACTTAACAAATAGGTTAAGTATCTATTTAGGCTTAGCTCCTTGCCTGGTCAAGTGAATGATCGATCAATCTTTTTCTTAGTAGAAGGGTCAAGGGGCATAACCTTTATTAACAAAGGTAACATGAATAATCAAACTGTAAGCAAAAATACAACATATAAGCAGATAGATACTCACTGAAAATAAAAGGAATGAAACACACTAGATGCGATAAGCATATGCTAATTGAAATATTTTTGTTGTTTTGAAATATTCATTTTTGTTTAGGTTTTGGAACATATATATTTTTTTAGATTTTGAAATATCTATTTTTTTTTATTTGAGATATGTGTTTTTTTTTATTTTGAAATATGTACGTCTTTTTGGATTTTGAAATATGTATTTTTTGGATTTTTTTTTTTTTTTAAAATATGGTGCAAACTAAAAGACCAGCATAGTACTCAGATCAAAATATCATATTCATTTATTAACTTAATTCCCAAATTGTTCTTCAATAATCTAACTTAGACCCATCATGTTTGAACTTGTGTTTTCATTCGTGATCCCATTTGATGATTTGATCCTCAGTCAATCTAGGCCATTCCTTAAGCTTGGAGTACGCGTCTTCAGAAAGAAAGGAAGAATTACTTTAGAAAGCCCACGAGAAGGTTTCGGAGACCTAAAAAGATGTTCCTTTCTTACCCTAATATATGTTGGGGTTCGGTCATTTTCTTTTCGGGGTATTTATCGACTTTGCGTTCCCTTTTATTTCATTTCATGGCCTTGATGTAACGTTTGTAGTGTAATGGCCTTTTGATTTGACATTTGGCTTTTGCCTTTTGCTTTTGCTTTTCTTTTCTTTTTCTTGGGACGGATCTCCTCCTTTTTTTTTCTGACGGCCTCCTACTAAGATGGCGGGTATTCTTGGTAGTCTATTCTAAGCCTCGTTCTGACATCGTGGGCTGAGTGTAAAAACATAATTTTGTTTGAAAAGAATGATTTGCACTTTACACTTTCAGTCAAGCTTTCGGTATTCCTTAGGACTTGGCATCTCTTGTTACTCACGAATCAAACGTGTCAGTGTGTGTAGTAATGTGTTTAAATTAAATTATCCAGACTGATAAGGGAATTTGAGTTTCTAAATTTTCTGATTCCACTGGTCTTTGCACCATGCTGATCGACTCTTTAACCTAAGGGTAGTGTTTCTTAAGATACAGACCATTCCAAGGGTGAGTTAACTCTTGCCCTTCTGCATTAACTAGACGGTAAGCGTTACCAGGAAAAGCATGTGATACAACATAAGGTCCTTCCCAATTGGGTTGGAACTTAGAACGCGGACCACCAGGTTTTACAAAGATTCTTTTGACGACCATTTCACCAACTTTGAACTTACGTTCGATGACTTTTGTTTGATGAAAACGTGCTAATCTATTTTGATAAACTCTTGCATGATTAGCAGCTGACCATCTTTTCTCGTCTAAGAGTTCTAATTGAGCAAGAAGTGCTGAACGGTGTTTATCAATAGAAAATTCCTTATTCAATTATACTATTAATGACGGTATAAGGATCTCGTATAGAACTACCGCCTCCATTCCAAATGTTAAGGAATAAGGAGTCTGCCCAGTGGGCGTGCGGATTGAAGTTCAGTAGGCCCACAGAGCCTTAATCAATTTTCTGGCCAGTCTGTGAATTTATTAGACGTGCACGTCTTTTTGATGATTTTTATCAAAGTCTTGTTAGTTGCATCTGTTTGGCCATTGCCTTGCGGATAATAAGGAGACGAATGATGCAATGCAATTTTGTACATGTTGCAGAGGTCTTTCAGCTCTTGTGACACGAACTGGGGTCCATTGTCGGTGACGATGGTGCTTGGAATTCCAAATCTGGTGATGATGTTCTTCATGATGAACTTGCAGACGGTTGATGCTTTGACTTCCGTATATGCTTCAGCTTCTGCCCACGTGGTGAAGTATTCTGTTGCCATGAGGATGAAGGACTTCTGCTTAATGTCGGAATCAGGATTACCAAGGGGTCCAATGATATCGAAAGCCCACATGGAGAAAGGCCATGGGGAGAAAACAGGATGGAGTGGAGATGGAGGATAATGGATTTTATCGGCGTGAAGTTGGCACTTAGCAGACCTACGGACATATCCTACACAATCTTCTTCCATGGTTGGCCAATAGAATCCTTATCTAAGGATTTTCTTTACTAACATCTATCCATTAACATGGCCACCACAAACTCCAGCATGAGCTCCTTCCATAACCTTCCAAAGCTCATCTTCGTCTAAACATCTTAGAAGAACTCCATCAAAACCACTTTTGTATAATGCTCCTCCAACTATGGTGTATCTTTGAGCAACTCTCCTGATAGCCCTTTTCTCCTCGGTTGTGGCTTCCTCAGGATATGATTGATCTTCACAATATTTAACAATTTCGTAGTACCATAGTTTTTACTCATCATCCATCTCTTCTAACAGCTCCATTAACATAATTTCTCTCTTTTCCAAAATATTTCCATCTCTGACCTTCTTCAACAGCTTCTCCTTAGTTCCAAGGAATGAAGGGTCTTTCACGGCGGGTGAAAGACGCCTATGAACGATGATTGATTCGGATTGTCTGCTGATCGGAAAATTAAGAAAGGATGTAAGTGAGGCTAGAGTGTCAGCTAAGATGTTTTAATTCCTAGGAACATAGACGAAAATCAATTTTGTGAAAAGCTTTGCATAAGCAGAAGTAAGTTCTTGATAAGACTTGAGCTTGGGATCAAGGGTTCGATACTTGGTTAACACCTGGTGAAGAATCAATTGGCTTTCACCTATAATCCTGAGTTTAGTGGCACCATGGAAATGAGCAGCCTCGAGACTAGCAAGGAGTGCCTCGTATTCAGCTATATTGTTAGTGACTGGAAAGTCAAGCTGAAAGGCTTGTGGAATGGTGACACCTTCAGGTGATAACAGAACAATGCCGATCCCCTTTCCATGGGAATTCAGAGCTCCGTCAAAATGTAGAATCCACATATCATCTCTGATTTGGTCTATGGACATCAGTTCCTCATCCGGAAACTCCGATCGGACTGGATCAAAACGAGGAAGGGGATGATGAGCGAGATGTTCTGCTATGGCATAGCCTTTGATCGCTTTCTGCTGAATGTAAGTGATATCGAATTGAGATAGAAAGCTTTGCCATCGTGCTAACCTATCAGTAAGGACAGATTTCTCAAGAAGAAACTTGATCGGATTCATTCTAGCGATAAGATGGACTTCATGGGCTAGAAAGTAATGCCTCAATTTCTGAACCACCCATACAAGTGTTGCACATGTTTTCTCTATCGCTGTATATCTTTGTTCAGCGGGGTTGAGAAGTTTAGAAAGATAGTAGGCTGCCCTCTCCTTTCCGTATTCATCTTCTTGTGCTAGGACAGTCCCCACCGCATCATCCAGGACAGAAATATAAAGTATTAATGGTTTGCCCGGAGATGGTGGTCTCAAAACAGGAGGACTTGCCAAATAATTCTTCAATCCATCGAATGCCTCCTGACACTTATCGTCCCAATCAAATTTGACTCCCGGCTTGGCAAGCTCGTAGAACGGCTTACACCTTTGTGAGTGTTGGGAGACAAAATGGCGAATAAACTGCAACCTCCCGATTAATCCTCTTAACTCTTTCAAGTTCTTGGGAGGTGGCATTTCTCTGATAGCTTTCGCCTTGTTGGGATCGATCTCGATTCCCCGTTTACTGACAATGAATCCAAGTACTTTCCCTGAGGATACCCCGAATACACATTTCTTGGGGTTCATCTTTAACTGGTATTCTCTTGATCTTTCTAATACTCTTGCCAGAACTTTGGCATGTTCAACCTTAGTCTTAGATTTCACCAACAAGTCATCCACATACACTTCTAGATCGATATGCATCTTGTCGTGAAATATCGCCATCATAGCCCTCTGATAAGTGACTCCAGCGTTCTTTAATCCAAAAGGCATGACGACATAGCAGTATGTTCCCCAAAGTGTAGTGAATGATGTCTTTTCCTGATCTTTTTCTGCTAATTTGATCTGATTATATCCTGAAAATCCATCCATAAACGATAAAGTTTCATAGCCAGCAGTATTATCGATGAGTACATCAATGTGAGGCAATGGAAAATCATCTTTAGGACATGCCCGGTTCAAATCTCGGAAGTCAATACAGATCCTGACCTTCCCATCTTTCTTTATAACAGGGACTATGTTGGCCACCCATTGTGGATAAAGGACAACTCTAATGAATTTGGCTTTATGTAACTTATCAACCTCTTCCTTCATCTACTAGGCCATTTGTGGGTGGAATCGCCTTAACTTCTGTTTGACCGGGCTAGCTCCATCCTTTAATGTCAACCTGTGTTCCACTAGTGATGAATCTAACCCCGGCATATCCTCATAACTCCAGGCGAAAGTGTCCTTATAATCCTTAAGAACTTGTACCATTGCCTTCTCATCCACTTCAGAAAGATTCTTGCTAACAAGGACAACCTTAGGTTCGTCTTCAGTCCCTAGATTGATCTCTTTGGTGGGCTCTTCTAAGGCAGCTGAGGGTTCATCGAATCTTTTCACTCCACCAGCATATGCCTCTGCCGCATCCTCGTTATCTTCCTCATCTTCAACAATGGGGTCTTTTTCGTGTACTAATTCATACCCCCCATATCCATCATTAGCTGACTCATCATCTACACAATCTTCTGGCATCTGAATAGGATTCTCTAATAGCTGAAGGATCATAGAGCAAGAAAGGCATTTATCAGCTAAATCCTGGAGGTATCTATCTGGAATTTGTTTACCCTTAGATTTTCTAGATGATTCGTAGAGGGAATCACCTCGAGGGTTTTCATATAAGGACGACCCAAAATAGCATTCAAGGAAGGATCGATTTCCAAAATGTGAAATTCGACCTCGGCATGACATACAAGGTCTAACTCCACTTTCGAATAGACCATTCCCAGAGGGGAACGAGTGGAATTATCATTAGCTGTAACAGAGATAGGGCAAGGCAACCATTTTTCTTTGGGTACACCGCACAATTCAAGGGTCTTCGGAGCCAGGACATTAATTGAAGCCCCTGTGTCGACCAGACATGCATCTACGGCCTTCTTGCAGATATTGACCGTAATACTTAGAGCCATGCTCCTGGCTGCTGGTGGTGCTAGTTCCGAGGCATGAAATGAGATAGAGGGTTGATCCCTTTGAGGAACTAGTAGTGCGGTGATCTTCTCTACCGGCACGTCTTCGTTGACCATCACTTTGTAGATACTCCATCAGAGCCTCCTGATGGGTCTTCGATCTCTTTATCAATTCAAGCACAGAGATTCGTGCCAGTGTTCTGTCAAGATGTTTCAACAGGTCATATTGAGTGCCTGGTGCATTCTCATCATTACGCACTTCCTCCGGTGGCTGTGATGGGCCGTCTCTGACTGTTGATTGAGTAAAGACCTTATTGAAGATCCTCCCACTCCGGAGTGCATGTTCTTCAGTTTTGGAAGGGCCGAGTGATAACTTGAGCACCGCAGGGTTAGTGGATGGTGTAGACGGTGTGGAGGGTTGGTATGCGGGTGATGGCGTGGGGTTAGTTGATGGTGACATGGTACGGATGAGAGGCTTATATGGTTAGATGGTGGAAGGATAATTGGCCGGTGCGGATGAGGTGGGGAATGGCATGCATAGTAGAGGTTTAGATGGTTGTATGGTATCTGGGTAAGTGGTGGTGGTAGTGGGTGATGTAGGGAATGGTACGCAGAGCAGTGGTCTAGATGGCATGAGGGGTGCGTAATTAGCTTGCGGGGGATTGTTTAATGGAGGCGTAGTGGCGTGGGGGGTAATGGGTTTGAGGAAAGTGGGCGGTAGTAATGGGTTAGTGGGTTTGGGTAAATGGTATGCAGGTGTTGGTACTGGCGTGATGGTAACGGGTTGTGGTAGTGGTTGTTCTGCGGTGCTCGAAGTGTGGCATGTTGAATAAGTAGAGGAAGAGTCATCTATCTTCCATTGTTGCCCTCGATTAGCCTCAGACCGGCTATTTGTTAAAATAGGGGCAACTTGATTCTAGTTTTGGTACTCCGGGAATAGGTTTTGCACTATACCCATGTTTGGCGGCGCCGCTGCCAGCACCAGTGCTCTTGGTTGTTGTTGTTGTTGTTGTTGTTGTTGTGGTCTTCTCGCCTTCAAGGCGGATATGTACTTCTTCATTTCTTCCTAGTCGATGCCTCCCTGCTTGTTAAGATCATGAATATAATCTCAGAATTGGAAGCAGGTGTCTATGGTGTGTCCAGGTTGTCTATGGAAATAACAATACCTGGAAGTATCGGCATTTTGGGGCCAAATAGTTTTTTCTCTTGGCAGGACCAAGGCATTAGCTGCCATTAAAGCACTGAAAATATCTGATTAGGACTCTGGAAGAACTTGATATTCTGCCCTTTTCGGGCCTGGAGGTTTTCTCTGTTGGTTATAATCGGCAGGGGGAGGTACATTGTGGTATGCCGGCGGTGCGTGCGGCTGGTACTGCTGCTGTTGCTGATACTGCTGTTGTAGGGGCTGATACTGTAGTTGCCGTTGTGGCTGCTGCTGTGTCTGCTGTTGTAGCTGCTGGTTTGGATGCTGAGGCCGCTGGTACTGAGGCTGCTGATACTGTGGGTTCGGCTGCTGTTGTCTGTAACCCTACTGATTTGGCTACTGCGGCCGCTGGTACTGTGGTTGCTGATTCCTCACAAATTGGGGCTGGTTGTTGTTCATGCTACTAATCTACTCATGGGAGAGCGTGCCCTCAGTGGTTGGACCTGTGTTAGGAGAATTTGTCACGGCAGGCTTCCGAGGTGGAGGCCTACTAGGTCGGTGAGGATCAAAGACACTAGAGACCTTGAAAGCATTTTGGCAATACCGTGCTCTTTCATAGAGCTCTGCCATGTTGGTCAAGTTATTCAGGGCGAGGACTAACTTAAACTGAGGCGTAGCATTGGAAATTAACATCTTTACTTGCTTCGACTCAGACAGATGATCTTTCACTTTTTCTGCCATGCCCCTCCATCTATCAGCAAAACTGACGAATTCCTCGTCGGGCTTCATTTTTTCTGCTATCAGATCAGTAATGGACAGGGAGGGGGCAACTATATCCTGGTATCGTTGAATGAACTTTCGTGATACGATACCGTAGTCCTCTACTTCAGCAGGTTCTAAAGAAAATAACCATTCGAGGGTTGGTCCCTCCAGAGATTTCCGGAACAAAAATGCCAACGACCTCTTGTCGTTTTGCCAGAAAGATGACTCATACATAAACTCCTTCAACTGAGTGAAGGGGTTACCGGTACCGTTGTATTTTCGGTATACCGGCATCTCAAAGGGTGGCAGATGGAACACAGGCAGACTTAGTAAGTTAATCTCTGGTGCAGCTTTAATTCCCATCATTTTCTGAAGGTTGTTGAATTGTTCGTCCATACGCTCCATCTTTGCAAGCAGAGCTTGTGTTGTTGGATCAACCTGGGGAGGAGGAGGAGGTGGAGGTACATGATGTTGGGATCCGGGCAGGACGCAAAGAACGTAGCGTAAACGACGAACAAAAATTATCCCGCCCGATGCCCGCTGATCCGATGCGGAACGAAAACTAAAACCGAAAACTAACGGGAGTAATCCGATTACCGTGCGCGGATTCGAATCAGCTTCCGTTTCGGTTCCGTCGAGGCGATGCCGCGAGCCGCACAAGTGTCCGGCCTCCAGCGGTATCCACGCGATCCTCCGCGGTGGTTCGTCCACGCTCCCTCGTCCGTATCAGCTCGCTCGTTGAAGATCCGTCGCCTCAACGATTGCCGAAAACCCGCCGACGGGAATTCCCGACTTTGGGGAATCACACGCGACGGAGACGGAGACTATTCCGGCGCCTCGAACGAGACGCCCAGAGAAGGAGAGAGAAAGGGGGGATGACGGCCAGCATGGGAAAACTCTGGAGCTTGGCCCAGGGTTTCTCAACAGCACGTATATATATATATTAAGTTGGCGCGACTTTTCACAAAAGTCCCCGAGTTAATATAAATCCCACTTATGTACCACCGACTGAGAATCTTATTGCGTGTGACCCTCTAGGCCCATTTACCAGTCCGGTTTTCAGCCCATTAAGTCCAATAACTAATTATTGACTTATTGTAATTAATTAATATCTAGATATCAACTAATTACTTAACTGAATTAACATCGCATGTAAATTCGGTCGGACTTCTGATCAAGTTCGGTGCCAAGCAACACCGCATGATCCCGGAAGGCAATGGGATTCAGCAACCCACTCATAGAACCTGTCCGTCCACAGTTACCGCGTGGCTATAATCCTTCGTTCGTACAATGCTCTCGAGTTAACCTAGGGTATGGTCAACTGTCAAACCCTAGATGGTCAACTCACTTGAATCAGACTACGTTGTACAATATCCGAAAACATCTTTTTTGATATTATTTCTGCTCTGGCCAGAGACTCCTACAGATCTATTCTAGAGCATTCTCTCTCCAGTTACCTGAGAGCGAACGATCCTTTGTTGAACACACAATTGTAGGCGCCCGGAACGTCCCCCGCCGCTGTTGCGGGCTTCGGGCGAGGGCTTCTCCGTTCGTCTTAGCACTGCGGCGATTTGGAAGGGTTAGAAATTAAGGTGTGTGACCGCCAGGAGCATTACCTTACGGTCCCTGTGCTCCGCAGGATCGTGAGAGTGATCGCATTCTGAGGGAGCGGGAGACGGCGGTTTCCCCTTCTCTTCCTCCGACCGACCAGAGGAGGAGAGCTCGGCAGTCTGCACGCAGAAATACGGTAAGGATCCCTGAAAAGAAAAGACAAGACAAAGGAAGAAAATAACCTGATTAGGACTGTGATATGTAGAATCTATCCATGCAAATATAGAAATCAACTAGAATTGGAAGGAACGCACCGGATGGGTGTTTAGGGAGGGAAGATGACCATATGTTATGGCCACCTACCTCCCGTTTTTTATTTAAAATATCTGGGAGTAAGGGTTGCTAGGTTATCCTAACATGCATGCATGCAGATGGGGGTGCTCGTGTGTGAAAAGTGAAGTGATGTGTTAAAAGAGAAAAAGTAGTGAGAGAAGGAGATGTTACGGAATGGATGGAGATTGGGAATGCAATGAAGTGGAAAGGAGAAAAGTAAAGAGAGGGTTAAGAGGACAAGCCCATTTGGAGTGCGAAAGATTCCTCCGGCTTCTCGACTGCCAAGGGTTCATCTCGCTTGAAGTTCCTCCCGAAGCTCTCTGACTCCTTGCCCGCTTAGTTCCTCCAAGCTAACCCACTTGCCAACCTCCTTTCCCAAAAAACCCCCCCTTCTTGAGGGACATGGGGGGTTTAAATAGGTGAACGGGAAAATAGGAGAAAATAGGGGTCTAAATCTCCGTAAATCATCATAGAACCAATGAGAAGTGGTCAAGGGTTGGAGGTGGTGCGCGCAACAGTCGCCGGAGTGGGGAGTGATCGGAGTAGTGGAGGTGAGGGTGGCGAGTAGAGGAGATCGTGGGGAAGACGAGGTCAAGGTGGTAGTTAGGGGAGTGGGCGGCCAGTCAACTTGCCTTCCAATCCCGTGGAAGGCCAGGTAGCTGGCCTTCCACGGAGAGGTGGAAGGCGGCCCGGTTGGCCTTCGAAGGGTGGTGGAAGGCGGACTGGTTAGCCTTCGGAGGATGGTGGAAGGCGGACAAGCTGGCCTTCGAAGGATGGTGGAAGGCGGGCTGGCTGGCCTTCGAAGGGCGGTGGAAGGCGGACTGGTTGGCCTTCGAAGGGCGGTGGAAGGCGGGCTGGTTGGCCTTCGAAGGATAGTGGAAGGCGGGCAGGTTGGCCTTCGGAGGATGGTGGAAGGCGGGTTGGCTGGCATTCGAAGGATGGTGGAAGGCGGGGTGGCTGGCCTTCCACAAAAAAGGTGACGAGATTGGTTAATGGGCCTGATTATTTAGTGGGTTGAATTATGTAAAAAAAAAATCTGATGGGCTAAATGAGATGAATAAAATGATGGGGTTATGACCAAAAGGGGGTCTAAAATCGGTGTCTACAAATGCCCCTCCGGGACACCTGTTTTGCAGTGGAGTGGAACGGAATGATAAATAGGTGTTCCGGAAATCGAACCTGATTTTGGACAGCCCAAAGAAGGGATGAGCTATATCCAAAGATGGTATGAGAGCGTGGCAAATGCATGAGAGCTAGCTATTCGAATTGCAAGGGTGACTAAGAAGAGGAACAAAGTTCAGACTAGAGAATCACAATCCGTGGGACCCTCGGGTGCTGGAACCGCGAGGCCTTGGCGCACCAGGATGCAACGATCTGGCCCAAGGGGATCTCAAGCATGAAAGATGGAGGAGTGTGACTTGAAATGGTCTCGACACAACGGGCGCCCGGTGGCCTAGTGCATCATGTGATCGCCAAGTGAGAGAATCTCAAGCACATGAATTGAAAAAGGTATGGTCTTGCAATTCAAAGGGCTAACAGTCGAACAATTGCCAGACTCACAGATCAACAATGGGTTAAGCAGAGTGATAAACCCTAAACCCTAAACCCTAAACCCTAAACCATGGTCATTGCTCCTAGGGCGAGGATGGATGCTTATGCAAATGCATGCTGGTTTAAAATTGAAAAAATAAATTCCTAATGCAAACAGGAGGGATTTATTGGCCAATCGAATAACTTGGGGAATATATAATCCTCATTGTTTTGTTTAAAGAGGAACTCAGAGTCAATACGCCCAAAGTTATTAGCCTCCTGTATCTTCGGTCCCACTTGCTTCAGATTTCCTGCAGCTGCAAAAACACACATTAGCAAAGTTCATATATCCAATGGTCACATCATTTAAGTATTTAAACTGCGGAAGAATTAGAAGCAAATGGTTAGTTTCGAGTCGAAGCCGATATGGAAGATATGGCTATTCTAATGGTAGAGTGCCAATCTGATATGGCTTCGACTCGATTTCCAGGAATAACCATTAATTTGTTGATATTAAGCAAAGTGGTCTCCTGAACTTGGGGGTGAAGTTACCTCCTCAAAGTAGAGAGGGGAGAAGGGCAATATGCCTTTTCGTAGGTGAGCCTTTTCTAAAACGGTGGAAGGCCAACTAGCATGCCTTCTACGAAAAGGTGGAAGGCCAAGGGATGTGCCGTTCATGCAAGGATGGAAGGCCAAGGGGTATGCCGTCCATGAAAAGGTGGAAGGCCAAAGGATATGCATGCCCTTCGTCTTTTATGAAACGTGGAAAGTATGTGGTTTATCTCGTGGCCTTAAAAGGGGAGGGTTGTCGCGAGGCTTTCTTCGAGAACTCAAGCTTTCTGTGGGAAAAATGGCCTCGCCCTCTGCTCGTGCAACTGCTAGGGAACCTCAGGTTTTATCTGATATTGAAGGCCATCTCAGCAACCGACTGGCCCATAGACAGGTATGCTCAAACTTTTATGTCGTTTACCTTGACTATCTCCTCTCTCTTGACTTTTGGTTGTCCTGCAGCCTATTTCCAAATTCCCTGATGCTAGGCATACTCGCAAGTATGCATGGCTTGCGGCCCTGATGGACGTGATTACCCTAGACATGAGGGTGTATATGCGCCGGTGGAATCTGACCCGCTCCATTGTGTTCGCAAAATGGTTCACCTTCATTCACTGGCACTGGGAGGGGCTGGGTGCACTGCTCGAACTGTGGCACCCGGAGACGCATACGTTCGTGTTCCGAGAATTCGAGGCGACAGTGTTGGTGGAGGAGGTAGAAATCTTCTATGGCTGGGAGGGACTAGCCATCGGCGATCCATCTGCTTTGCCTGCATGGGAGGAAATCTTTGCTGATATAGTGCAGGACAAACGGGAGGTATGCCGCATGACTGACAAGCGAGGAATCCTCGTCGATCGCCTTGCGTACTGGTTGGTCCGAGAGATTAAACGCAAGATGGTCGAATCTGAGAGACTGATGCGAGGCTTATGCCTGGTCCTTGGAGGAGTCTTATGGTTTCCGACCTCAGGCTCTGTACTAGAGAGGGAGTATGCGAGCGTGTTGAGCTTGTTGTGGAGAGGTCATTCTCTTGCCCCGGTGATTCTGTCACATCTATATGGAGGGCTTAGCCACATGAGTATGGGGCGATCTGTAAGGGGAAGCTTATTCACCTTGCAGTTGTGGATGGAGATGCATTTAGCTTTCGATTTTGATGAAAAGGTGACTTCCACCTCCAAGATATTTCAGCACAGTGCATGGTATCCTGCACGCTCGCTTCTTGGTCCCGAGGATCAAATCAGGTGTCTCACGGCTCATCTCAAGACGAGGGATGACTGGCGTGATTACCTGAACTTTCTGACCGTGGAAAAATTTATCTTTGTTCCGATGATCCTTCGGGGTATGGAGTTTACCACAAGGGCTTCTCGTGAGCGTGAGTTGTGGCTAATCGGCCCTGACGAGTTAGCCGTGTACCAAGGGCATCGTTGCCATCTCCAGATTGGAGTTCCAAGACAGGTGCCATTCCCCGCTTTGCATGATACACTGATTGTGCCGAGGCATACAGGGTACGCGAGGGAAGCGCAAGCTATAGAACGATTCCGACGTGCATGGCGTCGTCACTCTAGATTTACCAAGGCTCGCCTTGATGTGGCAGAGACTTCAGAGGAAGTCGAGAGATATGTGAACTATTTGACCAATGTACGACCTGCTGTATGTGCCTTTTTCATGGGCCGTAGAGCACTGGAATAATGTATTCATTGAAATTCTAGTGAATAATACAAATTTTGCTTTCCTGAAAATCTTCTCGGATATAGGGCTACGGCGGGCGGCCACGCGGGTGGCCATCCGGCCGGTCGGGCGGCCACGCTTGCGGCCGTCCGACAGGTCGGGCAGCCACGCGCGTGGCCGTCCAACCCGCGGGACGGCCACATGCGTGGCCGTTCGATCGCCATCGGACGGCCAGGCATATGGCCGTCCAAGACGACAGACGGCCACCTTGGTGGCCGTACGATTCGTCGGAAGGCTTTAAGAAGCCCGGGGCCTCCTAGCTTTCTCCCTACCCTTTCTTCCTCTTCTATTCCGATTTCTCCCCTACTCTTCCATGGCGCGAGTTTGGCTTCCCCGCTCTCTTAGGAGGAGGAGGACCGGCGGTGGCGATGAGGCGGCGGCGGCCGGCGACGGCGATGGAGCGAGCTCTAGCAGCGGCGGCGATGAGGTGGGTGCTAGCGGCGATGGTAGCGGCGAGGACAGGCTTCTTGCCGCAGAGGAAGAAGAAGAAGAAGAGAGGGCGGCGGAGGAGGATGATGAAGAGGAAGAAGATGAAGTCGATGAAGAGGAAGAAGATGAAGTCGATGAAGAGGAAGAAGAAGAAGAAGGAGAAGGTGATGAGGAAGGCGGCGGCAACGAGGAGGTTCCCCCGAAGAAGAAGAAGGTGAGTCCCTTAATTTTTTTCTTTGATCGCGGTGGCTAACGTGACGGACGGCGGGAGAGCACGCCGTCCGTCCGTACGGACGGCGGGCAGCCCTGCCGCCCGTGCGGGCGGACGGCGGGCGGGCCCGCCGCCCGTCAGCGCGGACAGCGGAGGTACCTGCCGTCCGTCCGCACGGACGGCGGAGGGCCCCGCCGCCCGTCCGCATGGACGGCGAAGGGGCCCGCCGTCTACCCGTACGGACGGCGAGCAGGCCTGCCGTCCGTCAGGGTGGGGGCTAGCTACCTCGCTCACTCCAAATCCTTTTGTACAACCATGCCCCTAACCTTTAATCTTGTTGGGATTTACAGGGTCCACAGAGAGTCCAGGGCCGAGTTTCTTAGGAGTTGGTTTGGGCCTGGTACCATGCGCTGCCCGATCGGCTCCTTTTCCAGGTGGACGCGTTTGGATTCGGGCCGTTGTTTCGGATCCGACCATTCATGGTTGATGCGCCCTTTTTAGTGGCTCTGCGAGAGCGCTGGGATGATAGATGCAAAGCTTTCATCATGCCCTGGGGACACATGCTACCCACGCTGGAGGACGTCTCCTTCTTGACAGGCTTGCCGGTCATTGGTGATCCAGTAGTGGGTCTTGAGCTCAGGGATTACAGGCAGCTGTCAGATCGACTCCTGGGTGAGGGGTACTACCGGGTTCAAGGAGCACTATCTCACATACCCCTCGGACATTTCGCCCGGTCTGTGGGGTTGAGTCGGGTACGACGGATGCCGAGCGAGACTCTTGAGGGTTTTGCCGAGAGAGTGGAGGCGCTGTTGGACTTGGATGGCCGCTCAGATGACGAGAACGTACGGATCTTCCTCTTGTTCTTCTTCGGAAGGCTGCTATTTGCTACAGCTTCATACAAGGTCAACCTGAAGTATCTGCCGTTGTTGGAGGACCTCCAAGCGGCGAAGAAG
The DNA here is from genome assembly GCA_030544215.1 of Zantedeschia hybrid cultivar. Classification (NCBI taxonomy): domain Eukaryota; kingdom Viridiplantae; phylum Streptophyta; class Magnoliopsida; order Alismatales; family Araceae; genus Zantedeschia; species Zantedeschia hybrid cultivar. Next base: position 12,735,563 of record JARZZO010000009.1, read on the forward strand.
ATGGCGTGGGGGGCTGCGATGTTAGGTCACCTCTTTTCCCATCTGATGAGCTATCGCCAGGGATCTGGCAATTTGGGTGGATTCACGCCTTTTCTTCAGGCAATCCTTCTTGATTGTCGACCTCCGTCCTTCCTTACTTATGTTGGTTGACATTGACTGTGTTGTCCTTTGTAGATCTAGGGTTATACCCGCTTCCCCATCGGCCGAGGGTCGTCTCTGCAGATCGTGAGGGATGGACTCCACTTATGGCGCGGTGGGAAATGATTCGGGATTATCGTCCCGTGATGTACCGCGTGGAGGACATCCGTGCCCAGCTCGACACATTTCCTCCTCATATGGTGAGTGATTTGAGATATATGTGAATCTTAACAAATGATTAAGTCTGACCCTTTGCTTCATTGAGGTGGTGTGGATGCCATATGCAGAGGAGGACCTGGCCGATCATCTATGGGTGTCTTAGAGTCTCTCCCAATTCCGGCGGGAGGTGCCCTTGCTGTGTGTGAACATCTGTGACGGCCTCTTCGTTCGGATGGCCTACCGCACGTGGGGATGGCATCAGCCTTTACTCGCCTTTCCGACCTATCCTGATATGAACCGTGGTCGTCGCCGATCGTCTGCAATTGGTCAAGATTGGCGAGTGGTGAGGCGGGCTGAGATTGAAGTATGGTACCGCACTGGGGATGCCCTGCAGGAGGATAAATTCCTGCGAGACAGTTACAGATACTTGGGGGATTACGCCCAACGGTACGCGGATCGCATGTTTCTGGATGCGCGGCGGGTGCGTCACTCTATCCCTTCAATACATTTCACCCAATCTTCTCTTATTGACTAATCTTGGTGGTATTCCTGCAACAGATGCCTGAAACTGAAGCTGTGTAGATCCTAAAGAATCAGAATGAGATTCTGGTTCTGCATACGAGTGACCTGCTTCACCATATTGGAGAATTGGTGAGAAGTCTGATTTCTGATTTCGGGTGTGAGATTGTCCTTTGATTTTTGTGAAACCCTTGTGATGCAGAGAGAGACGCTGGCCCGTCACGGGCTGCGAGGAGATCCTGGTGCGGGCTCATCATCCTAGGGGCCAGCTGCCCCTGCCGATTGGGAGGCGAGGTTGCAGGATGCTCTCCGTCGTGCGGAGGCCTGGGAGGCGGATTTGGCACAGCAGGTGAGACTTGTTCCGCTCTTGTGTTATTCTGATTGAGCTTGCTTAACCCTGAGTTCCTTTGCAGCGTCAGGAGGTGGAGACCGCCTTAGCTAGGGCGCAAGAATTGGAGAGCCTCAATCAACAGTTGAGAGATCAAGTCTTAGAGGAGCGGACTGCTCGGGCCAGGGCGAGAGAAGGATCCCACCCAGACGTGTACTGGGAGGATAAGAAAGCCGGCTTACGGGAGGAGCTGACGAGGTCGCAGACAGAGGTGAGGGAACTTGATTTCAAGTACCGGACTATGTGGGACCAAGTGATGAAGAAGGGGCGAGAATGAGCCACGAGATCTAGCACACAGAGTCCAGGAGCTCGTCCCCCTATTCCTGCCCCGTCGGCTGGCCAGGCACTCGCTGGGAGCTCTGTCTTTAGAGACCTTGACTCCCTTCTCGCTGAGGACGCGTGGAGAGCACTGCGACCCGCTGGCTCATCGGGGTCTATGCGACCGGCATCAGGTCATCGTCGTGCTCTGGAGGACGACAGAGTCAGATGAGACACTCTTCTCGAGATAGGAGAGATGATGAAGCGGAAGGAAGGAACAGGGATTGAGAGCCGACGCAGGGGTATGCCCCTGTGTCGTGATATATGAACATTATGTTATGCTTGCTTATTTCACTATTTGCATTGGGCACTTCTTGTTTTGCTTTTTGTTCATACCTGCTATTCCTGCATGCACAACATTAGGGGAAATAGTTAGTAGTATCTGTTTTCGGCCCCTTGCCCAAAAGAGCAACTACCTTTTCCCTAGCCTTCGCATAGGCTCAAGGGGTCGTGTCCTACTAATCAGACAAAAGAAAGAGCATTGAAATCAATGTGATAACAAAATATGCAAATACTAGCGGATATTAATAAGTGGGGTATGTGGTAAATGAAAACATGTTTTTGATGCCGATCACCTGGTGACTGCCCAAACTTAGCCTGATTGAATGATGAAAGGGAAATGCACACTCAACTTCCCAGGTATCCTAAGCAGACATCTAGATTGATTTGGGCCTCTAGACTCCTCAAACTAACCTTGACCAGCTAAGACTCATACTGATGACAATACCATCATGCCATGCTTAGGCTCCCAGCTACTTCCGACCACCAAGTTTGCCCAAAAAGTTTTCGAGGTAAATGATTTGCCCGACCCGGGTCTCTTTCCTCACAATCTAGAAGGTATAAGATGGAACACCTTGGAACCCTAACGGTCAACCGCGCGAGGCTGACCCAGAATCAGACGCCATCGCACCTATTGGTGACGCGCATGCATTGACCTAAGCTCGAAGTCTTCGAGAGTGCTCATAGATTATGGCTAAGGAATTAGTTCACCAGAAACACTGACATTACTCTTCACCCATTTTGGACTCCTGTGATCATGTGAGCATATGATGATCTTTTGAAAAAAAAACGAACCATTTTAAAATGATATTCAGTCTTTAGATAGCTATCTCGTGCTAAAACCTTGAGGGGGAAAAAAAGTGAAGAAATTTTGGAGACAAACCTCACAGGAGGATCGACAAAACCATTAAAAGGGCGAGCTATGACAAAACGGACCCCTTTTGGACCTCCTAGATACCCCTATTTTGACTTTTCAGGCCTTTGGTGGATTTCATGGCCAGGCACGGTCACGACCAGGCTTTTTTTTGTATTTTTTTTCTACTTTTGATATTTTGCGGGGTTATTCGATATTCTGCCTGCGGGGACACTGCCCTCTTCACGTGCTCTGGTCCTTTACATTTCACTTTTTGGCCTTATTTGAGGGGTTACATCTATCTGGCTGTTGAGGAACCGTAGTTTGCTGAGCTCGACCGTTTAAGGGCGTCAACTGTCCTAATCGGTCGAGGGACGAAGAGCAAAGGTTGCAGTTGACAGTGTACTAAAGACCTCGAACTCATTTTAAAAAGGTTCTCTTTGAAAAAAACGTGTAGGTGTGTGCATCTCAGGATGATCATAGGGATCCGTATGAAAGTAAAGTAGACATGTCCAAGGTTCTGGTGGACCAAAGTCTTAGCCAAACCTTAATGTTAACCCGATTTATCATGCAACTAGACCTAGACAGGGGGTTATGTGACAGTCACCAGACAGTTGGATTTTCTTTTCTAATTTTTTTGTCATTTTCATTGAAGTATGTGCATATTTACAAATATTTTTGTTGCTTTTTGGGATATTACATTTTTTGGATTTTTGAAAATTTTGAATTTTTTTGGGTTTTTTATGAGTAAAACTTCTTCAGATACACCTCATTCCATGGGTGGGGTAACTCCTCTCCTTTTTCATTGATTAAGCGGTATGCATTACCTGAGTATGCCTCCTTGATTACATATGGACCTTCCCAATTTTCTTGCAATTTGCTCATGGGATCAGGAATTTTGATCATTTTTCTTTTGAGTACCATTTCCCCAATTTCAAACTTTCTTTCGAGAACCTTCTTTGCATAGAATCTTGCGATCCTATTTCTATAAACTTGAGCGTGGTTTGCCGCCATTATCCTTTTTTCGTCTAATAGTTCTAGTTGGGTTAACATGGCCTTACGACGTTCGGCGTCGCTAATTCCATTGTCCAACTGCACTCTTAGAGAGGGAAGGAGAATCTCGTATGGAAGTACCGCATCTGTTCCGAATGTTAGTGCATAAGGTGTTTGTCCGGTGGGGGTTCGGACAGATGTACGATACGCCCAAAGAGCTTCTACTAGGTGATCCGACCAGTCTGAATAATTGTGAGATCTGCAAGTTCTTTTGATGATTCGAATGAGAGTCTTATTGGTGGCTTCGGCCTGACTGTTTCCTTGTGGATAGTAAGGCAAAGAATGGTGCAAATTAATGCCATACTTACTGCACATGTCCTGGAGCTCTTGGGAGATGAATTGTGGTCCATTGTCGGTGATGAGATCGCGCGGTGTCCCGAACCTGGCGAGAATGTTGCGCTTGATGAACTTCACCACCGTGGATGCTTTGATTTCCACAAATGCTTCCGCTTCAGCCCATTTAGTGAAATATTCAGTGGCAGTTAGGATAAATGATTTCCTTTTTATTTCGCCTGATCGATCCTCCAGAGGTCCTATAACGTCGAATGCCCACATGGCGAAGGGCCACGGGGAAATGACGGATTTGAGAGATGATGAAGGTTCATGAACCTTGTTAGCATGTAACTGGCATTTCAAGCACGTCTAAATATGGAACAATCAGCCTCCATCGAAGGCCAATAATAGGACATGAGGAGCTTATGAGTTAAGGCACGACCATAGATATGACCGCCACAATCACTTGCATGAGCTGCTTCCATGACATGGTGAATTTCGGTATCATCTAGACACTGAAGGAGCACCCCGCTGAAGGATCTTCTGAAAAGGCGACTACCTAAGATAAGGTATCGTTGAGATGCACGGCGGATAGCCTTACGGTCAGAAGATGTGGCATAAGATGGGAATGACCCATCGCGAAGGTAGTTCATGATATCAAAATACCACGGATTCCCATCATCCCAATCGGGGGTGAGTTCCTCCGTGATAGCAGAGACATGTTCAGATGAGCGGAGGAATTGTTGGAACCAGGGGTCCCGGAAGGAGGGCAAGTCTTGCTTGTGTAGAGTGATGGTGGCTGAACTTTTGGTGACGGGAATCTCTAGTGCTGAAGATAGGGAGGCCAGGGCATCTGCTAGGATATTCTGAGACCTAGGCACATGTACGTAGGTAATCCTTCTGAAATGCCTGGTTAGCGACTTCACTAACTCTTGATATGGCTTCAATTTTGAATCCCGGGTTTGGTACTTACCCACGGTTTGGCGGAGGATCAGTTGAGAATCTCCAATTTTCCTCAGTTCTAGGACTTTGAGGACCATCGCCAATTTTAAGCCAGCTAGGAGAGCCTCATATTTAGCGACATTGTTGGTCACTGAGAATGAGAGTTGGCAAGCGTGCGGAATACTTACCCCTTCCGGAGATACGAGGACCGCTCCTATCCCACTACCTTGAGAATTAAGTGCCCCGTCGAAGTAAAGGACCCAGGATGGAGTATCATCCACTATTAGACCCAACTCCTCATCTGGGAATTCCTCGTTGGCGGGCGAAAATGTAGGCAGTGGATGATGAGCTAGGTGCTCGGCAATTGCTTGCCCCTTCACAGCCTTCTGATTTACATAGGTGATGTCAAATTGGTTCAAGAAGGTTTGCCATCGCACCAGCCTATCTGTTACAACTGGCCGCTCTAGCAAATATTTGATCGGGTCCATTCTTGCTAGGAGTTTAACTTCGTGGGCGAGGACGCAGTGCTTCAATTTCTGCACTACCCAGACGACGGCCGCACATGTCCTTTCCATGGCAGTGTATCACTTTTCGGCATCGTTGAAGAGCTTGGAAAGATAGTACACTGCTCTTTCTTTCTTCTCGTCGTCAAGTTGGGTCAATACTGCTCCAGCCGATTCTTCAGTGGTGGAAACATATAGCAATAAAGACCGCCCTGGGATAGGAGCCATAAGGACTGGTGGATTGAGGAGATAGCTCTTCAATTCGTCGAAGGCCTTTTGGCACCTACCACTCCAAATAAACTTTGCCCCTCCTTTCAATAAATCGTAAAAGGGTTTACATCTCACAGAATGTTGAGATATGAACCGTCTAATGAATTGCAAATGGCCAATGAGACCCTTTATATCCCTGACATTTTTAGGAGGGGGCATTTCCACTATCGCTTTCACTTTGTCTGGATCAACCTCAATCCCCCTTCTGCTCACCATGAACCCTAGCAATTTACCCGAAGAAACACCGAATACGCACTTTTTGGGTTCATTTTCAGTTGGTGCTCTCTTGACCTCTGCATTACAGCCCTAAGGATTTGAGCATGACCCTTCCTGGTTTTAGACTTCACTAAGATATCATCTACATAAACCTCCATGTCGATGTGAATCATGTCATGAAAGATTGCCATCATAGCCCTCTGGTAGGTGGCTCCAGCATTCTTAAACCCAAATGGCATGACTATGAAAGATGTTTTCTCTTGGTCTTCTTCAGCTAGTCGGATTTGATTATATCCCGAAAAACCATCCATGAAGGACAACATTTCAAATCCAGCCGTGTTATCGACCAACATGTCTATATGAGGTAGTGGGAAATCATCCTTTGGACAGGCTTGATTGAGATTGCGAAAATCTATGCAAACCCTAACCTTTCCGTCCTTTTTTGCCACGGGGACGATATTAGCCACCCACTTAGGATAGAGCACTACCCGGATGAACTTGGCCTTGTGTAGTTTGTCAACTTTTTCTTTTACTTTAAGTGCTAATTCCAGTTGTAGCCGTCTCAACTTTTGTTTCACAGGTTTAGCATCGGGCTTGAGGATTAGCCGATGTTCCACCAATTCTGTGTTTAATCCGGGCATATCCTCGTATGACCAAGCGAACCCATCACGATGTTCTTGGAGCACGGCTATTATAAACCTTTCTTCTTATGGACTCAAACGGGCGCTAATTAGCACTATCTTCGGATCCTCCTCTGTTCCAAGGTTGACTTCTTTAGTTGGTTCATCGATGGCTGACGAAGGTTCATCAAACCGTCTCGTCCCATTGACAAGTGGTTCGGCCAAGTCATCCTCCTCTTCTCCTTCGCTAAGCTCAAATACTCCCAGACCATCACTGCAAGATTCGTTTTTCACTATCCCCAATGGTTCAGAGATGACCCCTATCTGAAGAAACTTATTCAACTTGTTCAAAACTTTACACCTATTTGCAAACTCCTGAACTAAGAACGAAGGAACTTGCTTAGCCCTACAATCTCTAGACAGGAAGGAGGCTATCCTAATTCCTAAACTGCTATGTACATGACCTGGAGAATGGGTCAGTTTTGTCCTGGATGGGACAAGGGTAGACCCTTGGGACAAAGATTCAACGATGGCGGGGTTGCCCCACCACGTAAGCTCCTCGAAAGTGACTTCCCCCCCTTCAGGATGGGAATTGGACTTTTTTTTTCGTGATCGAATGCCTCTAACATGAAACATTCAGAAGAAGTGGTGTCGTCCGGAGCTGAGAGCCTCGGGACGGAAGGTGGCTGGAACAAGAAAGGAATGAACGTAGCAGGGGCTGATTCATTCCTAGCCAGGAAAAGCCCTATCGGTGGGCTGCTTGATTCACAAAACAAAGATGATATGCCAAAATCTTCTTCATTTCCTTCTCGACTACCCTCATGATTTGCTTGCACTTCCTACTCTATCTTGGGCAATCCCTGCTTCTTTCTCACAAAGTGATTTATGAGGGACCATTCCTTTGTTCCTTTTGGTGGTTCAGTAGACTTGTAACCCAGGCCACATCCTCCAATGACAGGGTTCTCTAAGATGGGGTCACGAATGCCTTGTTCTTCTCTCCCTAACCCGGAGCCTAAGCTATACCCCATCTTACTCATAAGCTGCCAACCTATGCCAGGCCTAGGCCTAAGGTGAGAATTCACTGATGAAAGAACAGGCTCTTTGCCTTTCTTGGAAGTTATCATGGACGGAATTTGTTCTGTTGTTACTGAGTCCAATGACTCAATATAGGGAGTGCTTTTGACCTTCACAATCTTCCCGTTATACGGGAACTTATAGCACTGGTGGTTGGTGGATGGGACTCCCAAGGTTTGGTCCATCCATGGTCTCCCTAGAATAGCATTGTAGATTAGCTTAACATCCAGGATATAGAATTCCGAAATCATAGATACCGGGCCGATTTTCAGTTGCAGGAAGATCTTTCCGTCTGCTGGTCTTTGGGAATTATCATAAGCTGAGACCATCATAGAGGTGGACTCAACTTTCTCTGGATCTATCCCTATCTTTTTGAGGGTCTTAAGGGGACAGACATTGATAGAGGCTCCGGTATCCAGTAAAATGGAGTCTACTGAATGACCATTGAGAATGGCAGTTAGGCACAAACGAAGGGATCGGCACTCGGGGGGAGCTAGATCCTTTTCCGGGAAGGAGATCATGGGGGCCTGAGTGACTGAGAGGATGGCGTTAGTGACTCCTCCACTAGGATGATCCTCATTGACCGTGATTTGTTGCAGGAAATTAAACAGCGTCTCCCTGTGTGTAGGTGATTTCTGTATTAGCTCAAGGATAGAGATCTTAGCAGGGGTCTTCTCTAAATGTTGGAGGATGTCATACTCAGACTGGGCATTCCCCGTGGTAGGGATTGAGTTACCTTGGGAGTCCAAGGGTTGGCTCGGAGGAATGATGCGATTCCTGAGCGTTACCCCCACCGAGATTGGGTCCGCTTCCATTGGTGATCTAATGGGATTGAAGCCAGTCATTGAACCCTGGTTCCTGGTTGGACAGAAGATGGATAGGGTGGGCCCCTCGGCTGTGATCGAAGGGATCTGAATGAGAGTTACCGGCTTGAGGGTTGCTGGTTGCTCTTTGGGTCGGATTAGGACCAAAGGTTCGTTAGGGGAAAGCGTGGAGACTTCTGGAGTAACTCCTTTAGTCTTACGCGACCAGGTGGGATCTTGATGTTTTATCCCATACCCTTCATACTCCCAGTATTGTTCTCTGCAAACTATTACGGGCTCCAAGTCTTTGATCAAAGTGTTGACCTTTCCTTGAGAACTGGAGGAATCTTGAACCACTTGATGAGAAGGTAACGGGTCTTTCACAATTCCTAGTTCCTTCTTAGCCTTCAAAGCATCAATAGCCTTTCTCATGTCCTCCCAGTTTATCCGACCTTCATCATTCAAGTCATACACCCAATCCCTAAAGGTGAAGCAATTGTAGATTGTGTGTCCCATGATCCTATGGTAGGGGCAATACCTGGACGTGTCTGTATTGCGCGGAACACCTTCTCTTTGAGGTGGGAGTTGAATGGCGTTACAAGCTAGCAAGGCATAAAAAATGTCTGCCAAGGATTTTGGCAGAGGCGGATATGATGCTCGCTTAGCCATAGGACGACTGTAATTAGTCGAGGGAGGAACAGCTGAATATGGTTTCTGATTGGGCTGAGTGTCAGACTTAGGATGGGAATTGGGAACCCTGGTTGGCTGTGCTAGCATACTGACCTGTCCATTGATGGTGACTCCTTCCGTGGTAGGAGTTGGTGTGGCTTTCTTGTTCTTGTTTCTGTTCTCAAAGAACGAAGGCAGAGTGGAGTCTCGGATTTGAGACTGAACTACCCTAGCTCGGTTGTACAGCTGAGCGAATGTTTGAAGTTTGCTAAGCATGAGAATAGCTCGGAGCTGGGGGGTAGCGTTGTTAACAAGCATAGTGGCTGCTTGTGCTTCAGGGATAACAACTTCTGCTCTAGAAGCCATAGCTCTCCACCTGTTAGTAAAGTGAGTGAAGTCTTCATCGGACTTCATTTTTTCCATTACAACATCAAACAAGGTAGGGGGCAAGGCTGCCATGTGGTTGAAGTGGGTAATAAATCTTTCAGAGACCATATCAAAGTTGATTAGGTCAGTGGCTGGTGATCGTTTCGAATTGTGCGTCGTTAAACACATGAAAACATTCAATCTAAATTTATCCGGCTCACTCAAATCAAAATTTGGAAATTTAATAGTGGTGAGTCCGAGTCGATCCACAGGGAGATAGAATTTTAATTTTGAAAACTTTGGAGTTTAGTTAATCTAAAAAAATAAGTGATGATGGTTTATGATTTTTTTAATGCTCTAGAATTCAATTATTCTAAAAATAACAACAACCTAAATTAACTAATTATATTAAATGTTTAATTACCTGATTAAACCATACACAAGCTACTTAACTAAAATTAAAAAGAAATCAAATTAATTAAACTAATTCTAAGTAACCAAGCAAACATCCCTAATGTAATGAAGAAATAAGTATTAACTAAATAAAAGTTGAACAAAACTCTCATAAATTACTATCCTTTTAACAATAATGACACTTATCTAAACTAATAAAAATAATTATTGGAGAAAAATTAAGTAAACAACATGCAGCAAATAAGGGCTTTGAGGAGCTTCTGCTGGGCTTCGTTGGAAAAGGAGGAGTTCGAGAAGAGCAGTGAACAGCTGCTGCACGTAGAGGCTTGCATGGCGGCAGGTTGCTGGCAGGTGGAAGAACATGCAGGTGCATGGAGGTGCTGAGATGCTGATGCGTTTGCTGCTGGCTGCGTGGAGGAGAGGAGGAAAGTTGCCGGCTGCTGCGTGGAGGGTTGCTGGAGAGACATCAGCTGGTGGATGGAGACGAAGATAGGAGGTAGGCTGCTTGCTGGTTCTGCAGGTTCGTTGCTGGACTTGTGCTCACCAAGCTTGCATGGGCAGCACGTGGAGCTGGAGGAAGCTCAGCTGGTGCGTGGAGGAGCTTGCAAGCATGCGTGCAGGTTGCTGCTGCACGTGGATGGCAGTGATGCTTGAGGTGCTGTCGGTGCTGCTTGAAGCTGGTGGAAGGGGTGCTGGAACTTGTTGGAAGAAGGCTGGGATGCTGCTGCGTGGTGCTGCAGGAGGAAGAAGCTGCTGCTGGAGGGGTCCGCCGGCGTGCATGGATGGCAACTGCAGGAGGTGGTTTCCGCGGAGGTGCAGGTGGCCTCGCTGGCATGCAGGCGTGGGGGAGCTTCAGCCGTCTGCGGGGTGCTGCTCGTGGGAGCGCTGGGAACGCACAGGTGCTCCGGGAGGGCGTGGGAGCCGGTTGCTGCCGCTGGAGATGTTGCTGCACGCACCGCTGGGAGGAGTTGTTGGCTACGCGTGGGGCGCAGGGGTTGCTGGAGGTGCAGCCGGGCGTGGAGGAGAGACAACAGGAACGAGAGAGAGAGAGCTATGGAGGGAGAGAAAGAGAAGAGAGAGGGCGTGTGGGATACCGAGAGAGGGACGGAGGGCTGCGGGAAGGAAAACTGAGAGAAGAACTGAGAAATGAAGGCTGCTGGGGAAAATAAAACGAGAGAGAGAAGAAAAGAGAGAACCGTGAAAGAGAGTTGGAGAGACCCCTGTTTTAGTTGAAATCCGCACACTGTACCTCCCCCAAATTTCCGGAAACTCCTCCAGCTGCACTGCATCATCGGCATGTCCTGTTCACATCAAATAAATATAATTTAGCGCATTATCATAAAAATATCATCATATTTATTCATTTCGTCTCGGTTTTGTCGAAAAACCGCAAATGCGCTACACTCCTTTGATCACATGAAATGACGATGTTTTTAAGTCAGAATTTGATGAAATTGATACTGTTGGACTTGTTACATTTATCTATCATTTCATGCTATTTTGCAAATAAAAACATGAGTATGATGCATATGGTTGCCCTTAAATGATCAATTTAACACTTTATCACACCCCCCAACTTACCCATTGCTAGTCCCTTAGCAATGCAAATAAGGAAATGTTAGGACAAATAATGAATTATCATACTTCATTTGTAGTATCTTTCACAATCAATTTAAGTGGTAGCCGTTTGGTTGAGCTAAAAAGTTTTCATATCCCGCAATATTTTGATTCACGGCAGGTGATTGTGCATGAAATTTGATACACTTAAAACTCGTTTCCGACCTTTCTGGTATATTCTTGCCTTTACTACCCTTTAGATAAGACTACTTGGGGAGGGGAAGAGAATAAAAGATTTTCCGATCAGTCAGTGATGACCGTTTTTCAGTTCCCGTCCCAACTCAGCCCTTTTCACGACTTGGTCATATTTTTGGTACGATGGACTTTTTAGCGTAGCGTTTCTTCATTTTATTGTACTTTTGCTTTTGAGAGTGCGTAGTTTTTGCCACTCTCTTTGAATTGCCTGAGGGGAGGTGCGTACTTTTTGCCACCTACCTTCCTTTAGCTCTTTTATCGCCTTCACTTGCCTTTAATGTTTACAGCTATCCATTTTAGATGACCGCCTCTTTTAGAGTGCTGAGTGGGACAGTCCCCTATTACGGATCCTACACATTCCTTTCGTTCAACCCAAAAGAAAAATTAGAATAAGTAGTCTTATCCTTGAGGTTAATTCCAGCAATTCTATACCCTTAAGATCTTTCATTTATTCTAAGTTGCCGTGTGTGTGTGAAAATCATCCCACCGTGGATTTTTGTAAAGTGGAATATTTGAACTTTAAAGGCTCTTTAACCGATGTGACTAACAGAAAACTGATTTGTTTAAGATTTACTTAATGAAACATGATTTTCATGCAATTTTCCTAGGATGTGAAAAGAAGTTTTTGAAAAAAAATGACTATTTTTCAGTGAAAGATATCAGTTTTCTTCAAAAGATTTTCAATAAATGCATATGATTGTCCCACCCCCCAACTTGATCGACATTGTCCTCAATGGCATAAAAGATATGAAAAACATGCAGCCAGAAGAGAATTTGTAAAGGAGCGAAACAACCTGTAATGACGAGGCGGCGACATACCCACGGCGACTGCTGCTCAGGGACCTAAAAGGAAAGAAATACACAGGCTGAAGTAAAATATTGGGTTGCCTCCCAACAAGCGCTAAGTTTATCGTCTTCAGCCAGACGGAAGTTCAGTTAGTGGGGGTCACTCAGTTCTATGGATTCAGGTGGCTCATTTTGAAGATTTTCAATGAATGGTTTCAACCGTTGACCATTAACAGTAAAAGTGTTCCCGCTCTTAGGATTCAGAATTTTAACGGCTCCATGATCGAAGGCTTTAACGACCACGAAGGGTCCATCCCATCTGGATTTCAGTTTTCCAGGAAATAGGCGAAGCCTAGAATTAAATAGCCAAACTTTCTGATTTGGACGAAAGGATTTTCGGACAATATGTTTATCATGAAAAGCTTTAGTTTTGGCTTTATAGATCTTTGAATTTTCATAGGCCTCGTTGCGCAACTCTTCAAGCTCACTCAGTTGTAAGGTTCGGTGGGAACCCGCTTGGGCTAGGTCCATATTGACTTGTTTGATGGCCCAATAAGCCCTATGTTCCAATTCCACTGGAAGGTGGCACGCTTTTCCAAAAACCAGGCGATAAGGAGACATGCCAATAGGAGTTTTGTAAGCGGTCCGATAGGCCCATAAAGCATCATCCAATCTTTCAGACCAATCTTTTCTATCGGGCCTAACGGACTTTTGCAAAATATTCTTGATCTCCCTATTCGAAACTTCCACTTGGCCACTGGTTTGGGGGTGATAAGGGGTAGCTACTTTGTGATTAATCCTATATTTCTTAAGCAAAGTCCGAAATTAGTAATTCGTGAAATGCGTTCCCCCATCACTTATGATAGCTTTAGGCCACCCGAACCGAGAAAAGATATTCTTCTGAACGAATTTAATGACCACTTTATGATCATTGGTTCGGGTGGCTACTGCTTCAATCCATTTTGAGACATAATCCACCACTACCAGAATATATATATGTCCAAAAGAGGGTGGAAAAGGTCCCATAAAGTCAATTCCCCAAACATCAAAGACTTCAACCACCAAGATTAGGTTGAGTGGCATCATATCCCTTTTCGCCATATTCCCTACAGCCTGACATCGGAGGCAAGTTTTGCTAAATTCATGGGCATCTTTGAAAAGTGTGGGCCAGTAAAAACCACTTTGTAGGACTTTGGCTGCAGTTTTCTTTCCTGAGAAGTGGCCCCCACAGGCCAGATTATGGCAGAAGTTAAGAACACTATGTTGTTCTTCTTCAGGGACACATCGCCTAATGATTTGATCAGGACAAAATTTGAATAATTCAGGATCCTCTCAGAAATAAAATTTTTCCTCAGAAAGGAATTTGTCCTTTTCACTTTTAGTCCATCCTTCCGGAAGCTGATTAGTCACCTTGTAATTGACAATGTGAGCATACCAAGGTGCAACAGTGTGGGAAATGGTCAGTAGATACTCATCAGGAAAGGAATCAGTGATCGGTGTACTTTCAGATATCGGAATTCGGGATAGGTGGTCAGCTACCACATTCTCAGAACCCTTCTTATCCCGAATTTCCAAATCAAATTCCTGAAGGAGTAAGATCCATCTAATAAGCCTAGGCTTTGCATCTTTTTTTGGTCAACAAGTATTTGAGAGCTGAGTGATCAGAATAGATTATGACTTTTGCCCCTAAAAGATAAGATCTGAATTTTTCTAGGGCAAAAACCACAGCCAATAATTCCTTTTCTGTGGTGGTATAATTCATTTGAGCATCGGCAAGGGTGCGGCTTGCATAATATATCACCACGGGACATTTGTTGATTCTTTGTCCCAAAACCGCATCGATAGCATAATCAGAGGCATCGCACATGATTTCGAAGGGTAAAGACCAATCTGGAGATTGAAGAATCAGGGCTTTGGTCAAAGATTCCTTCAGAGAATTGAATGCCTTGATGCAAGATTCATCCATTTGGAAAGGAACGTCCTTAGCTAGGAGAAGAGTTAGGGGCCGGGCAATTTGAGAAAAATTATGGATAAACCGGCGATAGAAACCGGCATGGCCAAGGAAGGAACGAATCTGTCTGACCGAGGTCGGAGGAGGAAGATTGGATATTAGATCGATCTTAGCTTTATCTACTTCTATCCCCCTTTCAGACACAATATGGCCTAGAACAATGCCCTCTCGAACCATGAAGTGGCTCTTTTCCCAACTAAGTATCAGGTTGGTGTCTATGCATCTTGCTAGCACCTGTTTAAGATTTTCCAGGCAATTTTCAAAAGAGTCTCCGAAGATTGAGAAATCATCCATGAAAACTTCGAGGAATTCTCCCACCATATCGGAGAAGATGGCCATCATGCAACGTTGAAATGTGGCTGGTGCGTTGCATAATCCGAATGGCATTCTCCTAAAAGCAAACGTGCCATAAGGGCAGGTGAAGGTGGTCTTTTCTTGATCTTCCGGGTAAATGGCCACTTGATTATACCCGGAATACCCATCTAAGAAGCAGAAGTACTTCTGGCCCGATAAATTTTCCAGAATCTGGTCCATGAATGGGAGTGGAAAGTGGTCCTTCTTAGTCATGAGATTCAACTTTCGGTAATCAATGCACACTCTCCATCCCGTGGTGAGCCTAGTGGGTACCTCTTCTCCATGATCATTCTTAATAACTGTTAATCCAGATTTCTTGGGTACCACTTGAGTTGGGCTGACCCATTTACTGTCTGATATTGGGTAAATAATACCCGCATCCAGCCATTTCACAACTTCCTTCTTCACCACTTCTTTCATATTGGGGTTAAGCCGCCTTTGCATCTCCCGACTGGGCTTAGAATTCTCTTCCATATAGATGTGATGCATGCAAATGGACGGGCTAATTCCCTTTAAATCTGCCACCGACCATCCAATAGCACCCTTGTGGTCTTTGAGGACCTCAGTTAATTGGGCCTCCTGCGGCGATGTGAGATTTGCCGCAATGATGACCGGGAGAGTTTGGTCCGGGCCCAAAAAGATATACTTGAGAGACTCAGGTAATGGTTTGAGTTCAAGCTCATGAGGGTCCTCTAAAGATGGCAAAGCGGGCTCAGATTGTAAGGCTAGTAAAGGTTCAACCTTGGGCCAAGATGTTAATGGGCGAGGAGAGTCCTTTAGAGTGTTGGCTTCCTCCAAAAAGTCATATGTGGACATCTCATTTTCTTCAACCAGATTATCCAATATATCAATAGTGTGGCATTCTTTTTCATGATCTGGGTATTGAGATGCTTTGAAGACATTAATCTGGACCTTTTGACCCCCAAATGAAATGTCCATTATGCCAGTTTCACAATTTATATTAGCTTTGGCAGTAGCTAAGAATGGACGACCTAAGATGATCGGGGTGTGAATGAGTTCCTCATGTAATGTCATATCCAGAATAAGAAAATCCACGGGAAAATAACAATCATGAACCTTCACAATAACATCCTCGATTAACCCCCGTGGAGTTTTCACAGACCTATCAGCTAACTGCAAAATGATGGATGTGGGCTTTAATTCTCCAATATCAAATTTTTCATAAATAGCTGTTGGCAATAGATTTACACTCGCACCTAGATCCAATAAAGCTCTATCAAATGTAACTCCAGCTAAGTCACATGAAATTAGAGGTGCTCCAGGATCCTTTAACTTCTTGGGTAAATGATTCATCACAATTGCACTAACATCCTCAGAAAGCCGAATCTTTTCGGGTGCCATTCTAGATTCTCTTCGTGGAGTACATAATTCCTTGAGAAACTTAGCATAAGCTGGCACATGCTTGATGGCATCGAGGAGTGGAATATTAATTTGGACTTGTTTGAACAAATCCAACAACTCCTCATTCTGGGCCAGTTTCTTCCTGGTATTGGGCTTAGCTAACAAGGCATTAGGAAATGGCACCCTAGGTTTATAAGAACTTGGGCCTTCATCAATCTTCCCTTTTCCTTTTAGATCCTCCTCCAACTTCTCTATGATGGGTTCATCTTCACTCTCACTTTCAATTTCCTGAGGCCCATCAATGGAACCTTTAGCTAACTCTTTGTCTGCATGTGGCTTTTCTAAACTTCTCCCACTCCTAAGAGCTGAATGGCTTTAGCATTCTCAAATTGCGGCCCTTTAGGCTATGGTACTGGGCCAGGCTGAGGTAAAAGGCCCGATTGCTGTGGAAAACCCGGAGGTTGATTCCTTGGATTGGCAACGGGTTGACTAGGAAGTTGGCCTACTTCTCTTCTCATCGCGGCCTCAGCTAGTTGGCCCATTTGACTTTCCAACTTAGTAATGTATTGTTGCTGGGTCAAAATCAGTTGTTGGAGTTGAGTGAATTTATCATCAAAGTTGGGCTGAGGAGGTTGTTGGTAAGTGGGTGGAGGATGGTACTGGGTTGGATGTCCTGATTGGAATGAGTGGTAGTGGGCCGGTTGACCTGATTGATACTGGGCCGATTGTCCTGATTGATATTGGGCCGATTGACCTGATTGGTACGGGGCCGGTTGAGAAAACTGGGCTTGAGATCCCCTAGCCTGAACATTTCCATATAAATTAGATTGTTGTTGGAATGAATTCTGTGGCTTTGGGGCTTGATGCATGGGAGGATTGGATATTGGTAATGGGGCTTGCTGATTCTTCCAAGAGAAATTAGGGTGACTTCTCCAGCCAGGATTGTAAGTATTTGAGAATGGATCATTATTGGGCCTGGAGAATCCCTGGGCGGCCTGAACTTGTTCTTGAATGAATGGTGGAAGTTGGGCCGCAGTTGGGCATTCATTCACTTGATGGGTTGGACTTGTGCACAAGGCACAAATGTCATGATTAGCAGATGATGAGCCTTCATATGGGCTAGATTGTGTTGGGTAAGTAGGCTCTTGCTTGTTTAAGGCCAGGAGTTGGTCTAGTTTCTGGGCCAAGATGTCTACCTTATCCAACTTATGATTAATCAGATTTATGTCCATTCTAGATTCGGGCTCTCCACGGGCCTTAAGTTCATACATTCCAGTCCGTTTAGATGGCCCAACAGACCTTTCATAAGATGATAATGAGGCATGATTAATGGAATTTTCACTTAACATCTCAAACAGATCATAGGCCTCATCTTCATTTTTCATCATAAATGCCCCTCCACATGAAGCATCCACCATCTGTCTGAACTGTTCCGACAATCCTTCATAGAATGCTTGGACAATTTGCCATTTTGAAAGCCCATGATGAGGGCATTTTCTAAGCAATTCTTTCAGTCTTTCCCAAGATTCATAGATCAATTCCCCGGGAGTTTGGGTAAAACTCGTGATGGCCCGTCTCATGGTATTGGTCCTCCCGATGGGATAGAATTTCTTGAGAAATTCTTTCTGCATTTCTTCCCATGTCCTAATGGGCCTTCCTATGGTTCCCAACCAATATTTAGCCTTGTCCTTTAATGAAAAGGGAAATAAGGTCAATTTGAGGCCATCATCAGTGAAATTCTGGATTTTCACCGTCGAACAAATTTCTAGAAATTCATCCAGATGCTTATAGGGATCTTCATTAGTATTCCCATAAAAGGATGGGAGCATCTGAATGGTGCTAGATTTGATTTCATATTGATTGGCTGGATTCTGAGGAAGATGAATACAAGATGAAGGTTGATATCGATTTGGAATGAAATAGTCCTTCATTTGCTTTGGTGGGTCCTGATTATCAGCCATTGGATCTTGTGGTGGATTTCTTTGATGTAGGATTCTTTCTATTTCAGCAAGTGGTCCTATAAGGTTAGGATTTTGAGATCTCCTACCTTGCACACACTAGGACTGATGGAGAGAGGATTTTGTTTTCTATTTCTTGTTTTTTTTTTTTAAATGCAATCAATGTTGACAAACAAATTATCCTAATGATCTAATGTTAACCTAGACTCTCTATGTGAATTTTCTTACAAGGTGAATGGAGTCCACCTCGAGTCACAACCACAATCAGTCAACGGCCAGGTAAGAGGTGGGGTAGTGGGAGGCTCCCCCTACTTTCGTAGGGACCTAATTAGAGAACCACTTTCCCGCTTAGACGTTTGCCTTTTTACCTCTAGCCTAGACACCGTTTCCAAAAATGGAGGCAACTCGAGATTTAAACCACTCACGGTGTAAACCCTAGATTCTCTTTCGACTTGCTTTTAGTTGGATTAGGAAATGCCAATGCAAGGAAGGTGATTTGTGGGCTAAGGAAGGGTGATCAAATCCCTACCTTATGTGGTTAAAGTTGCTGCCCTTAGAGTCTTTTTGAATGCAATACAAGGCAACAAATCAATGCAAGGTGTGTTGATGCAATCATGAATGACTTGCTAAAATTGAAGCACGTACCTTTCCCCCGCAATCTTCAACAATTTATGGAAATAACTGTGAAAGGAAACTAACTCATGCTTTCCTAGGATGATGAATGCCTAGCATGGAAAGTTTCTAATCTTGGCAATGAAGATTTTTAAATTTGGATGTTCCTCTTTTTGTTTCTTTTTTTTAGTTAATGGAAACCTATCTAAATTAGAAACTACAAAAAAGGAAACTAACTAAAGTAAGGAAATTGAAACATAGAAAGTTGGAACACACTGACCATGATTTCGCTTTCCTTTTCTTTTTTGTTTTTTGTTTTTTTTTTTTCAATTTACCTGCAAAAATAAGAAAAATAAGGTTAGTTAGAGACTAATTACACTAAATCCAAGATAATCAAAATTAAAAATCTAACTCCCCGGCAACGGCGCCAAAAATTGATCGTTTCGAATTGTGCGTCGTTAAACACATGAAAACGTTCAATCTAAATTTATCCGGCTCACTCAAATCAAAATTTAGAAATTTAATAGTGGTGAGTCCGAGTCGATCCACAGGGAGATAGAATTTTAATTTTGAAAACTTTGGAGTTTAGTTAATCTAAAAAAATAAGTGATGATGGTTTATGATTTTTTTAATGCTCTAGAATTCAATTATTCTAAAAATAACAACAACCTAAATTAACTAATTATATTAAATGTTTAATTACCTGATTAAACCATACACAAGCTACTTAACTAAAATTAAAAAGAAATCAAATTAATTAAACTAATTCTAAGTAAACAAGCGAACATCCCTAATGTAATGAAGAAATAAGTATTAACTAAATAAAAGTTGAACAAAACTCTCATAAATTACTATCCTTTTAACAATAATGACACTTATCTAAACTAATAAAAATAATTAATGGAGAAAAATTAAGTAAACAACATGCAGCAAATAAGGGCTTTGAGGAGCTTCTGCTGGGCTTCGTTGGAAAAGGAGGAGTTCGAGAAGAGCAGTGAACAGCTGTTGCACGTAGAGGCTTGCATGGCGGCAGGTTGCTGGCAGGTGGAAGAACATGCAGGTGCATGGAGGTGCTGAGATGCTGATGCGTTTGTTGCTGGCTGCGTGGAGGAGAGGAGGAAAGTTGCCGGCTGCTGCGTGGAGGGTTGCTGGAGAGACAGCAGCTGGTGGATGGAGACGAAGATAGGAGGTAGGCTGCTTGCTGGTTCTGCAGGTTCGTTGCTGGACTTGTGCTCACCAAGCTTGCATGGGAAGCACGTGGAGCTGGAGGAAGCTCAGCTGGTGCGTGGAGGAGCTTGCAAGCATGCGTGCAGGTTGCTGCTGCACGTGGATGGCAGTGATGCTTTAGGTGTTGTCGGTGCTGCTTGAAGCTGGTGGAAGGGGTGCTGGAACTTGTTGGAAGAAGGCTGGGATGCTGTTGTGTGGTGCTGCAGGAGGAAGAAGCTGCTGCTGGAGGGGTCCGCCGGCTTGCATGGATGGCAACTGCAGGAGGTGGTTTCCGCGGAGGTGCAGGTGGCCTCGCTGGCATGCAGGCGTGGGGGAGCTTCAGCCGGCTGCGGGGTGCTGCTCGTGGGAGCGCTGGGAATGCACAGGTGCTCCGGGAGGGCGTGGGAGCCGGTTGCTGCCGCTGGAGATGTTGCTGCACGCACCGCTGGGAGGAGTTGTTGGCTACGCGTGGGGCGCAGGGGTTGCTGGAGGTGCAGCCGGGCGTGGAGGAGAGACGGCAGGAACGAGAGAGTGAGAGCTATGGAGGGAGAGAAAGAGAAGAGAGAGGGCGTGTGGGATACCGAGAGAGGGACGGAGGGCTGCGGGAAGGAAAACTGAGAGAAGAACTGAGAGAGGAAGGCTGATGGGGAAAAGAAAACGAGAGAGAGAAGAAAAGAGAGAACCGTGAAAGAGAGTTGGAGAGACCCCTGTTTTAGTTGAAATCCGCACACTGTACCTCCCCCAAATTTCCGGAAACTCCTCCAGCTGCACTGCATCATCGGCATGTCCTGTTCGCATCAAATAAATATAATTTAGCGCATTATCATAAAAATATCATCATATTTATTCATTTCGTCTCGGTTTTGTCGAAAAACCGCAAATGCGCTACACTCCTTTGATCACATGAAATGACGATGTTTTTAAGTCAGAATTTGATGAAATTGGTACCGTTGGACTTGTTACATTTATCTATCATTTCATGCTATTTTGCAGATAAAAACATGAGTATGATGCATATGGTTGCCCTTAAATGATCAATTTAACACTTTATCAGCTGGTAGAGAAGAAAACCATCTCAAGGCCTCTCCTTCGAGAGACTTCTGAAAAAGGTGGACAAGGAGGACTCTATCGAAGAGCCACTGGTGGGAATCCACGAGAAACTCGGATAAGTGATGATGTGGGTCAGTAGTACCATCGTACTTCTTGTACTTAGGTACCTTGAATCCGGGTGGAAAGTAGACCGGAGGGAGCTTACAGTGGCTCAAAAGAGAATGAGGTTGCCTAAGGCTGAGATTTTCGGCCATGAGTTGCCGTACACAAGTCTCAACCTCATTCTTATAGATGAACTCCTCCTGCTTGAGAGGTGTGACCTGGTTGATGAGATTAGGGGGGATTGTGTGAGTGGGCATTGCTTGATTTGCCTGGGGTCGGCTAGAAGATCCTTGGAATTGAGTTTTCCGAGGAGTGGCATCCTGAATTTTGCCACGAGAAACCAACTGGATGAGTTGATCCAGAGTATAGCGTGATAGTACGGCAATAAGTTCTGGATCTTCTCCAGGATTTTGGAATGTTCTACTTGAAATTACTGACTCATCTTCTCCCTGCGAGGTAGAAGATTCATCAGAATCTTTCCTCGGAAGTCCTTCTCTAGATGCTTGGAGCATTCCTATGAAGGTTTGTTGTGGATCTTCTTCAATTTCGAACAGAGGGTTGTATATAACATTG
Source organism: Zantedeschia hybrid cultivar (assembly GCA_030544215.1). Taxonomy (NCBI): domain Eukaryota; kingdom Viridiplantae; phylum Streptophyta; class Magnoliopsida; order Alismatales; family Araceae; genus Zantedeschia; species Zantedeschia hybrid cultivar. Next base: position 12,757,246 of record JARZZO010000009.1, read on the forward strand.
TTACCAAGCTCATCCATGTCATCATACATAGCGTTAACATACATTCGGTTCATCATGAAACACAGATCCTAAATGATTTTATATTTCACTTGAAAGATTAACAGTGTATTATGAGAGTTGTTTTCTAACAAATCAAGTTCAAACTCTTAACGACCCTGGACTTTTTCAAAACTTGTTCCACCAAGGTTTAGTTAGGTGTCTTAAATTTTGAAATAACTCCCTCAGTGACACCTATGGGTGGATGATTGTGAATGGAGAGGCTTAATTAATCCTTCACACAAACCCGGGGTTCCTATGAGGTGGTTTCAGGTACAACCTGCTCGGCGGCCAAGTGGGAATCCCTGGCTCGCGGAGACTCACGGAGGTTCCCAACAGAATAAGACTAGTCACACCCGAGTGGGAATCCTCAGGTGGAGAGTCAAATACTGTGGGAGAGGTGACTAGATGTGTGATGCTTGCTCTTCCTTAAAACCCCCGCGGAGAAAACCCCAAAGAACCCAGAAATTTAACAACCAACATGCCAGAACGTACAACAAATCAACAAAGCAGGCAGCAACACCATACATGAACAGCTAACAGGATAACCATCAAAGTACAAAGGACGGCCAGGGAATTCGCCGTCAGAAGTAGTAGACGGCCAGGATCTTGGTCGTCAAAGAAAGAGGACGGCCAAGCAATTGGCAGTCAAAGGAAGAAGACGGCCAGTAGGTTGGCCGTCAAGCTGGAGACGGCTGTTGGGATCGCTGTGTCGGGATCCGATCCTAAAACGCAGCGGAATAAAATTTTCGGGACCAGATCTGTCCCGTTTCGGTCGTTAAAATAAAACCAGTGTAAATCGAATTTACCTTGCGCGGATTCGAATCCGCGTCCGTTTTCCGGTTTCGTCGGAGCGATGCCGCAAGTTGCGCAGATGCCCGACCTCTAGCGGTATCCACACGGTTCTCCTCGCGATGGATCGTCCTCGCTTCCTCGCTCGCTGCGGCGTTCGAAGATCCCGTCTGACTGCGCGTAATCCGCCGCGACATGCGGATTCGGAATCCCCGTCGAACGGAAGGTGGAGCAGTTGGGAACCGCACGCCCAGAGGAGAGAGAAAGTGGGGAAGAACGAATGACGACTAGGTCAGGGTTGCTGGCCCCGGACGTAGAATCCGTTCTTTTATAAGAAGTCAGTTTGCAGTTTTTCATAAAAACCCAGACTTATCTGAAATCTTGTCAGATTATCCATCGACTTGAAAACCATTTGCGTGTGACCCTCTAGGCCCAAATATCAGTCCAGTTAATAGCCCATTAAGTCCAGTAACCCTTTACTGACCCACTGAATTAATTAATATCCTTATATTCAATTAATCAGCCGAACTTAATGTCCCATAATAAATTCGGACGGACTGCCGATCACGTTGGATGCCAAGCAACATCGCATGATCCTGGATGGTACTGGGGTTATCGCAACCCTCTATTGGAACCTTTCTGTCATCGATTCGCGCGCGGATATAATCCTTCATCCGTGCAATGTTCCCGAATCGACCTAGGGCATGGTTTACTGTCAAACCCTATTTGGTCGATTCACTTGAATCAGATGCCGCTAATCTAAATCCGATAACTCCTTATCGATTACAGAGTCCGCCCTAGCCAGGGACTTTAAGCGCATCATTCCCGGAACATTCTCGCTCAAACTACCGAGAGCGGATGATCCCATATTGAACACACAATTACCTTCGAGGGCATTTCCCTGAACCCGATCGCTTGACTTATTGATAACCCATAGTTAGGGATTCGTTCGTCAAGGTCAAAGCTCAGAAACCTACCAACAAGATATCTTTGGAGTCTCAGGTCTAAGGATCATCCACGCAACCGTGACAAATGAATCGAGCTGGTTAACAGTCAGGTGATTACCATCCAGCGATTCATAGTCGGATCAGTTCAGTGAACTCATTCACCAATGAGCACCTATAGGTTCAGCATAGTGTCTCCACACAAGTGACTTATGGGCTCAGTCACCCTCATCATATGAGCTGAAGTAACCTATACTAGTCTATCCGGATGTTCGATGTCCTATCTCAAACATCCTATGACTAGGAACAATTAAGAACATGTGTTTATAAGTCTTCGGTCCCGTAATTATGATCTCATCATAATCCGAAGGCAATTGCACATGTTCATGGACTTCATCGTGATACGATAAACACAGATTGAATTAATTGCACACAATGAATTATTGCCATTTATTAATAATCTGAATAAGTACATAGTATCGGATTGGCTTTGAGACCATCTAATATTAACAATCTCCCACTTGGACTAAAGTCAATCACTTTTATACATAACACCCATATTCTCTAAGTGACACTCAAAAACATTTTGAGACAAAGGCTTTGTAAGTGGATCTGCTATGTTGTCAATTGAGGGAACTCTTTCCACCACGACATCTCCTCGAGCTATAATCTCTCTGATCAGATGAAAGCGCCGCAGAATGTGCTTCGACTTCTGATGAGACTTCAACTCTTTCGCTTGAGCAATCGCCCCATTGTTGTCACACAGCAGTGGGACGGGACCAGATATGCTTTCCACCACACCAAGATCGCTGATGAATTTCTTCATCCATACAGCTTCCTTGGCGGCTTCAGCAGCAGCAATATACTCGGCTTCCGAATCAGCAGTGGTTTCCTGCTTAGAACTTTTCCAGCTCACTGCTCCCCCGTTGAGTGTGAAAACAAAACCTGATGTTGACTTGCTGTCGTCAGGATCAGACTGAAAACTTGAGTCAGTGTATCCTTGCAGCTTTAAGTCTCCTCCTCCATAGACTAGAAATAGATCCTTAGTTCTTCTCAAGTACTTAAGGATGCATTTCACAGCCTTCCAGTGTTCATCACCTGGATCTGCCTGATGTCTGCTCGTAACACTTAAATTATATGCTACATCAGGTCTAGTACATAGTATGGCATACATGATGGAGCCTATGACAGAAGCATAGGGGACTTTATCCATCACAGCCCTCTCTTCAGGTGTCTTTGGAGACTGACCTTTAGATAGTGAAATTCCATGTCTCATCGGTATAAGACATCTCTTGGAATTTTTCATGCCAAACCTTTTGACAATGGTTTCTATGTACATGGATTGAGTTAAAGCTAACATCTTCTTTAATCTATCTCTATATATCCGTATTCCTAATACGTAAGATGCTTCTCCCAAATCCTTCATGGAGAAGTTCTTTGACAGCCATTTCTTTACTGATGACATCATTCTTACATCATTCCCAACGAATAGGATGTCGTCAACCTAAATAATCAGAAATGAAATGTGATTGCGGTCCCACTGTTTTTCTTGTATACACAGGACTCATCTTCATTCTTAATGAAGTCATAAGATTTGATTGCCTCATCAAATCTTATGTTTCAGCTTCAGGAAGCTTGCTTCAGTCCATGAATGGACCTCTGCAACTTGCATATCATGTTTGGAGATTCTTTGGATGTGAATCTTTCTAGTTGTATCACATACACCTCCTCCTCAAGGTTTCCATTGAGGAAGGCAGTCTTCACATCCATCTGCCAGATTTCATAATCATGGTAGGCAGCAATGGCGAGAAGAATTCTGATAGATTTAATCATAGCAACGAGTGAAAAGGTTTCGTCATAGTCAACACCTTGTCTTTGACGATAGCCTTTCGCCACTAATCTTACTTTATAAGTCTCAATACATCCATCTGCACCGATCTTTCTTTTAAAGATCCATTTGCAGCCGATAGGTACTATACCATCGAGTAAATCTTCCAAGTTCCAAACTTGGTTGATGTACATGGATTGTATTTTAAAATTCATGACTTCCCGCCATTTCCCGGCCTCTGGACTTTCAATGGCCTTCTGGTAAATCTTATGTTTATCATCCTCATTATAGGGTATCCTTGAACCATCCAAATTAATATGTCCCACATATTTTTCTGGTGGTTTAGGTACTCTTTCAGACCTACGAGGTTTCTGTGTATCATTTTGAACATGTTCAGAAACTGACGGTTCATCTGATGAACCATTACCAGTTTGTGGGTCTGTAATTTCTTCCATAGTTACTTTACTCCCACTGTCTTTCTGGAGAATATAATCTTCTTCCAGAACGACAGCTCTCTTGGCGACAAACACCTTTTGTTCGCCAGGATGATAACAGTAATATCCATAAGTTTCCTTTGGATATCCCACAAATCTGCATTTGTCAGTGTTGGACTCTAACTTATCTACGTCATGTCTTTTAACATTAGTAGGACATCCCCAGACTTTAACATGTTTAAGGTCTGGTTTCCTTCCATTCCATATCTCATATGGAGTGGTCTCAACAGATTTGCTGGGTACCTTGTTCAGGATATACATAGCCGAGCTAAGTGCATATCCCTATAAGGACATTGGTAATTTGGACACGCTCATCATGGATCGCACCATTTCCATTAATGTACGATTTCTCCTTTCTGATACACCATTCATCTGAGGTGTATAAGGAGGTGTAAGCTGAGAAAGGATACCATTATCCTTTAAGTTTTTAATGAACTCAGTACTCAAGTATTCACCACCCCGATCAGATCGAATGGTTTTTATACTCTTTCCTGTTTGTTTTCTACTTCATTCTTAAATTCTCTGAATTTCTCAAAGGCTTCAGATTTATACTTCAATAAGTATATATATCCAAACCTTGAGTAATCATCAGTGAATGTAATGAAGTATGAAAAACCACCAATGGCTTGGGTTGACATAGGACCACATACATCTGAATGTATGAGTTCTAATATGTCTTTGGCTCGTTCTCCACTTCCACTAAATGGAGATTTAGTCATTTTACCCATTAAACATGACTCACAGGTTGCATATGATTCATAATCAAATAGATCCAAATATCCATCTTTATGCAACCTTTGGAGTCTGTTTTCACCAATGTGTCCAAACCTACAATGCCACAAGTAGGCTTTGTTCATTTCATACTTACTCCTTTTAATTGAAGAACCGATATATAAATTATCATGAGACACATTCAATAGATACAATCTATTGGACAAAATAGCATAAGCTATTAATTTATTTCCGAAATAAATTGAACAACTATTGTTCCCAAAATGTAAATTGTATCCAATTCTATCTAAACATGAAATAGAAATGATGTTCCTTATTATGCTAGGTACATAATAACATTCATCTAATAAAAATGTGTCTCCGGATGGTAGCTTGAGCTTCACTGTCCCCACAGCGATCGCCGCAACTCTGGCGCCGTTACCTAGTCTCAGCTCCACCTCGCCGGTCCTCAGCTTACGCCTTCTTGTCAGTGCCTGCACAGAATTACAGATATGAGATACACATCCAGTATCTAATACCCATGATGTACAATCTCTAATTGACAAGTTTACATCTATCATATAGATACTTGAAGCGTCCTGCTGCTTCACAGTTCCTTGAGCGTTGTCCTTGAGGTATTCCTTGCAATTCCTCTTCCAATGCCCTTTCTGGTGACACTAGAAGCAATCACCTTTCTCAGCACTTTTACCCTTGTCTTTCTTGGTGACCTTTGCCTTTCTCTGAACCTTGTTCTTATTCTTTTGAAAAGCTTGGACTGCAAGTCTTTTTCTGTTGGTCTTACCAACCATTAGGACTTGGGGTTTATCCTTCACAAGGTTCCCCTCAGTAGTTTTCAACATATTCAGCAGTTCAGCTAAGGTGGCCTGGATCTTGTTCATGTTAAAATGAACGATGAACTGAGCATATGATGGTGGAAGTGAAGACAACACGAGGTCTGTGTGCATCTCCTTGGGAAGTGTAATCCCAAGAGCATCCAGCCTCTCTACCCACTCAATCATCTTCAGCACATGATTCTGTACTGAAGTTCCCTCTGCCATCTGAGCCTTGAACAGATTCTTCGATATCTCATATCGTTCGATTCTGCTCTGCTCACCAAAGAGCTCCTTCAAATGGAGCATGATGGATCTAGCATCCATCTCTTCATGTTGCCTCTGCAACTCATTACTCATAGAGGCTAACATGTAGCATTAGGCCATAGTGGAATCCTCCTTCCATTTTTCTTACGCTATCATTTCCTCCTCTGGAGCATCCAATGCTGGTTCAGAAGGAGCTTCATTATCCAAGACGTAGGCAATCTGCTCAGACTTGAGGACTATCTTCAGGTTTCTGAGCTAGTCTGAGTAATTGGTGCTTGTCAAACGGTTGGCATCGAGTATGCCTCGCAACGGGTTATGGTGTGATATTCTCGCCTACAGGAGATAATCAATCGATAATTAGTAGATATTCTGATTAACTAAAACAAGATATGGTCTTTTATTATCTAGTTTTACTCCCACTAATTTTCGACGTACTGTATAACCTTCAGATATACAGAACGGGAGACGCCGACTGTCTCCTAGTGGGGATCAGAATCTCCAAGCATCACAGTATGACCTCGGGTAAACACATAGTATCATACCACTATCTCAGAGCAATCATCTCATGATAATTGCAACTCCTTGCAATATCCGATCATACTTCGGCTCCCAAGTTTAATGGTCCCGGGTAAACACAGTAGACCATTATCCCCGGTCTAAGCTTTACCATCAATACGTGATAGAGTAAAGTAGAAATATAGTTCCCGGGTAAACACGTGGATGACTATATCGTTCCTCTACTCTTATCCAAAGGCATCTAATGCCATGATCAACAATCCTCTCAACAGACAATGGCAGACCTCGGGTAAACACATAGTATCTGCCATGACTAAATTAAGTTCCATTGATCATATTGATGGAGAGGCACGCGGTACATTCTCAATGACTCGCGCTACGGCTTAGAATTTATAATGAAGGTTTTACTTATTTAGTTTGGTCTCATCCTAGGTGATAGTATTAAATATATCGAATATATTATAAATACTAATAACCTAGCAAATATAAAGCACACGCATCACATACATGTCTTTAGTGTGGTCATAGACGGCACTGCGGTTTGACTTGAGCCAGATAGTCAAACGCACACACATACACAATATAACAACTTATATCATGAGTCTGCAAACCCATGGATTCAATGAACTCCTTCATTTTCATCTGGTCAGCAGTTGTGGATCATCCTCGTTCCGCGCGCAGCCGCCTCGATCAAATTACATCGTAATTCTCAATTACATGATAATTTAAATGAGGAAGCCTTATGGCGATTACATCAAGGAGGAAGGTAGAAGTACAATAGAATATGAGAGGGAGAGGTTCGCAGACCTCTATTTATTAATAGACAATAAACCACACAATCACATTCCACATCTACAATTAATGCTCGTCCATGACCACCATGTGTTTTAGTTAAACAAACCACACATGAATTGCGCATCAAATGGCTAAATAAAATTTTCAAAAATAACTTATAATTTTGGTTTCATAAAACCAGGGACCAAACAAAATTTGGATTTAGAATTTTCGAAAATTTTAGTATTTAGTTCAAGCATGCTAATTTAAATCCAATTTAAATAAGCAAACTAATGCATATCATTAAAATAAATGCATGTTAACTCCAAATAAACACATTTATAACATTCCATGCTAGTTAATTTTACAGACATTAAAATTTAATTTAACAATTAAATTAACTTCCTTTAATGTCTGGTTAATCTAACAATTAGATTAAAAAAAAACTTGATTAACGACAATTGTTAATTAAAACATAATTCCAAAAATTATGGGACCTTTAACAGTGAAATAACAGACCTTAATTCATTTAAAATACAATTTTAAATTTAAATTAAAAATCTGTTATTTAAAAGGTCATTAAGCAATTTAAAACGAATTAAAATGGGTTAATATAAAAAGGAAAAATGGGCCAGCGGACCAATGGTCGGGGCCGAACCCTGGCCTGAGCCCAGCCGGTCCCTGGCTCGGACCCAGGTCCGCCCACAAGGGCGCGGACCTGGTCCGGGCCCAGGGCCGGGCTGGCTCAGACCCGGGGGCCCGGCCTGGGCCCATCGGGCCCTCCCCCCCCCCCCCCCCCCCCCACCCGAGCGCAGCTAGGAAACCCTAGCTGCACACAGGTGAGGGGGCGGCGGCTCCCTGCCGCCGGCACCCTGCCCCGCAGGTACCGGCCGGCAGGCCCCCCGCCCCGATGGAGGCCGCTGGCACCCAGGGGCTCCGGCGACGGTGCCGACAACCCCTGGTTGCCGGAGGTTTCCTTTTAAACCCCCCCCCCCCCCCCCTTTTTCCTCTGTTTTCAAATAAAATTTAGGGAAAAAAAAGAGAGGGCTCGGCCGTCCTCCCCGTTGCCGGCCAAGGGTCATCCTGACCACCAACAACATCGTGGAAGAAAGCCCACGCTCCAGCGAGCCATCCCCAACGTTTGGGGTGCCCATAGACATGCCGTCGCGATGCGTTCTTCGTCAGACAAAGAACACAAAATAACCCAAACTAAAATCCGATTTTAATCACAGTAATTACAGTAAATTCACTGTGATCATGGGTCAACACAAGCGATTAAAATCAAAACTATGCATGGAAGTGATTATAAACGCATTAATTTGGAGACCGAAACGGCGAAAACACAATGGAACCTGGCTCTGATACCACTGTTGGGATCGCTGTGTCGGGATCCAATCCTAAAATGCAGCGGAATAAAATTTTCGGGACCGGATCTGTCCCGTTTCGGTCGTTAAAATAAAACCGGTGTAAATCGAATTTACCTTGCGCGGATTCGAATCCGCGTCCGTTTTCCGGTTCCGTCGGAGCGATGCCGCAAGTCGCGCAGATGCCCGACCTCTAGCGGTATCCACGCGGTTCTCCTCGCAATGGATTGTCCTCGCTTCCTCGCTCGTTGCGGCGTTCGAAGATCCCATCTGACTGCGCGTAATCCGTCGCGACATGCGGATTCGGAATCCCCGTCGAACAGAAGGTGGAGCAGTTGGGAACCGCACGCCCATAGGAGAGAGAAAGTGGGGAAGAACGAATGACGGCTAGGTCAGGGTTGCTTGCTCCGGACGTAGAATCCGTTCTTTTATAAGAAGTCAGTTTGCGGTTTTTCATAAAAACCCAGACTTATCCGAAATCCTGTCGGATTATCCATCGACTTGAAAACCATTTGCGTGTGACCCTCTAGGCCCAAATACCAGTCCAGTTAATAGCCCATTAAGTCCAGTAACCCTTTACTGACCCACTGAATTAATTAATATCCTTATATTCAATTAATCAGCCGAATTTAATGTCCCACAATAAATTCGGACGGACTACCGATCATGTTGGATGCCAAGCAACATCGCATGATCATGAATGGTACTGGGGTTATCGCAACCCTCTATTGGAACCTTTCTGTCATCGGTTAGCGCGCGGATATAATCCTTCATCCGTGCAATGTTCCCGAATCGACCTAGGGCATGGTTTACTGTCAAACCCTATTTGGTCGATTCACTTGAATCAGATGCCGCTAATCTAAATCCGATAACTCCTTATCGATTACAGAGTCCGCCCTGGCCAGGGACTTTAAGCGCATCATTCCCGGAACATTCTCTCTCAAACTACCGAGAGTGGATGATCCCATATTGAACACACAATTACCTTCGAGGGCATTTCCCTGAACCCAATCGCTTGACTTATTGATAACCCATAGTTAGGGATTCGTTCGTCAAGGTCAAAGCTCAGAAACCTACCAACAAGATATCTTTGGAGTCTCAGGTCTAAGGATCATCCACGCAACCGTGACAAATGAATCGAGCTGGTTAACAGTCAGGTGATTACCATCCAGCGATTCATAGTCGGATCAGTTCAGTGAACTCATTCACCAATGAGCACCTATAGGTTCAGCATAGTGTCTCCACACAAGTGACTTATGGGCTCAGTCACCCTCATCATATGAGCTAAAGTAACCTATACTAGTCTATCCGGATGTTCGATGTCCTATCTCAAACATCCTATGACTAGGAACAATTAAGAACATGTGTTTATAAGTCTTCGGTCCCGTAATTATGATCTCATCATAATCCGAAGGCTATTGCACATGTTCATGGACTTCATCGTGATACGATAAACACAGATCGAATTAATTACACACAATGAATTATTGCCATTTATTAATAATCTGAATAAGTACATAGTATCAGATTGGCTTTGAGACCATCTAATACTAACAACGGCCAGCTGCTTGGCTGTTTGGCAGCTTTAATGGCCTAACAACAGGTCGTCCAGATCAGCATTAAATATATCAGGACCTTACCCTCTTACCTTTGATCGCGATGCGTGCAGCAGGCTATAGGTGTCCCATCGTGATCGCCAGAGGGCTGTTGGTGCCCGGAACGTCCCCCGCCGCTGCTGCGGGCTTCGGGCGAGGGCTTCTCCATTCGTCTTAGCACTGCAGCGATTTAGAAGGGTTAGAAATTAAGGTGTGTGATCGCCAGGAGCATTACCTTACGGTCCCTGTGCTCCGCAGGATAGTGAGAGTGATCGCGTTCTGAGGGAGCGGGAGACGGCGGTTTCCCCTTCTCTTCCTCCGGCCGGCCAGAGGAGGAGAGCTCGGCAGTCTGCACGCAGAAATACGGTAAGGATCCCTGAAAAGAAAAGACAAGACAAAGGAAGAAAATAACCCGATTAGGACTGTGATATGTAGAATCTATCCATGCAAATATAGAAATCAACTAGAATTGGAAGGGAACGCACCGGATGGGTGTTTGGGGAGGGAAGATGACCATATGTTATGGCCACCCACCTCCCATTTTTTGTTTAAAACCTCTGGGAGTAAGGGTTGCTAGGTTATCCTAACATGCATGCATGCAGATGGGGGTACTCGTGTGTGAAAAGTGAAGTGATGTGTTAAAAGAGAAAAAGGAGTGAGAGAAGGAGATGTTACGGTATGTATGGAGATTGGGAATGCAATGAAGTGGAAAGGAGAAAAGTAAAGAGAGGGTTAAGAGGACAAGCCCATTTGGAGTGAGAAAGATTCCTCTGGCTTCTCGACTGCCAAGGGTTTCTCTCGCTTGAGGTTCCTCCCGAAGCTCTCTGACTCCTTGCCCGCTCAGTTCCTCCGAGCCAACCAACTTGCCAACCCCCCCTTCTCGAGGGACATGGGGGGTTTAAATAGGTGAAGGGGAAAATAGGAGAAAATAGGGGTCTAAATCCCCGTAAATCATCATGGAACCAATGAGAAGTGGTCAAGGGTCGGAGGTGGTGCGCGCAACAATCGCCGGAGTGGGGAGTGATTAGAGTAGTGGAGGTGAGGGTGGCGAGTAGAGGAGATCGTGGGGAAGACGAGGTCAAGGTGGTAGTTAGGGGAGTGGGCGGCCAGCCAACTTGCCTTCCAATCCCATGGAAGGCCAGGTAGCTGGCCTTCCACGGAGAGGTGGAAGGCGGCCCGGTTGGCCTTCGAAGGGTGGTGGAAGGCGGACTGGTTAGCCTTCGGAGGATGGTGGAAGGCGGACAAGCTGGCCTTCGAAGGATGGTGGAAGGTGGGATGGCTGGCCTTCGAAGGGCGGTGGAAGGTGGACTGGTTGGCCTTCGAAGGGCGGTGGAAGGCGGGCTGGTTGGCCTTCGAAGGGCAGTGGAAGGCGGGCAGGTTGGCCTTCGGAGGATGGTGGAAGGCGGGTTGGCTGGCCTTCGAAGGATGGTGGAAGAAAGGCTGGCTTGCCTTCCACAAAAAAGGTGACGAGATTGGTTAATGGGCCTGATTATTTAGTGGGTTGAATTATGTAAAAAAAAAATCTGATGGGCTAAATGAGATGGATAAAATGATGGGGTTATGACCAAAAGGGGGTCCAAAATCGGTGTCTACAACAATCACCTTCGAAGGTCTTCCGCTGGACCCGATCCTTAACTATTAGAGATCCCGTGGATAGGGATTCGTAGGTCAAAGTCAAAGTCCTGAAGTCCACCGACAAGGTGCCTTTGGTGTTTCAAGTCCAAGGATCAACCACGCCACTGTGACGATGAATCAAGCCGATTGACAGTCAGGTAAATTACCATTCGGCGATTCATGTCGGATCAGTTCAGTGAACTCATTCCCCAATGAGCACCTACAGGTTTACCATTGTGTCTCCACACGAGTAACTAACGAGATCCGTCACCCTCATCATATGAGCTGGAATAACCTGTACTAGTCTAACCGGATGTTTGATTTCCTTCTCAAACATCCTACGACTATGAATAATTAAGAATATATGTTTATAAGTCATCAGTCTCATTATTATGATCTCATCATAATCTGATGACTATTGCACATATTCATAGACTTCATTATGCGCAATTATAAATATGCCAATCTACATAATGAATTTAATGTCATTTATTAGTGAACCAGATTGAAATAGGTGCCATATGATTGGCTTAGAGGACACCTATATCTATCACATGATAGGCCTGTTGCCTAGAGTATGTAGGGCATGGGGGACAATAGAGCTGAGGTCCGGCAGAGCTTCTGCCATGCCCGAGGGCATTTTGGTAAGTAGGCATCAGCGGTCTGACCAGTTGCCTCAAAGAAGAAAGTTGTGGCCCAGCTGGCCGAGAGGTTGAGACTTGATGGCCTTCCATGGCCTGGTGAATGAATGAAGCATGATGGGGAGGTGGTTGAGGAATGATAGGGGGAGCCGCAAGGTTCAGCTCGGCAGACTGCATGGGCGTCCTCCCCTTCAAAATAGATGGATTGCCTCGAACTGTCGAGGATCCAGACGGGAGGCAAGAACTCCCAAAGCATTCCTAGATCCGAGGGATCGGAGGATGAGGGATCATTCGGGTTCATGCCCCCCTCGAAAATAGGATTAGGAATCGCATGCACATGCGGAGGAAGATCAGAATATTGATCATGAGTACAAGGAAGAGGGGTTTGTTGATTTCCCTCGTATCGAACTGGACAAGAATGGGGATTACGGGGGGCATCAGCATCTCCTCCGCTTTCAAAGTGGTAATCAAACTCAAGAGGGGCATTAGCATCTCCCTCGTAATTGACTAGGGCATCTGGAGCCATGCTCAAGTACCTACCTGATCGAAGTAGCATGATGTTAGATTTTTCAAAGATTTGCAGACAAGTTGCACAGCGATTAAGCAAACAAGTGGATGTTTAACGTTATTTCAGGATTTCTTGTTGGGTTATTTGGATTCAATTAATCACAAATTCACTCAAGGGGCAGGATCCTAGTTTCAGTTCAATTTCCACCGTTATACTCTACGGCTTTCTCTCACAACGTTATGAAAATCTAACCAGGACTTCGATTGGTACAACCAGCCCGATGAACAAGGAGGAATACCTTGATTTTGGGGACTTACGGAGGTCTTTAACGCCAACCACTCTAGTCTGATCGAGGGACCGACCCAATCAGAGAGAGGTGAAGACGTCAAGAAAGGTGTTCCTAAGAGAAAAAGGGGGGTGTTAGCCCCAGTGCATATGACATGTGGCCTGGATGGCCTCTAATACTTATTACGTAATGTGTAGTAGCAAGCAGATCAGAAATCTGAGAACTGAAGAAAAAAACAAGAAACTGCCTGAAACGCGTCACTGTTGGTCAACGCTATTCAAACAGAACCTTATTTTTCTCGCAAAATCTTAGGCAGCAGACAACAGAGAATTTGGCCTGAAAGGCGTCGTGGGTGGGCGACGCGGTATGAAACGCGTCGCAGTTCCTAGACGCTTTTCAAGTTGCAGAATGAACCATTCAGGGGGAATTTCTGGATCGATTCCTCCTCAAACAAACATGATGAAAGCAGTAAATGATCGGCTTATGCGATTCTTTTTTTTTTCAATTTTTAACAGGATAATTTCATCAGATGAACAACTAAAATATCAATCAATCACACAATCTTCTTATCACGACCACAACTTTCCAATCAATCAAACGGGGAGGGCAAGATGTTGCCACAGGGGTGTGCACGTGGTGCACGTAGGAATAACAATTAAATTAAAAACTCAGCAATCGGTGAGAGCGTGTCGAAAGACACAGGTGGTGTACAGAGAGTGCTTGATTGATGAAAGCAAGAACAAAGATTAAAAGATGGCAAGACCAAGTCCCACCGTGATCGCCAAAAAACTGTAAGTGCTCAAATCGGGTGTGTGATTATCATGAAAAATTATGTTGTTTATGTGACAAATAAACCTATTAAAAAGAAACTAAGTGAATGTGATCGCCAGAAACTTTTAACTAAAAAGTTCCAAAAGACAAAGATTGATCGCCTACATGTTTCGGAATTGGGAGATGTTGAAGTTCTTGATTCCCCTCCTTCAGCCGGCTGAAGAACGAAAGCCCTTTTGACTTTGTTCTTACTTTGGCTGCTTATCGGACTTTGAGGATCATCCAGATTCCTTTTCCTTGTTGTTGATTCTCTCCTCTTTATCTCTTTTTGTACCTTGCAAAAGACAAAGATGAAAGAAAATAATAAGAACTCAAGTAGAGGTAGTATCTATTCTAACGAAGATTCTGATCATGCAACTTAAACAAAGAACTCACTTGTTTGATGGTCTTTTAAACCCCTTTAAACAAATATGTTTGAAATTATACTAGTGAGTGTGTGTTGCATGGAGTGATGTGATGAAAATATGATGCTAATGTGATGAAAATATGAGAAGGATGTAGAAATTAATTAAGAACTAAGTTGGATGGCCCTTGGAAAGCCTTGGTCTTGAATGCTCTTGAATAGACGAAGATCGGATGAAGAAAGGATGCAGACTCCTTGAAGTAGTAGCGCTTCGATCCTTCAGCGTCTGGACGTCGTCTCTCTCAAAGAATCGCTCAAAATTATCACTAATCTTTCAAGAATTATCACTAATAATCACTAACTTTTTAGTGACCAAGGGGTTGTGCATTTATAGGCTTTACATCCGCGGTTACTTAAAGATTAACATGAAGGATTTTAAAGTTTATCCAACTAAGAAATAGATAAACACAGATTAATTCATCATTATCTATAATTATCTAAAACGCGTCGCCCATGGAAGATGTCTTTTAGACTAATTAAGATAAAGATAAACATCGAGAAAAAGAGACAGAAACACATTAGGAAACCTAAATGGCGTCGTGCACAGCAGACGTCTTTTAGTTTATTAATAAATTAATTAAAAATCATATTAATAATCAAAATAAGAATTAAGCTCTAAATGCCATCTACACAGGTCGACGTCTTTTTAGACTTTTTTCATATTTGATTAAAAATCTGAGTTAAAATGAATTTCTTAAATTATGTCTGTCTGACCGATGTCATTTAGATAATTAATTCAGAAAGATTAATAAATAATTAACTAATGATTAAATATCAGACCATTTTGAGGTATTATTATACGACATGAAATTTACTCAAAATAATGTCAAAATTAGCGTATCTACACCCACTGTCTTTTCTAAGGACACATTCCTCTTCATGGAAGACCATTTTCTCAGCGATGAAAATTCTTTTATCGCTCAGCTGATGGAAATAATATCCAAACACCCTTGGATACGTATCACAAATCTACACTAATTTATCCCTAATTCCAACTTCCTTGGATCATGCCTCATCGCATGGGCTAGACTTCACCTGACTTTAATAATCATAAAGTCTAACTTCTTTCAACTCCATATTTCACATGGATATATACACATTTATTAATCGGAAGTTCATCTGAAGAATAGGCATCTTATGTCAAACCATTAAGGAGATAGAAAAATTAGGCAAACTTATCATACATTTCACTATATCTAATATGGTGCGATTCTTTTTCTAATACACCATATAACTGTAGCGTATTAATAGAAGTCAATTGAGAGAGGATACCATTATCCTAAAAGAATTGTGTGAATCACGCACTCAAGTATTCACCTCCTCGATCAGAGTTTTGATACTCTTTTCAATATGTCACTCCATTTGAATTTCAAATTCCTTAATCTTTTCAACTATTTTCGTCTTGTACTTTAACAAGCACACATAGCCGAATCTCCAGAGAAGTCATCACCAAGGAATAAGAAATATGAGTAACTATCTAAACCTTAAAAGGATATTAAGCAACGTACATTAGGTACAAGTTCCAATAAATCTTTGGTTCTATCTCCATATGTCATAAATGGAGAATCGGTCAACCTTCTCATGAGATAGGATTCATTTGTTTCATATAATTCATAATCATATAGATCAAAATATCCATCTTATGCAACCTTTGAACTTCGTACTCATCTATATGACCATAGTCTGGATTCACATTTTCTCTTTTGATCAGGAGACTTGTGAATATTCATCATATGAGATGTCACATCAAGAATCTATTGACTGGTTTTAATATCCAAAATATTTATTTTTATAAATAAACAGAACAACTTTGTTCATGTTCAGTTAATAGATAACCACCACTATCTCAACAAGGATAAGAGATTAAGATCTTAATGACAAATGGAATAAAAATAACAATTATTAAATTATATTAGGTCTCTTGAAGGCAGCCTGAAGTTCGCTGTTCCACAGCAATATACGCAACTTTTGAATAAATCTCAAGTGAATTTCTTTTAACTCTCAACTTTATTTAACTTGTCTCAATCTGCACACTGGCAAATCTGAGAAGCATATCTAATATCTCATACTGCATATTTGAATTCTCTAATAGACAAGTAAAAGTTAATAATTAAAATATTTGAAACTTGTCTAAGTTTTATATTCTAATTGTTTACATGTTTCAGTGTCCTTATACATAGTACTGGAAGCATTCCTCCCTTTAGCTAGCTTGTCTTTCCCAAAGATTTATCTTGATTGTCTTCTCACCTTGGTCTCACCAAGCAAGAGATCCCTAGGTTCCTTTGGATCTAAAGAATTCTTCAGATTCACTAAGCTAGTCTGAATGAGTGGAGTGTGTCGATCTTATGACATCTAGTATGCCATATGTTAGATTATCTAACAACATTTTAGATATTCAGAAAAAATGAAGCGATTAAGTAGATAGTTCTTATTAATTTAAACATTGATTTTTATCTTTAATTAACTCCCACTATTTTTCAGCAGACTGTATAACCTTCAGATATGTAGAATGGGAGACTCCGATGGTCTCCTAGCAGGGATCAAAACCTCACTAACTTATATTATTGTCTTGTGGATAGCACAACAAACTGTAATACAATCAGAGAGCACCCATCTAATGGGACTAATAACTTCTTGCAATATCTGAACATACTTCGGTTCCCAAATCTATAATGGCCTTGTGGATACAACAAGCCATTAAAGTCTAATATAAGCTTTACCATCATTACGCAACGGACATAGACTAGCATGCAACCCTTATGGATAGCACAATAAAACTATATGGTGCCACTACCCCATTTAAAGACATCTTTATGTTATATCTTTAGTTCTGCTTCTAATTTGACAGACCTTGTGGATAGCATAACTGTTGAGTTCTCGAGTTTCTCCGGATCGCCCATGCAGCGGAAAAAAAAAATAAACAAATAAATCGGCTATCCGTTCCCGTTTCGAAATTACCAAAAATCGGATAATTGGATTATCGAAGTCTTACCGTGTGCGGATTCGAATCTGCAACCGTTCGGTTCCATCGGTGCCACACCGCAAGCCGCGCAAGCGCCCGGCCTCTAGCGGAGTCCACGCGATCCTCCTCGCAACAGATATCCTCACGTTCCTCGTTCTTCACAGTCACGAAACCTCCGTCGGTCGCCGCAACGATCGCCGCAAATCCAGGGATCCGGATCTTGCCTGGAGCGCCAGAGAGAGAGAGGGAGAGAGGAGGGGACGGCTAGGGTTAGCAGCAGCTTGGCCTGCTTAGCCCGTTCGCTATATTTTATACTAACCACGCGGTTTTTCATAAAAAACCCCGGTTTATATAAAACCCACTTATTTATCCATCGCCTTGAGACTCCTTTGCGTGTGACCCTCTAAGCCCAATAACCAGTCCGGTTAATAGCCCAACAAGCCCAGTGACTCCTCACTGGCTTTATTAATCAATTAATAACTCTTTATTAATTAATTAATCAATCGAATTGATGTCGCACATCGAATTCGATCGGGTCTCAAATCACGTTGGGTGCCAAGCAACACCGCGTGAACCCGGTGTTAGGTTCTCGGGTTTCTCCGGATCTCCCACGCAGTAGAAATAAAAATAAAAAACGGAGATCCATTCCCGTTTCGAAAAACTAAAATCACGATAATCGGATTATCGGTTCTTACCGTGTGTGGATTCGAATCCGCAACCGTTCGGTTCCGTCGATGCGACACCGCAAGCCGCGCAAGTGCACGGCCTCTAGCGGAGTCCACGCGATCCTCCTTTCGACAGATATCCTCACATTCCTCGTTCTTCGCAACCCACGAAACCTCCGTCGATCGCCGCAACGCGCGGACGATTTCCCGTCGAACGAGAGTCGGAGAAGCGGCGGAGCAGATCTGGATCTGTCTGGGATGCTAGAGAGAGAGAGAAACAGAGGAGGGGCGGCTAGGGTTAGCAGCAGTTTGGCCTGCTCAGCCCGTTCGCTACATTTTATACTAACCGCGCGGTTTTTCATAAAAACCCCCGGTTTGTATAAAACCCACTTATTCATCCATCGCCTTGCGAATCATTTGCGTGTGACCCTCTAGGCCCAATTACCAGTCCAGTTAATAGCCCAATAAGCTCAGTAACTCCTCACTGGCTTTATTAATCAATTAATAACTCTTTATTAATTAATTAATTAATTAATTAATCAATCGAATTGATGTCGCACATCGAATTCGACCGGGCCTCCGATCACGTTGGGTGCCAAGCAACACCACGTAAACCCGGAAGGTATCGGGGTTAAGCAACCCACTCTTGGAACCTTTCCGTCGACCGTTACCGCGTGGATATAATCCTTCATTCGTACAATGCTCTCGAGTCAACTCAGAGTATGGCGTGCTGTCAAACCCTAACCGATCGACTTACTTGGATTGGATGCCGCTGATGAATATCGGAAAACTCATTTCCCGATATTATCGTCCACCTTGGCCAGGGACTTCCTCGCATCCTTCCTAGAGCATTCTCTCTCTAAGTACCGAGAGCGAATGATTCCTAATTGACACACAATTCCCTTCGACGGTATTCCGCTGTACCCAATCCTTGGCGTTTTAGAATCCCGTGGCTAGAGATTCGTAAACCAAGGTCAAAGCACAGAAGTCCACCGACAAGGTGTCCTTGGTGTCTCAGGTCCGAGGACCATCCACGCAACTGCGACAATAGAATCAAGCTGGTTGACAGTGAGGTACAATCCCATCCAGCGATTCAGTCGGATCAGTTCAGTGAACTCATTCTCCAATGAGCACCTACAGATTCGCTTTAGTGTCTCCACACAAGTGACTTATGAGATCAGTCACCCTCATCATATGAGCAGGAGTAATCTGTACTAGTCTAACCGGATATCCGATATCCTTCTCGGATATCCTCCGACTATGAACGATTAAGAATATGTGTGTTTAAGTGAACAATCTCATTAGTATGATCTCATCATAATCTAATCACTATAACACATATTCACGGACTTCATTGTGAAACAATGATTAATGCGATTTACACATAATGAATATTATGCCATTATATTAATAAATGAACGAGATTTACATAGTCAGATTGGCTTGTAGGCCATCTAAAACTAACACCCGGAAGGTATCGGGGTTAAGTAACCCACTCTTAGAACCTTTCCACTGACAGTTACCGCATGGATATAATCTTTCATTCGTACAATGCTCTCGAGTCAACTCAGGGTATGGCGTGCTGTCAAACCCTCACTTGGATTGGATGTCGCTGATGAATATCGAAAAACTCATTTCCTGATATTATCGTCCGTCCTGGCCAAGGACCTTCGCGCTTCCTTCTTAGAGCATTCTCTCTCATCGTACCGAGAGCAAATGATTCCTTATTGACACTCAATTCCCTTCGATGGTATTCTGTTGTACCCGAGCCTTGGCTGTTTAGAATCCCGTAGTTAGAGATTCATAAACCAAGGTCAAAGAACAGAAGTCCACCGACAAGGTGTCCTTGGTGTCTCAGGTCCGAAGACCATCTACGCAACTGCGACAATAGAATCAAGCTGGTTGACAGTGAGGTACAGTACCATCCAGCGATTCAGTCGGATCAGTTCAGCGAACTCATTCTCCAATGAGTACCTACAGATTCGCCCTAATGTCTCCACACAAGTGACTATGAGATCAGTCACCCTCATCGCATGAGCAGGAGTAATTTGTACTAGTCTAACCGGATATCCGATGTCCTTCTCGGATATCCTCCGACCATGAACAATTAAGAATATGTGTGTTTAAGTGATCAGTCTCACTAGTATGATCTCATCATAATCTGATCACCATCGTACATATTCACGGACTTCATTATGAGACGATAATTAATACGATTTACACACAATGAATATTATGTCATTATATTAATAAATATGAACGAGATTACAAAGTCATATTGGCTTATAGGCCACCTAAGACCAACAATCTCCCACTTGGACTAAAGCCAATCACCTTTATATAGTAAGCCTATAGACTCTAGGTGACGCTCAAACACAATTTGAGACAACGGTTTTGTCAGTAGATCTGCTACATTGTCGACAGATAGAACCCTTTCTACCACTACATCTCCTCTTGATATGATCTCTCTGATAAGATGAAAGCTCTTCAGAATGTGCTTCGGTTTCTGATGAGACCGCGGCTCTTTCGCTTGCACAATGGCTCCATTATTGTCGCACAACAGCGGAACAGGATCAGAGATGCTGGGAACTACGCCGAGGTTGGTGATGAATTTCTTCAGCCACACTGCTTCCTTGGTGGCTTCAGCTGCAGCGATGTACTCAGCTTCTGTCGTCGAATCTGCAGTGGTTGCTTGCTTGGAACTCTTCCAGCACACTGCCCATCCGTTCAAAGTAAACATGAATCCAGATGTAGACTTGTTGTCATTTGGATCTGAATGGAAACTAGAGTCAGTAAAGCCTCGCAGCTTCAAGTCACCTTCTTAATAGATAAGAAACATATCCTTAGTTCTTATCAAGTACTTAAAGATACATTTCACTGCCTTCCAGTGCTCTTCACCTGGATCAGCCTGAAATCTGCTCGTAACACTTAGAGCATATGCAACATCAGGCCGTGTACATAGCATGGCATACATGATAGATCATATGGCAGAAGTATAGGGTACTCTATCCATGAGTGCCCTCTCATTAGGAGTCTTAGGAGACTGCTCCTTTGAGAGACTAATTCCATGTCTCATCGGTATGAGACTTCTCTTGGAATTTTCCATGCCAAATCTTTTGACTATGGAATCTATGTACAATGATTGGGTCATTCCAAGCATCCTCTTTGATATATCTCTATAGATCCATATTCTCAATACGTAGGATGCTTCTCCTAAATCCTTTATAGAGAAGTTTTTCGACAGCCAGATCTTTACTGATGACATCATAGCTACATCATTCACAATGAGTAGTATGTCGTCTACGTAAAGAACTAAGAACGTGACTGCGCTCCCACTAGTTTTCCTGTACACACAAGGCTTATCTTCATTTTTAATGAAGTCATAAGACTTGACAACCTCGTCAAATCCTATGTTCCAGCTCCGGGAAGCTTGCTTCAGTCCATAAATGGACCTTTGAAGCTTGCACACTTTATCTGGAAATTCTTTGGATATGAAACCTTCTGGTTGTATCATATACACCTCTTCCTCAAGGTTGCCATTGAGGAAGACAGTCTTAATATCCATCTGCCAGATCTCATAATCGTAGTGTGCAGCTATGGCGAGTAAAACTCTGATCAACTTTATCATGGCAACTGGTGAAAAAGTCTCGTCATAGTCAATTCCTTTCCTGTGACGATATCCCTTTGACACCAACCTTGCCTTATAAATATCGATCCGTCCATCAGCACTGATCTTTCTCTTAAAGATCTACTTGCAGCTGATGGGTACAATACCCTCGGACAAGTCCTCCAAGTTCCAAACTTGGTTGGTGTACATGGACTGGATTTCTGAGTTCATGGCTTCTCGTCATCTCCCGGCTTTTGGGCCTTCTATAGCCTCCTAGTAGGTTTTAGGATCATTATTATTATTATATTCAACCTTAGACTCACCTTCAGCGATATGTCCTACATATCGTTCGGGTAGTCTAGGTAATCTACCAGATCTACGAGGCTCATCTGTGTACCTGAACAGATTCAGGAACTGATATCTCATTTGATGATAATGCAGCTGTTTGGAGATCTGGAACCTCTTCCAGTACTATTTTACTCATACTGTCCTCCTGGAGAAGGTATTCCTTTTCCAGGAAGACAGCTTTCCTAGCGACAAACACATTTTGTTCACCAGGATGGTAAAAGTAGTATCCAAAAGTTTCCTTTGGATATCCCACAAATATGCATTTATCAGTTCGTGATTCCAGCTTGTCTGGATCATGCCTCTTTACATGAGCAAGACAACTCCAGACTTTAACATGTTTGAATTCTGGTTTCCTGCCTTTCCATATCTCATATGGAGTAGAGGCCACAGACTTGCTGGGTACTCTATTCAGTAGGTATGCTGCTGACTCTAGAGCATACCCGTAGAGGGACACTGGTAATCCCGAAAAACTCATCATGAATCGCACCATGTCCAACAATGTGCGATTTCTCCTTTCTGATATATCATTCATCTGTGGTGTATATAGAGGGGTCAGCTGAGAAAGGATACCATTATCCTTTAAGAATTATTTGAAATTAGTACTCAAGTATTCTCCTCCTCGATCTGATCGAAGAGTTTTAATATTCTTTCATAATTGCTTCTTTACCTCATTCTTGAACTCCTTGAACTTCTCAAATGCTTTCGACTTGTACTTCATTAAGTACACATAGCCGAATCTTGAGAAGTCATCGGTGAACGTGATGAAGTATGAAAAGTCACCTTTAGCTTGGGTGGACATGGGACCACATAGATCCGAATGTATTAGTTCCAAAATGTCCTTGGTACATTCTCCATGTCCAGTAAATGGAGATTTTGTCATTTTTCCCATAAGGCAGGATTCACATGTCGCAAACGATTCATAATCAAATGCATTTAAATAACCATGCTTGTGCAACCTTTGCAACCTGCTTTCACCAATATGCCCAAGTCTACAATGCCACATGTAGGCTTGGTTCACACAATTCTTGCTCTTCTTAAGAGCATTATCAATGTGAAGATTATAATAAGAAACATCTAAGAGATATAGACCGTTGACTAAAGATGCCGAAGTTATTGATTTATTACCATAATAAATCGAACAACTTCTATTCTCAATAGACAACCTATATCCTATCTTGTCCAAACAAGATACTAATATGATGTTCTTTATTATGCTAGGAACATAATAACAATCTTCTAATGATAAGACGTCTCCCGATGGAAGCTGGAGGTTTGATGTCCCAACAGCAACCGCCGCAACTTTTGCGCCGTTTCCTAACCTTAATTCCACCTTGCCTTTTCTCAGCTTGTGCTTACTTATCAGCATCTGCACATCATGGCAGATATGAGAAGCACATCCGGTATCTAATACCCAAGATGTGGAATCTCTTACTAACAAGTTGATATCTATCATATAGATATCTGAAGCTTCAGGCAGCTTCACCTTTCTATGAGCTTTATCGTTGAGGAACTTCTTGCAGTTCCTCTTCCAATGACCATTCTGCTTACAGTAGAAGCAGTCACCCTTTACTACTCTTTTGTCTTTGTCCTTCAATCTTTTTTCGTTAGCTATCATCTCTACTTCAGGGGCATCTAATGTCGATTCAGCAAGAGGATCAACATTAAGGGCGTAGGCAATCTGCTCTAATTTGAAGACATTCTTCAAGTGTCTGAGCCAATCCGAGTAAATCAGGTAAGTCAAAAAGACATCAAGTATGCCACGGAGTGGGTTATTCGACGACATTATTCCCTACAGGAGATGAATAAAATCCTTTTAGCAGATGTTCAATTATTAAATATAAAACAAGACATGGTCTTTTGTTCAAGTTTTAACCCCCACTAATTTTCGACGGACTGTATAACCCTTAGTTATATAGAACGGGAGACACCGACAGTCCCCTAATGGGGATCAGAATCTCAATGACTTGCAGTACAGCCTTGTGGATAGCACAACAAACTGTAATATAATCAAAGAGCACCCATCTCATGGGACTTGCAACTCCTTGCAATATCTGATCATAGCTTCGGTCCCCAGAGATTTAATGGCCTTGTGGATAGCACAACAAACTACTAATTATGGTCTAAGCTAACCATCGTTACGTGACAAGCATGGATTTGCATGCAGCCCTTGTGGATAGCACAACAAAGCTACATGGTTCCTCTATCCCGATCATATAGGCATCTAATGCCATAGCCACAGTCTCTCCTCACAATTAGACAGGCCTTGTGGATAGCACAACAAACCTGCCTAAGGTAATTTGAGTCCTATGACTATAACGATGGTGGACCACGCGGTAAGTTCTTAACTACTCACGTTACGGCTTAGAGTTTAAGTGAGAGTATTTAGATAACTTTTATCTTGGTCTCTCCTAGGTGATAGTATAAATATATCGTATATATTTAATAAATACTATACATGTTTTGATTCATAATCAAAATTAAACACAATGCATCTCATACATGTCTAGTGTGGTCATGGATAGCATAGTGGGTTTGACTTGAGCCAACAGTCAAATGCACACACAATCTAACATAACATTTATATCAGAAAATCATGCAAATATAAAGGCAAAAGATCTCTATCGATTCGCCTTTTCTGGTTGCAGCTGTGGATCATCCTCGCTCCTTCATCGGTTGCCTCGATCAGATTACATTTAAATCTAAATTTAAATGTAAACAGAAGAAGGCCTTATGGCGGGTACAAGAGAGAGAGAGGTAGAAGTACATCGGAGTATGAGAGAGAGAAAAAGAGGCACGCAGACTTCTATTTATTAACAATTTAATAAAATCAATTCAACCATACATCTACGATTCACACACATCATTCATCACACGAATAATTAAATAAGTGCATATCCATGACTACGGTGTGTTTTATCCAATCCACACAAGATATAGCGCATCACATGACTAAAATAAAAGAGTTTCAAAATAAAATAATTTTGACTTTCAGAGAGTTGGGTTCCAATCAAAATTAGCTTTTGAATTTCGAAAACACTTTTAATTAACTTAACATACAATTAAATCAATATTTAAAAGCATTAAACACACATCACATGTGCACACGCTCCAAATTAATAAATTCTTGATTATTCCATGCAAATTAGAACACTTCTAATAATTAAACAATCTAACACTTAGATTAAACCATATTAATAATCTAACAATTAGACTATTAATAACTAATCTAACTCTTAGACTAGTCCAACAAAGTTAATTAATAATTTAACACTTAAATTAATAATCAACTATAATTAATTATTAACTACTAACCTAACTCTTAGATTAGTCAATTAATGTTAATTATTAATTTAACTCTTAAACCAATAATTAATACTAACTAATTAATAACTAATTAATCTAACTCTTATATTAGTTAATTAATGTTATCATTAATTTAACTGTTAAATTAATAACAACAATAATTAATTAAGGATTACTAATTTAACACTTAAATTAGTCAATTAAAATGTAATTATTAATTTAACAATTAAATTAATAACTAACTCTCATTGATTAATAATTAGATGATTAAATAATTAAAAATCTAACATTTAGATTATAACTATTAACCACTAACTATAATTCCTTAAATTAGTCATATAAAGGTTAAAAATTAATTTAACAATTAAATTAATATTAACCCTAATTAATTAACAACTAATTGCTAATTAATTAACCTTTAAATGACTTAATGATTCAAAATCATTAATAAAAGCCCAATTAAATAAAATTGAATAATAAAATTGAATTTCAAAACAATTTTGAATTTTAAAATTAAATTCAAATTTTATTCGTATTTTAAATGGGCTCATTGGGTTTAGGGGGTTAAATGGGAAATAAAAAGAAAAATAGAACCAGCTCGGTCCGGCCCGTCCCCTTCCATCCCCAAAACCCTAATCCCATGACAGTTTCATATAGTGGTGGCCGGCGGTGGGAAGGGGGTTTGCACGCCGCCCGGCGGCCGACGATCAATGCAACCGACGATCGGTGCAGCTGATCCCGCTGGTGTCGCCCCCGGTGCCGGCGAGGGCTCCGACGCTGGTGGGCTCGCCGGCCGAGCCCTGTTCTACAAAGCCCTAGCACCGACGACGATCCCAGCACCGGCAGGCCGCCGGAGTTGCCTAAAATTTGCAGCCCGAGCCCCTCTTCAACACCTTATTTTGAGGTTTTCTCAAAACCCGTGGAGAAAAGAAGAGAGGCTCCCTCCGGCAACCTGCAGTGGCTTCTCTGGTGCCAGCCACCTGCCTATCTGAGACCAGGGATATCCTCGAGAGGATCAAGGGGTGTCGGCCAATCTCCCCAACACTTGGGGTTGCACGAACATGGCCGCCGAAGACCAGTCGTTCTTCGTCCGACGAAGAACACGAAAACACCCAAATAAAATTCCGAAAATAATAGAATTAAAATAATCAGATTATTTTAGTTCATCGTATGAACAAGGATTCATTTATTAACAGAATACATGCATGGAATAAATTATGGAAATATTAAGTCGGAGACCGAAACGGGACGAGAAACAGTGGAACCTAGCTCTGATACCATTGTTGGGTTCTCGAGTTTCTCCGGATCGCCCACGCAGTGGAAAAAAAAAAAAAAATCGGCGATCCGTTCCCGTTTCGAAATTACCAAAAACCGGATAATCAGATTATCGAAGTCTTACCGTGTGCGGATTCGAATCCGCAACCGTTCGGTTCCGTCGGTGCGACACCGCAAGCCGTGCAAGCGCCCAGCCTCTAGCGGAGTCCATGCGATCCTCCTCGCGACGGATATCCTCATGTTCCTCGTTCTTCGCAGCCACGAAACCTCCGTCGGTCGCCGCAACGATCGCCGCAACGCGCAAACGATTTCCCGTCGAACGGGAGTCGGAGAAGCGGCGGAGCAGATCCGGAGATCCGGATCTTGTCTGGGGCCCCAGAGAGAGAGAGGAAGAGAGGAGGGGGCGGATAGGGTTAGCAACAGCTTGGCCTGCTCAGCCCGTTCGCTATATTTTATACTAACCGCGTGATTTTTCATAAAAAACCCCGGTTTATATAAAACCCACTTATTTATCTATCGCCTTGAGAATCCTTTGTGTGTGACCCTCTAGGCCCAATAACCAGTCTGGTTAATAGCCCAATAAGCCCAGTGACTCCTCACTGGCTTTATTAATCAATTAATAACTCTTTATTAATTAATTAATCAATCGAATTTGATGTCGCACATCGAATTCGATCGGGCCTCCGATCACGTTGGGTGCCAAACAACACCGCGTGAACCCGGAAGGTATCGAGGTTATGTAACCCACTCTTGGAACCTTTCCACCGACAATTACCGCGTGGATATAATCCTTCATTCGTACAATGCTCTCGAGTCAACTCAGGGTATGGCGTGCTGTCAAACCCTAACCAGTCGACTCACTTGGATTGGATGCCACTAATGAATATCAGAAAACTCATTTCCTGATATTATCGTCCGCCCTGGCCAACGACTTTCGCGCATCCTTCTTAGAGCATTCTCTCTCATCGTACCGAGAGCGAATGATTCCGTATTGACACTCAATTCCCTTCGACGGTATTCCGTTGTACCCGATCCTTGGCTGTTTAAAATCCCGTTGTTAGATATTCATAAACCAAGGTCAAAGCACAGAAGTCTACCGACAAGGTGTCCTTGGTGTCTCAGGTCCAAGGACCATCCACGCAACTGCGACAATAGAATCAAGCTGGCTGACAGTGAGGTACAATACCATCCAGCGATTCAGTCAGATCAATTCAGTGAACTCATTCTCCAATGAGCACCTACAGATTCGCCTTAGTGTCTCCACACAAGTGACTTATGAGATCAGTCACCCTCATCATATGAGAAGGAGTAATATGTACTAGTCTAACCGGATATCCGATGTCCTTCTCGAATATCCTCCGACTATGAACGATTAAGAATATGTGTGTTTAAGTGATCAGTCTCATTAGTATGATCTCATCATAATCTGATCACTATAGCACATATTCACGGACTTCATTATGAAACGATGATTAATGCGATTTACACATAATGAATATTATGCCATTATATTAATAAATGAATGAGATTTACATAGTCAGATTGGCTTGTAGGCCACCTAAGACCAACAATAACAAATCCGCTCGAAGTGATTTGAGTCTTAAAACTATAATGATGGAGGACCACGCGATATGTTCTCAACTTAAACTTTAAAACGAGAGACTTAATAAGTTTTAAGTTGGTCTCATCCTAGGTGTTAGTTCATAAATATATTACATAGATTTAACTATACCTAAGTAATAGAATTAGATTTATTAATCAAAACTAAAGTACATGCATCACCGTACATGTCATTTATGTGGTCATGGATTGTATAGTGATTAACTAGAGCCGAACAGTTAATCACCACAAATAATATAACAATTATATCATCTTTACATGCACACACACAGGTTCTAGTGATCTCATTTCCTAATACATTTCTGGTTGTACTTATAAATCATCCTCGCTCCTCTTTGACCAACGCAATCAATTATATTACAAAAATTATACAACTATCAAATTTACATAATTGTAAAAGAAGGCCTTATGGCAAAGTACATTTATAGAGAGAGGTAGAAGTACATTGGAATGAGAGAGAGAGAGAGGCATGCATGACTCATTAATTAACACTTAATTAAATTAAACAATTCCATAAATCGTCCACATTCACCACACATCATCACATAATATGAAACTAACTAAGTGCATGTCTATGACCATCACAAATTTTAACAATCTACTCATTATTGAGCACATCACATGAAGGCTAAAATTTTAAAAAATAATATAATTTTGATTTTCTCAGAACCTAGGTTCCAATCAAAATTGGATATTTGGATTTTCGAAAATCACATTTTCTAAGCATACATTTAAAATCTAATTTGAAAGCATTAACATTACATCAACATGTGAACATACAATTGAAATTAATTTCTAGAAGGATTCCATGTATAAATTAGAACAATTTTAATTTAAATTAATCTAACATTTTAAATTAATTATAAATTATTTAACAACCCTTGTTAAGAAGTTCACCTCAAGGTAAAATTGTTTCTTAACAACTCTTGTTAAGAAGGTGAAATAAACATTAATCTAACTCATAGATAAGTTGAAATTTTATTAACAATTTTTTGTTTAGTGAAATTGTACACAATTTAGAACAATTCTAAATAATGTTAATCTAACATTTAGATTAACATAAATTTCACTAACAACTCATTGTTAAATGAAATGACAAATAATGTAGAATAATTCTAAATTGGACATAATCCTATAACAACCTTTTGTTAAAAGAAATTTTCTAAAACAAATTCGATCTCACGTATATAAGGCATTATCAAATAAACTACAATTTCTTAAATTCTAAAACAGTTTTAAAAATTTAAGTTTAATGCCCTTAGGTTGGGGAAAACAATGGCCAAGTGGGCTTGTGTGTCGGGGCCTTGGCCCGGTCAGGCTGGGCCTAGCCCAGGCCCCTGGCCCAGGCTTAGGACAACCCCTTAGGGGCAATCTAGGCCAGGCTGCCCTGGGGCGGCTTAGCATGGGCCAAGCTCCTCGGCCTAGCAGCCACCCCTAGGGGTGTTCACGGTTTGGTTTGGTTTGGTTTGAGGATAAAATTCTAGAAACTAAACTAAATCGAAGTAGAGAGTCAAATCGAACCAAACCAAACCATAATAGTTTGTAACCGAACCGAAATAATTTTGTTGGTTTGTGGTTTGGGCCTTATAATTGGCCACTATAGTTAAATAATCAATCTCAACATTATTTTCTAAAACTATAGTTATTGAACAAATATTATTTCAAAATTGTTTGGAGGTTTAAGTCTCAAAATGGACTATTATAGTTAAACATCATACTTTATTAAGGACTCAACACTTTTTTTGTACAAGGTGACGATCTGAAAGGTATTATCTGAAAATAACTTAAAATTGTATATCTTATAATTTACATAAACTCACACTTAATCTAAAAGTTTAATACTTATATTATTCTCTTTTAACGTAATTCGGTTTATTCGGGTTGGTTTGGTTTATGAGATACATGAACCAAAGCCAAACCAAATTTCTTAATTCTGAATGGTTTCAACCCAAACTGAAATTTTCAGAAGTTCAAACCAAACCAAATTGGCCGGTTCGATTTGGTTTTTCGGTTTGAACTGAATAGTGAACACCCCTAGCCACCCCTGCAACCCGAGCCCATGGTTGCGGGATTGGGAGTGCGACTGACAGTGCCGGCCAACCGGCGCCGTACTGGGCCCCTATATCCTCTTCCTGCACTTCCAGCCCATAGAGAGGAGGAAGGAGAGGATGGGGCCGGAGCCACAACCACCTGCCGCCTAGCGAGTGCTGGCAGTGACCGGCGGCAACCCTCGAAACCATTGGCGAAGCGAGGGCCGCCGGTGGTGGCCTTGTGAATCACCCAAAAATGCATAGGCAACCAAAAATCCAAACATTTTTCGTTCTATGCGTTCAAAGCTAGAAAATAATTTTCCTCCTTTGTCGATTCATCATATGAAGAAAACAAAGATTTATCAAAGATCGAATCTATAATATGGAATTTTTCTAGAACTTTATTTTAGTAGATCGAAACATATCTAGTGGACAACCTGGATCTGATACCACTATAAGGTTCGGGGCGGGACGACAAAGAACACAGTAAAAACGGACAGTAAAATTTATCCTGCGAATCCCCCTATCCATTTCAGACAAAACAGACAAAAATTGAAAAACCTAGGTAATCTAATATCACTGTGCACAGATTCGGATCTATGTCCGTGTCGGTTCCGTTGAGGCGATGCCACTAGCCGCACAAGCGTCTGGCCTCCAATGATATCTATGCAATCCTCATCGACGGTTCCTCCTTGCTCCCTCGTGGGAATCGGCACGCTCGCCGAACATTTGTCGCTGCAACGAAGCCCGCAACAAGCGGGTGGAGGTTTCCAGACTACCGGGATTCGCACGGTGGAGACAGAGAAGAACTCGACGCCCCGAAAGGGACGCCTAGAGGAGGAGGAGAGAGAGAAGGGACGTCCTGCATAGAGCACCCATGGAGCTTGGCCCAGAGTCTCTTCATGGCGTGTATATATATTAAGTTGGCGCAACCTTTCACTAAAGTCCTGGAATTAATATAAAACCTACTAAAACACCACCGAATGAGAATCTTTGTGTGTGTGACCCTTTAGGCCCATTTACCAGTCCGATTTTTAATCTGTTAAGTCCAATAATACTTTATTGACTTACATTAATAATTAATATCTCATATTTAATTAATTACTTAACAGAATTAACATCTCATCTAAATTCGGCCAGACTTCTGATCAAGTTAAGTTCCAAGCAACATCGCATGATTCCGAAAGATAATGGAGTTCAGCAACCCACTCATGGAACATGTCTGTCTATAATTACCGAGTGTCAATACTCCTTCATTCGTACAATACTCTCGAGTCAACCTAGGGCATGGTCCAATGTCAAACCCTACATGGTCAACTCACTTGGATCTGATGTCACTATACAATATTTAAAAAAAAAATTATATATTGTGTCTGCTCTGGTCAAAGACTTTTGTTCATTTTTCCTAGAACATTCTCTCTCTAATTATCTGAAAGCAAATGATCTCATATTAAACACACAATCACCTTCGATGGTCTTCCGTTGGACCTGATCTTTAACTATTAGGAATCCCGTGGATAGGGATTCGTGAGCTAAAGTCAAAGCCCAGAAGTTAACTAAGAAGGTGTCTTAGGTTCAAGGACCAACCACGCTACTATGATGTTAAATCAAGCTAATTAACAGTCAGATAAATCGCCATCCAGTGATTCAAGTTATATTAGTTTAGTGAACTCATTCCCCAATGAGCACCTGTGTATTACCCTAGTATCCCTACACACGTGATCATGATCAGTCAAGCTCATCATATGAGCATGTACAACATACATCAGTCTATCCGGATATTAGATGTTCAGTCTCTAATATCCTATGAATGAAAACATTTAAGAATTATGATCAAGAGTATTAGTCTTATATCAGTATCTCATTGTGATCTAATATTCCCATCATAATTACATGGACTTCATTATACTCAATCAACTAATTATCAATCATTATAATGAATTAATTGTCATATATTTGAGAACTAGAATGTCCATAGATATCTAGTGATTGGCTTCGAGGACACCTATATCCAATAAACTCCTGACGAACTTTCGGCTCCACAAACACCTCATGCCTCTGTTGTTGTTTTTGGGCCTTCTGCACTAGGCCCTAGAATGTTTGCATGAAAACTCCAACATCCAACAGTCGAGGCAGAGGTGGGATGGGATTATCGCCATCCTTCCCAATGTCACTCTGCTCGGGTGAGCGCTCTCTCACCTTACGACCATGCCTGCCCTATATTGCCTGCAATAAAAGAACACATGTCAGGCCTATGTTACCAACCTTAACTTTAATCTAATAATTTATAATCCTATGATCTTGGTTTAGTGGTTCAGGTTGATCATACTCGATAAAAAATTGCCTTTGCTCTGATACCCAGCCTATAACGCCCCCGCTCTGCCAGCCTGGTTCGGTTGTGCCAACTTACTGCAAAACATCGATTCGAGAGTGCCACAGTAGGAACAACCCAATCATCTTACATCATCAGTGAAGAGTATAAGCATGAGATAAGATAATAAACACAACCTTTAAGACCACAGCCAAACCAATCCAAATAATTGCACTACTAAAACTAAAATATCCAACTATTACATCGCCTAGGATCTCCAAGTACAATAAAAGAAAGGTTCATCTCATGAATTGAAATAAATCAAACCTATACATCTCTTGCTAACCTATCAAATTGAAAACAACGAATAACCACCTACTATAGCTAGCTTCGATAACCAAAGATCAAGCCTCATGTTCTTCTGGCTCAATCTCAGTCTTATGATCCTTTGAAGAATATTAGTGGGCCAGGGTGAGTCACATAAAAATTTAGCAAACTCAGAATCCACAAATATATAAGTTTTACATACAATATACATAAAAGAAAATTTTATACATCTATCTAATCTTGAACATCAAGACTAGCATATACTACTACTTCTTCAAATTGAGCATGTTTTATTAACATTGTGATATGATACATGAATAATATGCAATAACTACGTACGGTTTACTAACTTAAATATGAACATGGCAGTATGTTAACTTTTGAAATATGATTCAATAACATCAACTAAACATGCACCTTCAATTATGCATTATTATGGAATATGCACATAGAATAACTACCATGACTATTGTTTCACATGGACTTGTTATGCATGAATTTAAACAGAAATTTTTAGTATATATCATAATGTAAAAATATACATTAACTTCTGAAATTTAACTTCATCATTAAACATTATAAGTGATCACACATATTATATCTTTCACTTTAACATAGGACAAGTAACCATACAATGACATTATGTACTTCTTCTTCTTCTTTACCTAGTAGTTAAGACAAACCCATTAGATTTTCGACTGCGCAGTTAGGGGACGCTCTCAAATCCCACTAGGATAACATGTAAACACATTTCTTATATTAAACCTGTTGCTTCGGGTGTCTTACTTAAGCCTTAATCATTAACCAAGTGAATGAGGAAATATAAAGGAGGCCTGCATGGAATCAAGAGATGGCTCTCGCTGCGTGGCACTTTAGTCCCGAGAGAATCAATAGATAGTCCTCACAGCATAGCACCTTGGTTCACTTGATACTTAGGATCCACATCACCAACTTGGTACATCCACTTAGCATCATAACATCTTAAATTAATCATATGCATGTATAAACTATTCTATTTAATGCAGGATATGATATAATATATAACAGATACACAAGACATGTAATTAAACATGTAATTAATAGAAATTGCATCATGATTATTATTTGTCTGAATTGCGTCATAGATAGTGGACGTGATTCAAATTGCGTCGACCATACCTGACGTGATTCAGCCAGCCATGCAAAATTTCAGAAATTCAATTTAAAACGTAGTTATTTAAAGAAAATACGAAACATGCATGATCAGTCATAGTTCTAATCATGGTGTAAAAGATGCATCATGTTTCATGAATTCATTATAGAATAATTAAGAACTAACTAGCATCATACATGAATGTCGTTATGGTTCTTTTATAATAATACCTTTATCATAACATGAAATTAAATAAAAATAACTACTTTTATGCATGCATGATTACTCCTCACATAATCATGGATTCATATTACATGGGTTTTAGTATATATTAATATGAAATTAATCAAAATAATAGTCAGTACTTAGCGTGAATCACATTGTGCATGGCCGACGTGATTCATAAATCGCGTCGGTCTGTATGGACGCATTTCATGTCCGTGAACTGATCATCTAAAAAATCTAAAAACAATGAAGAAAAAGAAGAAAGAAGGGATCCTTGCATCGTATGTTCACTCTAGAAACAATATTCACAAAGCCATACATCATATCTACATTCTAGATAACAAACTAGGTTGAAAATAGAGTTTTTATACGTAAAAATACTATATTATAATTGTTAGTCATCACTTGCCTCTCTAACCATGAAAAGAATTCGAAGAAGACCGCTTTCGGCAAGGCGACAAGTTTTCACCATGCTCACCTGGTCGTTCTCATACCGCGGGGATCGTCCTTACGTCCTCCTTGCACGTAGCGAAGAGACACCACGCCGCACATGTTCGCTCTCTGAATCTCTCTTTAAGGATTTTTAATGGCTTGGGGATCGAGAGAGGAGCTTGGGCGGCATTATGGGAACTTAAATAGGCCTCTAACATGAGTTCCAAGCAGACTCCTACCGCACTCGGAGAGGAAAGAGCAAGCCACTGGTCAGATCAGAAAGCTTCAAATCGCGTCGGCCCAATCCAATGTCAATGTGATTCAACTCACTTGAATCGCGTTCACCTAGATGCATTTTAGGCAACTCAGAAAAAATATAGAAAAATCACAGAAGAATCAATAAATTCAAAAACTAACTCCGCTAATGGGCCTACCAAGTTATTAATGGGCCTATAACGGCTCTATTAAGATACTAGGTGTTACAAAGGTAACCCACTGTTACGAGGCTTTTCTTAGATCATTGCGAACTTAGAAAGATCAATCTTACACCTTTTTTTAAAAAAATAATTTTTAAATCTGTCAATAATTTTTAAATCTTCACAATAAAATAACTTTAGTGCTTCACCAAGCCTCTTTTTCTTCCTACAGTAATATTATTGCAAATCATATTTTATTTTTTATAAAAGAGTCATAAATCGTATCTTATTGGAGACTGTTAGAATTCGAGCCAAGGAGACAGAATCCCCCAAACTATCAAACAAAGCGTTCAGAAAAGGAAAACCTTTCGAGCACAAATTAAGCGGTAAGAAGAAGCAAATTCGCCTGTACCAATACCAATACCACTGCCGCCACCCCCACCCCCACC
Organism: Zantedeschia hybrid cultivar; assembly: GCA_030544215.1. Classification (NCBI taxonomy): domain Eukaryota; kingdom Viridiplantae; phylum Streptophyta; class Magnoliopsida; order Alismatales; family Araceae; genus Zantedeschia; species Zantedeschia hybrid cultivar. Next base: position 12,792,782 of record JARZZO010000009.1, read on the forward strand.
CTCTTCGTCTTCCGTCCTCTCCCGCCTTCTTTACGTCTGCTCTCCCCCGCGTTCGCCGGCATTGGCGGAGGCGGAGGTAATCTACCCCAAGCCGAGCCGAGATAAGATGACCACAACAGGGAGGGCAGCAGAGCAGATGGAGGAGCTGGGCGAGGAGGACGCGCTGGATCCCAACCCGGACATCCACGCCCTCTTCTGCTACTACAACTCCCTTTACTTCGGGGACTCCCTCGGCGCCTGTTCCGTCTCCTGGAGCAGCTCCCGCATGACCAGGTCTTGCCTTTGCTCCATTCTGGTGTTCCTTCTTTTCTTTATGTTTTACTTGGTAGTGATGGTTTTGGGTCCAAGGGCTCGATGGGGTTTGGGTTTTTGCGTTGGATATGGTAGAAAAATTTTGTGCTTTGAGATGAATTGGTTTATTAGCACGTTTGTGTCACTGGGTTTTAGGGGAGGTTGGCGAAAAACCTTCTCTTTATGTGGTTTGTGATTGGCAATGGCTGAGAGTGGGGTCCTGGATTGGGCATTGTAGTTGTTGGGGGTGTTAGTTTGACTGGCGGATTTGGAGAAGCCTGAAAGGGCTTATCTTTTCACTTGAAATCTGCGGGGTACTACGTTTTTGGTGGGGAGAGGTCAGGAAATTAGTGCCATTGGATCAAATTTGAGGCTCGTGGCCTTTTATTGTCCTTTGCTAAGTGAGTTAGCATGATTCTCATGTAAGAGTTTTTATCTAACCTTCTGGTTGTATGTTTTGGGTAAGTTCAGTTTCTTTTTTACGTTATCTTCTTCTACCTTTCATTTCTATTGGACAATTCTGACTTCCAAGTTATGTTTACTCTGTTTTTACTGTTTCCTCCTCTCCATGACAATGTAAGTTGTTTGGTTTCTATTTTGCGTAATGGATTATCTTAAGGCAGGTGTATTGAGTACCAAAAACTTTACGTCAGCTTGATCACAGTTTCTCATCTTGTAGTTTCATTTACTTTACTGTTTAATAATTAAACCACATTAAACTTCGTTCATAAACTCTTCTGAAAAACTGGGCTTTGATTTATTTTGACATGTAGAAAATTAACCTCCATTTTCCCTAGAATTAGATCGCATTTTCTCATTGTGTAGTTTCATTTACTTCAGTGCTAGGTAATTAATGAACTTTCCTTCATTAACTTTTTTGAAAAATTTACACTTTGATTTTCTGACACTTGTTGAATACATTTTCTCATCATGTAGTTTCAATTACTTTACCACTTAGTAGTCAAAATATCTTGGACTTTGTTCATCAACTCTTTTGACAACTTGGCCTTTGATTTTCTGATATCAGAACAGTTAACCTACATTTTATTGGGATCACTTTATCTAATGAATCTGAATGGACCTAGAATTCCTCTCCCTTGTTATGTTGTTTACTAGTTTCATATTATTGTTCAACAACTGTCTTATTTTGTTTATTTTGATAAGAAATTATCTTGTTTCTCAGGTGGTAAAGATAATGGGACATAACAAATTTCAGCTTATTTGTTTTGTACTTGGTAGGCCTGCCATGATTTGCTTTCTGAAGTTCTCTTCATGAACCCCACTTTGCATGTGGTCAGCGACTTAGATGGTATCAAACTGATTGAACAAGACAATATTGAGGTGGTTGCATAAATTCCATTGTGAAGGTGTTACAATTTGGGTTGCTCCAGGATGTAAATGATAATCATAAATAGAAAGTGAAGTGCGAGAAGCACAAGAACTTTGAAAAAACTAACAATGTACATCTCACATCAAATTAATTTGCTCTCATGAATATGATTTTGCATGAAGTGAGAGAAATAATTTAGAATATATTGTGCAGAGGAATACAAATCATAAATTCCTAATGTTTGGTGTTGTGGCAATGTTTTCTTGATATATCTTGTATCACTTGGTTAATACCATCATTTCTATCCATAGTTGTCAAGGCGGTAAGGCGACCAAGGCGTGCTCGGGGTTCTGGACCGCCTAAGCGCTTAGGCGCCCGCCTAGGCGTCGCCTAGGCGTCAACTTCATAATATAATATTTTAATTTAGGATATATATATATATATATATATATATATATATATATATATACATTTAGATTTACACACATATATATACATACATACATATATATCTACGTATAAATGTATGTATGTAATATGTGTATATGTCTAACTATATAATATATACATACATATATATACACAAATATATCTAAATGTATGTATGTAATATGTATATGTATATAGATGTATATATATATATACATATTTGTATATATATATATATGCATATAATATTTTAATTTAAGATATATATATATATATATATATATATATATATATATATATATATATATATAATATACATACATATATATACACAAATATATCTAAATGTATGTATGTAATATGTATATGTATATATATATATATATATATACATTTAGATTTACACACATATATATACATACATACATATATATCTACGTATAAATGTATGTATGTAATGTGTATATGTCTAACTATATAATATATACATATATATATATACACAAATATATCTAAATGTATGTATGTAATATGTATATGTATATAGATGTATATATATATACATATTTGTATATATATATATATATGCATATAATATTTTAATTTAAGATATATATATATATATATATATATATATATATATATATATATAATATACATACATATATATACACAAATATATCTAAATGTATGTATGTAATATGTATATGTATATAGATGTATATATATATACATATTTGTATATATATATATATATGCATATAATATTTTAATTTAAGATATATATATATATATATATATATATATATATATATATATATATATACATACATATATATACACAAATATACATTTAGATTTACACACATATATATACATACATACATATATATCTATGTATAAATGTATGTATGTAATATGTGTAAATGTCTAACTATATAATATATACATACATATATATACACAAATATATCTAAACATATGTATGTAATATGAATATGTATATATACACATTTTACATACATGATACATATATTTAGATGTATACATATACATATATATGCATGTTTGTATATATAAATCTAAATATATGTATGTAATATGTCTATATATATGTATTAGTATGTATTTATATAATTATATGTGTATATATATACATATATGTATATATAAAAAAAGAGAGGGGCAAGAACCCCAGATTTTAAAAATCTGGGCGCCTTGGGCGCCTAGGCAGGCGCCTTGGCGCCTTGGGCGCCTTTTCACATGTTGGAAAGGCGCCCAGCGCCTTGGTGCTTGTGAAAGCGCCTTGGCGCCTAGGCGACGCCTAGGCGGGCGCCTTCACAACAGAGGGTAAACCCTAGATTTTTTTTCTTTTTGCTTCCGACTTTATGCATGTCATGCATCCTTTCCCTTGCCTTAAAAAAAAAAAAAACTTGTTAAACAGGTTCCAAACCCATCTTGGCCCTAGTTAAGGTAGGTCAAAGGAGGCAATTTTGTGATCCATCCTACTTCTTACTATTTGAGGTAAATTATAGTTTGGTCCATGTTTCTTGATCGGACCAAATGCAGCAGTCTACGCCCTGGCTATTTGAGGACTGTGACTTACTTGGTCTAAGCAGGTTCCTTGCCTATGATAGCACCCATTAGTGAACTTAGAGGAGGTTTAGTCCACCTTAATAGGGCCTTGCGGTGCCCAAACCTTTGTTCCCAAGGCCCCACCGTCCAGTTACAGCCATGCTGAGGATCTTTTGAACCCTAGCAAAGCAGGCCCTTGCTCAATGGCTAAGGGGTATCTGATAGGCAATCAAAGTGGATTGCTTGTGTTGATGAAGCCAGACACATCATGTAATTGGTTAGTCATCCTCTGTTCTAGGCTTCTAGCTAGCTGACCGCAATTGGATAGATCATTGGATGATAGAGCGTGCATCATATCTGTGTGAAGACAAGGGGGCAATGCTCGACTTTAAGATGGTCATCCTCCTCCTGCATCTAGTCTCTGATTGAGATTGGGGAGGTTGCTTTATTCTGGAGGATTCAGATATGGTGAAGGTGAAGGGGGAAAGTAAGGGGCTGGAGATGGAGCCTAGCCAGGATGGACAAGAAGGCAAGGTTGTCAGGTTGGTGCTTAAGAAAGTCATGTACCTTGAGGAGAATATGAGAGACGCTGCAGGAAAGATGTGGATCTCCTTGTTGGGGACCCAACTAGAGGCTACAATATAGTAGGAAAGTCAGGAGGAAGTGACAACTTAGTATCGAGACTCATGAGGGGCTTAGAGGTGGTGGGGGACAAAAGATAAAGTAAAGAAGGTGAAAGAGGTGGGAGGAGGGTTGATGGGGGAAATAGGGAGCCCATGAGTGCGGAGGGAGATGGAGAAAATCAGCTTGAGGGAGATTGTTACCTGGAACATGAGAGAGTGATGTAGTAGGGACAAGGGAAGAGTGGGGTAGTATGTTGAGAAGATGCAAGGTGGATACTATTTGTCCATAGCAGACCAAGTGGCAAAGCAAGGAGATAATGGTAGGGGTAATGTTGGTTTGGGGTGGGGGGAGGAGGAAGACTAAGGATGTTGGCTCATCATCTAAAGAGACAGTGGTACAGTGGTTTTCTCACATTTGAAATTAGTTCGTCATTCAAGAGGTGGAGGGTTAAGACACCTTGGCTGGTTTCGCTTGCAATTTTAGTGTTTGGTAGTTGGCTTCTTCTCAAGGGTATATTTTATGCGAACCAGCTAAAGGAAGAGGGCGGTAGGGGAGAAGCTTCTGACATGTCTCTAGAATTCCTCTTGCCTTGGTGCTTAGGAGAGGACTAGCAGCAGTTTGGCATAGGAAAATTTTTGAAGATAGGATATGCTGGAGAGATGGGTGATATCAAAGGTTTCATTTCAGAAGTAGGCATCATAAATGTATGTACTCTAGTACTATATCCATGGTCTAACTTCAAGGAGAATCCATGTTTTGACAGCAACCTTGTGGCTGACCAATTTGACATGCCTAGGCAGCATCTTAAAACCAAGAAGCATGATTTGAATCCTTATCTTCTTTTCTCTTTTCTTCTTTGCTCATCTATCTGATGTCTTCTTTTGCCTATACATTGTACTGGTCCATGCTAAAGAGATCTCCCCCACTGGCTAACCAACTATTCTGGAAATTAGACGATTGCATATAAAGTGATCTTTTATACCGGCTAACCACGTATGAAACATTTATTTGGCAAAAGTTTGGAGAAGTGACACCGACAATTGGTCACTATCCTTGTTGGACTTTTTGTGATCTTTGGTTCTAGTCAAATCCAAAATAATGGAAGAAGTCTTGTGATTGATTGATTTATTTCTGTCACATGCCTAGCATGGTAGTTATTTTGTTTTAGATCGTTAATCTGCCATATGTGCAAGTACATGTGAGACATGCTGTGGAGATATATTTTCATGCCTAATGGAAATGTCAAAAACTTGATTATAGCCTAGGAAGAAGCTGTGGAAGGAGTATTGCAATAATATTACACGCAATTGCATATCTCTTCATGTACCTGTTCAGAGTCTCGATCTGGTTCATCATCTTCATCAGAGCCTTGCCCCATTTATTTTGGGTCATCATATGGTTCTTATCCTATCATTTTGTTCTATCCAATGCCGAATTTGTGGTTGAACCTAGAAGCATAGTCTTTTTGCTTACTGCATCTAACCACCTCATTTTAGGTCTTCTTAGTTCTTCTACCCTCCTCCACTCTAATTTAATCACACCTTCTGACTGGTGCTGAACTTAGATGGTAGTGTACACAAGGAATTCCGGCTCGGGTCGGGACTGGGAATCGGGACCCGGCGATCCCGACCCGACCCGATCTGGATCGGCCGAGTCGGCCGATCCAGACTCAGTCCGGCCGGTCTGACTTGGCCGGATTTTTTTTAAAAAAAAAAAATCAGAAAAAATAGAAAAAATTAGAAAAAAATAAGGAAAAAATAAAAAGAAAAAAGAAAAAATTACATACATATTATTCAATTGATGTACAATAAGAATGAATGCAATTCATGTACATCCATAAAAAATAAACATTAAAGACAACTAACTAACTAATAATTTTTGTTGTGCATTAATTAAAAAAGATATTGTTGTTGAAAAATACCTTAGAAAGATCACATTTGTGATCCTTCATCATCCGATTCATAAGTTTGAGCAGGCGGGCCATAATCTGCCGGTGCATATCCATAGCCAAACAAGGAACTAGCGAGGTCTTCGAATCCTCTTTGAATACCTCTAGGTGTGTAAGCTTGTTGGCTTGAACTTTCTCCTGATTGTGTTGGAGGGACAAAAATGCCGTACTGTATAGGTGGAGGTCCAGAGTACCTTTCAGTAGTGCTGCTGATGTCTGAATATGGCAGTGTAGGGGGATGAAAAATAGGTGGATAAGAAGGTGCATCTTCCCATGGTGGCCAATCACATCCTGCCTGTCTCTGTTGGCCTTCAAATCCCCTTTGTTGTCCTTGTCTCTGACCTTGAGTTCCTTCAGAATGACTCGGAGGTGCGGAGTAATCATCGTATCCTGTGTAACTGCTCCCAAGTGCAGAACCTCCTGATAGTCCAGCAGCAGCAGCGCCATCACCATCACCATCTCCATCATCATCATCATCATCATCATCATCATCATCATCATCAGTGGAGTCATCACTCCGCACTTGGCTTGTTTTCCTCAATCGCCTTCTTCTACGCCTGTAGGTTTGTCTTTCTGCCTCGTACATGCTGGCCAAGTGAGGTGGTAAAGCTGGGGTGTCCTCAGGTGTCTCTCAAGTCTGGTGAACTGTCCATTCTTCTCCTTTTGATATGTCCACTCGTTGTTTAGACTTTCCTTTTGATTGTTTTCTCTTTTTGCTGCTCGATGACTGCAATGAAGGTCCCGCTGGCTCTTTCTCCTTTCTTCTTTGTGGATCCACCTGAGTAGCTGATCTCCTGAGTGCTGGCTGAGAGGCAGAAGTTCTAGCAGTGTCTTCTAGTGTGGCTGACTTTCGGCGCCTCTGGAGAACTAGTGCACCTCCTTCTTGTGTTGTCTGAAATTCAGGATCTCGAGCAACTACTGCATCTAATTCACCTTCTGCCCAACTCCGATCCTGAGGATCAAACTCAGGCTGTGCATCTCTGGCTGCTCTGCTCTCCACCCAAGAATGCAGTGGGTGTTCTTCATCTAATAGTTCATCAATATCAATCTGATGTACAGGCTCATCAACTTGTCTGCCAGCAAACTCCATGAATCTCTGTCTTTCAAGCCTCTGTCTTTCCTGAATCTGCTTGATTTTTAGACGCATGTTGTAGTGACAGTACACCAACTTCTCCAGCCTAGAAACCCCCAATATGTTACGAACCTTCGTGTGAATGAGACTGAATGTACTCCAGTTTCTTTCACATTGACTGGAAGAAGTGGTTTGACTGAGTACTCGCACTGCAACATACGCCAAAGGATTTGTGGCAGCTTGTCTGTAATTAATATGGATCCACCATTCAGCTGTTCAAAAAAAAAAAGAAGACGACGATATCAATAATCATAAATGCCAATCATTAAATTTAATATTTGACTATTTATTATGTAATTCACTTGGAGTTGTCCTCGTTACTGCAGCCCTGACGTCATCATCTCCATAAATGCCAATCTTCAATTTAAATCTCTCTATCTACAAAATAAATATAAATAACATAAGTTAATGATAGACGCATGCATTTTCATAAACTCCTACTTTGTACGTTACTTCTGCTAAGGCATCTATCCTTTCATTCGTATTCCTTGATATTCTAGTAATCACGTTAGTTGTGCCTCGAAGGACCTCTCCGTCATTATGCACGCTCTCACTATACTGATACCTTGGGTTGAAAAAATATCCTGCATATAAATTGAATATTAATTAGTTATAAAATTAAATGTGAACAAAATTAATAACATAAAATCAACTTAAATAGATGAAGAATTAACCAGCAGCATGAAAATCATGATGAAGAGTCGACTCCCATCTATTATCGATGATCCTCCACCATTTGTCATGAGAAGTAGGAAGACTTTCGCTCAATTGCTCCTTTGCTCTATCTATGGCCTCATACAAATATCCCATGTCATTTTTGTCATCTCCATCAACTAACCTCAGAACACGTACCAGAGGCTCAACCACTTTCAAATAGCGAGAAACCTTATCCTAAAAACTTCTCTCCCCAACTAGCGATTGCACTGCCAATGCAACTTCTCTAGCATCGGCTCTCAGTGTCCCTATATGTGCCAGAAACTCGTCAGAGTGGACTAACTGGGCCAACTGATGTTTGTATTTACTCTGGCTCTCTAAAGAAATGAAGTTGGATGCAAATCTAGTAGGACCAGCACGAAGAAGATCCCGTCCACCTGTATGTTCTCTCATCATATGTAAGATCTTGTTGTGACTATAAATAAATCCCGTGATCATCTGAGTATGTTGTACCACCTCAGCAACAAAAGGATCTCTACCTATGTCCTCCATCATCAAGTCAATAGAATGTGCTGCACAAGGCACCCAGTACAAATGGTGTCTCTTCTGCATCAACAAATTACCGGCTGCTTTATAGCTTGCTTCGTTGTCAGTGACTATCTGCACAACATTTTCTTCACCAATTTCCTCTACCACGTCATCCATTAGCTTGTACAAATAATTAGCATTCTTTATTCTGTTTGAGGCATCCACAGACTTCAAAAAAATAGTGCCCTCGCTGCAATACACAAGAAAATTAATCATGGATCTTCTTGTGGTCCCTGTCCAACCATCACACATGATGGTACAACCACGCTCCCTCCACACATTTTTGAAGTTGTCGACCCATACCTTCAAGTAATTATACTCTTCTTCAAGCCCAACATCATAAATGTAGCGAGCTGTGGGGGCCTTTACACCAGGTTCAGCATCTGCAATTGCATCCACCATCGTCTGAAAATATGGACTAGATGCGGCATGTGCTGGCACACCTGCATGTAAAAACCATTTCACAATTCCTTTCAAGGCATTTTTTACTGATGCCTTGACTCCTTTTAATGCTTGCTTGATTCCAGGCTGTCTGGCAGACCTTGATCTGTACAAAAATTGGTCCATAGGACCGCGTGCCACATCTGATGTTCGTCCACAACTCAATATAGAACTAGCAGTCCTGCGACCAGAAGAACTCCTAGGAACGAATATCCCAGGCTGAGAAGCAGCAGGCACTGATCCACCTGATGATCCTATGCCTCTTCGCCGGTCCTCATCTTCTCTATTTGTCCGCAAACTGGCACGAACAACTCTGGTGTACTCTGCATCAGGGTCATCTGGATCCTCCTCATCCTCCTCATCATCATCTAAATTGATCGGGCGCTGAACAGGTAGACTGTAATCCCTTCGTCTCTGGCGCCCTGATATCTCATCTTGCAAATCCATGTGTTGTTGAGATGATAAATCTTTGTGTGCCTTTTTACCCATCATATAAGCCTTCATTTCCTTCTTCAAGTCCAGCGGGACTGACTCACATCTACTAACATCTCCTGATATGCCAGCAAGATGATTTTTTAGGCGATAGATGCCACCACCCATCTCCTTTCCACACCAGTTGCATTTGACCCTCCTCCTAACACTGTCCACTAGTGTGCAATGCTGCCAACCAGGATCAGCACCATGTTGCTCCACATCCTGTTCTGCCATATTCCTGCATAACATAAAAACACAAAAATGCAATCAGGTTCTAACAAGTTCAATTGAGTGGTTGGCAGATTCAATTGAACCTTAATCACACTAATCATACAAAAGTCCCAATTTTTAACACTTAATTAGGGTTAATTTTAACTAATTAACGCTAATAACAGGCAATTAATACAAAAAAATACACATTTATGTCCTAACAAGTTCAATTGAGTGGTTGGCATACTCAATTGAACCTTAATCACGCTAATCATATAAAAGCCCTAATTTTTAACCCCTAATTAGGATTGGTTTTAACTAATTAACGCTAATAACATGCAATTAATGCAAAAAAATGCACATTTATGTCCTAACAAGTTCAATTGAGTGGTTGGCACACTCAATTGAACCTTAATCACGCTAATCATATAAAAGCCCCAATTTTTAACCCCTAATTAGGGTTAATTTTAACTAATTAACGCTAATAACATGCAATTAATGCAAAAAAATGTACATTTATGTCCTAACAAGTTCAATTGAGTGGTTGACACACTTAATTGAACCTTAATTACACTAATCATACAAAAGCTCTAATTTTTAACCCCTAATTATGACTAATTTTAACTAATTAACGCTAATAACATGCAATTAATGCAAAAAAATGTACATTTATGTCCTAACAAGTTCAATTGAGTGGTTGGCACACTCAATTGAACCTTAATTACACTAATCATACAAAAGTCCCAATTTTTAACCCCTAATTAGGGCTAATTTTGAGAATTTTGTCTAATCAACATGCTAAAATTTTTTTCAACCTAAATATTAAGAGATGTACACAATAAACACAATCATACATCATTTCTAATTTTTTTAGAATTTTAAAAAATTAATTCGAAATATACCTAAACTCGGATCGGAATGCGAACAAAAAATCCGACGTCGAGGGCGGCGGTGACGGCGACCACAGCGGCGGCGGCTCCCGGACGGCCGGCCGACGATGACGGGATGAAAATCCCCTCCTTTTGCTCGATATCTCAAAAAAAAATAGAAAAGAGAGAGAAAAAGAGAGAGAGAGAGAGGGCCGGCGGCGGCAGGCTAGCGGTGGCGGGCCGGCGGCGGCGGGCCGGCGGCGGGGGGCCCGGCGGCGAGCGGCGGCGAGCCGGGGAGGGGCTGGGGAGTGGGGAAGGGCCGGGCACCAGCAGCAGAAACGCTGCTGGCGTCTGGTTCCCGAACCCCCCTTAAGGGGGAGATCGGGACCGGCCCGAATCGGACCATATCGGGTCCGGACCGGCCGATCTGGCCGGTCCGGACCCTATTTGTTCCGGTTCGGGCCGATTTTTGCCGTTTTTTTTTTAAAAAAAAAATAAATTGGTGGGGGGAACAGTAATTTCCCCCCCAACTCGGCTCGGAACCCGCCGATTCTGATTCGAATCGGAATCGGCCGATTCCGCAATCCATGAGTGTACATGACCAAACCATCTCAGTCTATGTTCCCTGAGCTATTTGTCAAGAGGAGCTGCACTTAAATCACTGCTTATATGTTCATTCCAAATTTTACCTTTTTCTAGTCTTTTCACACATCCATTTCAGCATCATCATCTCTGCAACACAATTTTTATATGTGATCATTCCTCTTATTTCAATGCACAGTTTTTGTACATGTCTATTCCACACTGACTTCCCTACCGTCCTATTTTTCTTTGGCTTCACATGCGAGGCTAGGATGAAAAATGATGCTGATGAATGCATTTGTTATTCCTTAACTATTGTGTAAGCATGAAAAGGATCCTTTCTTCTTTTATCTGAAACTATACCGGTACTTTCTTAGTCAACATTCGTAAATGACTGAAATTACAGAGACTCCATTTCTAAGGCAAATTCTGGTGCTATGTCTGACTGAAGTCTGATCATATTATTTCTATGGCCTACAATTTAATTCTCATTAGTGGTCCTATGTTTTAATTCTCGTTAGCATTCTGCCAGTTGCAATATGTCACATTTTCTTGTAAATGTTGGGTGTTAAACTTTACCATATGGTTACACTTGTAAAAGAAAAGTTGGACATTGGTTTATCTTCTGGTATTATTTTAAAGCAGGTGTGCTGGTGTGTGTCATTATCAACAGAGGGGTGGGTGTAAAATCCGCCTATCGGAGCCTTTATTAAAGTTTCGCCCGACTGCAGATCTCAAGAACACTTTATTACATGAAATGATTCATGCCTTTTTGTGGATTGAGAATCAGAACAAGGATCATAGGTAATAGTTATTGTAGGTGCTTCTTTATTTTTTCAGAATTTGCTTTTGCTGACTTTGATCTGTTTAAACCAGTGATCATGGCCCTAATTTCCAGAGGATAATGAATGGCATCAACTGCAGCTCTTCAGAGGACCATCAGGTTAGCTGTCATCTTTGTACTGACTTTAGGATCTTTGACCTGTTGTAATGAGTCTAATGATCATCAGGTCAGCTATCTAGTCTCAGAAAGATTTCTTTTGGGATTTTTGAGCTGCTTTACTTCCGTTTCATTTTATGTTGCATTTTCTTTTGCAGAGACCAGCTGGTGGCTACCATATTACTGTGTATCATGATTTTCATGCTGAAGTGGATAGTTACCAAGGTCACCAATGGATGGTAATAACGGCCATATGTAAACCTAGTCAAAATGCTCTTTCTTGATTTCTGATTAAATGATGCATAGCTGTCTGGATTTAACAAATGGACTATCATAAAATAGAATCTTACAATTGTGGGTTCTTTTAGTGTGAATCTTGTGGGGACTTAATCAAGAGGGCCATGAACAGAGCACCGTCAGCGAGTGATTGCATTAAAAAGGTGAAACTTCATGGTTATTGTGGGCACCGTTCTTGTCATTGGCATCAGTAAGTAATTTTATCAAACTACTGTTGACTCAACCTTTTTACCATCATGTTGAAAATTTCTAGTTAAAGACAACCAACAGTAAATTGACGTATTTTGCTTCATGTTAAAACCCTCAATGGGATTTGGCTCAATCTGGGAAGTTCTAGCAACTGTTAAGTATGTCACTTTAATCTTTTTAGTTTTTTGCTTGTAGTGCTTTGTGAAGCTTTGACTACCATGCTTTGAGGACAATTACATCCAATCCTGATTCAACCTACCCCAGATGTTTTGTGTTTTTTTTCTTCAAAAAAAATAGTGAAAAGAATGCCAATAATTATTGCAGCCATTTATTCATGGTTTGTCTCTATTGAACATTGAGCTTGGTGATTTAAATTGGCCAACGAATGGAGCTTTGTGGTGCTAAATCCAGCAATGCATGTGAAGGCATTTCTATCTTATGCAAATGATTCATAGACTCCATTCACCTAAGTAATCAAGTTAATAGCGTAACAGTGTATGTGTTGCATCAAATGAAAACGAGTAGAGTGAAAAATAAAGGCTTGAATCTTGGGAGTGACTAGGGGATTGTGAGCACCATCAGAAATGAAGTCTTTTTTTTTACGAGAAAAATGTGGATTGTACCACCAATTTTATTAAATAAATAGAGGTACAACCTAAGAATAGGAGAGAATTCCTATCCAACAAAGAAGAACAAACTACAATTATTTAAAAACCTTAGCCCAGGAATCAACAAACATCCCCAAAATATAGCGAGACTGGTTATACAAGAAAGATAAAGTCCTAAGGGAGATGTGCTCAATATGAATTCTACTTCCCTAGAAGATCGCATCATTCCTGTCTCGCCATATGCTCCAGCAGATTGCGTGAGAAAGAATTCCAAATGTATCCTTTTGCTCCTTTTGATGTGTGTGGATTCACAATGTTTTGAAGAAGCTCCACGTTTCCATGACAGATTTTCTAGCGGGCTTGAAGTGCATAAGAATACCAAATATGTTCCAAACTAATTGACTCACCGGGCACAAAACCAATAAATGATCCACATCCTCATCTTCGTTTCCACATAAGGAGCACAAAGTATCATAATCTGGACACAATTTCTTCCTGTACACTATGATTATTCATTTTTCATACAGCAGCCACATAAAAGCCTTCACCTTAAGAGGAGATTTTACCTTCCAGATCTCCTTATACTTTGGATAGTTAGGCAGTTCACCTTCAAGCAGTGAGGAATATGATTTGACGGTAAACTTCCCAATATTGACCCCCCAACAAAGCTGGTCTGGTGCATTAATATCAATATGTATTGAATACAGCATATTCAGCAAAGAAGTATATTCCTCAATTTCATCATCCTTCATGTTTCGTTGTAGCTGTACACTCCAGTGAACGTCTCTACTCTCGAGTACAGCATTCGCTCACTGTACACCATTTGTTAATTGCCAAGGCATAGGTCTTTGGAAATGCATCCTTGAATATAGTATCCCCTTTCCACCTATCTTTCCAAAGGAATATATGCTGGCCATTTCCCACCTTGTACACTGTATGTTTTTCAAACTGCCTTCCTGCCTTTATAATATCTGCCCACACAGGAGACAGTGGAAATATTAGCTGTGCTGAAATAGAACATTTGATAGGGCTGATAGTATTTAGAGTTAATGGCCTGTTTCTACAAACTTGCATCAGCATCTAACAGTTCCCATTACCACTTTCCCAGCAACGTTAGATTCCAAATTTTAAGGTTCTTAACTCCCAAACCTCCTTTTGCCTGTGGTTTACAGACCTTACTCCATTTAACCAAAGGTATTCTTTTGTTCCTTTCATTCAAGCCTCCCCGTAGAAAAAATCTTCTAATCGGATCTATTCTCTTGCATACAGCCGTAGGAATCAAGAAGACAGATAAGTAATGCATGGGAGTGGTAGTGAGAACTGAGTTCAGCAAGGTGATTCTGCCTCCTAGAGAAAGATGCTTTGCCTTCCATGTCGCCAATATCTTTTGCATCTTTTGTATGATGGGATCCCAATCAGTGGCTCTGAGCTTCCTATCACGTAATGGGCAACCTGATTGCAGAACTCTTCAGTCATATTCATGCCTGTGATAGAACTCTTATCATAGTTTATTTTGAGGCCTTAACAAGCTTCAGAATTTCTGAGAATGAAGGATATATTCTGCACATTATATTTCCGTGAAAAAATAATATGCTATCATTGGCAAACTGTAGATGTGACAGTCCTCACAAACCTCTGCATATTTGCACACCCTGAATCCATCCGCTACTTTCAGCTATACTGCACATTCTGCTTAAAATGTTTGCCACAATGACAAGACATCATGGTGATTATGGAATTCTGGGTCGAATCGGGTCCCCGAATCGGGACCCGGCGATCCCAATCCGACCCGGATCGGATCGGCCGAGTCGGCCGATCCAGATGAAGTCTGGCCGGTCCGACTCGGCCGGATTAAAAAAATCAGAAAAAAAAAATCAGGAAAAATCAGAAAAAATAAGGAAAAAATCAGAAAAAATTGTATACATATGATTCAATGAATGTACAATAAAAATGAATGCAATTCATGTACATCCATAAAAATATGTACATTAAAGACAACTAAGGGTCTGATGTCCGGAAGAGTGATGCTGTTTCCTCTGAAAAAGCAAGTGGACAAGTGTCCCAAGGGCCGGACAATTGAAAAAAATTGAAGGGGTTTGACCGCGACTCTGCAAAAGCATGGAATTCCACATCTGTGTCAACCAAAGGAGTAATGTTTAATGAGGATCAAGCTTGGACTCCAAAGACTGATTCCGATAAAGCTGACGAGCCTAGTTGTTGGGGCAATCGCAGTGGTTCATTTCAGCAGAGAGATGCTTGGAGTCAAGAAAAGCCTCGTGGTGGAGCACATAGTTCTTGCGAGGGAAGTGGCTGGGAGAGATCTAATGGGGGGAGTGCAGAGAATGGCGGATGGTAGCCATTCATAGCATGGCAATGTACATCAACTTCTTGTTTATGCCTTGATGGATCTGTATCTATTGTGGTTGTTGGTTATTATTCTCTTTTTGTCTTATATACTGATGATCATTTGTGTATAGTTTCCTTTCAATGTCTGAAGCCAGTGGCAACCTTTTTTTTGGACGGAGCCTATTTTGGATTTTTCTAGATAAAAGGCAACAAGGTTTAATCACTTCGTTTGTCCCTAGCCTATTATACTTGAGATTTTCCAACCTGTAGCCTGTTTTGGGGGTCAAGTTGCCGGCGGCGGCAAGTGGTGGCGGTGGTGGCCGGGGGAGGGGGAGGGGCTGGGGGAAGGGGGGAAGGCCAGTGGCAGCAGAAACACTGCTGTTGCTGGCTGGATAGGCCCCCTTTAGGGGGGATCCGAATCGGACCGGACCGGCCAGATCGGCCGGTCCGGACCCGATTCGAACCGATTCACATTGTTTTTTTTTTTTTTTTTTTTTTAAAAAAAATTGGGGGGGGGGGGGGGGGATGAACAGTGAAATCTCCCCCAAATAGGATCGGAACCCGCCGATTCCGATTCGAATCGGAATCGGCCGATTCCGCAATCCATGATGGTGATAGTTTGTCTCCCTGTTGGAGCCATCTAGTGCTGGAAAAGTAACCAAACACACTGCCATTGACTATAATTGAAAATTCGGATGTGGTTACACACTTCTTAACCACATTAATCCACTGTGCTGGAGATTGATAAGCCTCCAGAACACACCATAAAGATTTCCAATCAACTCTCTCCTAAGCTTTATTAAAATCCAACTGAAATTCATAAGCTGTAATCAGAATTCTGAGGGAATTTCTTTTCACAAATTGAAAATTTCAGATGACATCAGCAGTTCTACAAATGAGTAATTGAAGAGCAGAGGGAAATTACTGGGCCTCTTGTGTCTTGTTTCTTTCCATGTAAAACAGAAGCAAATTTTCTTATTGTTTCCCATTGTTTAAATCAGAACCCAATTAGACATTGGGAAATGCATAATTGTCCTCTTTAGAGAAGCCACTACAGAAGTCTTATGGCATATTGTGTCAGACAAGGTTCAAAAACTCGGCTCGGATCGGCACGGATCGGCCGAGTTGGACAGGTTTTTGGCCGACCGTGCCGATCCCGGGTTTCCTGGCCTAGTCCAGGACTCGGATCGGCCGGTCCGAGTCGGATCGGGCGATCCGGGTCGGCTCGGATCGGCCCAACCCGGCCCCCAACGGCTAGTTTGACTAGCCGTTGGGGGTCAAGCTAGCCGTTGCTGGCCGTTCCCAAACGGCCAGCAACGGCTAGTTTGGGCCTTGGGGGTCTATTTAAACCCTCCCAAGGCCCTCCTAAGGCTCCACAAATGCCCTTTGAGCCTCCTAACATTCTTGCTCTCTCTCCCTCATAGAATTCTCTCTCCATCTCTCCCACGATGTCACTTCTAGTCTACTACAAGCTCCGCGATCTCTCATCTTCTTATGCTGTGAAGGAATGGCATCTCAAGGTGCTGCTGAGCGATCATCTGGGAATCCTCCTAGTGCTGATCCTGCTTGGGGTCATTGGACACCGGTGGACATGGGCCAAAGAAAGGTACAATGCAAATATTGCAACCGGGTTGTCTCTGGCGGGGTCTACCGATTCAAACAACATCTTGCTGGAATAAAAGGTGAAGTTGCAGCATGTGCTCGAGTTCCTTCAGAGGTTAGGATCCAATTTCGAACTTACATGAAGGAGAAGGAATCAAGCAAAGCAAGTACTGCCAGAAGAAGACAGGAAATTCGAGAGGAATTGACTGAACCAGCGCGAAGGTCTGATGCTGGAGTCTGGCTTGGTGGAAGTAATCAACCTATAAATGTTGATGATTGGGATACAAGTAAGTTTCTTATTTAACTTATTTTCATGTTCTTCATTTAACGTTTTCAGACAAATAGTTATAGTAGATTATTTTTTTTTCTTTTACATTTAAAGCTGAATTGCGACGTGCAATGGAAGCAAGCCGGCGGTCCTTTGCAGATGAGGACTTATTTCGGCACACTGGAAGATATGGAGGACAAGGAAGTGGCTCCACACCTTCTGCACAAGGGAGCACTAGTGTCGGCATGAGCACTAATGTATGCGAGGAGCTGCCTCAGGAGTTCACTAGAGCTGCAGATCCTAGAGTAGGTCCAATAGATCTCTTGCTCACCAAGAAGAGGGATAAACAACCTTCTATTAGTGCTGCATTCAAGAACTTAAAACTTTGTAAGGAGAAGATAGGGAGAGCTACATCTAGGTGGTTTTTCTATAACAGTATCCCTGCTAATGCGGCCAAGGGGCCATATTATGAGTCCATGATCGAGACCATACAAGAAGTTGGCAAAGGGGTTAAAGGACCTTCTCCATATGAGATATACAACAAGTACTTGGATATGGAAGTTGATGACATCCGAACATACATTAAATCATTTGAAAGGATCTGGGATGAGTATGGATGCACTTTAATGTGCGATGGATGGACAGGTACATAAATCTTATATTCAGTTTCTTATCTTATCTTCATTTTTTCTTAATCAGAATAGGTCTCTTTCTGATTTCTTATCACGTTTGGAATTTTACAGGGATAACAAGAAGTATGATCAACTTCTTAATTTACTGTAAAGCTGGAACCGTATTTTGGAAGTCCATTGATGCATCTGGAAAGATAAAGAATGCCCAGTACCTGTGTGAATTAATGGATCAAATGGTGGAAGAAGTGGGCGAAAAAAGGATTGTCCAAGTGGTTACGGACAATGCAGCGGCGTTCAAGTTAGCTGGACAAATGTTGATGCAGAAGAGAGAACATTTATACTGGGTTCCCTGTTCTGCTCATTGTATTGACTTGATGTTGGAAGACATTTGCTCTGATCCGATGGTAGATGGAGTGGTCAAGAGTGGTCGATTTATCACCACATTCATCTACAACCACAACAACATTCTGGATATCATGCGCACACATACTCATGGAAGAGAGTTGCTTCGTCCAGGAGCCACCAGGTTTGCATCTCAATATATCTCTCTAGATAGTTTAAGTCAACAAAAGAACAACTTGATTAGGATGGTGGCATCGGAAGATTGGGAGAATCACATATTGCGGCATGTACCAACTAAGGTCAGAGAGAAAAGTAAGAAAGTGGCTGATCTAATTCAGTCTAGACCCTTCTGGAGGGGGGTGCAAGCGGTGTTAAATGTTGTAGAACTGCTTGTCCGTGTCTTGCGATCTTGTGATGGAGAAAGAAGATCGGATATGAGTTTTTTATATGAAGCTATGGACAGAGCTAAGGAGCTCATTCAACTGAACAACCCAACAACCTTTGTGAAGTGGTGGGACATAATAGACAGACGTTGGGAACACACTTTACATCACGATCTTCATGCAGCTGGTAAGCTACTAACTTTCTATATGTATTATTTGTATACACATTTCTCTTAAGTAATAACTAACTTCGACTTATTTATTTAGGTTATTTTTTCAACCCTCAGTACATGTTCAGAACTGATGGGAAGAAGGATAGCTATGATAGTTGTTCGGAAGTGTTGATGGGGGCTAAGTCTGTTATTAAGCGTACACTTGCAGATGAGGACAGAGCAATATTGGCATGCAAGCAAATGCATGATTACAGAATGATGTTATACCACTTTGGGACAAGTACTGCTCAAAGAGCTGCCAAAATTTTGAGTCCAGGTTTGAAAATTATTAACTAGATGTTTTACTTAACTTTTAATTATAGCTTGCACATTGTTGACATGGCCAATTTTCTATTTACAGCTGACTGGTGGCTAGATCATGGAAAAACATATGGGTATGAAGATCTAGCCTATGTTGCAATTCGGGTCTTAAGTCAAACAACCTCTTCATCAGGCTGTGAGAGAAACTGGAACACCTTTCGCTTGATTCACACCAAGCAAAGGAATATATTGAAGTCGAGCCGTCTAGAGAAGCTAGTATTCTGTCATTATAACATGAGGTTGAAGCTAAAGAATCTGGAGCTCATAAGGAACCTTCAAAGGCAGGAGAAAGAGAGAATTTCCGGACAAGCCACAGAGACGACACATGCAGAAGAACCCATAGACTTGGATGAGCTGTTCGAGGAGCAACATCCACTAAATGCATGGATTGATGCAAGCACCTCAAATGAGCCTGAATTTAACCCAAATGATCGGGAATGAGCGGAAGGTGAGTTAGATAATGTTCCATTACTTACTGATTTTCAACCTCCTTCTCCAAAACGTCAGAAGAAGAGCAAAAAACAAGTACCAAACAGAAGGAAGAGTGGTACTGGAATTCAAATTGCTGATCTGGAGACTATCGAGGAAGATGATGAAACGCTAGAACCAAGTGATGAGGTCCAATATCAAACCTCAAATGACTCGACATCAAAGACGAGCTCCGACAGTTCTGAGGATGGCGGAGATGCTACCAGTGCCCCAGCCCCAGCTCCACCAATTCAATTCACTGGAGAAGAAGAATTCACACATGCTACCCAAGATGAACATCATGGTAGCAGAGGAGGACGTGAAGAATCTTCCATTCAAACATTCAGCAGATCAAGGAGGAAGGACAAAGGTAAAGCTCCTCAGGAATATCAGGAGCAACTATCAGATGCATCATCATATAGTCAGCCTACTGGATATGTAGTTTACCCTCCTCAACATTCTGATACATCCGACTATTCAGGGGGTTGTCTAGAATATCCACAATTTTCAGTCATTTATACCAATACGGATGACTATAGCCGGTATGTGATGCAGTATGAACAATACTACCAGAGCTATATGTCATGGGCTGAGTATGTTAGCCATATGTTCATTCAGTATAATGTACGTTTGGAATAAATGTAAGTTCATAATCATATATGTAAGTTTATTCAAGGTTTTTTTGTCCAACAACATCTTATGTACTTCAAATCAATGTATTTCAACACAATTATGCATTAGACTTGTGTTTTATATTTTTTCCACATTTTTTCATATTTTTTTCTATTTTTTTCTGCTATCCGAACCAGCCGAGCCTGACTCAGCCAGGATCGGCCGGGATCGGACTGACTCGGATCGGAATCGTCCGATCCGATCGGTTTGGGACCGGCCGATCCGAGACCCGATCCCGGGTTTCTTAACCTTGGTGTCAGATGACTTTTGCCAATAATTACACTCATTTTTGGGAGGGGAAGAAACACTATAAATACAAAACTATTCATATTCAGTCTGTAGGATTTGGGTAAGGGCCTGCACTTCCTTGCATATCTTCATGGTAATCTCTTCTATGGGCATCTGAATAGATGTGATTGGCATTGGCAGTGGTGGCAACAATGGCTCAGCTGCACGATTGGAAGTGGCCTCCAGGGAAGGATGGTGTCAGGAGATCCTCACTGTCACTAGGGAGGAGTGAGGGCTTTAGGTAACAGGAATGGCAGGGAAATTACATAGGCAATGAAGGTCCTCTTGGTGAGGGTATACACATGGCCGGAGGATCGATGGCCGGAGGAGATCTAATTAGGGTTTCGTAAGTTTGAAGATGTAGGGCTGCAGTGAACTAATACGCTCCATGAACAGCTCGTGAGACTGCTCGATAAGAGCTCAACTCGTCTCGTTTATTAAGCTAAATAAACAAGGTTGAACAAAAAATTGAGTTCAATTTGTTAAACGAGCCAAGCTTGCACACAAGTGAACTCGGCTTGATTATGCTCTTGAACAAGCTCGTTTAAGTACTTACTAAGAGCTCATTTTAATACTAGCTAAGAGCTCATTTAAGTACTCATTAAGATTTCTTTTAAGTATTCATTTAATTATTCTAATCATAAATAATCTTAAGTAATGAGATATTTATATCTTGTACAGTTTTCTATCAAACAATTAGGGGTGCAAACAGCTTGTTAGTCACCATAGTTTAGCCTGAGTTTATATATATTTAAATTTAAAAAATTTGAACTAAATATATCATAGATTCTTTAAGCTTGCGAGCTACTCGATACTTGGCTTGACGTCATTTAATATCTAAATGAACCAAGCTTGAACAACCATCACAGGTACTCGGCTCAAACGAACTCGATTAAAATTAATCGAACCAAGTTTGAGCAGGGTAGAACTTGGCTTGACTCGGCTCGTTTGCACCCCTAGATGCAAGGGAAGAATTTGGAGGTGTTTGTGGCAGCTCTTCGGTGCCCCATTTGAATTTGAATTAGCAGGATCTGTCAAGGTGGGGCGGGGGTGGGGATCCTGGGCTTTGTGGGCTCAGGTCACAGTGGATGATGGCAGGCTGTCTCAAATGGCCTATGGGGCCATTTGGGGCATGCAGGCTGATCCATTAGGGGCTAAGGCCTTGGTGGAACTCAGTCCAAGCCTAGGACCTGGAAACTTGCTTGATACAAGGGCAATCCCTGGTATCAGTTTTGGTAGTGGAGCCATTGGGGGCCGGATATACTCCACCCTCTCACCTGATAGAAGTAGAAGATCTAGCAGCAACATGCCAATGTTAGCAAAAGTACTCACCAAGCAATGGCTTCTTGGAAGGTAGTGAACGCCACAGTCCCATTCAACGGTGTTGTTCAATAGGAACCATTCATTCTTGAGAGTTCGGGATGGGATCGGTGTATTGATGGGGACCCTAAGTCGATACACCAACATTGCCGATGCATCACTTACGTCGCCGATGCATCACCCAGACGACGAGGCCTCTATAATGGTATAACTCAAAGACAACCTATTTGCTTATGAGCCAAAGATTTTTATTTATTTCTTTTTTTATTTTTTAGCAACAATTTCTCTTTTTATTCTATCTTTTAGTTTACATAGGTGAGATATTTGCTTATTTATTTTAGTAAGGGTAAAGTTATCATTTTGTTACATAAGAGTATAACTGTTGTTTATCTTTTTATTTGCTCCCTATAAAAGGGGCTCCCATGTAACTTTCAGAATTAATGAATGAATGAGAAAAAAAAAGATTCTCTTTTGGAGAAACCCTAGAGAGAGCCTACGAGAGGGAGAACCCTGAGAGAGGGAGGGCAAGAGGCCCAGGGACGTGAGGTCCCAAACTTTCTAGCGCCATGATCAACCCAATAGGAGGCAAGAGGCCTCCCGCCATCATCATGTTTTCCCCCCTCCCCATCCGTCTTGCTCTTCTTGCTGTTCTTCTTCTTCTTCCCTTTGTGCCCCCCTCCTTTTCTTCTTCTCGTCTTCTTCTTCCTCACCTCCACATTACCCCTTCTTCTCTTCTTATTCTTTTCTCTTTTTCTTCCCTCCCCTCCTTACCTTTTACTCATCTTCATTGGTGCTTGACGAGGCACAACAGCCTACAGCCAGGCGCACCACTCAATGCTGTACAAGAGCCCATGTGTCAGACCAAGGAGCCTACCTCCCCTAATCATCTTCTGTGCAACCTCCTCTTAGTTTCTGTGACTATTCCAAGCAAAGAGGAACTAGAAACCATGCAATGAATGCAAACCTACCAGCAAGCTTCATTGTCTGTGTTCTACCAATAGAATCGATTCTCATCCCACATCAAATATTGATATACTTTGATGCTTCAATGAGTCTAAAGAGTGCCTCCTCTACAGGCAGCCATGTGATGTTTGTGAAGTTCCCATTGGCAAAGGTGTGGATGTGACAACGACGGATTTAAGTGTTCTCTTCGGACTTCTAGCAGCCTGTCTGCTCGGCCCAGCCAGGTGCTATAGTTGTGGGCATCGGGAGGATGTTTGAATTGCATAAAAGTAGATGTTCTTGCAATAACTTCTTTTGGAGCATGATCCGACAAGTGTAGGTGGTTCCCAGGGGGAGTATGGGCTCAGAGAAGTTACTACCACCTGAATAGGCTCCTAGATACTGTTGATCTAGGGGCTTGTTTCAGTCTTAAATGCTAGGCACTTCCTAGGTAGAGCCTCTAGTGAGGACATGTTGCAGGACGCTAATTTAATGAAGGCAGATCTCTAGGAGGTGGATGGTGTTTTCATGGCAAAGGAGGAGATGTGAGTGACTATGGGATTTCAATCTTAAGGATGAACAAATTTTGGTAGAAGACTTGGCAGGGGGAGCACGGGAGTTAGAGGGTGCTTCAGACATGAAGAGATAAAAAAAGCAAACATACAGGCCACGTAGAGGATGATAGAGAGGCAAGTAAGGGTAGCAGATGAGAGAGTGGATCCCGTTTTGCTGGGCTTGACAAGGATATTGGTGGATGTTTATAAAGACAGAAAATAGGTAGCAATTAAGGCAAGAATGCCAAAAGAAAGAAGTGTTCAACAAATGGGGTAATATAATATCATAAAGGATGATCATGAAGACGATCGGTAGTGTAAGAGAGGTGAGGACTGAGGACAGTCTTGTACAATTATGAAGATTGTTTCTTGGAATGTAAGGGGAATATGTCATATGTGTGAAGGACATAAGAATTCTTATGGAGGTTATTAGGAGATGTAAGGTAGATGTTTCATGTCTTCAGGACACTAAGTGCAAGGAGGGTGTTGAGGTCATCATGAGAGAAATAAAGGGGTGTTGTCTCTTTAGGGGTAGCATCTCTAGTTAATTGAAAATCGGGAGGAATGTTGGTGTTTTAAAATGAGTATGTGGTGGTGGAGGTAGAGGGATTCTATTGGTTGGAAGTCACTATTTTTCTCACTTTCTGCAATATGGATGTTGGCTGTACATGGGACTTCTTAAACATATATGGCCTACCATCCAAGGAAAGAAAAAAGAGTTTTAGAAAGAGTTGATTCACTTCACCCCTAGATCAGCCAATCCCAACTAGCCATTGGGCTCCAATGGCCATTCAAACTAGCCATTAGATGTCCATTCTAGCATATGCTATAAGGCCTTCAATGGCTAGTTGAGTGTTGGGGATGGCTTGGGTGTGCTATAAATAACCCTCATTTGGCCATTCCCGCCCTATCTCAGGTCCTCCTCCTCTCTCTCTCTAACACTTTTTTCAATCTCTCATTCTTATTTGCTCTCTCGAGCAGGTTTTTTTGCTCTTTAGTTGGGCTTTGGCAGATGGCTCTCTATGGCAATTGTGTTGACTTCAAAGAAGAAATTCTAACAGTTTCACCATGGCACAAGAGCATAAAAGAAAACATTGTCGTGGCATTGTGCCATATCTAGGCATCAAAATACCTTTAGTTTGATCCTCTTCTTCCATGTTGTGGACTTACAGGCTTTATGTACCACGGACGACAGTAACGTAGGTTTTTGT
This sequence comes from Zantedeschia hybrid cultivar, assembly GCA_030544215.1. Taxonomy (NCBI): domain Eukaryota; kingdom Viridiplantae; phylum Streptophyta; class Magnoliopsida; order Alismatales; family Araceae; genus Zantedeschia; species Zantedeschia hybrid cultivar. The sequence goes on from JARZZO010000009.1 coordinate 12,817,524, forward strand.
TTTCTTCTTTTCTTCCTTTATGCCTTGTGGTACCATTGTACTATTTGATATTTTTCCATATGACATGATGTTTTCCGCTGTCCAAACTGTTGAGGGGAGGGGCTGCCTTAGGATATACATGGAAGTGTCAAAAAATATTCTGAAAAAGTAAAAGAAATATATACATGTGATGAAAAATTTATGTTTAATGACGATCACATTGGATGCAAATAATTCATCAGCTATGTATGTTTGGCATCTGCTTTTTCATATTGTTTTGTAGTACTTCTATGTTTATCCTCAGTTGGGCCCTTCAAAAGTTTCGGCTGTGAAAAAAATTCATCATTGTTTGAACTGTAACTCTATGATTCCCAATGTAGATATACGAATTTTTTTCATGGGCCGGGAAAATGAAATGGTGGGGTTTGGTCGGAGCAGTCCAGGATTGCTCCAAGATTGTGTCAGATCAGCCTGTGCTGGACCAATCCTAGGCCAATCTACAATCCTTCCTTGGTTGAGACTTTACTCATTGACATGCATACTTCTAATGCCCTTTTTACTTTGTTTAATTTTGAGGATAATTCATCATGTTCTACAGTATACAAGTTCTTAGTTTCTATGGACTAGGTTGATTTCCTTAAGCTAGAGACATTGTGTTTGTCAAGGCTAATTACTGGTCACAATCCAATCATTCTCAAGAGACCGGCAACATAAATAAGGAAGCCCGAATTCTGAACAAAAGATATTGGCTATGAGAGGATGGCTTTATGGAGATAGTGCGAAACGTATAGATTCAACCAACGTATAAAGCTTCAGCCATGCCTAGGGTGGTTTCAAACTTATCTAAGAGCTGTGCCAGTGCACAGTTGACAAAACCCTTCTTACAAAGGAAGCAAAAGAGAATATTAAATCAGCTAGATAGATTAGATTTCCTTGAAGAGATAGGCCTATTTGATGAATTGAGGAAGATAAATGGCATAAACAGATGCTGAATAACTATGGGGGTAACCTCTTTGAGGAGGAAAAATATTGGCAGCGGGGTCTAGGGTGAATGGGTGAAGGAAAATGACAATAATACAACATTTAGAGGATTGCATTTGGAAGGAGACTAAACTGCATCAAAAGCCTAAGGGATGCATGAAGAGGCAATTAGGCAGCATGCTATGACATAGTACTCCAAATCGTTTGCAGAGGAAGATGGATGCAACTTATTGTTGCAAAGAATTCTCTGACAGCTTTCTGATGAGGAGATACGTAAGCTTTTTAGATTACTTTGAAACGATGAGGTGAAGAAATTTGTCTTTCCATTGGTTGGTGACAAAGCTCTTCTTCTGGATGGCTTCCCATTGTTGTTTTTCCTATATCTTTGGGAGATAATTGGATTGCACATCTTGGACGCAGCATTGAAATTCCAAGAAGGTAAGGCTCATTTTAGTGCGCTTAAAAGACACTGCTAGTGCTGATTCCTAAAAAGGAGGGTATCAACTGTCTTAGGCCCATCAGCCTACTTGGTGGGTTGTTTCAATGACACATCTATTAAGTAGAATAAGATTTAGAGTAGAGTTTCTTGGTCTTATCAAAGGTTTTTAGACTTATGCTTAGGATATGCTGATCTCTCATGTACATGATATTGTTCTATTTGTTATGGATGTTGTTGATCAACTTTGTTTGATTTTTTTAGAAGGCAGCAGGAAAGCCACTTTCATATAAAGGAGAATAAGAATTGTACAAGCAAAATAAAAAGGGAAAAGCAATGAGGGGAATCTACCAAGAAGGTAGAAACCCCCATTAGAGACACTCCCCTGAAGCCCATACACCCTTCCCCCAACTACTCTAAAAATCTCTTCCATTCATTGAGCTTGGAGAGGATAAGAGAATCAGTGATCTTATCCCCTGTTCTGCAAATGTTCCATTCTTGGAGGAAGTGCACACAGCTGCTAATGATGAGGGCTGGACATGAAAACTGATTGTTGAAAATTCTGTGGTTCCTTTCTCTCTTAGTGGCCCATAGCATTGCTGGTAACATCAAGTTCCACAATGTAATCTCCTGATAATTCAAACAGTCTTCCACCCTTCCATAAGATTGATAACTTTATGAAATTGGTCCGACATGACACTCATTGATCTGGAAAAAACCTTTCAAACTGCATTAGTAATACCACGATTGAGAAATAACTGATCCTTAGATTCCTGAAACATCCCACAAAAAATGCATCTATCTCTGCCCGTATTCAGGAACTTTTTAAGCCTGTCACGGTAGGAATTCTTCCCCAGGCCACCTTCCACATGAAATCCTGATTTTAATGGGCAAATGCTTGTTCCAGACTTGTGGTATCCAATTGACCTTTGCTCCCCTTAATTAAGAATTCTTGCAGCTGTTCTTACAGAGAACATGCCTCCTAGTTCCCATCTCTACAGTCTGACATCTTTCTCCTCGCTAGGCATATTGTCACGACCAAAATCGTGACTTAAGCTTTTTACCAAGTCTTGACTACTCGGGGGTGTCGGGGCTAGTTGGTGAAGTCTCTTTATTCGCGGGTTGATGACAGAGCCGGACTATGTCCGGAGGGTGGTAGGTTGCGGCCTCGCCCGACCGGACCCCCTTGGCCATACTTCGGTTGTGTGCCCCCCGCATTTAGGTGTGACCTAGCGTGCCGGTGAGTTCCTTCGTGGAAGGAGCCGGGCTTAGCAATGGCGAAGGGCCATGCTAGGTGCGAGGGGATTCTTGGAGGAGGCTACCCCCTAGGGTCCGCTTGTCGTAGGCTATGCCACGTCGGCTAGCCGAAGGCAAGTCCTACAGGTGGTCGTTGCCCCCCTGGTATGCGTCGGGTTGGGCGCATGCCTTGTATGCTTCAGCAAAGGTATAAAGTTGGTGTTGCTTGCCCGTGCGCATCTCCCGCAAGGCGGCGGTGGTCTTGAACACCTAGTGGCCCGTGAAGCAAGTTATGCATCGAGGAGACCCGTTCGTACGAAGCTAAGTCTCGTAAGGCGGCGGAGGCCATAAACTCCGGAGCAACCGTTAAAGCAAGATCCGTGCAAAGGCAAAGGACCCGACGTGCAAGTTCGTGCGTGAAGGGCGGCAGTGACATGGTGCTCCTACACAATCCCGTTGAGGCGGCGATGTTTGGCGACTAAGTGTTGGGTAAGTTGAAGGCCTTTAAGTGTAACTAGTTGGACGGATCCCGAACTATGCCGTTCACCCTCCTGCAAGGCCAGAGAGCCGAGGGCCGGCTAACCTAGGATAGACCTAAGCGAGGGAGCCTAAGCGAAGGTGTGATGCGCGTAGCTGGTAGGCCCCAAACGAAGGTGCATTGCGCTTGCGAGGGTGCCTAGGTGAAAACACGAGGCGCGGAACCGGTAGTCCCCGAGCACAAGTCCGCATGGCCGTTGCGGTGTACCTAAGTGAGGCGCTATGCCCGTAGTCGACAGGCCCAAGTGAAGGCCCGCCCGACCGAGTGAGGGTGCCTAGATGAGGCGTAGTGCGCGTAGTCGGCAGGCTCCGAGTGAAGGTCCACTCGAACAATGCGCGAGCACCTAGGCAAAGTGTATGGGCACGGAGCCAATGGCAAGTGCGGAGGTCTTGGTCGTAGGACAAGGGTGCTGAGGGTAATGTGTATGGGCGCATATGTCGGCCAGGCCTTAGCAACGACCATCCTGTGTATGTGCAACCTGCGTGGGTGCCCGGAGTTTGGTGTGGCGAATCTCCCAGGAAAGATTTATGCGAAGCTTACGCGCTGAGCACTTGGACGCTACGGAACTCTGATATATTGCAAAAAATTTTAGGCTGAACCAAAAAGGCCAGCATAAGTTCGTAGAATAGATGAACCCAACTATTGCATGTACCACCGCATGTTGGGACATGTAATATAAGATTGTTATATATGCAAAGGAGAAATCGAAATGCTCATCCGAGAAGGGGCCGTGGAGATGGAAAAATACCTGGTAGACATGTCTTAGCCACATCGAATGCTCAGACAAACATTTGCAACAAATGTCGTCCACATGGATGAAAACTCCTCAGAAGAAGAGTCTGCAAATAAGAATATAGATGCCCCTCCGGAGCAGGAAGTGATACCATCATATTCCCTAGCGACCTCCACTCCAGAAGGGTCTATCGTGGAAACACTGGAGGAGATTCAGATGAGTATGTCACAACTCTCTCATCAGCACGTTTTGCCGGAGAAGAAGGCAATACCATCATACGCTTTAGCAACTCCCACTCCAGAAGGGTCTATCATGACAACACTAGAGAAGATTCAGATGAGTCTGATACAGCTCTCTCACCAGCAAATCTCACTGGAGCAAAAGATAACTCCATCATATACTCCAGCAACCACCATTCTAGAGGGGTCCATTATGGCCACACTGGAGGGGATTCAAGTGAGTCTGGGACAAATCTCTCATTAGTAGTATGAACTCATTCAAGTAATGGAAGGTCTTGCAAGACAATGGACAGAAGTCTTGATAATGGACAGAGTCAATAGGCCCTTCTCCTTTGAGGAGCCAGGACCAGAATGCAGCCGTCCTCTAAGGAAGAAGGGCAAACTTATCATAGACTTAAATGAAGCACCAGAAGCCTAGTACCGAGAGGCAATGGTGCTCAAATGGAAAGGTTGTGAAAGTCACGACAATACTCCCGAGGCCACCTTTGCAGCTAGACAAGGTTCTCGGGGAAAACAAGTTACTGGTGCAGAAACATGGATAAGTTTTAAAGATATTGAATCCCTGGCAAAAAAGTTCAAGAGACCATACTCCTTCTCAAAGGAAAAGACCCAAGAACTCTTCGAGTTATGTATGAGCAGAAAAGTAATTGTTCTGCCCAAGCCAAAAAAGAAAGAAGAAATGCATTAAACAAATGCACCCAACTACTGCCATACCACTGCTTCATCACCCATAGAATTGAACGTTGCTTTGTGTTCAAAGATGAAGTGGAAAAGCTGATTCAAGAAGGAAAGATAAATATGGAGAAGTACCTTATGAATCCCCCACAGCCACATGCGATTACACAGTGAACGTAATTCGCAGAGCCATTATGAAAAAAAAAAAAAAGAGTGGGGCTTAAAAATAAGGTGCCCCGACAGACTTGATTGGTCCCGCTCCTGTGAGGGGCCAATTAAGGGTTAAAAAAAAAGTCCAAAGTCCGGCTCAGGTGAAAACCTGAGAGGGCGCTTTAGGCAAAAACAGGTGAACCTTGCTATGTGAAAATCCGCAATGGCGCACATGCCAAAAAATAAAATGGGCAAGCTTCGGTGAAAATTCGTAAGGGCGTAGATGTTAGTTTTTTAAAAAAAAAACATAATCATCATCCAGCAACTCACTGGGGTATGGCTCACAGAAGCTATTCGTATCAAGTGTGTTCAAAATATGTATATAGCCATACTCCGGTGGGGGGAGAGCTCTCCCGGCCTGTCTCAGGCGGGGATCGAATTTTTTCACATTCCTACCTAGGGAGGGTATCAGAGTTATCAATGACGAGAGAATCCTTGGTGTCACTTTACATTGGATAAGTGGCACATAATTATCCCATCAAGGGCTACGACCGAGGCGACGATGATGACGTCCTCCCGACTCGGCAAAGAAGTGGGAAACTCGATTTCTCACTTGATAGGGTCAAGAAGAGTATTTCACCCTCTTGGCTAAAATCATTCGTCCCACCAGAAAAATATATGTCAATAATTCATACCGAAACACCAAAATCCTTGTGCCCCCGTAAGGCGTTGTATCCTAAATTTTTCCACCATCGCCCCGAGGAGGCGTTGTATCTTGAAATTTTCCCATTTTCGCCCTGAGGAGGCGTTGTATCCTAAAATTTTCCTATTCGCCCCTAGGAGGCGATACGAAAAACTCCCTTGCGTCCCTGGGAACGTTATATCCCAAAATTCTCCTCATATATCATAGTCCCATCAGCGTGCCGCGATGGGTCGAAAATTTCTCTTTCCGCCCCGAGGAGGCGTATCCTAAAATTGCCCTTGGCATACACCAGTTCCACTGACGTGCCGTGATGGGTCGAAATTTCTCCTTCCCGCCCCGAGGAGGCGTTGCATCCTAAAATTGCCCATAGTATACACCAGTCTCACTGGTGTGCCGCGATGGGCCGAAATTCATATTCGCTCACGGGAGGCTTTAAATCTCGGAATTCATATTCGCCTACGGGAGGCTTTAAATCCCGGAATTCATATTCGCCTACGGGCGGCTTTAAACCCCGGAATTTATATTCGCTCACGGGAGGCTTTAAATCCCGGAATTCATATTCACCCACGGGAAGCGTTAAACTCCGAAGTTTCGCCTACGGGAGGCGTTAAACCTGAAATTTTGCCCACTTGGGAGGCAGATATATCCCAGAAAGGCCAAAATTTTCCTTCGCCTATGGGAGGCGTTAAAACTCAAAATTCCGCCCATTTGGGAGGCAGATATATCCCAAAAAGGCCAAAATTTCTTTTCGCCCACGAGAGGCGTTAAACCCCAAAATTTTGCCCGCTTGGGAGGCAGATATATCCCAGAAAAGGCCAAAATTTTCCTTTTCGCCTATGGGAGGCGTTGTATCCCAAAATTTAACTACTTGTCTTGTACCCCCGAGAGGCACAGTATCTCAAAATCTTTGGTCTTCGGGAGCCGTTTGTATCCCAAATCCACGGTTACCTAGAGCCCCGTTTTCTCGAAAACTCAAGATATTTCTTAGCGGCTCTCAGGGAAGACTCAGTTCTCTACAGATATTTCTTATTGGTTCTCAGGGAAGACTCAGTTCCCTATATATATTCTTTATCGGTTCTCAGGGAAGACTCAGTTCCCTACAGATATTTCTTATCGGTTCTCAGGAAAGACTCAGTTCCCTACATATATTCCTTATCGGTTATCAGGGAAGATTCAGTTCCCTACAGATATTTCTTAACGGCTCACAGGGAGGCCTCAGTTCCCTACAGATATTTCTTAGCGGTTCTCAGGGAAGACTCAGTTCCCTACATATATTCCTTAGCAGTTCTCAGGAAAGACTCAGTTCCTTACAGAAATTTCTTATCGGTTCTCACGGAAGACTCAGTTCCCTACAGATATTCCTTAGCGGCTCACAGGGAGGCCTCAGTTCCCTACAAAATTTCTTATCGGTTCTCAGGGAAGACTCAGTTCCCTACAGAAATTTCTTATCGGTTCTCAGAGAAGACTCAGTTCTCTACATATATTTCTTAGCGGTTCTCAAGGAAGACTTAGTTCCCTACATATATTCCTTATCGGTTCTCAGGGAAGACTCAATTCCCTACATATATTCCTTATCGGTTCTCAGGGAAGACTCAGTTCCCTATAGATATTTCTTAGTGGCTCACAGGGAAGCCTCAGTTCCCTACAAAATTTCTTATCGGTTCTCAGGGAAGACTCAGTTCCCTACATATAATTCCTTAGCATATCTCAGAGAAGACTCAGTTCCTTACATATATTCCTTATCGGTTCTCAGAGAAGACTCAGTTCCCTACAGATATTCCTTATCGGTTATCAGGGAAGACTCAGTTCACAGATATTTTTTAGCGGTTCTCAGGGAAGACTCAGTTCCCTACATATAATTCCTTAGCGGATCTCAGGGAAGACTCAGTTCCCAACATATATTCCTTAGCGGTTCTCAGGGAAGTCGTAATTCCGTACCGACCAAAAAAAAAAAATGAGGCTTAAAAATAAGGTGTCCCGACGGACTTAATCGATCTCATCCTCAAAGGGATCGGTTAAGAGTAAAAAGGTCTTATACCCAGCTAAGGTGAAAACCTAAAAAGGCACCTTAGGCAAAATCGGGTAACCCCACTGTGTGAAAACCCGCAAGGGGGCACAGGCAAAAATAAGAGGGGGCTAATGCTGGTGAAAACCTGAAAAGGCGCTCATATTAGTTATAAAAAAAGAAAAATAAAAAATAATACATGCAACATACAACAAGGAGTTCATACCACTCAAGCTTTAGCATTGATCTTCAGAAATAATATACTGAAGCAATTGTGGAGCTCGAGACGAGCCTGCGGAATAGTTCGAGTTCTTCGATAAAAGGGGAGGCAACAAGAACTACAATAGAGAAATAGCATATCAACTCTGGTCTAGGAAAGAGCTATGTCCCGCCAGAGACTGCAATAGACCGTCCATCGGCAAATGGAAAACTTTAAGCCTTCGAAGAAATTCGGCTCCATCTCCGGAATACCAGTCGAAGCGATGTTCGATGGCTGCCATAAAATAGGAGTTCTCCCTCCAACAAAACTTCAAGAATATATGCCTGCTGGCGCAGAGCGGCAATCTGGGCGTCCGCGGTACTAGAAAGGACAATATCCTTCTGATATTGGAGCACAGGAGTCTCCGCAACCTAAGCTGTATTGGTTGCCTCGATAGTTTCAATCTCGGCCTGCTTTGACGAAAGACTACTCGACTATTGGCGGGATCGGAATATCGTCCTCCCCGTGCCCCACCATAGGAGGAACTCCTGTGTGGGCTATGAGGACAAAGACAGCAAGCTGCAAGAAGATAGAGAGAGGAAATCAGCGCCAGAGAACTGTAATAAAAGTCTCGAGATACAAAAACAAAAATCGACCAAGTCCTAATGAAGTTATAGGACAAAGTCAAATTGCTATGAACCAGATATTAGGCCAGTCCAGAACGTTTCGTGCAGAGCTCTTGGAAATGCCAATATAAGGTACTGATACCCCAAGATAGAGCAAATGCCGGAAGAATTAAACGACTCGTCGGTGTATTCTTAAGGAGTCTCCATGTCATGAAGGCCAAGAGATCCTACAGAATCCGAGTAAACGACGAAAGATTCGAGCAGCATCAACTCTTGGGGAACCTCCAAGTCGCGAAGGCCAAGAGGATTCCCATAATCAAAGGGGTTAGACGCTTTCAAATACATTCGGAGAATCAAAAAGTTATGAAAACAAGACTTCCTGGGTTTATCTTGAGGTGTCTAAGTATCAAAATTGAGGGTCATCGGGACCCAGATAAGCTCAGATGGAGCACATGCATAACAAGTCGAAGCAATGTGTCGCCTGGCATATACGAGATGGTGGTTGACTTCTCCTAATAGCCGCGAATATATAAGGCAAGACACGGGAATTCATCAAGACAACACCAGCACGCCGTATGTGAGGACTCCTCAAGCATGCAAAATAAAGATTCTTGTAGCCAGACGGGGTACGGGACATGCACCGTCGTCTTCACCTCCGACACATGTCCTGTAGGGGGCATTTGTTGGACCCTTTTTAAAAGAAAAAGAGAGAAGGGGGAAGCCCCCCCCCACCGGTTCTCAAACCGTTGGAGGGGGGGGGGGGGGGTCCAACCGGTGGGGGTGCCCACCGCCCCCCCCTTCTCTAATCTCTCTCTCCTACTTGGATAACCAGTGGGTACCCCCCACCTCCAAAACAAACGGTGGGTACCCCGCCACCTCAAAGAAATCTCCGGTGGCATCCCTCACCGGTTAAGGCCTCCAAGGCTTATAAATTCCCCCCAAGGGGAGGAAGAATTCCATGCCTCTTTGGCCCAAAATTTCCTAGGGAAAATTCTACCCATTTGAAGACCAAATCCGGTGCTCTTGCCCGGGTTTGCTGCGTTTGGAGGATATTTTTCGTCTCGGAGGACCCTTTTCCTAAGGTTTATTCCTAAGGAGAAGTTCTGCTAAATTTATATTGTAAAATCATCGTTCTATAAGACAGGATTATGTCGAAATGATGAATGAAATGCCAATATTTGTTCTTTGAGCATATGTGTGTGCATGTGTGTTCATAAATCTATTACTTAAGTAACATTATGTTATTACATTTTCACATACATAATTAAATTATTAATTAATTTAATAACTAATTAAAATACATAAATACATAATTAAATATTCTAAAATATCTTTGACCTCACTCCATACATAACTAACCTTAGACTCATAATCAAAACTCGATAATGAAACATTGAGACATAAAATAATATACTTAAGTTAAAAAATGACCTAAATATCTATCATACTTAATTAATTAATAAAATATGTAAAAATTATTTAAAATTAGTAAAATAAATATAAAAATCAGAAAAATTCTGTAAAAACCAGTAATACTCAGTAAAAATCAGAAAACCAAATCTGAAAATTACATAAACCTAAAAACATGACTTAAATATCTTTTATATATCCAATTAATTAATAAAAATCAGTAAAATTAATAAAAAAATCAGTAAAAATCAAGGTAGGCCAACTCGGGGGTCGGACTCGGATCGGTCCGGTCCTGACCGAGTGGATCGGCCGATCCGATCCGATCCCGAACCGGTCCGGACCGAGCCGGACCGGTTTGGCCGATCCAATTTATAAAAAGGGAAAAAAAATAGAAGAAAATAGGGAAAAAATAGAAAAACAAGTCCAAAAAATAAGAAAAAAATTCAAAAAATCAGGAAAAATTATATTTACCCAAAACTTATCTAGGACCTTGGGTAAGCCCTTGAATTTTTATTAACTTTGAAAAAAACTTGAATACAATACAATACATCTTTAAAAATAAAAAATATATTAATAGGGAAAGAGATAATTAGTAATTAACTAATTACATAAAGAGAAATGGTGAGAAATAAGAAAAAACATAGAGAAAGAGAGTGAGATTTCATATCATACCTCGAGGGAGAGTGAGAGACAATGAGAAATAAAGCTACAAAGACAAAAAGAGGTTAGAGAGAAAAATTAAAATATAATAAAAATAATATGATGAAAAAAATTTGATGTAGTCCGTCGGTCCGTCCTTTAGAGTTTAGAACTCTAGAGAGCTTTGGAAGTTTGGAGAGAAAGAAGTTAAGAGAGCTTTGAGTCTTTGAGAGAGTATGAGAGCTTAGAGAGAGAGAGAGAGAAGTTTTAGAGAGAGAGAGAAATGAGAATTTGTGTGAATGAGGGAGAGAAGGGTAGGAGGGGGTTTTATAGGGACTTGGGGGGGACTTGGAGGGGCTTAGAAGCCCCTCCCAACCGTTGGGAATGGGTTCCCAACGGCTAGTTCAGAACTAGCCGTTGGGTGGCCGGGTCGGCCGGACCGGTCCGACCCGGACCGACCCGGGTTGGGGTCGGCCGACCCGGCCGACCCCAACCCGATCCCAACGATCCCGGCTGGGATCGATGGGTCGGGGCTCGGGGTCGGGTCGGACCGCTCCGATTCCGAGTGGACCGGGCGATCCGATCCGACCCGGCCGACCATGGTAAAAATCAGTAAAAAATAGAGAACCAAATCTGAAAACATATAAAATTTCCGAAATGACCAAAATGCCTCCTAGAACTTAATGAAATTACAAAAATATCCTCACCCATGATAAAAATCTGTAAAAATCACAGAAAATTCTTAAAAAATATCAAAATCTTTCTTATACTCAAAATATCTCCAAACCTTAATAAAATGGGTAAAATTACCAAAATACCTTCAATATGATAAAAGTAAATAAAAATATTAGAAAAATATAAAAATAGACTATAAGTCTAATAAACCTGATTTAAGGTAAAATTACTAAAATACTCCTATAACTTAAATATGTCTAAAATGATCCTAAAATATATCCGAAGGGTTTTTAGGTTTCCCTAAAATGCTAAAAAACTTAAAATGACCATAATGACCCTAATGCAACATAATTACAAAAATACCCAAAAAAATAGACTTTAAGTCTAGAAATCCAATTCGGGTAAAATTACTAAAATACCCTTACAATCCAAACACACTTAAAATAACTCTAAATACCTCCTAAGGTTTTGAAACCTTCCTAAATCATTAAAACTCATTTCACACACTAAAGTGACCATAATACCCCTATACCCTCCAACTTGGCATAATTACAAAAATACCCTTATGGGTCTAAAATACTTGGAATCAATCCAAATAACTCGGAGTCAATCCAAAACCTTTTAAAAAGTCTCCCAATCAATTATAAACCCATCCTAAACTTTGGTGAGGCCAAGAGCTTAACTTAAAACATATCTTCATATGTATGTGTTGCCTGTAGTAGTAGTGTTACATGTTATTAGGGCATCAACGGACGGTTAATCAAGGGTTGTCGCGCGGTTGCTTGACGTAATTAACACTGACCGAGATCAATGGAGAGAGGTCATATACTCGGATCTTCGCCTGATCCGAAGTCCCGAACTCCCTGAGGGCTAATCCCAAGCTCTCACAGTTCAATAAATAAAACCGACCTATATTTCTCCAGATAAAAATAAAAAGACCCAAAAAAATGACAGGATTTTAAATAATAAATAAATAAAAATCCAATAGGAGAGATAGCTAGGTCGGGTCCCAAACAAACAGTATACTATGAACTGAGCTGCTATCAGCTCTCTCTTGGAACCAGGTTTGCTACGCATGCATGAGCAGATTGTTTCAATTGGTTGAAAACTTGAAACTGATGTACTTGTTGGTCCAAACTGTTTGTATACTGTTCGAACTAGTCCTTATAACTCTATTAGAGTAACTTCATCATCATCACTGTGAAGCTTTCCCATCAGTCTGAGTAGAGCTTTCCAAAGCCAACTGATTTGGGTGTGGAATCTGTCAAACCATGTACCGACCCAGTAATTAGAAGAAAATCAGTAGTTTCAGTTAAAAAGAGGGCAACAGTGTTAGAAGGCAGAGAAAAGGGATCTCATCCATTTTCAGGAGGATCTAAAGGCTGTTGGAGGGGGAGGTTCATCACTTCCATTTTGGAGTCAAGTCATCAGATGCTAAGCTTTTACGGAGTGTATAGCTTTCTCGAGATTGTTGAGTCTCTTGTAAAGATTGCATTTCAAATTTCTCATTAATTGCATGTGCTTTTTTTTTTTCCAAATGTAGGTGACTGTGCCACCCTTTTATTATAATAATAAATTGAGGGAATACTGATATTGGAGGAGGAGAGATTCCTAATCCCGATGTCAAGATGGAAGGAAAAAAAAAACTCAAGGAAAACATCCTTCCCTAGTGCATTCTCAGACAAAAAGGAGTACTGGATACCAAAGTTCGTCTTCATATGTGAATTCAATGATGAAGATTCACTGTTGCTCCTCATGTTGTGAGATTGCCAAGAACATTCCTCACCTGAGTAACATTGTCCTCTCCCCTTAGTCAATTTTTTAAAGCTTCTGATGCCCTTTGTAGGTTTAACTTCATCATCAGAATTATCCACATTTTTCACAATCATTGTAACTGATCCACCTTATCCTTAATTTGTAAACCAAGAGTGAAAGCTCTTCCGATCAACTCTTTTTACTCCATTCATCCAGAAGATTGGAACGGATGCACAGATTTGAACTCCTGTTCTCAGAAATGTGCAAACTCTCCACCGGCTTCTTTTCTTGGAGAATGACTGGCTGTGCATCAGATGCAGCAGGCACGACCACTGGCAAGTTTCCCTCTAAAGTTGGATTCAATGGAGAGTGAATAAGAGTCCCACAATCTTCGGATATATCTCTTTCTGGAAGGGTGATGTGTGAGAACTAATAGGAGTCGCAACTATTTCTCTATTTGAAATGACAGTAGTTTGTGGATTCTGCAGGACATGCTGATTATCAGGTTGGTTAAACTCATTCAAGGATACATTACCTGCTACGCAAATGAGGGAACAGGCTGAGGGGGTGCTGCCAGCACGCTCCTTTCCATCATTGCCGAAACTGCTATGTCTTTGCTGATAAGCACGTAACAGAATTCGAGTACCTATATTGCCTAAACTTTTTCGAACTCCTTTGACAGTTTGAGATGCCAAATTCTCTATTGCCCCCTGCCAAGCTTGGTCTGCATTACTAACAATTTTATCTATATCATTATTGACAGCTGTAGCAATACCAAGAAAGGCAATGCTAGATTCAAAATCCTATGCTTTATTATTTGGATTCTCATTGTGAACCATTGCCATGTTGGTGGAAATTCCAGATTTACCCTTAGACACTGTTGATGGCTGCCTCAACTTAGTCAACTCATTCCCCATCACCTACGTACATTCAGAGTTCGTCTTCTCCTTATTTGCTTCTATAACATTGGTACGCTTGAAGTTACCTTCTTATACCTCCAATCCATCATCTTCATAGATGGAACAACAGCTTCTTCAACTATGATCACAATCCCAAAGTACAATTATTCCTCCTCAAATTGATAGTCTCTGGAATTAAAGATTTCTGATCAGTTTCAATCAACACATGCAAATGGGAAGTGATTACAGCCTAGTATCACCACCAACTTATTTTAAAAACCACACAATCGGTTGAGAAGCTTCTACACTCCAAAGATGCAAAAGGATCCCTTGTTGGGTCGAATAGTGGCTCTGTCTCTATCCTTATCCTTTACACAATGTGTGTATCCTTACCCTTATCCTCATGCATCCTCATCCTTTAAAATTATCGGGGAAACAGATGCATAACTGTTAAATTATCGGACATATATGCGAGCATAAACTTCTTATGTTGCCTTTAGAGGAAACAAAGAAATCACACTTCACAACATATGTATAAGTTTGTCCTAGGTAGTCCTTACGTGATTTCTACTTATAAAACATGTGACACCTGTGAAAATGAACATTGGAAATTGGTGAATGAGGAAAGAGGGTTGAAAAGAATGGTGTGGATAATAAAACATGTAATTAGGTAGGTGTGTGACTGCGATTTCATTGAAAAATAGGTGAGAAATGAGAGTTGTAGATAAGATATGATCAATAAGCTAAGATGACCTAAAGAAAACAGACTCATAATCTGATAATCAGACTGAGATGTGTATTCTTATTCTTATCTGAAATTATCCAGTTACAGATAACTTGCTTATCCTTATGATTTAAGTTGTATATTTTTATTACCTTTAAGCTTTGGAAACAGATGGATAAACAGATTTTAGGGTATCGTTTACATCCCTATCCATGCTTATATTATATTATACAATACAGAAGCTACCATTTCTTGATCAGCATGTAGTTTTTCCATACTGAGACATTTTCTTTGTTTCATTACACATATGTGTCATTTCTGAGCAGCGTGTATTTCTGCCGAGGCTACTTGTTCGCTACTGGATAACATCAGTTGGTTCCTCATCAATGTATATCCTATGTATGCCTGGATTTCGATGAACTGCTACTGTCAAATTGTTTTGTTACCTGGCTCAAGATAAATCCTGAAATGGTGAAGGTTTGCTGATATGTAATTGCCATTTCAGATTTATACCGATGCTTGTCTGACTGCTTTCATTTCTGAACCTCATTGCTTAAAGCATTTGTATATGACGTGGAAGAATCAATAACAAAAGTTGAATTTTAAGACAAACTATCCATAATGAAAGGCCATTTTAGGAAAAGTGTTTAGTTAATTGCACTTATGTCTTGTGCATTCCCTTTGGTAATATGAATGTTAATTCTTCATATGCTGTGCTCATATAAAATCTCAACAGATCTTACTCTGACAAATTGTGGCACATGGTCGAATATGGCCGTGCACTTTTAAGCTGTTTAATAGCATATCAGAAACAAAATACTGCATAGTGGAGACATACTAGTTTGTTAGTTAACATCACATTGTTTGGCAACCTTGATTTGTCCTTTATTTTTTAGACACAAAATGGCTTGCTCTGGAAGCTACACAAAGATAGCAGAACCACCTGGATATGAAGGCAAAGGTTCAAAAGGTACGGACTCATCCCTTCCTCTCCCCTACATTATCCCCGCCTCATGTAGTGATAAACACCTATTTATTCCTGCAACCCATCCCCTTCAAACCACCATGATAGACTTCAATACTTCAAGAGGGTTCCTCCTCCATTTGAATAGTTCAACTTGTGTCCTTTGCACACAAGTTGACTTGGATCTATACTGCAGTTTGATGGTACCATTCTCAGTATGGTTTAAAGTTCCCTATGAAAGAGAAGTCAACTGCTTCACCCAATCATTTATGTTTCTGACTTTCGAATGGATATCCCCAATTACCATATCCAAAAAAAACTTAAGTTAGTATATATTTATATCTTCTATGATGATTATGTCTTGTATGAATGAGGGATAACAGAAGCAAGAATTTTATGATTTGATGAGATTGGTGGAGTAGCAGTTAACTAAAAGCTGCCGATTCACTGAAAATGGTGTGTTAGTGGAGGCTATAATAGATTATGTTGAATGAATGAAATTTATTTCCTTATTCCTGACACTTTTCCTTCCATGGATTCAGGTAGGCGTAAGCATGATAATGATGGAGATAAAGAGTTATCTCTTGCATCAGGAAAGAAAGCAGCAAAAGCACATAAAGCAGTGGATAGTAAGGATAAGTCAGGTGCCAAAAAAGTAAAGACTATAACAAATTTTTTTCCAGTTGTTGACACTGAAAATTTGGATGTGGATAACAGCTCCTCTAATGGTGACTCTCAGAAGCACCTTTGTCATGATAATTCAAAGGCCGTTGTCCTAAAACTTCCTAATGTTCCGGTGAATGAACAAATTTTCAGACGCGTTAGAAGTCATCCATCCAGGGGAAAACGCAAGTTTGCAGATGTAGCACATGAAAGTAAATATACAGTAATGAGCAGATGGTTGGACTGGTATGCAGAGGAAGAGGAAGGGTACAAGGGTATAGAACCTTTGATCAATAAAAGAACAGAGAGGAGAAAGAAACAGAGGATGCTGGTGAATTCACAAAGAAAAGTCATAGAGGACGAGACAATGGCTGATACTCCTATGGATGTTGATATTGAGGTTACTAAAACTATTGATCCTGTTGCTTCACCTTCAAAGTACTTGATAGACGACAGAGTAAGCCAGCCAAAATTGTCCGGTTGTTGTGGGGGCATGGATAGTTCACATGATGTCACTCAAGATGATGCAGCTCTTAGTTTCAGTCAGTCAGGCAAAGTAAACGTTTTGGAAATTTCTGATGACTAAGCATTTCAGGTTTTGTTTTATGTAAATAAAATATGTTTAAATATGTTTCTTACATCAGTATCTGATCATCAGTGTCCCTTTTGGTGATAAATGCCAAAGAAGACATTGAAATTGAAGTAATAGATGACAACTACAGAGAAGTCGAAGTTCTCAATTTGTCGTTCTTCCCTCTCTTTGTGGGGTTGATTGTCTCTTTTTTGAATCATGAGGTAGCCTACATGTCCATTTAGAGTACCTTGACAAGTCTGTATTCTGATGCTGCAAGAGTTGTATTTGAAATAGCTAAATCATTTCCAGTCAAACTACAATCAAATGACGAGCTTCAGATACATCCTAAAAACGTGGCAAGGGTACATTCTGATGCTACGAGAGGTAAATATTTTGAAAAAAATTGCTGCTTCGGTTGTTGCACTCCGTAATCACAGTTGTAGTTATGGTAACAATAGTTTTTTGATAACATTTGATTGGTTATTGAAGGGGCATATATACCCTCGGCATCTATCATACTTAGTGGTATATCCGCATACCGCTTAAGGTTGTATCTTTTCTTCTTCTTTGTTCACCTTGTTGTACTCTCTCTTGTTTAAACGAATGAAGGAAGCATCTTTATGTTAAAAAAGAAAATAAGTCTCATCTTGGGTGCATCCCTTCAAAATTCTGGAAGCAGATGCTCTGGGGTGCAAAATCCTCAGCTTAGAATAGCACTCTCTTATGACTTCTCTGACACTAGATAATCAAGGCACTGTTTGATAACACAAAATAGATTATGAAAAATCCCATAATTGCCATCTTTTCAAAAAGTACAAATTTTAGTTATGAAAATCTTATCACCTCATTTGGATATTTAGGTACTTGTAAATTATAGCTTTTGGAGTTGCACTTACTTTATTATCCTTGTCTTTTTCATAAAAGAAGAAGAAAGAATACCTTTTATTATCTTTTTTGTATCTCCTCTTCCAAATCCATGTAAAAGCCAGGATAGTGGAGCTTTTGAAGATTATTGTCTCCGTGTCTTTCTCTCTCTTCCTCTTTAAAATCTCCCAAGCACACAAGTTGAGACACAATGATTCATTTATTGAGATCATGTCTTGTCCATATAATATTCTAATCATCAAAAAATTCATAATCTATAATCTATGGCATTTTCAAATGATGCCAAAAAGATCATAAAACTCTCGTGTTATAGAAGGTATATTGTACGTTGTGTAAGCGATCACGCCTCTCAATTTTTACCTTCCTCATTTGGGAGTTATTATAAATATTTGGCCGCTGAGCCACCCGAGGAACACCAAAAAAAAAGAAATGCAAGGAATGATCTTAAGAGCTCTGAATGCATGAAACTGTGTCATCAAAGCTTCACAATGTCATGAGTACTGTGTAACTTAAGAACTGGAGATAAACTTTTTCATAGCCTTACAAATGAGGCCCTTCTCTCCAAACTCTTGCTTGATGGAAGCATAAAACTAATTCTGGACTACCCAATCCGATCCAGATCCAGTCTTTTGAATGTAGCCAGGTATGGAAGTGTAAAATTAACAAAGACAAATAATTAGTTAAGGAACGGAGGCACATGATTAGCAAAGACATCAAGATAAATTACTTGAAGACCCGTTACAATAAGAAGGCCAATGATAGGAGGGGAAATACTTGTTTAGCTGGCCAAAACATTGATTTAAAGGTCGTTAATCACGTCCGAATAATCTAGTATAATCAATCATTAGGGTCATGATTTGAACAGAAGAGAGAAAATTCTTCTAGATCAAACAAAATGATTTTAGCTTTAAGGTATGTTTGCATGCTGACCTTCACCCCGTACAAGGGCACATCTCAAAGAAAATAGGAACCGTCCCAGGAGTTTAAGGTTTGATAAGGAAGACAAGAGATCAAAGTAGAGAAATATTTATCTGAGACTGTAGGGTTATTGAATCTTTTTCACGGACTCATATATATGGACTAGGATTGATGAGATGTAGAAAAAGTATCCAAGAACGTTTATTGTCGATGAGCAAACAAGTGAACAGAGCATTCAATTTCTGTCTTAAATACTTGTGTTAGCCATAAGTTTGATACTACAGTATGCTCTATTAATTTTGATACCTTGTTGTGTGTGTAGAGTCCCCACGGGCGGAGCAGCGGGATTGATCTCTTCAACACGCGTGGATCATCCTCCTCGTCTTGCGGAAGCAAACGGATCGTCCTCGTCGTCATGGACGGTTATCAGAGTCGCCCACTTCTTCCACACGTCAGGTTCTCAGGGTCACGGTGGTTCCCCAAGGAAAGAGAAAAGAGAGAGAGGAGGAGGGAGGTTCTTTGTGGAGAAAGTAGAATGGAGGGAGAAGAGAGTTCACGTATGTGTATATTCTCATCCCCAAAAGCCTCTTTCTTTTATACACGTGAGTTCCCTATAGACCTCACAAGTCATTGGACTTATTCTCTCACAAGGGGAGAGTCAAGAGGAAACATATCCATCACTAATATGGATGTACATGAGACTCCTTTCCATCTTACATCTCCCACTCAGACATATTAATTGTCAAATAACCTCCATATCATTTTATCTAACTCTTCTTTTCATATAAGAAGATGACGCTTGCGACCTGACGAGAAAGATCTTAAAGTGAGGAATGTTATATTAAGTCACCACCTTAAATGTAACACTACAACTCGAAGTCTCGTCTCACATCCCAAGCCATTTGCTTATACTAGGTCAAATTGATCTGATCCCTCTAAGATCACTGCTTTGACCTCTGCTATTATGTGTCTACACTCATGATTATGTTGGACTCATCCATCATAATCGCTGGCCAGCAATGAGTCAAAACAACATAGGTTTAATACAAGTCGGCTTTTCCTACGCCACACATGTCAATCTACTTAGGTCTGACTGCTTTCCTAGACGTGTTACATTGGACCGCATGTATCATGGTCCTTAGAAAATATGTTAAAGTAGCATTATCAAATATCCACTTCATGACAAGGTGCATAGTCCCCAAGGGTATAGAAAAAGAACAGAGACTTCACACAGTGACAAAGTAAGGATTCATTCATTCACTCATCTGATAATTGAAAGGGATAGCACATACAATATGATTAGTATGTTATAGTAGAGATTTGAGCAAGAATTGCCACGCTCAGACGCCATATAAATCTATAACCTTGCGCTCCACTAAGCACATCCATGTTGCCTACATG
Source organism: Zantedeschia hybrid cultivar (assembly GCA_030544215.1). Classification (NCBI taxonomy): domain Eukaryota; kingdom Viridiplantae; phylum Streptophyta; class Magnoliopsida; order Alismatales; family Araceae; genus Zantedeschia; species Zantedeschia hybrid cultivar. The sequence continues at coordinate 12,837,531 of JARZZO010000009.1, forward strand.
GCTCTCATCAAATTCGGCTATCAACATGTTACATGGAAGAGTCCATGTCCGACTGTTTTCAATCAGTCTCATCTTAGCCGTTTGCTATAACGATTATGACTCTTATCGCGCTCCCACTGAACGTGAAATATACACTCCCACTCAGTGCGAAGTCTACAGAGTTTATCTCATCATGCTCGCTCTTATAGAGACATGGCAATCGTCTGTGTGAGTAGACCGATCACAACCTGGTGGCAAACACATTCACATTTACAAATATAAGGGCACTAATAATACGAAGAAAATATTTGTATTTTATTGCAAAAAAGGGTGCCCATAACAAAAAACAACTAGACCCTTCTCAATCATAAACCTCCAACATGTTTAAGAAACGAAATTGTCACAAGAGGTTTGGTGAAAGGATCTGTAAGCATCTCACTAGTAAAGATATATTTAAAGACTATCAACCCCTGTGCAATGATGTCTCTGATGAAGTGGTAACAAGTGTCAATATACTTTGACATTCTGTGATACTTGGGTTCCCTCGATTAGGCTATTGCGGCCATATTGTCGCAATAGACTACAACAACATTTCCTGCATGTGCTGTGACATCCAAGGTCACTAAGAATCGCCTCAACCATGGCTTCCTGGAGTGCAGCGGTGCAAGCAATGTACTTAGACTCTATCGTAGATAAGGAGACACATGCTTATTTCTTGTTGCACCAGGAAATAGCTCCTCCTCTAAGCACAAATGCATATCCCGAAGTGGACTTGCATTCATCTCTGTCAGTTGATCCATCGGTATCTAAGTATCCAGTCAATCTAAGGCTCCTACCATGATAGCACAAAGCGAAGTTCTTAGTACCTCACAGATATCTGAAAATCCTTTTTACTACTTGCCAATGCACAGTATCAAGACTACTCTGATACCTACTAACCATGTCAGTTGCAAAGTAAATGTCGGGACGAATGCACATTATGGCATACATGAGACAACCGATTGCATTGGCATAAGGGACATCATTCGTTCGTTCTTTCTCTTCCTCTGTATTGGGATATTGATTAATGTTAAGAACTAAGCCCTCTCCATTAGAGTATCTATAGACTTGACTTTGTGCATCCAGAAGCACTCCAAGATTTTCTTAATGTAAGTCTCTTGAGACAAATTTAGAAATATGTTGGATCGATCCCTCTGGATCTTTACTCCTAGTATATAATCAATCTCACCTAAATCTTTCATCTCAAAGATAGAAGATAACCACTCTTGAGTGGTTTTGATTAACTCCATGTCATTCCTGGCTAGCAATGTATCGTCAACATATAAAGAGAGAATGAGAACACTTTTCTTAACTCTCTTGACATAGACACAGTGATCTTCTTCGGTCATTCTAAAACCAATCGAAATGATTTTAGTGGGACCGATGGTACTACTATATGGACGACTGCTTAAGACCATATATGGAACGTTTCAGGCGACACACTTTGCGCTCTTGTCCTTCAGCTTCGAAGCCCATAGGCTGAGCCATATAAATCTCTTCGTCTAATTTTCCATTGAGAAAAACTGTCTTAACATCCATCTAGAACAATTCTCAGTATGGATGAGCGACGATAGCCATGATGAGGCGAATAGAGGCACCTAGACTGGGAATAGAGGCGCCTAGACATAGTGTTTTCAACAGGATCTTGCAACTCATATAGCTGCATATTCTGCCTAACCTCTCCTATAAATGGGCAGTCCCCCTCAAGGAAGACCACATCTCGGACCTCTTTTTCAGTCATTCCTCTATCCGGATGTTCACCATACATCACATAGTCCTTGAATTACTCAAGGAACCTTATGAATGCCTGTTTGCTAGCTCTAGGGCCAAACTTCCCATACTTATAGGAGGTATTTGAATATATCCAGCTGATCCCCATAGGTGTAAGTTCTCTAAGTAGGGCTTTTGCCTTTCTACAGTTCGTAGGGAGTTGAAGGTACTGACTTAGAAGACACTCAGTTCAGGATATCTGCACTAGTGAATAGTGCATCCCTCCAAAAATTTATTGGGAGATTAGCTTGTGCCATCATCGACCGAACCATTTCCATAAGAGTACGATTTTTCCTCTCTGCAACACTATTTTATTACGGGGTATAAGGAATAGTAAGCTGTTTGTGAATTCTTTTTTCTTCACATAACTCTTTGAATTGATCTGAGAGGTATTCTTTGCCCCTTGTAGCGAAGAGCCTTAATACTCCTCTCTTTATCATTCTCTACCTCAGTCAGAAAACATTTAAAATAAGTTAAGGCCACTGAGCGATGAGAGAGAAGATACACTGATCCATAGTGAGAATAGTCATTTATGAAAGTGATAAAGTAGGATTCGTCATGACGTGCCCTTACATTTAAAGGTCCACATATGTCTGAGTGGGTTAACTCTAATGGGCAAGAGGCCCTCTTGGCCTTCCTAAATGGCTTTCTGCAGGTTTTTTTTATCAAATATGACTCGCAGACAAAGAGACTCACCTTAGTAAGGAACTTAATAGGCCTTCTCGAGCCAATCAGCTCATTCTCTCGTGTCCTATGTGCCATAATCTTGTATGTCACGATACAGATTTAGAAACAATATCAGAAGAAGATGCAATTAATGAAATAGAATCATTATTTTTTAAATCCATGACAAACAAATTGTCCTTTTAAGTGATCAAGACCATAAAGACTTTTATTATAATAAAGAGATACTGAGATCCCAAAGAAATTAAAAGAATAACTTAAACGTAAAAATACTATAACTGAAAATAGATTACATCGAACACCAGGTACATAAAGCACATCATGTAAAAAAAAATGCATCCAGTTCGCATCTTTAGCAGGTATGAGCCAACTCCAATGACTTCTTCCTGAGTACCATTCCCCATGGTGACGTACTAGCTGCCAACTGGTATTCGACGGTAATCTAAGAATCCGACTCGCTCACGAACTATGTAGCTGGTTGCACCTGAGTCTACAATCCAATGAGAGACTGTATGGGCAACAAACACATTAGAGCACACATAAACAGAATTTCTAGTCGACAGAAAACTTAATTCGTCGACTCTCCCTTTTATCGATTTTGGCATCTATAGGATGAGACTGAACGACCTTTTCCAAGATAGCTGAAAATATTTTTATGAATACAAATGATTAATTTTTTTCCATTTTTCCTCAATATTTGTTTCCTAAAAAAGTATTCCTCATTCGAGCATATTTTACATGGAACCAATCACATCCCTAACCCCTAATGCCCATGAGTTGAAGGAATTTTTACTGTTCTCCACTTTCTTCTTTATGTTTTACCTTAGATGAATGACAAAAACAGATTTTGACAGCTCTGTTCAAGACTTTGAGGATTTGTTTGCCAAAGGGACAACAAGATTACTACTGGTCATTTTTGGTGCCGGTTGCCGTTCGTCCCATGGCTACATGGAGTCTTTACGGTCGTATTCCACCAGCTGTCTGGAACTTCTTTGGCGGTTCATTCATGGTTCTCATGTTGGAAGCGGTAGGCTCTTTAGTCTCATAGGGAAAAACATGCTTATACTAGGAGAGGCAAGGATGTATGGCTCAAATTAGGGTTAAACCTTTGTGTCATTTGAATGAAATAGTTTGTAAGATGAGATAGGAGGCGTGATTTCTTAGAACATCACCCAATAAATTTTGCCTAGGTCAAATCCTTCCATTTATTGTAAAGCATCAGACGAGTTGTTTGTTTAATCTGAGTAACATTATAAACGAAATGATTCATGACCTACTCTGAATTTTACATTACGGAAAAGTATGCATTTGTGACAGTAGAAGTCATCATCAAAGACATTTAAAAAAAAAAAAATCAACCGCTCTGAACAAGTCATCCCTAAAACTTCTTATCAATGGCTTCCAAGTAGCCGTAACCTTAAAAAATAGGGATCCTTCACTACAAATGCCAACGAAGTGCTCCAAGTGGTGCTTGTGACAGCTTTGGGCCCCTCTCACATCAGAAGCACATGAAACTGTTTATATGAGGAGTCCTACTTGACGCACACCAATGCGGGCGGGTGTGCAGGCACGCCAGGCTCTGATAGGTCAGCACACGGGTGTGCAGTAGGGCTGTAGAGCGGATACTGCAGTATCCGACTCCGTTCCGTTTAATATTACTCGAATATCCGATTCCGGATATTATCCGATGGATAATAAAATTTTTTATCCGTATTCGACTTCGCCGGATAGTATCCGAATTCGGATAATAATTCGAATACTTAAATATTTTAACTTTGTCTTGTAATTTATTGACTTGTAAATTTTATTTTTTGCATAGTCCATGAATATCATAGATTTAAATCAATTATATTCAAGTTATAAATATCTAGATAAATTTAAATAATTTGAATGCTTCATTAAATATACTTTAGATAATAACAAATACTTAAATAATTTATCTAAATTAGTAAAACCACTAAAAATTAAAAAAAATCACAAGAAACTTCATTATTAACATTCAACATGTCTTAAGCATACTTCAAATATTGAATTACCATTTATTTAAACATATAAATATCATTAAAATTAAAATAACTTATTAAAATACATAATCGGTTGGATAATAATCGGAACGGATATCTATTTTCCGTTTCCGCTTCAAATGTTAATCGGATTATTAAATGGATATTCGGATATGTCGGCCGGATGTCTTAATCAGATAAATATTCGACTAATCGGATACGGATATGAATCGGAGTCGGATATCATCCGGATCCGTTGACAGCCCTAGTGTGCAGTGAGAGTTCCCTTATTGTTAGGCTTGTGAGATCTTTTGCACTGAGACGTATATATATGGATTATAATTGATGTGATGTAGAAAAAGTGTCTAAGACCGTTTCTTATCAGCAAGCAAAAAAGTAGGGCTGTCAATAGAAATCCGATTATTCGATTTTTTGATCTGTTATTGAGAAAAAAAATCCGTTTTCGATAAAAAATATCCGCCCGATAGTTATTGAGATTGGAAACGGATATTTCCGATAAGTTATCGAAAACGGAAACACCTGTTACCTATCTGATTTTCTATTCCAATTATTATTAAAGATTTTTAAATGTAACTTTATGAATACACAGTTACACTCATTGTGTTTTAATCTTATTGATCATGATGCAATGGTTATATTTAGGTCTTATTCTATATGTTTTAAACAAATAAATCAAGAAATTAGCAATTTTTGATAATTAACAAAAATAATATCTAACTCCGATATCGAAATCGGAAACGAAAAATAGACTTTTCGATTTTATCTGAAACGGAAACGGAAAATGTACTTTTCGATCTTTACATAATAATAAATGAAAACAGATTCTCGTTATCAGAATCGGAAAACGGAAACACATGTTTCCGTATCCGTATGCTACCCGTTTACAGCCCTACAAACAAGTGAGCACGGCATTCAATTTCTGTTTCAAATACTTGTGTTATATACTGGATGCTCTATTAAATTTTATTCTTATATGATACAAAAGTCTGCCGTTATAAATAAATTAAATATACAAGGCTAAATCTGTATTAAAAAACATTACAACTCAAATTTCAAAAATCAGAGGATTCTCTCTTTTGTTTGCTGTGATCATAGGATTATAACGTTTATATTTTGTACTCTAAGGATATTACTGTCAAAAATAGTGTTATGTTAATACTAATGCCTCCAACCAAACGGCTTATAAAAATGTTAGTCTCTGTAACCATAAGGATCACAAGGTCAAAATTACATTTCCTTTGTCTAGTACTTATCACTTCAAAGATGAGGGGGGAGTTGTTGAAGCCAACGTTCATTATTGTCCTAGGTCAAAGAGCGAGATGTTGTGGACGTCCAATTTTGGTAGACCATTTAGGATCTATTTGGTTCCATAAATAAACTACATGAAAAGTTTTTTTTCCGAAAAGTGCAGCATAATAGTTTATTTGGCTATTTGAAAACTTTAATCAACGGAAAATTTAATTTGTTGACTCTTTCTTTTCTTTATTTTGAATATGAATGCCTTTTTTCAAGATAATTGAAAATATTTTTACGAGTACAAATAATTTTTTAAAATATTTTAATAAAATTTAAAAATCTATAAACCATAAAAGAGAACTATTTAAACATGGCAAATTAGTAAAAATAAGCAAACATTTAAATATTATAAAATTACTAAAATAAACACTAAGAAAATAATTAGTGAAACTAAATTAAAAACTTTTGAGTTGTATCATAAGTTGGAAATCGGAGAGAGTGAAAAAGATATATATAAACTTGCTAAACTAAGAACTGAAATGAGTAAAATTTTTAGTTATATTAGACATATTAAGAGTAAGGATGATAGGATTCTCTAATAAAGGATTGTAAAATTCGGGACAGATAGAATACTTATTTTAAAAAATTATTAAATGGGGATCAATTCAGAAGTTACGTTCGTGAAGAAACTAATGAATTTAGTAGATAGATTAATTATCATTATATTCGAAAGATTAGAGTTTCAGAAGTTGAATATACTCTCAAAAAGATTAGAGTGGATAAGGCCCTTAGATCAGATGGGATACCTATTGAAGTTTAAAAAGTATAGGTAGCATAAATATTAAGTAGCTTACTAAACTTTTCAATGATAGTTTAAAAGAGAGCAGGATATTGAATGACTAAAAAAAAATATTGTAATTCCATTCTTTAAAAATGAAGAAGATATTCAAAATTGTAATAATTATGATAGAATTAAGCTTATAAGTTATACTATAAAACTTTGGAAAAGATTAGTAGAGAAGCGTCTTAGATATGTTATTAATGTTTCAAAAAATTAATTTGAGTTCATACCTAGTAGATCTATTACGGAAGCTATTTTCCTATTGAGACAATTAATGAAAAAATATAGAAAGATGAGAAAAGATTTATATATGATTTTTATTGATTTAGAAAAAACTTACGAATGTGTATTTATGATGCTAATTTGGTGAATTTTAGAAAATAAAAGAATATATAAAGGATATATTCATGTGATTAGAAACATGTATGAGAGGACTTCTACGAGCGTAAAGCCTATTGCTAAAGAGACATCAGAATTTTCTATTACTATTGGATTACATTCAAGGTCAACATTAAGTCCATATCTTTTTACTTTAGTTATGGATGAGGCCACTAAATATTTGCATGGTGACATCCCTTGGTATATGTTATTTGTAGACGATATTATTCTAATTGATAAGAATATTAAGAATTTGAGTGATAAATTGGAATAATGGAGATCTGCTTTGGAATCTAAAGACTTTAAGATTAGTCGAACTAAATTAAAGTATATGAAATGTAATTTCAGTAACAAAGAAGTTGACTAGGTAGATTTAGTTACTATCGAAGATCAAGTTATTTCTAAAAGTAACAACTTTTGATATTTAGGATATATTATTCAAGATAATGGAGAGATTGAAGAAGATGTCACTCACACAATCAAAGCGGGTTAACTGAAGTGGAGAAGTACAACTGAAGTCCTTTGTGATCGACGGATCCCCTTAAAGCTCAAAGATAAGTTTTATAGGACAACTGTAAGAGCTGCTATGTTATATGGTTCTGAGTGTTGGACTGTAAGAAATGATCATGTATAGAAATTGTGTTGCTAAGATGAAGATGTTGAGTTGGATGAATAGTAGAATTAAAAAAGATAAAATTAGGAACGAATATGTATGTAACGATTTAAGTGTAGCTTCTGTTAACATTAAATTTAAGGAGAATAGACTGTGATAGTTTGGTCATATATATCGTGGCCCAGGCTCAGCATCAGTTAAGAGGTATAATAGAATTAGAATAGAGGAAGGTAAAAAATATTAAGGAAGACCTAAAATAAGATAGTTGGATATAGTTAGACAATAATTGACATTGCTATGTGTTACTTCTAATTTGACACTGGATAGATTAAGATGACAGGACATGATTCATATAGCCGACTCCAATTAGTTGGGATAAGATTTTGATGGTGATGAAAATTCGCTATAAGATAATGAATAATAATTAATTAAGTCAAATAAGTTATTTGTGACTTAATAGACTGAAAATCAAATAGATAGTTGGATTTAGAGGGTCACACATAAAATAATTCTCGCAGATCTAGAGAGAATTTAAGTTTATATAAACGTCTGAATTTTTGTAAAAAGTACTAGAATTCTATAAATACTTATTATTGAGGAACTCTAACCCGACATTAGGATTTTTCTCTACGACCAGCCGTCATCCTCTCTCCCCCCTCTCTCTCTGGAACCACTTTCTCTCTCCCCTCTTTGTTAATGGTGGAATTGAGATCTAGACGGAATTTGCAAAGTATGTAGGAGGTCAAGACTACTGCAGGGGTTGAAGTGAATGCGTCTAGAAGCCAGACGCTTGAACGATTTGTGAACCTGAGGTCGACCACTCGCTTGTCTCTTATTCGACAAAAGATTTTCATCTATGTGATGGTAAAGATCGGATATTTATGTTTTATTTATTATTTTTATTCCATTCGAAATATTCTGAGAGTTGATGTACGAGATTCGAAGAAAGAAATTAAATTTTTAATTTTTGCTGCGCCGTCGTTCTTTTCTTGGAAAAACTTACAGGATGTAGTTAGAAAAGACTTGGCAATACTATGTGTTACTTCTAATTTGGCACTGGATAGATTAAGATAATGAGATAAGATTCATGTAGCCAATCTCAATCTGGTGAGATAAGATTTTGATGATGATGATGATTTGTTTCCTAAGAAAATCTTTTTCATTCGAAAATATTTTAAGTAGAACCAATCACACCTTAATGCCCGTGTGAGTTAAAGGAATGTTTACCGTTGTCCACTTTCCGTCGTACTTTTTTATGTCTTACTTTACATGAATGATGAAAATAGATTTTAACAGTTTGTGTTCAAGACTTGAGGATTTGTTTGCAAATGCAAGGGGACACCAAGGCTACCGCTCGTCATTTTTGGTGCCTGTGGCCGTTCACTCCATGGCTACATGGAGTCTTAACCTACTCTGAATTTTCTTTTGTTTTTTTGATATCACAAAGGAAGAAACATAAACAAAAACACCTACATAGCCTCACTCGAGTACACATCCAAATACCCAGTCATCCCTAAATAAAAACACCCACATAGCCTCACCTAAGTACATCCAAATACCCAGTCATCCCCTAGATCTTCGGTGTGCCCATTCTAAACACTGGTTCCTCCTCCCACTCTGAATTTTACATTACAGAAAAGTGTGTAGTTGTGATAGTCGAAGTCGTCATAAAAAAATGTACATCTTTTTGGACGACGGCTTTGGGCAAGTCATCCCTAAAAATTCTTATCAATAGCTTCAATATTGCCGTAACCTTAAAAAATAGAGCTTCTTTACTACAAATGCCAACGACATGCTACAAGTAGTGCTTTAGGACAGCTATGGGCCGCCCTCACATCAGAACCAGATGATGATAAGGCATTGTCTATAAATATGAAAAAAAAAATGTTAAAATTGCTTTGCTGATCGAGTGGTAGTCTTGTACAGATTTTGCTAGTATTTGGTGTCGGCTCCAAGATTTTGTTTTGACAGCTTTTGATGTGAGCAGACATTGGAGCCTGGGTTTTGTCACACTCCCCCTGCAGTCATACATACATGACAAGCAAGAGGGAGAGCGCGTAGAAGGAAGATGTGATACAGGGTTGTTGATTTGGAGTTCCTGCGAGAACCCGACTCTAACCAGACCTACAAAAAATTAAGGTGGGACCCATTTTGACATTTACCTTCCACCTTAGGAGTCGACATATGGTATCAGATAAAATATGAAATAATCTGATTATATTTGATATATAATAGACATCTAGTTCTCTGCCAGTAGCCTTGTTAAGCATCTAATAGGATGCAGATAAACACCTGATAAGAAATATTTGCTTTAGTTCGATCAAACCTATGAGGCGTAAGATTGATGAAAATTTTCATAAAAGGTTTATCACTTGACGTACTGTTAGCTCTCAAAAGGACAAACAATTAGAGTTTTGTCATTGAAGGAGGAGAATTTCGTTTGGCCCAAAAAGCACTAATGGACCGGCCCACTAATCCCTCTCTCCTCTGATCCCTGGATTCGCCAAACGCAGTGGCTTACGACAGACAACCTAAAGCTAGAAGTTCCAAGAGAAACTCGAATTCGAACAAGATCCTAATCAGGACTCTCCCGCCAAGGCAGGATCCTCTAATTCCGATCAGAACTAGGAGCTCGAGGTCACTGGTTGTGCAGACTCATGAACGGAACTGGGTTTTGGTATTTGCCTTGGACAAGGTTTCCCTGATCAGAATCGGCCTTTCATATGGGATTAATTGTTATATAAGGCCCCTAGGTCTAACTGGTAAGGGTACGTTTTTCAGAGCCCAAGCTACCTAGTCTCTCCTGCAACATCAAGTCTTCTGACTTAGGTATCGGAGGAGACTCCCCTAGATCGTTGTCGAGGATCCTCTGACAATGTTTTGTTTTGCAGGGACCATCCGACATCGTCCCTCCGATCAAATACAAAAGGTTCTGATCGTAGTGGACGAGATTTCAACTCATCATCTTTTGGTGCCGTCTGTGGGAAATGACAGGAAAAAGTCATAGTTGGAAAAAATCGCCGACGGACCGACCTGAGAAAATATTGCTCGCATGATTCAAACGTGAAGGGCGCCTACGTAACTTGTAGAGGTGACGGTAAGAAAAAGTATGCCTATACTTCTGGAGCTCAAAATCTCAATCGGGAAGATAGAAGACGAGCTCCCACCACACCAACGAACGATAAGCTTTTCTAATGAAGACCTTCAAGGTATAGTCCTTCCCTATAACGACGCATTAATAATTGAAGCTGACATCACAGGAAGACGAGCAAGGAGGATCCTTGTCGACATCAAAAGTCCTATAGGTGTTCTCTTTCTTGATAGCTTCCGACAATCCGACCAAGCAAATATATAGGACAAGGTCAATCAACTGGTTGAGAGTCATGCAAGTCTCCCGGTGACAATAGGCACTCCTCCCCTAACGTCCACTCAGACGATCACGTTTGAAATAGTGGACGCCTCCTCGCCATATGATGCCATCTTGGGAAGAGGATCCTTAGGACAATTTGGGGCCGTTCTCTCTAGCCTACATCAGAAGCTCAAATTCCCCACTGAGAGCGGGGTCGGAGAAGTCCGTAGGAGTCCAAGCGTCTCGTGACAGACATACTTGGCCGCGATTGAGGAACAAATGCGAAAGCCTGTCGAGCCCCCTAACTAGTTACCAGACAGGCCTAGGGAAGTGAACGAACCATCTGAAAAATTGATCACCATAAGGGTTGGCCCTGTAGCCAACCAAGAACTTAAGGTGGGTGCCCTTCTGCTCAAGCAGAAGAGAGAAGAATACCTAAAATTTCTCACTGTCCACTTAAACGTGTTCGCTTGGGTGGACACCCCACTCCCTGGGGTACTCGAGCATATTGCCTCTTACTCCCTCAATCTCGAACCAAGGTTCCCGCCGATCTAACAAAGGAAGCATCATTTTGCTACAGAATGGCAGGAAGCCATCAAAGAACATGTAACTTCTTTACTGAATGCAGGTGTGATCCAGGACACCCGCTATCTGGTATGGGTGGCCAACGTCGTTCTGGTAAAAAAAACCTCCAAGAAATAACGGATGTGCATCGACTTCACCGACCTTAATAGAGCAATCCCTAAAGACTGCTTCCCCCTGCCAAACGTCGACCAACTAATTGACACCACGACTGGTCATGAACAACTCAACTTTCTCAATGCCTTTTTGGGATATCACCAAATTCGAATGAATCCCGAAGACGAAGAGCACACCACCTTCATCACCGACATGGGGTTATATTGTTACACCCCCATGCCATTCGGATTAAAGAATGCTGGCGCGACGTATCATAGACTCGTCAATACAATGTTCGACTGACAAATAAGGTAGAACATGGAGGTGTATATAGAGATCGTGATGGTGAAATATAAACATGCCGACAAGCACTTCGAAGATCTCTTAGAGACGTTCGACACTCTAAGGTAATACAATATGAAGCTCAACCCAGCCAAATGCACCTTCCGGGTCACCGCCCTGCGCTTGTCAGTCACCCATCGGGTGATCGAAGCCAACCCAGACAAAATCAACGTCATATTATCAATGGAGCCGTTGACGCAGCTAAATGACGTCTAAAGACTGATGGGGCACTTGGTAGCCCTCAATCGATTTCTCTTAAGGGCTGCCGAGCGATGCCTTCCTTTTTTCAAGTTGCTACCAGTGAAAGAAAATCCTCATGATGCCCAAGGAGCATCAACTAGAGGCTAGAATGTCAGCAAGCATACCAGGAGCTGAAGTAATATTTAGTTATCCCGCCCGTACTCTCCAAACCACAACCAGGTGAGTCTCTTTTCCTTTACCTCTTTGTTACCCCTTGCACCGTTAGCTCAATGCTGGTCAAAAAGGAAGGAGGAGTCCAGAGGCCGGTCTACTATGTGGACCGGATCCTCCAAGAGGCAGAACTACGCTACCCCACAACAGAAAAGTTTGGACTAGCCCTCGTGGTAGCCGCCCGAAAGCTGCGGCCTTACTTCTAGGCCCATCTAATCAAATCGTCACCAATCGCCCCCTGCGGCAGTTTCTCTAATGTTCAGATGCTTCCGGACGAATGATAAAGTAGGCAATCGAGTTCTCAGAGTTCGATGTCTCCTACCGACCAAGGACGGCCATTAAAGCCCAAGACCTAGTTGATTTTATGGCTGAGTGCACCCTTTATGTGCAGGAGCAAGTGATCGGGATCGGGCCCAGTCCTGTGTCGTTGATTTACACTGACGGATCGTCACAAACCTCTAGAGGTGGGAGGGGTCTTATTTTGGTCCCCCTATAGACCGCCGACGACGAAGGCCTAAAATTTTCCCTATGTTTCTAGTTTCATGTAACAAATAATGTTGCAGAGTACGAGGCATTGCTCGCAGGGATTCGGGTAGCCCGCTGCCTAAGGGCAATCCATATCAAGGTGTTCTCTGACTCTCAGCTTATTGTCCGATAGCTTAAAGGCGAGTATGAAGTCCAAGATCCCAACATGAGGCAGTATAAAGAGTTGGTTGGTTATAAAGACAATCTCTACCCTTGAAGGGTTCGAGATCGCGCCATGTCCCGAGAGAAGAAAGTCATAGGGCAGACACACTAGCGAAACTCGCCTCTGTCGCATTGCCAGTCTCCCGGTCGGTCTTAATCGAAGACATGGCGACACCAGCGATTTAGCCAGTGGAAGTAGCCCAGCTTGAACCAAAGCCATATTGGATCGACCCTATCTCACTTTCCTATGAGACAGTCAACTACCAGCCAACCGGACATATGCCAGAAGGATTAAGTAACAAGCAACCCGATTCACCTTGGTCGGTGGTGAATTGTACAGTCGGTCTTCCACTATGCCCTGCTCTGATGCCTCCCGCCTCGCGAGGCAATGGACGCACTTGCAGAGGTCCGCGAAGACATATACGGAAGCCATGTGGGTCCCTAGGCGTTAGCCCGAACCCTCTTGCGCTATAGATACTGGTGGCCTAATTTGGCTTGAGATTGCATCGACTACTTCATGAAGTGCGCAAGTTGTCAAGCACACGCCCCGATTCATCGATCCCCAGCTGAGGATCTTCACACCATCTATGAACCATGCCCATTTGCAATGTGGGGCATCGATATCTTGAGACCCTTCCCCAAGACGACGGCGCAAACATAATTCGTCATAGTCACCATTGACTACTTCACGCAATGGTCGAAGGCTGAGACCACAACAAATATCAGGGAGGATATTGTCTGGAATTTTTTTTCTCTCACATGTTATATATAGGTTCGGCATACCCCGAGTACTCGTCTCTGACAACGAACGGCAGTTTACCAGCCAATGGTTCATCGATCGATGCCTCCACTTCAATATTTAGCATCGATTATCTTCGGTGGCCCATCTCCAGGCAAACGGATTGGTGGAGAACAACATAGTAATAATAAGGGGTATAAACACACGACTACAAGGAGAGCAGAACTGGCTCGATCAACTCCCGAAGGTACTATGGTCTTTCAGACTACCGCCAAAATGGCGACGGGAGAAACCCTATACCTTCTCACCTATAAAATAGATGTTGTAATCCCGCTTGAGGTCAGCCTACCTTCAGTCCAAGTCCAGGAATTCAACGAAGAGACAAACAGCGAGTGGCTGAGGGAAAACTTGGACCTTACAGAGAAAGCAAGAGAAGAAACCAGGGTACGCACAATCAATTACCAGCCGTGGTGGCCAGACTCTACAATAGAAAGGTATGTCCAAGGAACTTCTAGCTAGAAGACCTCGTGCTACGAAGCATGTATGCCTCTTGACTGCTAGAAGCCAGACAAAAATTAGCTCCGAACTGGGAAGGACCATATGTGATCATCAAGAACTACGGCAATGGAGCTTATCGCCTAACCCGCATGGACGATTGTTTACTTGACAATAAATAAAACACAAAGCCCCTGGGCCTTTTCTTCCAATAGATGATAGACAAACCTCTAGAAATAAATTTATCTTCTTTTATATGTGGGATATGTGCTAATTTTTGCAATAACAGTTCAAGAAAACTCGATCAACGATACCCCTGTCGCAGGAAAAAATCTCTCCACCCTCAGATAGGACTAAACTCGATCAACGATACCCTTGTCGAATCTTGTCTTGCAGGAAAAGTGTTCTCCACCCTCAGATGGAATTAAACTCGACCAATGACACTGTCACACCCCGTATAAGAATATGTTAAATAACTAAATAAGTAGACTACCAACAACACCAGTTAGTTATTTTTCGAAGCTCGAGTTGAAAAGAACTTCGAAATTAAGCGTTCTCGATTGAGATAAATCTCAAGATGAGTGACCTTCTTGAAAAATTTACCAACTAATACAGTTGTTGGACCAATTAACTGATTAAGTCGTTACAAATAATATTAAAGCCTAACACCAGTCGGAAGTGTAAGAGTGAAATGCCACATAAGACAAAATGCTAGATTATGGGAGTCTCTTTTGAATCCATATTGGTCAAAATACTACATAATGAGAGCCACCTCTTGAACATGTGAGAACCACCTCTAGAATCTTACCTGCCTAATGATTTGAAATAATTATGATATGACGATGAAGACGCCGTCTATCTAAAAGAGGTAAATTTTCACTCGACCTAAAAAACACTAATAAGTCGACCCACTAATCCCTCTCTCCTCTGGTCTATGGGTTCACCAAAAGCAACAGCCTACGACAGACGGCCTAAAGCTAAAAGTTCCAAGGGAAACTCAAATTCGGACAAGATCCTAATCAAGACTCCCCCGCCAAGGCAAGATCTCCCCATTCCGATCAAAACTAGGGGCTCGAGGTTCCTAGTCGTGCAGATTGGTGAACGAAACCAGATTTAGGTATTTGCTTTGGACAAGGTTTCCTTAACCAGAATCGGTCCTTCATATGAGATCAATTGCTATATAAAGCTCCTAGGTCTAACTGAAAAAAGTACACTTTTCAAACAATATGAGTACATCCACTAAACTTACGGGTTTACCCACGATTGCACCAAAACTGATCAAAATATTAATAATCAGATCAACTACCGAATTATCGGTTGCCATTTACATCCCCAACGTCATGCCCACAAAAATGACCCCTCTATTTCGACGAGGCCAAGCAAGTTGTGTTATGCATGTCGTTAGCTCAACAGAACTGTACCCAGTGCACATACGGTAGGGTACCACGTCTACGACCGAACATTAAGCGGGATTCTTAAGTTCCATGCGTTCCGCTTGGCTGAAAGACTCTTAGATCGTTTCGGTCAGATAAAAACAGATGGAACAAATGCAAAACAGCTACCAGAATGATGACACTTTCTATCTACGGCCAGACAAAGAACTACACAGCTTACAGCCGCCAAAATGGTCATTATTTTCATACTACTTAGTAATGACACTGCTCTTCACATTTATCGACAGAGGCGCAGGAACACTTGGTTGATCAATAGACTGAAATGGTACCGGACAAAGCAGAGATCTCTTCAGTGGAAAAACATGAACATTCAATACAAACTCCAACCAAGCCACAGCTATGTCACACCACCACAACATATCAACACGTTGGCAGCTGGCTGAACATCTTATGCAAAAGCATCTATATCCCGCGCATTTCTGGGACCGCTAGAGAGGTTATTGATTTCATCTGGTTACTGCAATCTAGCGGCTGATGTGGCATCATCATCTTGGCATGGAAAATGGATTTACTCCAGTACAGAAATCAATGACAGAATACTGTCCACAACTAGCACAAGTTTTCTTGAACCATTTGAGACATACCTATGTATCTATACTATGATGAACAAGATAAAACATAGTAAGAAAAACAAATAGAGACTCCAGGGTAACAGTTGCACTGCACTTAAATCACCTGTCAAACTTCCTTGGTCACTGGCCTTCACCAGAATCACGTTTTGGTGCTTCTTTAATTTCATCCCCGGCGTCCTCCTGTAAGTATTTGGAAGAAAATATCACCGAGGGCCACCTTCACACTATAAATCCATGTTGAGCAAACAGACACAAGTCTACTAAAGAAACCAATGAAAAATGAGCAAAACCAACCGCAATGTCAGAAGTCCACAAAGTCAAGTTGTCCCTCAGAAGCTGCATGATCAATGTGCTGTCCTTGTAAGATTCTTCGCCCAGAGTGTCCAGCTCTGAGATAGCCTCATCAAAGGCCTGCACATAAAAGACGAGGGCACTGGATTCATGAGAAGTTCAAGGAATTCTCTGAACACTACTTAAGAAATTGATGCAGACAGATAAAAGCAAGCCCAAGAGTAGGATGCATTTGTATTTCCCCTCACTAAGAACTGGGGTTCAAGGTACATGTGTCTTAACAAAGTTCAAGAAAGGATTGATTATGAATGCTCCGCATAATAAAGTAACTAACAAACATTAAAGAAGCCAACAAACATAGCTTACCTTATCGTACTGGATCATGCCGACTCGTACGAGTCAACTAGTATCTGAGCAAGTCCGATCCGCTGACACACCGAGTCGGACCGGATCGTGTCGACTCATACATGCATAATAGGTTATTTTAAATTGAGTTTTTTTTTTTTCATTTGATAAGTAAAATTACATTTTTTATATCAATTAATAGGGTAGATTTCTCTAAAATGTGGCTTAAACTCATTACTTTTAATAAACTCATTGCTTGACTCGTTGGACTTATATGAGACGGACTGAATCGGGATTGGTATCGTACCATATCTAGAGAGATCCAATCCGGTATGGATCAGCAATACGGCTAACCTTGCCAACAAGTGCCATTTTCCTTGAGCATCCATGTATATAGTTCAGAATAACACTTCAATCACCCAGATTTAACATTTTGAATGCAATAACATTATCTTTGCACACGTGGACGCCAATGTCCAAGAAATTGGTGCTGAATACCAAGCTTAAGTTCAGCTAATATTACTCAAGAACAGTAATATGAAGTGACGGCACACAGGTGATATACCCATGCCTTATTCAACTTTCCACATATATCACACTAGATAAAGAAAATTGTAAACACTTTTACAAAAAAATTAATAGCAGATAAGTATCAGCGCTATCAGAAAACACACCAAAGACACTTGTTTGCTTGCTTGAAAACACTGTGAAGACACTATTCAACTCAATCAAAAGAATGAACCTTTACTCGGGCAAATAACACTGGATAGCCACGAAGATGCCCACACACATTGTTATCAGCCTTGAATAGCAGAGAATGTCATCACAGCTAATTACCCTATGAGAAATACTTGATGCAATGCCACCACCCCCAAACTGCAATGGGGGCATTGCAGTGGGTAAACAAAACAAAAAAATTTCAAGTGGGCCCCGAGGTGCCCTAACTGTCTGTACAGTGCAATGCCTGATCAGACGACCCCAAAAAAATCCAGAAAGGGGGGAAAAAACCGAGCTCCAATGAACAGTAAATATGTACCTTTTACTGTTCATGGAGCTTGGTTTTTCATTTTTCAGGTTTTTTGGGTCATCCAACCCGGCATTGCACTGTACGGATGGTTAAGGCACCTCGGAGCAGACCTTTTTGCAATGCCCCTGCGTGACCCTGCATGCAGCACGCAGGGGCATTGCAGCAAGTATTACTCTTACCCTATACAAGCTTCCATGGAGGCACCTACTACCATGAAGGGAAAAGGGAGTTCTTATTCATCATGATGATGCATTGAAAACATTTAAGGATGCACAATAATCACTAGCCATTTTTGTCAGTTGATTGATGTATTTTTCAATCACTCAAGAAATGTTATAGCACAAATATATATATGCATTAGCTTACTTACATATGATGAAGTATTTCTTCCCACAAACTCTCCAAAAGGATTTAGATTTATTCAGAAATAACTCATAAAGACATAAACCTCAGGTTAATGACATCTAATTTGAAGACATTAAATAAAGAACTTTGTAGTTTAAGAAGAATAAATCCTTCAAGGCAGAGTGATATGACAAATATCCTCCTCAACCATTGTTTTCAAGGAGTTACCGATGTGACACGGCACTGGATGTTGCCGAAAGTGACCAGGTGCCAAGGTGAGCAGCCCATTGGCACACTCACTTGGGCCACCTTGGTGCAACTAGGCATATCATATTAGTATATATTATGTACAACCAAACATGGAGGGAGGACCGGAGTATGAGTGAGATTGATACAATGGATTGATCAGGTCTCAATGTTCCCAGTTTTAAGAGCAATCAATGGATGTTAATTAATACAGTAGTAGCAGCTGCACCGCATGTGGCAGCCGAAAAAATGAAAAACAATCGATAGTTTTTTAAGGTCAGGTCCATCAAGCTTGAGATGTTCGTACAACCTGATGTCCAATAGGATGATCTGAAAACCCTAAAAAATGAAAAACTGAGCCCCAATGAACAATAGACAAACGGTCAAGCCCAATAAAATGGAGCTTGGTTTTGATTTTTTAGAATTTTTTGGGTCTTCCAATCAGAGATCGGATTCTAAGACACGTTGGGCATGGTGCATTCGACCTTAAAAAATTATAATTTTTTTTCACTTCTGTGCTGCACCACACGCGGTGCAGTAAGTATTGCTCTAGTTAATGTGTATTATATATCTTAAAAAAAAAAAAGATCATATGAATTACTTCCAATAACAGATCATAGTTAACAATGCTATTGTCATTATCTAAAAGAATAATATTTTTACAACTTTTGAGGTTTTTCATCGCTTTTAGCATGGAAGGCAGGATCGGCATGGATCGGATCGGATCAGTTGATCCTATTGATTTTGACCCGACCCAGTCTGATCCCGATCCCCGATCCACCAGTATAGGCCGGGATCGGACAAGCTTGGTCGGGATCAGTCCAGTATCAGTCGGGATCGAACCAATTCTTTCAATAAAAATTAAAAAATAAATGGGGGACCAGTCCAGATCGGCTTGGGATTGGTCAAGATCGGCTGATCCGATAGGTTCGGACCGGGCCGATCCGTGCCCGATCTCCGATTCTTCCTACCTTGGCTTTTAGTGATTCTTGTGCTGGAAAGTTTGTTAAATATGTCTGGACATTTACACAACAATCTATTTATATAGTTATTTTATAACTAGCTATTAGTTTAGAGTTGTTCTGTAATTGTTCATGAATTATTATCACATGCTTCTGAACTCAAGTAAAAGCTAATAAAAAAGTTAAATTTCAGGTATTTTTTAAAAGACATTAAGGAGACCTTATAAAACTAAAAAAGAAATGATAATAATCTTGTTATGTGGGGATAATTTTTTCTATTTTCTATTGTTTCTTTGTTCATTTATGTATCATCCAACTGTCCCCCTCGTACTCCTCCCCCCCCCCCAACTCTTTGTTCTCTTATTCTTTTTCTCATCCTCTCCCAGACCCCACCAACTTTCCCCTACTCCTCCTCCATTCCCCCGAATGAACCTAGCACTTGAGGTACATTCCCAATCAATGAGGAACCTCAATCCCCCAGCAAATCTGCTCCCAATGGGTAAATTCCCAGACCCCAAAGAACAGCTCCTGCATCTAAGACATTATAGGGTGTTTGGATACATCTTTTTTTTACCTCTTTTTTCTTTCAAATTTAAAAACTGGAGTAAAATGCAGAAGGGAATATATTTGGCAACCTTCTTGATTTTGAGGAAGGATCCAATCCTTCATTAACCTTTATTGGGAAAAGAACAAACCAAGAGTTTTTATTTTGAGGAAGCTTTTTTTCCCTCTCCACATTTCTCTCTCTCTCTCTCTCTCTCTCTCTCTCTCTCTCTCACACACACACACACACACACACACGCACACACCCATTTCTTTCTCCCTTTTGCTTGTAAAACTCTCTAATAATCTTCTCTCCAAACTCTTTTAAAAATAGTAACAAATTTACCAAACAATGGAGGAATCAAAGTGAAGTAATTTAAAAATTAAGCCAAAAATTTTAATCACAAAAGAAAGAGCGCTCCCAAACACCCTATTATATCTGTAATTAGGATAGATATATATATAGATATAGATATGGGGAGAGAGAGAGAGAGATCATGTCTGTTGTGAAGATTCCAACATGTGGCTGAACAAGTAGATGAACACCTATTGTGAAAGAAGCCAAGTCTCCCCTATTGCAATTGTGAGCCGTTATGGCCTTTCCAAGTCCAGTTCAGGAGCACCAAGGTGATACATACTTGCAAGAATTAGGATCTTTTTATGAAACAAAAAACTATGAAGCTATTAAATTTTCCATGATCAATTGACAGCAAAAAGACAAACGCAGTGGAGTAGACATTGATCAGCAAGTTAACACGACCACCCTCCAACCGCACCCCAAGACAAGACAGCATTGCTGCTTGACAAGTCCCACCAACTCTAACATCCCAACTAGAAGTTCAAATGGTTCAACAAGTTGTAGAAAGAACGAAGCCTCAGGTGGATAGAGAGGCTTTCTGTGAAAATGGACACCCTGGTACACGTTCTTGGGTTCTAGAAGAACATGTTGACACTGGTTGTAGTTTCAACAGCACCCCCAAGGGAACCGTGATTCACGGAGAGGGATTCTCATGTTTTCTTTGTTTTTTTTTATAATTGTTAGCTTGATTAGGCCATTATATAGGGATAATTCGTTATTATTTGTGAAACCCTATGACATGGTTAATAAAACAAGTGCAGTGGGAGGTTGGCAGGTAGAAAGTCAATGCAGTTGGATAAACCCCCGTTCCCTCTAGCCTTCTATGTTCCTCTTCCTGCTTTGATTCTCTACGTGGTATCAGAGCAGGTTGCTTGAGGAAGAAGCGAAAGGGTTCTTCATTTTATCTCGCAGAGCATCAGTTGTGCTTACGTGAATAACCGGCTACCTTAGGGAGCATGAGGAGCTCTTGGTTTTAGTTTGAGATCAGCCACTGCATCAAGAGGAAATGTGTCTCTCCTCAATCCTCTCACACAGGCCAGTGGGATTGTGGCTTTAAACTGAACCTAATCGGGAAGCTGAGGTTTGTTCCTAGTGGTTCAATAGATTGTGCTTAGGCATGTCTTAGAGAGGAGGAGCCTCCCCTTGCTGCTTCGAAGGCTTCCAATCTGGTTCTTGCCTTGCAGAATACCAAACCCTCCTCATACGCCATCGTCTTTGTCAAGGGAAGTCACATTGCCATTCACCAAGCTTATATATATCGTGGTGGGTAATAGTCTACCACTTTAAATCACCCCCATGAAGCTGGATGAAGCAAGTTTCATGTTTTGGCCAGCTGCAACACACATGTATTACTAGGCATGGACATTTTGGCTACATACATTGAAGAGTTTAGGCTCTAAAACTAGAATATCCAGACATAAGAGACATGGGTCTTAGAGAATACGATGTCCTGTATGATCAACTTTATTGCTAATGAAGTGCAACAAAGATTCTGAGGAGGCAAACAGCAAGAGATGTGACTTTTTGCTTCCAGAGATGTTTGGCCAGAAGGAAGATGTATGAATATTCCACCCATAGAGGAGATTCATGGGATAAAGCAGGGAAGTCTGTCAACGACACCTCTCTGGAGAGAAAGTGACAGGAATTAGATTACTGTTATCAGTGACTGATCCTGTACAGAGAACCATGAGGAACATCTCAAGTATGCATAGAGAAATAGGATTGCAAGTTTTTGGCTGGCTTGAACCCTGAGTATGAAGTTTTGAGGGGATAGATCCTCCAAGTACAAACAGATTTCTGTTTATACACCCCCTGAAATCACGCTCCGTCTGTCATCTTCCCCGAAAAATGCAATATGCAAGCATCCTGCTGAGGTGGCTTCGTCATCAGCCGGAAATATGATAATAGAAAGGCGGCAAAGAGAAGATGTTCCAGCTTGCTGGAGTAATGAGGAAATTTCAGAGAAGGGCACTGTCTAGGGTTATCATTACAAGGCAAAGTTGGTCAGTTTCGGAGGGCTTGCAGTAGTAAGTTTGGTGATACTACAGGTCAGCAAAAGAAAGGGCTGGGTAAAAGAGAGTTGAGAAGCTTGTTGAAAGGGGGAGCAAGAGAAGATTCATACTGTCAGGAGGTTAACAGGGACAAAATATTGCACCAATGACTTTGCTATCATGGAACGTAAGAGGCATTCATGATGATGTCAAACAGTCAGTAGTTTGTGAGTTAGTAAGGAGAAGGTGATAGACATTGTTTGTTTACAAGAGACAGATGGATCAGTGGTGTAAAACCCCACATCAATATAAAAGAAAAAGTATAATTATAAATAATAAAGATAAAGGGGCTTATATATAAACGTTTAATGGGCTTAAATAAACCCTTAAAATAGGCTTAAATGGGCCTATCTTATAGGCCTAAATGGGCCTGAGAACAAGGCCTAATTGGGCCTGTTTTAGGCAGGCCTGAGGGCTCCGGTTTTGGGCCAAAACCAGGCCCAAAAGTAGGCACCGCCCCTATTAAAGGGTGGGCCCCTTCCCACTGCCTAACCTGCCCTCCTATCCACCGCCCTTGCCCTCTATAAAAGAGGGGTAAGGGGGGCTGGCAAGGGGCAGGAAAGTGGGGGTGCGGCAGAGAGAGAGAGAGAGAGAGAGAAGCGGGGGGGGGGGGGGGGGGGGGAGGAGGGAGAGAGAGGCCTTGGCGGCACCGGTGGCGTGGCGGCGGTCCGACGGTGGTCTTTCAATACGAGGTAGGATGATACTCCCTTTGAAAAAAAGGGAATGTATTACTGTTGTGCCTTTAGTTTAGAAGAAAATTTTATATTTATAGAAAATAAAATGGTTATTTTTGCAATCTTCAATTCTGGAAAATAATAATAGTAAAATAATAAAGTAAAATAAAATTAAAAGTAATTTATGTAATTATTTTCGTAAATTATATTATTGGAAAATAACTCTGAATAATATAAATAAATATAACATTAGAATTAATTTAGAGAAAATTAAGAAAAATAGAAATAATTAAGAAAAAAATCAAAGGACTTGGATATAATTTTTATCTTATGTGTTAAAACCGTATAGTTTACAAATTATGAAAATTTAGAAACAAATCTGTGAACAATTGATTGAAACCCCTTACGTGCCTATTTAAAATAAAAGAAAATACAAAATTAAAATCTTGCAAACTTTATTAGGGATATTCATATATATATATATATAAATATAAATATATATAAATATATATATATATATATATTGATATATCTATATGTTGACAAATAGATGCATAGGTATATGTGTATATTAAATCGAAAGATAAAGGCTTCATGGCTATGATGACACCATTGAAAAAGAAGAGTATAGGAATTCAGAGAATTTATATGGTGATTTTTAGAACAATCACGACAATCACGACTTGAACAAATGATTCACATAATTGAGTTAGTAAAAGTTGGAGGTGACATCATCGCTGGCGGGACGACGGCACGGCTCCTGGGGATAAGGAGACGTATGGAAATCTCCCTAACGATGTATGGTGCCGAGGCACGGAGCATCCCACTTTGGTACGGTTCTTGAGTCCAGGTTCGGGACCTCGGATGGACAGAGGACGGAGTTCCTACTTGGGTATACTCATAGGCTGGGGCGTGGACGTTGCAGCGGTCCGACGGTGGTCTTTCAATACGAGGTAGGATGATACTCCCTTTGAAAAAATTAAAATGTATTACTGTTGTGCCTTTAGTTTAGAAGAAAATTTTATATTTATAGAAAATAAAATGGTTATTTTTGCAATCTTCAATTCTGGAAAATAATAATAGTAAAATAATAAAGTAAAATAAAGTAAAATAAAATTAAAAGTAATTTATGTAATTATTTTCGTAAATTATATTATTGGAAAATAACTCTGAATAATATAAATAAATATAACATTAGAATTAATTTAGAGAAAATTAAGAAAAATAGAAATAATTAAGAAAAAAATCAAAGGACTTGGATATAATTTTTATCTTATGTGTTAAAACCGTATAGTTTACAAATTATGAAAATTTAGAAACAAATCTGTGAACAATTGATTGAAACCCCTTACGTGCCTATTTAAAATAAAAGAAAATACAAAATTAAAATCTTGCAAACTTTATTAGGGATATTCATAGATATATATATATATATATATTGATATATCTATATGTTGACAAATAGATGCATAGGTATATGTGTATATTAAATTGAAAGATAAAGGCTTCATGGCTATGATGACACCATTGAAAAAGAAGAGTATAGGAATTCAGAGAATTTATATGGTGATTTTTAGAACAATGACGACAATCACGACTTGAACAAATGATTCACATAATTGAGTTAGTAAAAGTTGGAGGTGACATCATCACTGGCGGGACGACGGCACGGCTCCTGGGGATAAGGAGACGTACGGAAAGCTCCCTAACGATGTATGGTGCCGAGGCACGGAGCATCCCACTTTGGTACGGTTCCTGAGTCCAGGTTCGGGACCTCGACTGGACAGAGGACGGAGTTCCTACTTGGGTATACTCATAGGCTGGGGCGTGGACGTTGCAGTGAGGGAGTGTGAGTACGCTGCAGACCCAGCTTAGCCCTTTCTAGCCTCTCCAACCTCCTCAGTAGGTTTCCGGAGACTTATTGGGCTGGATAGGAAGAAGAGTAGTAGGTGCATAGGAGGAACGACTTGCTCACTTTACGACTGTTAGTGGGTGATTATCCATGTCACTCCAAACTGAAAGATGGGTCCTCCGAAAAAGAATGCAAATGATATTGATGATAAACATGGTTTAAAGGACTCATCCTTAAAAAGTCTAAGATGGTTAAGTGCACAGTTATATAGTAGTACTACTCATGATATTAAAATATTATTTATGGACATTGTATGAACAAACAAATTGAACGAATGACGTTGAAATTGTGAATGTGAGCTTGTCTCTGATTTAATGATTGAATGTACTCATTTTGAAATATCACTAGGGATGTATATGATCCCTACTGAGGACTCAATAAACGGATTCTCATAAAAGATAATTAAAATATTTTTCAGGTAAAAAGGAAGAACAATGAAGAAGAGTATATTGAGTTGAAGAGAGCGACATCAGAGGATTTCATCTTCAGCAGAGTTTTGTGGTCAGTAGATTTTTAGTTATGTAATCTAAAAGTCACATCGTAGTTGAGTCCAACTGTATATTAAGTCTGTCTTTTGTACCACTATACTACTTTGCTCAGTGTGTAATTATGGAACATGTATAACTGTAGGATATTTTAGTGTGTATTTTATTAAATTTTGTGCGTCTCGGTTAATGTTTTCTTAAGATTTGTGCACGTATTCAGCAAAAGATCTTGGGAAACTGGATTTTTAATCTGACAAACGAAACTACTATTAGGGCATTATGGTTTTTGAACCTCCCTAGTAGTAGGGTCGTTATAGATGGTATCAGAGCAGGCTAAATCGTATGCATAAGTCTTGAGAAATATTAATAATGAACGCATATATGTCCAATTACACTGAGATATATGAAGTCAGTACCTTGGTCCGTCGTATGATATTGACCAATGATGTCCTTCCTTGAAGGTCATGGCATCTGACGGGTTAAGAACCCCTTAACATAGTGAGATGGAAGTTGAGGGTAATGAAACTTCACCCCACAATGGAGCAATTCATGAAAGCAATGTGGCAAACAATGAGTCAAATGCGATCCAAAGGCTAAGAGCTCAGTGAAGGTACAAGCTCTAAGGAAGGGCAACTTACTCTAGCGGAAAGATTCCTACGACTGAAGCCTCCAACCTTTGCCGGGGGAGCAAAACCAGAGGAGGCGGAGCATTGGACCAAGGCGATGCAAAAGGCTTTCAATCTGATCAATTGTCATAAAGAAGAGAAAACTGCTTTGGCTGGTTATGTGCTAACGGAGAATGCTGATGACTGGTGAAATTTAAGGCTGAAGACAACATTTAAGGATGTACCGCTGCGGGAGATCTCATGGGATAGATTTTTAAAAGAATTCAATGCACAACATTTTCCAAGGAACTTAAGAGACAGAAAGGAAAAAGAATTTATGGATCTAATTCAAGGGGGTATGACAATGCACGAGTATGAGATGAAGTTTGTGGAATTAGGCCGTTATGCTCCACATATAATTGAAGATGAAGAGAGAAGAACAAGAAAATTTGTAGAAGGGTTGAGAAGTAATATTAGAGAGAAAGTTGCCCCATTTTGTTGCACGACCTTGGAGGCAACAGTGAGAACAACATCGACAATAGAGGTGGAACGACAACAATTTCTACAAGAAAGGAAAGAAACATGTTTTTCTTCTAATAAAGGGAAACCTCCATTTCCGAGACCTGCTCCTGCTCAATTTTCATCTATATCACCTAGTTCTAAAGCAAAGAGGCCTTTTAGAGGTACAAGTCAAAAAAGGGCAAATGTGACAACCTCTTCTATGCCAATTGCTTCAGTCTCCAGACGATCTTCATCTTTTGGTCAGCAAATGACATTACAGCCTTGCTTGCAATGTGGAAAATTTCATGGTAGTGCATAATGTTACTTTAAGGCTGAAAGATGTTTCAACTGTAGACAACCAGGTCATATTTCTCGTACTTGTCCCCAACCAAGGAAAGACAATCAAGATAGAGAAGAAAAGCGACAAAGGACTCAGGGCAGGGTATTTGCTATGACAAAGATTGAAGCGCAGTCATCTCATTTGGTGGAAGGTACACTCCCAATCTTTGGCTCTATGGCTCGGGTCTTAATTGATTTAGAAGCAAGTCATTCTTTCATTTCCAAAATATTTTTAAAAGGACTGCATACTACTATACCTATGACACAATGCGAGTTATTAGTAGGATCGCCATCGAGAGAATGCATGCAAGCATCATTTATACTAAAGGATGTCGATGTAGAAATAGAAAGACGACATTTATCAGTCAACCTATATGTTTTAGAATTACAAGATTATGATATTATATTTGGTATGCAGTAGTAGTTACAAGAAAATTATGCCCAGGTTGATTGTGGGAAGAAAAAGGTACGCTTTAACAAATATGAGGATAAGCCTTTCTTCTTCAAAAATATTCACCTACCATTTAAGGGTCCTTTTATTTCTGCTTTGAAGGCCCAAAAGCCGCTGACACATGGATGTCAGGTGTATCTGGCAACAGTTTCAAAAGTGAAAGAAGAGGGAAATGCAGTTACATTATCGGTATCTGATGTTCCAGTGGTTAAAGAATTTCCTGATGTGTTCCCTGAAGAGTTACCTGGATTACCTCCCCAACGGGAAATTGATTTTTCCATTGAATTAATACCTGTATTTGAACCTATTTCCAAGGCTCCTTATAGGATGGCACCAACATAGTTGAAGGAGTTAAAAATACAATTACAAGATTTGTTGGATAAAAGTTTTATTAGACCAAGTTCTTCATCTTGGGGAGCACCAGTTCTGTTTGTAAAGAAGAAAGATGGGTCCTTGAGACTTTGCATTGATTACAGACAGCTCAATCGAATTACAATTAAAAACAAGTATCCCTTACCAAGGATCGATGATTTGTTTGACCAACTTCAGATCGTCATAATATTTTCTAAAATAGACGGTCTAAGTATTATTAATTAAGAATTAAAGAAGAAGATATCAACAAAATAACATTTAGAACTCGATATGGGCATTATGAATTTTTAATTATGCCATTTGGGTTGACAAATGTTCCAACAGCTTTTATAGATTTGATGCATAGAATATCCAAGGAATATTTAAATCAATCTGTTGTAATATTTGTAGATGACATTTTAATTTATTCTCCCTCGGTAGAAGAACATGCGAATCATTTGAGTGATTCTGCAAATATTAAGAGAACACAAATTATATGTCAAATTCAGTAAATGTGAGTTCTGGTTGGAAAAAATGCAATTTTTAGAACATGTGATTTCAAGTGAAGGCATAGCAGTAGATCCTACAAAAGTTGAAGCAATATTAAAGTGGGAACAACCCAAGACAGTAACAGAAATTTGAAGTTTTCTGGGCCTATCTGGATATTATAGGAGATTTATTCAAAAAATTTCATCTATTGGCAACCCACTGACAAAATTAACCAGGAAAGGAATGCCATTTGTATGGAATAAAGAATGTGAAGCCAATTTTCAGGAACTGAAAACACGTCTTACTACGACACATGTGCTCATAATTCCCTCTGGATATGGCAGTTTTGTAGTATATACAGATATATCCAGAAAAGGATTAGGTATTGTACTGATGCAAAATAGGCATGTTGCGGCTTATGTCTCAAGACAATTAAAATCACATGAAGAAAATTATCCAACTCATGATCTTGAATTAGCAGCGGTTGTCATTGCCCTGAAAATTTGAAGACACTATTTATATGGAGAAAAATTTGAAATTTTTACAGATCATCAAAGTTTGAAATACGTGTTCTCTCAGAAAGATTTAAATTTAAGACAAAGGCGATTGATGGAATTCATTAAGGATTATGATTTTGAGATTATTTATCATCCAGGTAAAACAAACGTAGTTGCTGACGCGTTAAGCAGAAAAGCAATGATAGCTCATATGATGATGCATGAATGGCAACTATATGAAGAAGTGGTAGAATCCACCTTTGAAATTGTTGATAGTGTCTAAAGGTGTCATAGCCAGTCTAGTAGTAAAACCCAATTTATATGAAAATATTATTGAGGCTTAAAAAACAGATGAAAATCTTCATTAGATGCTAAAGTATCCCTTAGTACTAAGTGATGACAACATTGCGAGATTCAGAGGAAGATCATATGTGCCAGCAGAAGAAGACTTGAGAAAGGAATTATTAACTGAAGCACACAGGTCCAAATTCGCTATTCATCCTAGTAGTACGAAAATGTACCGGAATATGAAAAGAAACTTCTTGTGGCCAAAAATAAAGAAGGATATTGTCAATTTTGTTGTAAGATGTTTGATATGTCAACAAGTTAAGACTGAACATCAGAAGCCCGGTGCATTACTGCAGCCATTGGAAATTCCTAAATGGAAATGGGATCATGTTACTACTGATTTTGTAGTAGGTTTACCAAGAACACCAAAAAGATATGATAGTATTTAGGTTCTGGTTGATCGATTAACAAAATCAGCACATTTCCTCACAGTTAAAAAGTCATGAACAACTAATCAATATACCAAGTTATATATTAAAGAAATAATCAGGTTGCACGGCATACCAATCACTTTGGTCTCAAATCGATATCCAAAATTTACTTCCAAATTTTGGAAGAGTTTTCAAAGGGAACTTGGTACTAAATTGGCTATGATGCTTATCATCCAGAATCAGATGGTCAATCTGAGAGAACAATCCAAACTCTAGAAGACATGTTAAGAGCCTATTATTTGCAATGAAATGGTGCTTGAGACGATCACTTGCCTTTAATAGAATTTACTTATAACAACAGCTATCATGCAAGCATTAGAATGGCACCGTATGAAGCCCCCTCTATGGACGACCATGCAAATCACCATTATATTGGGATGAAGTAGGAGAAAGGAAAATAAGCGGACCCGACTACATCCAAGAATGTATTGATAAGATAAGAGTAATACGCCAGAAATTAGAAGCAGCACAAAATAGACAAAAAGGAAGGCAGCCTCGTCAGTTTGAAGTCGGAGATTATGTATTTGTGAAGATTTCCCCGTCCAAAAGGACGATAAGATTCGACAAGCGTGGGAAATTGAGCCCACGTTACATCGGGCCTTTTAAGATTATAAAGCGAATTGGAGATGTGGCTTATCAGTTTGCTTTACCCCCAAGTCTTGTAAATATACATGATGTATTTCATGTGTCAATGCTAAGAAGATATGTGGCGGATCTATCTCATGTATTGGATTATACGGGTATCGAAGTTGCTTTTGATCTATCGACACCTGAATATCCGATTGGCATTGTGGGTCGTAAGGAGCATAAAGTACAAAATAAAGTAATTCCACTTGTGAAAGTGGTATGGCAGCATCACACTATTAACGAAGCTACGTGGGAATGAGAAGACGAAATGAAGGATCAGTTTCCCTATTTGTTCTGAAGTAAGGAGCTTAATGAAGGTAATGTTTGTATTTGTAAACTTTTATTACTACTAGTTCTTACTTTGCTTGTGTACATGAAATTTCGAGGACGAAATTTTTTTAAGGAGGGGAGGATGTAAAATCCCACATCAATATAAAAGAAAAAGTATAATTATAAATAATAAAAATAAAGGGGATTATATATAAAAGTTTAATGGGCTTAAATAAACCCTTAAAATAGGCTTAATTGGGCCTAATTTATAGGCCTAAATGGCCTGAGAACAAGGCCTAATTGGACCTGTTTTAGCCAGGCCTGAGGGCTCCGATTTTGGGCCAAAACCAGGCCCAAAAGTAGGCACCAACCCTATTAAAGGGTGGGCCCCTTCCCACCGCCTAACCTGCCCCCCTATCCACCGCCCTTGCCCTCTATAAATGAGGGATAAGGGAGCTGGCAAGCGGCAGCAAAGTGGGGGTGCGGGAGAGAGAGAGAGAGGAGGGGGGGAAGGAGGCCTTGGCGGCACCGACGGCAGTGAGGCGGCGGTCCGGCGGCGGCGTGGCGGCGGTCCCGCAGTGGTCTTTCAATATGAGGTAGGGTGATACTCCCTTTGAAAAAAATAAAATTTATTATTGTTGGGCCTTTAGTTTAGAAGAAAAAATTAAATTTATAGAATATAAAATGGTTATTTTTGCAATCTTCAATTCTGGAAAATAATAATAGTAAAACAATAAAATAAAATAAAGTAAAGTAAAATAAAATTAAAATTAATTTATGTAATTATTTTCGTAAATTCTATTATTGGAAAATAATTCTGAATAATAGAAATAAACATAAAAAATAGAATTAATTTAGAGAAAATTAAAAAAAAAGAAAAAATTAAGAAAAAAATCAAAGGACTTGGGTATAATTTGTATCTTATGTGTTAAAACCATATAGTTTACAAATTATGAAAATTTAGAAACAAATCTGTGAACAATTGATTGAAACCCCTTACGTGCCTATTTAAAATAAAAGAAAATACAAAATTAGAATCTTGCAAACTTTATTAGGGATATTCATATATATATATATTGATATATCTATATGTTGATAAATAGATGCATAGGTATATGTGTATATTAAATTGAAAGATAACGGCTTCATGGCTATGATGACACCATTGAAAAAGAAAAGTATAGGAATTCAGAGAATTTATATGGTGATTCTTAGAACAATGACGACAATCATGACTTGACAAATGATCCACATAATTGAGTTAGTAAAAGTTGGAGGTGACATCATCGATGGCGGGACAACGGCATGGCTCCTAGGGATAAGGGGACGTACGAAAAGCTCTCTAACGATGTATGGTGCCGAGGCACGGAGCATCCCACTTAGGTACGATTCATGAGTCCAAGTTCGGGACCTCGGCTGGGCAGAGGACGGAGTTCCTACTTGGGTATACTCATAGGCTGGGACGTAGACGCTGCAGTGAGGGAGTGTGAGTACGCTGCAGATCCAACTTCGCCCTTTCCAGCCTCCTCAGTAGGTTTCCAGAGACTTACTAGGCTGGATAGGCTGAAGAGAGGTAGATGCATAGGAGGAACGACTTACTCACTTTACGACCGTTAGTTGGTGATTATCCCTGTCACTTCAAACTGAAAGATGGGTCCTACAAAAAAGAATGCAAACGATATTGATGATATACATGGTTTAATGGGCTCATCCTTAAAAAGTCTAAGATGGTTAAGTGCACAGTTATATAGTAGTACTACTCGTGATATTAAAATATTATTTATGGACATTGTATGACAAACAAATTGAACGAATGATGTTGAAATTGTGAATGTGAGCTTGTCTCTGATTTAATGATTGAATGTACTCATTTTAAAATATCAGTAGGGATGTAAATGATCCCTATTGAGGACTCAATAAGCAGGTTCTCAGAAAAGATAATTAAAATATTTTTCAGGTAAAAAGGAAGAATAGTGAAGAAGAGTATATTGAGTTGAAGAGAGCGACATCAAAGAATTTCATCTTCAACTGAGTTTTGTGGTCAGTAGACTTTTAGCTATGTAATCTAAAAATCACAATGTAGTTTAGTCCAACTGTACATTAAGTCTGTCTTTTGTACCACTGTACTACTTTGCTCAGTGTGTAATTATGGACATGTATAACTGTTGGATATTTTAGTGTGTATTTTATTAAATTTTGTGTGACTCGGTTAATATTTTCTTAATATTTGTGCACGTGTTCAGCAAAAGATCTTGGGAAATCGGATTTTTAATCCGGCAAACGAAACTACTATTAGGGCATTATGGTTTTTGAACCTCCCTAGTAGAAGGGTCGTTACAAGTGGGATATCAATTCTGTATAGAAGGTTACAGGGATCGGTGAGGTGGATTTTGCTTTCAAAAGATCTCAAGGTCTCTCTGGAGTATTTTAGTAGCAAGGAATACGGGAAAGTGGAAAGGTACTCTTCTTCATCTGGGTGAATTTTCAGTGATTGTTGGGTTGCAATCCATTGATTCTGATGAGAAGTGGATGTTATCTGGTGTATATGGTTCTTGTCACTACCATCAGCGGAGAGCTTTGTGGAAGGAATTGTCAGATTGTCAGGATAGATTCTCTTGGCCATGGTGTATCATTGGTGATTTTAATGAAATAAGAAAGGTCAGAGACAGAAACAAAAGAGGGAACATTTCAATTGGTATGAAGGAATTTAATGATTGGATTGATGAACGAGGTTTGTTTGAACAAGAAATTAACAACATGCGATTTACCTGGAGCAACAACAAGGATCAGCCCACAATGTCTAAACTGGACAGAGTCCTTATACACAGTTCATCAGATAATCTATTTCCTTCGGCGACAGCTACAGCTCAGCCAAGATTGATTTCAGATCATAACACCCTGCTTGTTGAATGTTTTACAGAAAATTTGTTAAAAGGCGTTTCAGATCGGGGAAGTTGTCGTTACTTGATGAAGAATTTAATACACTGGTAGACAGGACATGGGATTCTGTTCAAGGCAACTTTGCACCAGCAAAGAAGTTAGCTCTTAAATTAACATGGAAATCATGCTGTGGCTGAAAATCAAGGATGGATTAGCACAGTTAATTTGGCAAAAACTTCGGCCAGTAGATCACAGTTGCAATATGCTGACGGTACTTTACTATTCTTGGAAGGAGGCTCTGATCAAATGAAAGAATTGCTCTTCATTTTGACTGTTATGGAAAGCCTGGTCTAAAAATCAATTTTGAAAAAAGTTCACTGATTGGTATTAACATGGAAGAATATGAGATTAAAGAATGTGATTCTGGGATGTAAGATATAAAAATTGCCAATTATTCGGGTCTCCCTCTTCATTATAAGCAAATCAGACAGGCTGATTGGGAACTTTTAATTGCGAGACTGCAGAGGAAGCTCTCAGCTTGGAAGGCAAGATAGCTGTCTTTTGGAGGCAGGATGGTATTATTAAACTCAGTATTGAGTTCAATCCCACAACACTTTCTTTCAGTTTGTATCATGCCTCAAGGAGTGAGAAATAACATTGACAAAATCAGAAGGCAATTTCTTTGGGGAGGAACACAAGAAAGGAGATGATGTGTTCATCTAGTCAATTGGGAGAAGGTTTGCAAACCTCTAAAAAATGGAGGATTAGAAATCTATCCTCTATGAATCTTGCTTTGATTGGTAGATGGGCTTGGTAACTTATTTCTGAAGAAGACCTTTTATGGAAAAGGATCATTATTCAAAAGCATTATGAAGAGAGAAGAAGATTTTATTTACATTCCTCCAACACTTCAATCATGTCTCCGTTATGGAGAGGTATAATCAAAGCAGCCGGTTTTGTGGAGAAAGGAATTCTGTACAAAGTAGCGAATGGTGAACATGTGTATTTCTGGAAGGAAAGATGGGCTGGAGGTCAGGTGTTTGTAGACAAATATCCTCTCATTTATCGGCTTGCATCAGACCAATGGGCCACTGTTAAAGATTGTTTCAGATTTGATAATTTCCCGCTGCAGTGGATGAACATCTTTAGAAGAGAGTTGAAAGAAGAAGAAATTGAAGAATACGGGAATCTCCTTCAATTTCTGAATGGGATTACTGTAAATATCAACAAAAGAGATCAAGTTTTTTGGCTCAAAGAAAGTGGTAATTTCACTGTCAACTCCTTATCAATTCATTGAAGGTAGAAGTGAACCTTATCATAGGTTCAGACAGATATGGAAAGTTAAAGCTCTGCTGAAGGTCAGGGCATTTATGTGGCAGATGGTTGAAAAAGAACAATAATGAAGGTGTTTAGAACCAAATGAGCACCCAATGCAGACGCAACATGTTGCCTATGTGATCAATGTGAAGAAGATGTTGAACATCTATTTACACATTGTCTTTTCAGCAGAACTGGAGCAGTGTTAGCTAAATAGCATCCTTCAATCTTAATTTCATAAGCATTAGACAGATGTGCTTTCAATTCAAGATGATGAGGATGCAGTCCACTTCTCCAACAAGAAGAAAAATATTATCCATCATCCCTCACGCTGTATGTTGGAGTATTTGGAAGGAGAGCAATGAAGCTATTTTCCAGGGAAGTAAACCTTACACTGAGAACACATGTCTTAGAGCTATCCATTTGTTGTTTTATTGGAGTATATTTCTGTTACACATTTCTTTAGATAGCTGGAGGGAGATCAATAATTTTGGTCTGTAATCTTTATCTTCTTTTTTTAGGAGAGGCATCTCACCAATCCTACCAGTTGTACTTCCTCTTTTTATGCTTCAATAAAATTGGTGGTATAATCCATGACTTTATTTCAAAAAAAACTAAGCCCTCATGCCATCATTAAAGCAAGTGTGCTACAAGGCCTTGGGTAACGATGGGAGGAGGAAAGCTATGAATGGTAGCATCACTTCTAATATTATCCCAAGAGTTGGAAAGTACTAAGCTCCAAGAATGCGGGAGGAAATGGACAAATAAGAGAAAAACAAGGGAGAAAAGGCATGTAGTCAGTGGGAGAGAGAATCCCTAGACAAATGATTGTTGAGATCTTCATTCGGGAAAAAAAGGTCACTAAAGTTCAGAACCAAAAAGACAGGAAAATAAGAGAGCATTTGGATTCTCAACCATAGTTGTCAATCTCGTCCCGATCCTTGTCTCATTCTTTTACTCGGATGGGACATTCCTGTGTCCCAGACAATTCCAATGTCTCATTTAGGAAATTTTTTCATACATATTTCAACAAATATAAAACATATGTATACAATAAAATAATATAAAAAACAAACATACAAACATGAAAATAATACAAAATTAATGCAATAGAAACATTTAAGATGGATTTATGAGTTTATAAAGGTGTATATTTCATCAAATAAACTCCCAAAATAGGTTTCCAAGGAGCTTAAGTGGTTAGGAAGATCTCGGGTTGAAATATAAATTCTAGTTGGGGTAGGCCCAAGACAAGTTGGGACGGGCCAGAATAGATCAGGATAGGCTAGGACAAACTAAGCCAACTATTGCGATAGACAGGAGACTATCATGTCCCATTTTCTCACTGGGACAAGATGTCCCAGCCGGAATGGGCTGGGATAGGATGGCATTAACTACTATGTTCTCAACATTTCCCTAGAAAGTAGAGAATCATGGGAAGTGTTTCCCAGGAAGTAAAAAATCATGGAAGTATTTTCTAATAAAACAAATTATTCTAAAATGAAAATTATGAATATTTCATATATAGAATAGAAATCAGTTAAAAGATTCGTGGATGTATCAGACATGTCTGTAATCAAGACTCTGAAAGTTATTTCTGACAGATAAGTACTTGCATTTGTCAATTTTTCACAGAAAGCATAGGAAAGTTTGGATGTGACGTGCCCATTTTAACATTTTAATGTTAGTGGCACCCGTATCCCTGAAGAAAACAACCAAAATGAATGTGTAATTTTGAATAAATTGCCTTTTACATTTTCATGTTAGTTTTAATGTTAGTGGCACACAGAATCATGAAGAAAAATAATGCAACAAAAAGGAAGGTGAAATTTTGAATAATGTGCATGTTATATGTGGGTTCACGTTAAGAGACTGTACATACAGCAAATGTTCAACTACAACAGAAATGGCCACAAGGTTCAAAAGTTGTAACAACAAACAAGTGTCCATTTTGATTCCATCAGTTTCTTGTTCTATAGAACAACTGATTTTCAAGCCTTTACCATTACAAAATTGTACCAAGATTACATACTAGCTAAAACTGTAGTGCACAAGGCAAAAGTGCAAGTTTAGCATGAAAATGAAGCATGTCGGTATTTGTTTGTGATGATTTGCCGAAACTTATGATGCAAAACAGGAGGACGAGGGAAAGAAAACGTGCATAAGCAGATGGTCCATTGGTTCGAAAGGAGAAAATCACACCAAGACATACCTGCTTAGCGAGGCTACACGCACGTTCTGGTGAATTCAGAATCTCATAATAGAAAACAGAGAAATTCAGTGCAAGCCCAAGTCTGATAGGGTGTGTAGGCGCCAGCTCAGCCAGAGCAATGTCCTAAAATCATTAAAAAAAGGTTGTAGCACGCATCCCGAGAACACGCTACAGATCCAATTTACCCATACAACAATTCAAGCAGCTCATAAAGAATGCAGCTAGCAAATACACACGTAAATACGCACCTGAGCAGACTTGTACGCCAGCAGCGTGTTCTCAGCAGAGTCCTTTCTATCGTCACCGGTCTTGAACTCGGCAAGGTACCTGCATTCAAGGTTTAATACCTCCTGAGATCAACAGAATCCAAAAACAAGCAGTAGACATCCTCTTCCCTGCGATCTGCAACCTTCCAACCTGTGGTAGTCGCCCTTCATCTTGAGGTAGAAGACCCTGGACTCGGCAGCTGTGGCTGAAGGGATCAGGTGGGACTCAAGCAGCTTCAGGATGCCTTCGCAGATCTTGCTGAGCTCGGCCTCGATCTGGCCCCTGTACTCCTTGATCGCGGCGACGTGGTCCTCGTTGCCGCGGCTCTCCTCTTTCTGCTCGATGGAGGAGATTATGCGCCACGAGGCGCGGCGGGCGCCGATGACGTTCTTGTAGGCCACGGAGAGGAGATTGCGCTCCTCCACGGTCAGCTCCTCCGCCTCCACCGCCTTCACCACCTTCTCCATGAACTCCACCATCTCCTCGTACCGCTCGGCCTGCTCCGCCAGCTTCGCCATGTAGACGTTATCCTCCCTCGACGACTCCGCCGGCGCCATCTCGCCCTCCCTCTCCACACACAACGATCCGCCTTCGAAGCTCAAAATTTTCAACTCTGCAACCAAAAAAAGGAGGAAAAAAAAAGAAGATCCGCCCCAGATTATTTCCGAGAACAGCAAGTAATCCTCATAAAACCCGGCGAAACAACGAATCCGGCGTAGGATTTCCCGTAGAAATCGAAACGCGAAAAAGCAAAAATTTCAGGAGAAACGCATCAAAACCGTTAGGATCATCCGATCGGACGCCAAACAACGCAGGAGATAGGAAATGCGGAAAGAGGAGAGCGAAGAATCGAAATCCACGTTTCCACGAACGAAAAATTCGAAGAACACGAAAAACCGGATCGAGAAGACGCGCAACGAAGAGCAAACCGCGGGATCGAGCGATCTGGCCAGGGATCGGGCGGGATCAAGAGAAGAGTGCACAAACCCTAAGCAGAACCCACAGGAGGAGAGGAGCGGAGAGGAGAGGGAGACCTGGCGGAGGGGGGGCGCAACGCGAGCAGCTCAAACTGCGAACCACGGCCCTCTTTTTTAAGTCTCTTTTGTTTTTTTGATCTTCGCTGCTGTTATCGGAGGTGAGCGGGAGAAAAGGCTTTGCGAATGGGGGGAGGGGGCCGGCCCAAAATGGGGGGCCTCTGCTTGCTCCGCCTTGCCAGCTAACGGGCGAATGAGAACCAGACACGTGTATCTAGGTGCAGGCACTACTTCCGGTCAAACGGACTAAAAAAGGGTACGTGGGCCCCACGGAGGAAAAGGCCCCACCTTGCCGGTTAAAGAAAAGACCCCCTGCGCCGGGCTTCCCGCAGTCCTCACATTCGTATCATACATGGCCCCTCGCAATGATCCGGATCCGGATCCGAAAACGAAGAATCACGGATTCGGATTGTAAAGGATGCGACCGGATTGACACCCCGCACTGGTGCGGAGGAACTGAGGAAGTCACGCATTTCTTTGGAATGCATTTTCTTCTCCTTGGTGAGAAAGTCACGCACTTTATTGGGAATGCATTTTTTCTCTTTGCATAGATTAGTTGCGTCCAAAAAGTATAAAAACAAAATGAAATATATATATATATATATATCGTATTTGTATTTATACCTCTAACTCTGACATATTGTTTTTACGTACTTTTGAAATCTCAAAAATATTGCAACTGTATCCCTCCATCAAAATGCCGTTAAATCAAACCTAACGAATTTGTATACATACCCCTAACTTTATTAATATTGTACATATATATCCCTAAATTCACTAGAATTTTACATACATACCCCTAATGTTATCGAGATTTACGAAATCTTTCTGACATATTTGGTTGGAGTTGATGTTATTTTGAGAGAGGGGCATAACTGCAATATTTATGAAATTTCAGGACTACTGAAAACAATATGTGGGAGTTGGGGAGTCTAGATGCAAATATGATATTTTCAAGGGAACATATATGCAAAAATTTCAAACAAAATATTTTGTATTTCATCAAATTTAATATTCATTAAAAGTCAAAATTGAATTATTTGATATGCGAAGGTCAAAAATATTTTATTATCATGTGTTCGAGCTTCTATCAACTAAAGTAATGTTTCATCGACCAAATTTTAAAGTCAACTTATTGGCCGACGTTCATCAGGTTATCTACTGTAAGGCCCACAATCAAATGACTAAAAAGTTAGTCATTTACGTTGCATCGTGTCATTGAACTATCTAACTCAAATTGTAGGAGCGGCGAAATAGTCATGGACGTCTCTCGGAGCACGCAATCCTTTGCCGCAGAATGGTTGCCAGACGTCACTGTTACCATGCCTCTGGTCTGTCTCCTCGTCACTCTCGACGTCGGCCAGCCAGGCAATGGGAGCCTTCCTCTAGGAGCTCCCCCCATCCCCCACAACACCCCTCCCCTAGGTGCACCTTCCCTCCCCTTTCTTTTTCACCTTTCCTATCCTTCGCCCCCTCACCCTTCGTTGAGTTCTCCTCTCCCTGGTGGCCCGACACATCTTCTCCTCTTCTACCCCTTTCCACCTCTCAGTCTTGTACCCCCTTCCCCCACCCTCACCTCACCGCTGACCACCCTCCCTCCTAGTCCACTCGCTTCCTCTCCATTTTGTAGTGCCCCCATGTTTGCTTTGTTTACTGGGGCCTTGTTCTCCGACATTTTTTATTGGTCTGGCTGTGGTTTTCAGTCTTGTACCCCCTTCACCCACCCTCACCTCGCCGCTGACCACCCTCCCTCCCAGCCCACCGACTTCCTGTCCATTTTGTAGTGCCCCCCTTTTTGCTCTGTTTATTGGGGCCTTACTCTCCAACGTTTTTTATTGGTCCGATTGTGGTTTAGCTTAGTAACTTCAGTTTTATATTCTCCTCCCTTCTTGCTCTCTTTTTTTTCCCTTTGTGCTGTGTTTCCTTTCTTCTAGGTTTGCTACCCCTAACCATCTTGGTAGATGTGGGGATTCTGGCGCTCACTCGAAGGTTTGTTCGGCTTCCGGTTGATCCCAATCTAGAACTCTAGAGGTCAATTTGGTGCTCAAGATCTCAATCATATTCTGTATATCCCTCACGCATGTATGTAACCGAGCACTTCCTTTTTCAACTGCTCTAAAGGTGTTGCAGTGTCTTCTCTGGCTTCTTGTGCCAGAGTCTCTGAGGAAGCTGACCCCGAAGGCAAGAGCTCAGTTCGTCCCCCTCACAGCTTTTTGACGGCGTCAATGACCTTTGGTCCTTGTGTTCGTTTTGTTATCCTTTGGTATTTGTTGTAAACCTTTGTATCCAAGTTTTTGGGTCGGCAATATTCGTCGTTTCCCCATGACTACACCCATGTCTTTGTTCTGTGTTTCTCGTTTCTATCTCGTCATAGCCTTGTATGGTCTCTTTGTTATCTTTGTATTATGTTTTGTACGAATGAATAGTTACTTGTAACGTCAAAAAAAATGTTGCATTGTGTCCAATGCTTATAATTCATAAAAAGAGTGACATTTTTTTAGACATGCTAGGCAAGGTGACATGACTTCATATACAAAAAAAGTGTAGTTGACACAATCTTTTTTTGTTGGACTTCAAGAAAGGAGTTGAGCTCCTATAATTCAAGTAGAACATTGTCTGAGGATACAAAAAATGACAAGCATTGTGGGAGAAAGAGATAATCTCGCACAGCCTCAAGATTATAAGATAAAGCATATCTAGTCAAGCGGTGAACAGAGCTATTACATTGCCTGAGAATGTAGTTAAGAGACGATGAGATCCCCTAGAGCTGGGTGGGAGTGGGGGAACCCCCGACACTTAACCAGTCTAGCACTTGCCAGCTCCCAGCTGTAGTTTTCGTCTCTGCAAATCCTTCATTGCCTCTGGCGACGGTTGTCAAGGTGGGTGGGTGAGTGTTTAAAGGGGGAGGGAGGGGTGTTTCTGTAACGACCCGCCACCCTATAATCGGAAACCCGATTACTAAATGAGTATCGGATTATTATCTACGAATTTACACCCGGATCTCATATGACACGTCTGGAGAAATAAGCGTTAAACAAGGTTAAATATAACAATCTCACGGACTTCAAAGAAAGTACAAGTGCGCAGAAAGTAAATTAATAATGTCCGTACACAGTCCAACAATAATTACATGGTCCAAATAATTAAATAAGTACAGGCAGAAGCAAAGTACAATAACATCGGGGCATACCGTGGAACTGAGATAGCCGCTGGCCCGCACACCAAGGAGATCACCACACGCCTCCACTCGCCAAGAAGTCCATACTTGAAACTGCAGGGAGTGAGCCACACCAGAATTGGGTTCAGTAGGGATCCTCCGATCCCCCCCTCCCACACACACACACAAGTGCAGTAATACAGAAAAGAAGGTAATTTGATTAAAGCAGTAAACACAGTTCCTAAATACCGATATGAGA
Source organism: Zantedeschia hybrid cultivar (assembly GCA_030544215.1). Taxonomy (NCBI): domain Eukaryota; kingdom Viridiplantae; phylum Streptophyta; class Magnoliopsida; order Alismatales; family Araceae; genus Zantedeschia; species Zantedeschia hybrid cultivar. The sequence continues at coordinate 12,879,096 of JARZZO010000009.1, forward strand.
CATGTGTATCCGTAATGCAACAGGCACAATTCTAAGCAATTCAAGTAACCCAACTCAACACCACAGTTCGTAACTAAAGATCCGGCTAAACACTCAAACCACACTGTCGACCGCACACAAACGTCGCCTCACAACACCACAAACACCCGCGTCTGTCCACCCCTACGATGTTCCGGGCACCGTAGGGTGAGGCAGTGAGTCAAATTAGGATTAACTGGGACTAGTGAACCACCACCGCCCAGTTACGTGTGCACACAAGCAGTCTAAACCATTGTCCTATCGACCAGACTTCCCTCAACGCCAGGCCTCGACGCTTCAAGAGGGTCCTGAGGACCAACGAAACCCCTCTCAAGTCGAAGCTATAGGGACTACCCGTAACCCTAACCTCCCGGGTCACATCAGGCCAAAGGGCGAAGGGTACCACTCGTAACCTCGATATCTCAAGTTACATCAGGCTCAGTGGCGAAAGGGTAAACTCCAGTAACACCACACCCGGCTCCACAGTAAGAAACACGTCGGAAACTGCCACGACAAACTAGGAAAACACCGACCCGCTGGGACCAAACAACAACCCCTCGGATAGCGCGCTGGCTACTTCGGCATGACCTGCTCAAGGTGGTTCTGCTTCCCCCAACCATAAGTGAAACACTAACATGTACCCCTTCCACACCGGTACAGCAACAATGCCACCTAGACACCGTGTCCCTCCCACACCGACACAAGGTGTCAAACGCAAACCACAATCGCATAAACACATGTTTACATAATGTGATTCCGATTATACATAAATCTTCGGCCTCGATGTACGATTTCAAACATATATTTAATGAGGTTCTGTCTTGAATCGCGTCGCCCAAGACTGACATCATTCAAGACCCGTAAACTGGTTCATGTAAAAACTGGCCTCGGAAGTTGGCCTAAAACACGTCGTGCATGGTAGTCGTTTTTTAAAAGACGTCGTTGTTCCTAGTCGTCTAATCACGATAGAAACAGAATCAGACCTCTGGGTGGTCTGAACTTAAAACGCGTCGTCCAGAGCAGACGCCTTTTAGGTGACAAGACCGGGCCATACTCTGATAGAATCTCTGAATCGCATCGTCCATCCAAGACGCCGTTCAGACGATATGACCGGAACCATACTCTCGTGACCCGAAACTAGCCCACGTGGCGCCTACGTGGCACCGACGAGGCAACTCTAAAACGCGTCTTCCACTCAAGACGCCGTTTGAAACGCATCTTGCAAGCTCAACGCGATAAAGAACTTATGCCCCAGCCCCTATAAGGGCCCAAACCAAGGGTCCGGCTCCGAAACCGACTCAATAACTATATCCGAAACCTCAATCCTTACATTCTCCCCCCCTAAAAAGAATTTCGTCTTCGAAATTGTAACCGCTCAAACGATAACCACTGTCAACAATTCCATACTGGTAACACGGATCTCGTCAATTGCCTTCACAGATTACACTCCTCCACAGGACTTCGTATGGTCGGTCGATCTCATCAACACTAGGCTAATTACATTATATGATTCTACCAATACTGATGGACCAATATAACCATTCATTAACCTTATGAGGCACATATTACAAAATTGATTCTCCACCATGTCCAAAATACATAAAAAGTGCCATAAAAGTTCACAACTGCAACCTAAAAGGTGAGAAAAAAAAAGGATTCATCTAGCCCAATATCTTGGACCTCTTCTAAAAGAACACATAACACCGCTCTAGGCCCTAGGCTTCTTCTGACTATTCGGTTCCTGACCTATCTTGTTCTTCTGGGGACAGTTCCTTACGAGATGTCCCTTCCTACCATAGCCAAAACAGCTACCAGTGACCAATGGACATATCCGATCACCATGCAGTCTACCACAACAGGGACAATGATCCGTCACATCATGTCCCGCTTCCTGCTATCTGCTAGCCATAGTCTGCATTTGCCGCACCGAGCCATCTTCGTCATCATCATAAAGCATCCCTTGGAACCCGAATCCAAAGGAACTCGAACCGTCTGTCGAAAGGATCGCTGATTTGTTCTTGCTCTGTTGCTTCCCTCGTGCTGACCGCTCCAACTCTTTCGCCATTTGTTGGAACTGAGTCTTCACTGTTGCTGCGCACCGAACTGTTGATGCAAGATCACTACAACAATGAGATGCCACCATTCCCCTCAGATCGTATCGGAGTCCATCCACAAATCTCTTCGTTCGACGTTTCTCATGCTCATATATGTGTGGGACGAACCTTTCGAGAGCCACAAACTTCATCTGATATTCCATAACTGACATATCATTATGTACCAATTCCATAAACTTCATTTCCTTGGCCTTCCGAATATGCCTCGGAAAGTACTGTCCACTAAACTCTCTCACAAATACCTCTCAAGGAATCTCTCTCAAGGACCTATCTGAAAACATCATTCTCTTGATGGTAACCCACCAATCATAGGCATCGTCTTTCAACAAGTAGGCTGCCAACAAAGTCTTGTCATTCTCAGCACATTCAAGAACATCGAATGCCTTCTCCACCTCCTTAATCCAATGAGCTGCCTCGTCTAAGACTGGTTGACCCGTGAAAGAAGGGGTCTTCAACTTCAAAAATCGTTCCATCACCGTGGATTGACCACCTCGGGAGTTGGATCCCTCACTACCATCTCTTGGTTGGTATCTAGACATTGCCCCAATCATAGCCTCCATGAATCGATCCACATTATGCCCATATGCCCCCGAACTACCATTGTCAGTTCCTGTTCTACGAACTAACGGAACTCTCCTCCTCGGTGCCATCACCACTCAATAAACACGAAAATTGAAACAAGAACGTCAAAACCTATTAATGTATGCCAGCAGCCATCGCCTGTACAGACTCGTACTTATTGTTGGACTATGATATCTAACCTAGTTTATTACATACTTGACCAGACTGAGCTCTGATACCATTTGTAACAACCCGTCACCCTATAATCGGAAACCTGATTACTAAATGGGTATCGGATCATTATCTACGGATTCACACCCGGATCTCATATGACACGTCTGGAGAAGTAAGCGTTAAACAAGGTTAAATATAACAATCTCACGGACTTCAAGGAAAGTACAAGTGCGCAGAAAGTAAATTAATAATGTCCGTACACAGTCCAACATAATTACATGGTTCAAAGAATTAAATAAGTACAGGCAAAAGCAAAGTACAACAACATCGGGCATACCCCAGAACTGAGATAGCCGCTGGCCCGCACACCAAGGAGAACACCACACGTCGCCACTCGCCAAGAAGTCCACACTTGAAACCGTAGGGAGTGAGCCACGCCAGAATTGGGCTCAGTAGGGATCATCCGATCCCCGCCTCCCCCCCACACACACAAGTGCAGTAATACAGAAAAGAAAGCAATTTGATTAAAAGAGTAAACACAGTTCCTAAATACCGATATGAGACATATGTATCCATAATGCAACATGCACAATTCTAAGAAATTCAAGTATCCTAACTCAACACCACAGTTCGTAACCAAAGATCTGGCTAAACACTCAAACCACATTGTCGACCGCATACAAATGTCGCCTCACAACACCACCAACACCCACGTCTGTCCACCCCTACGATGTTCCGGGCACTGTAGGGTGAGGCAATGAGTCAAATTAGGACTAACTGGGACTAGTGAACCACCACCGCCCAGTTACGTGTGCACACAAGCAGTCTAAACCATTGTCCTATCGACCGGACTTCCCTCAATGCCAGGCCTCGGCGCTTCAAGAGGGCCCTGGGGACCAACGAAACCCCTCTCAAACCGAAGCTATAGGGACTACCCGTAACCCTAACCTCCCGGGTCACATCAGGCCAAAGGGCGAAGGGTACCACTCGTAACCTCGATATCTCAAGTTACATCAGGCCCAGTGGCGAAAGGGTAAACTCCAGTAACACCACACCCGGCTCCACAGTAAGAAACACGTTGGAAACTGCCACGACAAACTAGGAAAACACCGACCCGCTGGGACCAAACAACAACCCCTCGGATAGCGCGCTGGCTACTTCGGCATGACCTGCTCAAGGTGGTTCTGCTTCCCCCAACCATAAGTGAAACACTAACATGTACCCCTTCCACACCGGTACAGCAACAATGCCACCTAGACACCGTGTCCCTCCCACACCGACACAAGGTGTCAAACGCAAACCACAACCGCATAAACACATGTATACACAATGTGATTCCGATTATACATAAATCTCTGGCCTCGATGTACGATTTCAAGCATGCATTCAATGAGGTTCTGTCTTGAATCGCGTCGCCCAAGACCGACGTCATTCAAGACCCGTAAACTGGTTCATGTGAAAACTGCCTCGGAAGTTGGCCTAAAACACGTCGCATGGTAGTCATTTTTTAAAAGACGTCGCTGTTCCTAGTCGTCTAATCACGACAGAAACAAAATCAGGCCTCCGGATGGTCTGAACTTAAAACGCGTCGTCTTGGGAAGCTGCCGTTTGAAAGACGTCACTGTCCCCAGACGCCATTAAAAACAGAACTCTATTCTAACAGAAATCGCTTTCGAGACAAATCTGGCCTAAATGGCGTTGTCCTAACCCGTCACCATTTCAAATGGCGTCGCTCTAGTCCGATGCCATTTAGACCCCAAAATCTGATTTTCTGCAACCTAACCCGAACCTCAAAACGGGGTTTCCTCTACCCCCAAAATCACCCCAAAAAAACCCAAAAATAGAAAATGAAGGGGAGAATCCAATTTACCACATGAAACACACTAATTCCAATTTCATAAAAATAACCATTTTCATTAAAAAGCCCCTTAAACATGCTCATTCTACCCAAATCTCCATACACGTCGCATGCTTCAAAGCGGGAAACATGGATAACACAACCAAATCACGTGCAAGGATCGTCCCCCTACAGGTCACTTGAACTCCTCCTAACTCCGTGCTGCCGAATCGCCGCACCGCAAATCGCCACTGGTACCGCCGAGGACGCCGTCACTCCGCCGGGACGTCGGCCGCCGCCTGGAGAATGAAGTGTCGCGGAGGAGGTGGTGGTGGTAGTGGTGAGAGGTAGAGAGGTGTTGGAGTGGTGGAAGAGGAAGAAGGGGAAGGAGAAAGGGAAGGGGAAACGGAGGGATCGGAGAGAGCGAAGAGAGAGAGTGAGAAGGAGAGAATGAGAGAAATGAGGGAAGGTTCGGGGTGTAAACTGAAACAGGTTAAAACGCGTCGTCCAGAGCAGACGCTTTTCAGGTGACAAGACCGGGCCATACTTTGACAGAATCTCTGAATCGCGTCGTCCATCCAAGACGCCGTTCATACGACATGACCGGAACCGTACTCTCGCGACCCGAAACTGGCCCACGTGGCACCGACGGGGCAACTCTAAAATGCGTCTTCCACTCAAGACGCCGTTTGAAACGCGTCTTGCAAGCTAAACGCGATAAAGAACTTATGCCCCAACCCCTATAAGGGCCCAAACCAAGGGGTTCGACTCTGAAACCGATCCAATAACTATACCCGAAACCTCAATCCTTACTATTTCCACTGGGAAACCCCCATGCCTACAGGTAATTGTTTCCCCCTATTTTCTTTTCTCCTCTCCTACCTTCCGCCCTATGCTAGATGGATCCCTAACCCATGGTATTTTTTTGCCTCTTTGTTATCCTCCTACCAGTAATCCCCCTAGGTGTTGCTGGTATTTGGCTCCCACTATACTACCACTATGTTATTTCTCTTGTATGTTTCTCGGCCGCCTCTACCACCATCCTCCTAGATCCCCACTTCCCTCCCCCCTTGCCAAACTTGCCTCCTCTCCTGGATTCGCAACCCTGCGAAGGTGAAGAACATGATCTCTCACATGTTTTTTATTTTATTTTTTATTTTGATGGTACAAGGAATCATATTTTTTATTGTGCATTTGTGTTATTCCTTACAAATATATTATAAACACATATTCTTAATTGTTCATAGTTAAAGGAAACAATAATTTAAAAATAAAATCTCACCGTCATCAATTAGTTTCAAGAAAACAACAACAAAGAACCGGTGATGGTTCATCACCTTACATGGATTCGAATCTGTAATTGTATGGTTTTGACGAAGCAATGCCGCAAACTGCGCAGGTGCTTGGCCTCTAGTAGTATCTACGCGATTCACCTCGTGGATCGTCCTCGTCTCCTCACTCGATTCGATGTGATCGCCGAAGTTCCTTCTCCGCGACAATGCCCACGACATGTGGGCGGAGGTCCCTGACGGTCGGAGACAAAAGTGCGAAGGCGGGACATAGAGGGCGCCTTGCTCTAGGGCGCACAACTCAAGAGAGGGGGTGCACAGTACGAGGGAAACCCTTATGCTTAGCTAGGATTTCTCTCTCAATGTATATTTATAATATTCAGACAAAACTTTTCATAAAAGCCTGCGAACTATTATAAATCCCACTAATTATCTACGGTTCAAGAATCTTTATGTGTGTGACTTTAGGCCTAAGTGCAGTTCGATTTTTGGTCCGTTAAGCCGAATAAAACCTTATCAGCTTCTGATAATTAATTAATATCACATATTTAATTGATTACTTAATAGACTCATATCTTCATGTAAATCCGGTCGAACCTTTGATCAAGTTGGGTGTCAAGCAACACCGCATGATTCCAGAAGGCATTAGGATTAAGCAACTTGCTCATGGAACCTATTCGTCCACAGTTACTGCATAGATATAATCTTTTATTCGTGCAATACTTCCGAGTCAATCTAGGACACGGTAAAGTGTCAAATCCTAACCGATCAACTCACTTGGTATTTGATGTGTCTTATTTGCATCAGAGAACTCCTCTGACTCAATGTCCATCCTAGTCAGGGACTCACACGCATCTTGTCTGGAGCGTTGTCTCTCTAATTATCGAGAGCGAATGATTTCTTATTGAACAAACAATCACCTTCGAAGGTCTTCTACTGAACCCGATCTTTGACTGTTCGGAACCCTGTAGTTAGGGATTCGTAAAACATGGTCAAAGTTCAAAAGTCAGCCAACAAGGTGTCTTTGTTGTCTTAGGTCTAAGGACCATTTACGCCACTGTGCCGTTGGATCAAGCTGGTTGACAGTTGTTATGTGCCGGATCCGGTTCATTTTTTTTTTCAACTCAGAGTCCGATTGTGTAATCTCAGAATAAATCACATCATAACAAAATAGATATGAGAGCCAAACAACCATACAACAATTTAAATAAATGTTATAACCATCAAATAATCCAAAATATCAAAATATAGCAAATACCAAAGTTCACAAATTACAATATCTATCAATTTGTATATAAATTCTCAATCTCACCAAATAAAAAAAAATACATCAAGTTCTCATTATCCCTACTACATCAAATGTAAGAAATCTATAAATTTAAATCTAGATAACTTCCTAAAGATGTCAAATGCCTCAATCAGAAGTCTCCTCAAATTTCAGATTATCTTTCTTAGATTCTGAAAATGTTAATATGATTTATGAATACAACTACTCAGTAGGCTTCAAACTATTCACATGATTTAACATATCATAAATTTTACAAATCACATTATATAATGAAACATGATCTTACACAGTTCTACATATAGCTCAAATAAAAATATGATACAAAACATGGTCATATATAAACTTATCAAATCAAATGTGTTTTCTAATAGTATGAATGGATCGACTAACATATAACATATATGGCATGATCAGATTCTTATCTAATTGGTCTATTAGTTATGATCAGTATATATCATATATCAAACTGAATATATCGAATTGAACATATAACAAATTTATCATTGCATGGTAGCTTATAAAATCAGAGTTTATATTGTCCGAAAAACTAATCAAAATGAACATAGATTCTTAATTAAATAGGTTGAGATCAAAATCATTAAGCGTAGATGTCAAAAGAACAAATTGAGCAGATCATAAGTTAAATCAAATGGATCTAAACAGTAAATTATGTTTTATAATTATGTGACAAATAAATCAAATCCAAACACATCAAATAGATATGTATCTAATTACCATATAAGGAGCCGAATAAACAAATATTAGAGCATATAGACAAATATGCTAAGATCTTAGCACATACATAGCTGGAGAGTCTATTGTCCCACCTCGGATGACTGCAAATAAAATACAATCACTAGGATTTTTTTGTTGCCCACGGACAGAACTCATCTACGGATGCTTATGGAATGAGACACAATCTTATTAAGATGACAATGTCCAAACATATATCAAACAAATATGGGACAAATATATTTTCACAGATTTCATAATGATCATAGATCTTGAAATTAATTTGGCATAGTAATACTTACATATAAGAGTTTAAATACATATTTTTATATATAAAATAATCACTTAAAGAGTCATCATAGCCATATAGATGGATAATCAGAGTAAAGCTGATCAAAAATAGATTACTGAACAGAAAATATAGTTAAAGAAATTTTCATAGAATTTTTAAAATATCACAATTGTAGCACTTCACCTTGTATTTGTCTCTCTTTTCACTGCGCTTGCCCTTTTGATGGCACTTTGGTGTCCGTTCTGCTTTGGACTTAGAGTTGAATACAAAGTCATAATCTTTAGGCGTGATAAACTTCTTGGGGCACTGGTCTTTACGGTAAGTCTCAAACTTAAGAACTAGAACTCGCAACCGTATAATCAAAGTTCCACAAAATTGGAACTTTAATTAATCTCACATGTCTTTTGCAGCATGAAATGTCTCAAATTCGCCAATAAGGTCGTCATGCATGCTTCTTAGCATTGTAAAGCTCGCACTACGATCCTTACTAAACCACAGCCGGTAGGCCTTTTGGTCCCGACGATGCTGAACAGTATTGCCCTCTACAGGCGGTGACATGACGATAGTAAGGTGCCCTAACATCTCCTGCTCATTTAATAGGTATTGGATCTTGCGGTGCCAAATATTATAATTTGTACTGTTTAACTTATCACCTTTGGTCAAATCAGCTATTACATTATTGGTGGCCATGTTAAATCACTACATAAAACAAATATGAAGCGCTAAGTTGACATTATTTACACATTATAATTTGCATCAAAAATTCATATTAAGAAGTGCTAAGTTATCTTAATAATCAAGATTGAAATATAGATTTAAGATACTATAATCATCTCCCAATAAATTTAAGGTAACTCAATTTTATTATAACGATTTCGAACAAATTTTACAATGAGAGGAATAACTTACATCTCTCATTCTAGCCGACTATGGCAAAAATTGCATATCCATATTTTATATCATGAAAATAATATGAATTATCAATTATCAAACTCTAAATTTTATTAATTGATAATCATTTTCAATAAAATATAGCTATGTTGCATGATATTTGTGCAAGTCAAAATCTATCAAATTCATGCTATCATTAACAGAATGTTTGTACGTAAATGATCATGTGAAAATGATTACTTTTAACTTATAGCATGATCATTTAAATAACATGATAGCAAATGTTGTTATGGCATATTTATAAACCATTAATTTAAAGAAAACTATTGCTGCTAAACTAATTTGCGCAATAACAAAATGATTATATAAACATGCATAGACTTAATTAATTAACCACAATGTGGATAGTTACAAATTATCACTTTTATCAAAAATGTCATCAATTTTGTTTACGTAAAAATAATTTTATTTTATTTACACGCATCGTCATTAGTATAGAACCGGTCAATCAAAAATTGAATTATTCACGTGACAAATAATTTTGCGCAAGACAATATTATGGTAATCATTGAAATTAAATAAATAATCCAAATAAACATGATTCATTCACTAATTTGTCCATGAAATACTTAATATATTACATTAAACTAAACTAATAAACTAACAACCTAAAAATTAATAGAAACAAAAATTAACATAATATAATTCCTAAAAACCCCTAAACTCCACTTCAATCTCTCCGCTCACCAACATTCAGAGAATTTGAAACGAATCCATAGGAAGAATCACATGGCAGTTCGTGGGCCCAATCCAACGTGGCCCCCATAGTGGGCCAATTACTCGGCCGTTAGTCCCCCAAGGACCATAGTGACCTAGAAATGGTCCCTTTGGACCACTGCGAATCATGTCGTATCAACCCCGTGCAAGGGCATGCTTATGGCGGTGTCCAAATGGATTGTGCTCGCGTGGTGCATGGATCCCTCTGCCTCGGGCCACGACGACAGGGATCCTCTATACTGGTCCAAATAATGGGAAGGTCCTTAACGGTTGTCCGTATAGGGGAACGGGCGCCAGGCCCTCCCCGCGCAGGGGCATGAGACCTGGCCTCTCCTCAGGCACAGTGCGCGGGGGCCAAGCCGTGTTGTGATCACCACGGACTTCGTCGCCTCCATCGTGGTGCTCGTTTCGGATTGGACATGGTCATGATTCAAAATCGCACCGCATGTGCCGCCGAGGTACGCGCGGTATTCTGGTGCCACAAGTCGACGTCGGATAGGAGGCAAGCGTGGATGCATCAGGACCTCACTAGACGACTCTTCATTGTAGTCCTCGAGTTCCACCTCCGATTTGTCGTCACTGAGGACCACTATGGGAGGCCTCCGACTCAACGAGGCCATTGCGGGGTTGATCTTCTGGATGAGGAATCTTACCATGGTATCGTCGTAACCTAATTTTGATACCAATATTGAAAAAATCTCCATACATTAAATAATACAAAAATACGGAAGCTTGCACAGAGGAGAACCACGCAATGAGGTGAGGATTTTTACTTTGGACGTCGACGTAGGATGGACGAGATGAACCTTGGGAGGTTGAGGAAGGTATCAAAAGATGGATCCCTCCTATCTTTCATGCTCCAAGACCAAGGCCGACATAGTGAAGGCCTCCTTGGAGAGCAACCTGGGAGAGAACTTGCACAGAGGAAAGGAAGGACGAGTGAGAGAGCAGCGTGTTGGAGAGTTACGAGAAGCCTGTGAACTTCATGTTCTACCTGTTTCTCTCTCTCTCTCTCTATATATATATATAAGAGAACGCTTTAATGGCTATAATGACTCTGCACTAGAAGGACCGGAGAAACCTTTCAATAAGAAGACCATGAAGTCGGAGAAGTTGTCAGTTGAGGTATGGAAAGAGATGTGAGATTTTGGCGAATAGTACCATCCAGCTATTCCTAGTAGATAACAAGTTTTGGGGGGGTACTCGACTTGGAGGATTTAACAAAGTTTGGAAGAACGTGAAGTAGATATGTATAAGTCCAATTCAATGATAAATTGTGGTTTCTAAAGAAAAAAACTATGTGGCTCCAAGATGGAGAGAGCAAGACTAGAGACACATCTGGATGATCTCAATAGGATCCTGAAAAGGGTACTTGCACTGGATGTGAAGATCAAGGAAGAGAACAAGACAAATCTCCCATTAGCCCCATTTGCTTCTTTATTTGGACACGCAGTGATCACACTGTTGTTCAAGAAGGATACTCAACCTTGGTGAGATAATTGCTTCATTGCTAATGAGCCAGTCTTGAAGAAAGAGCAACGACGAAGGTAGATCAAGGAGATAACTCACTCTCTAGTTACAAGCTCCTCAATCACGATATATGATATCGAGCTTCCCATGTTTGATGGGATGGTATGATCTTTGTCTAAAATGGGTCAAGTGACAAATCTAAAGAAGAATTTGATCTCACTAAGAATGTTGGATTCAAAGTGTTATTAATGTTTTCTTAAAAGGTGGAATTATCAAGACATGCAAAGGAGTTGCGGTTGATGGGCATTGTGTGCATGGTTGTAGGGAGGATCAAGATGAGTGTAGCTGTCTTACAAACCACAAAATCTAAGTGTTAAGTTTGAAGGGCCCAAGATCATAAGGATTGGCAACAACTGAAATTATTCGATGTAGGACTATTACATAGTCACCGGGCTGTGGAAATTAGATGAGAGGAGTTGACGCAAATTAGATGATAAATTTGAAAGATAAAGTTGAGCCAAGCCCTTGCTCTGATATCATCTTATAAATCACAAAAGCCAAATGTTGAGCTTGAAGGACCTTAGATCATAAGCACATGCTACAACTAAAATTATTCGATGTAGGACTGCTACATAATCGCTCCAAGAAGCTGCAACACTATCCTGGGCGAGTAATATGGCGATGAACTAGCAGATGAATTGTTCTTTTGATGGATTCATAGCGTAGAAGTGTCTCAATCATTTTAGATGGCAATGGTCTCTTGGCTCAACAGAAAGGTAGAGCCACATCGAGTCATGTGATCCTATCAAGTTGCATGGACATCATGGGTGCAGGCATCTAGATGAGGGGTACAAGCCATGCAAGTGGAGCTATCAGGCAAATGGATGGATGAATAGATAAACACTATACCAGTCGGAGATAGAAATGAGAATAGTGATTCTGTTCCCATTTCCTACATGGAATATCAAAAATAGATACTAATATATGTATGCATATTATTTCTATTTTAGCATCTTCTTATATGAAAGTGGAAATAAAAAAAAAGTATTTATTTTTATTTCACTTCACCTCTAAGGCACATTCATACTCACAAGTCACACGCAATATGTTACTGCTCATCGTAATCATATAATGCACATGTGATGTCCATTTCACTCACTACAACAGAAACGGCTTTTAGCGGCATTTTTTTTTACTTTTAATGGTGATTTTTATCGCGGCTATTACTTTTACCGGCGATTCATCAATTAACGTTAGATCCAATGTCGCTAAAGGTTTTAGTGGCATTTATAGGATTCGCCGGTAAAGTTTATATCAATTGCCACTAAAAATGACTACTTTAGCGGCTATTACTAGCGGCAATTTTAAATGCCACAATTTTTTCATTTTCGATGATTCTCTTATTCTTTTAGTGGCATTTATAAATGTCACTAAAAAAGTTAAAATATCAACAAAATAATACGTATAGCGGCAATTATAATCACCGCTAAATAAATATGAAATAATCATTTTATATTTAAATATTATATTTTTGTGGCAATTATGATTGTCGCTATATGTGTACCTGTAAGATTAAAAATAATCGCCGCTAAAGATCATAATTAAAATATAAGAAACATTATTCTCATATCTATGGATCCTGTTTTTTGAAATATCAAAGCATTCTATTTGACCTTCAAATCAATACAATTCAATCAAACATCACAATAAGTCAACATAAGGAAAAGTATTGTCTCTCAAATACATAATGTTCAAAATAAAAAACATTGAAAAGTAAATGCTCTTCTCTAATACATGTGACCAACAAAGGTAAAAGACTTTGTCAAAAATAAAATCTCCTTAAACAGTGAGTGTAGAGTTTTGATGCTTCTAGCCGAGATGTTATCTTGACAATAACCTGAAAATAAGAAGAAAATATTTTATACTTAGTAAGTAAAATCACATTGTCATTAGTGTGAGTGTTTAAAATGGGTGTGTGATTATCATGAAAAATCTATGTTGTTTAACTGTAAAAATAAAGCCTATTAAAAAGAAGCTAAGTGAAGTGATCGCCAGAAACTTTTGACTTAAAAGTTCCAAAAGAAGGTTTGATCGCCTACCTATTTAAATGCGGGAGATATTGAGCTCTCGATTCCCCCTCTTCAGCCGGCTGAAGAAAGAGAGCCCTTTCTTTTCTTTGTTCTTGCTTTGATTGCTGTTGAGTTTGAGGATCGTCCAGAGTTCTTGTGATTTGTTTGTTGATTTCCTCCCCTTTTGATTCTTTGCCAGAAAATAGAAAGAGGAATAAAGAAAACAATAAGAATTCAAGCAGAAGTAGTATCCATTCTAAACAGAGCTTTAAACATGCAACTAAACAACAAACTCACTTGTTGGGATGGTCTTTGAAACCCCTTTAAATTGGTTTTGAAAATGATGCTAGTGTTGTGTGTGTTGTATGGAGTGATGTGATGGAGAATGCAAGATTAATGAAGATGTGAATATGAAAATGCAGAAATGAATTGAAAAACTTATGCCGGTTGGTGAAGAATGGAAAGCCTTGATCTTGAATGGATGAAGAACGGACGCCGACTTCTGGAAACAGCAGCATTTCGGCGTTTGGACGTCGTTGCTTCGATCTTCAATTCGATATCGCTTCAATCACTAACTAATCACCAACTCTAATTCTAACTCTCACTCTGTCACCCATTCAAGATGCAGGGTATTTATAGACTTCTTCTGCGTCTGCAGATTTACATGGAGAAATTTGAGATTTATCCATCTTAACCAACAGATAAATACAGATTAATTCATCTTTATCTGTAATTATCTAAACGCGTCGACCATGAAAGATGCCTTTCAAATTGATTAGGATAAAGATAAACATCCGGGAAAAACTTATCTTTATCTGTAATTAGATAAAACGCGTCACCTTATGAAGATGCCTTTTACACTAATTAAGATAAGGATAAACATCCGGAAGAGAAGTAGAAATAACTTAAGAAACTTAAAACGCGTCGTTCCCTACATACGCCTTTTAGCTAATTAATCAACTGATTAAAATTCAAATTTAAAGGTTAAAATAAGAATAAACTCTAAATGGCGTCCACACAGGTCGACGTCTTTTAGACTTCTTCATATTTTAACTGAAATTTGAGTTAAAGTCAATTTAATTGATTAACTTAAACATGTCTGTTAAACCCGACACTAAAAAAGATCAATAAAAATTAATCAATGATTAAATATTAGACTATTATGAGACATTATTATATGATATGAAATTTACTCGAAATGATGTCAAAATTAGCGTGTCTACAGCTGCCTCACCTTGGCATCGTCTTTGCAAGGGAGTGAAATGAAATGGAATGTACTGAAAAGGTGATGCCAAGGTGTGATGAGACACACTCTTAACATCACATGATTGGAATTTTTTCTCAAAATTATCAATGAAGATAGTTCAAGGAGTCAATGGAATTAATCATGTCTGGATGAGGTAGACAATGAAATAAAATAAAGTCGATCAACCTCCACGGAGTGGGAAGTACCCCAGGTCGTAGACACTGTAGGTTTCATCACGGGGAGCGTTTGCCAGCTAATGTGGACGTGCTGCAGCCATGATGGATCTTAAAAGAAAATAAGAAATATTGGATAAAAAGTCCAAGAAAGGATAGAATTCCAAGGATATCTTCAAGCGAACCTCAAAGATAATCAAGATACTCAATTCAGAATGGAATATTTCATATCATGTTAGAGTTATTTGATTTAATGGTCTGAAACTTAATCAATAATTAATTCTTTCAAAGTCGTACATGATGCATGCTGGGCTAAAAGAAAAATATAAAGTCAAATAAAATATAAATTAATCAAAGATAATATTGTTAAATTGTCATTAATGAGTCAAGATACCAATTCTTGTAATTCAGTGCTAAGCCGAAGCTCGTTTATCCACGCACCGTTTCACAAAAGTGGAACCATCGTCCTCACTAATTAACAATCCAACGGCCTATCCGTGCGATTAAGAATCCTCTGGAATTATCACCGTTTTTGTTGTAGGAGAACTCAAATTCCAGTTTCATCAAAATCACAAGGTCCTTGATATAGTCTAATAAATACTTAACATATAATAATACAAATGATTTACATGAAATAATACAAGGGTAGAAATAACCGTCTTTTTAGCCACGATCAGGACTTCTAAACTCCCACAGTGGGATCTTCTTGACATTTTCAGCTTTACTCAGGTTTTCTTGAATTTCCTGCATTCAAAATCATTAATAATTCCAAACAAATATTTAATTTAAACATCAAAAACCACAGAATTTCAGGTAAATCACAGAATTGTTGAAACACGTCGTGTCGCGCCGACGCCATTCAATGTTAAAACGCGGCGGTGCTCCTCGACACCTTTTACTCACAGAAACAGGTTCTTGGCTGTTTTCTACTCGAATTTCAACTCTACCAATGCACATCCCTTTTTCAATCCGGAAAAGTCTTCCTAGGATCGCAATCCCTTCTATATAAACACCATTAAGTTGTTCCTAAGCAATCCTACCATAATCCAAAGATCCTAGGTTGAGTTTTTCTTCAAGGTTTCAAAGTTTTCCAAAGGCTCCAAGGTTTCCAAGCTTCAAGAAGGAAGAAATCCGAAAAAGAGGATGAGTTCTTCAAACAAGATGATGAAGATGTCGCTGGAGAAGATCTCCGACGTGGAGAATCACCTCATCGGAAGGGATCCCAATCTCCAAGTAAGTTGAATTAACTTCTCTTCAATTCTTCTTCTTGTTCCTTCATGTTCTTCAATTGATCTTGTTCTTCAAATTCTTCTTTTGTTTTCAGACTTATCCCATGTTTCCCGGCCCGGGGAAATTCACCTCTCTCCCTTGGATTCGCAAACTTGCAAAAAGCGTTAAGCTTTCCATGCAAGTTTTCATCTCCAAGTGGAATCTTCAAGGACTAGTGGTGCTTGCCAAACACTACAAGAGTTCGAACGTGGATTGGGCGGCTATAGGTGCCTTGATCGAATGGTGGCATCCCCAAACCCATACGTTCTTATTCCAAGACTTTGAGTGCACTATCCTGTTGGAGGAGGCGGAGCTTCTATTGGGTCTCCCAAAGACCAAAGATAAGATGGCTTTAACAAGAGAGAGAATCACCGGTCAACAATTGTTGACATCAATCATGAAGGATCCTTCAGAAGCTAAAGGATGCCTTACCAAAAAAGGGATCAATCTTGCAAAGCTTGCCGAGTGGACTCTATACGAGATCGATGATCTAAGGGAGGATGAAGCGGAGGATGTGACGAAAGCTTTCGTCACATGCCTTGCCGGTGCTCTATTCTTCCCTGCGCAAGACAACATCTTAGAAGATGATCAGGTCAGTGGTATCTGCGCGATCTTCGAAGGTAAATCTATTAGTACTGCGCTCTTGGCCTATCTTTACAGCGGACTTTCTGCGGCATCTGTGGGTCCTCCTCCTTATGAGTACATATTACTCTTTGCTCTGTGGGTTGAACTTCACTTCAAATTCGAGTACTGCAAGAGGATGCCTCCAAGATCATCTCAAATTTACATGAATAGTCCAATCCACTGTATTGCCAACATTGTAAAGTTCAACGAGCACATGGTTAATAAAGTCCCAAAGCTCAAGACCCGAGCCGACTGGAGGGAGTATCTGAAGTGCATGACATCTGACATATTTGACTCTTCTCCACTCGCTCTTGTTGGAAAGCCTGTTAGGGTGCGCCGTGCAGCGGGAGCGGATCTCAAGTTGATTGGAGCCACCGAGTTCGTGTTATACAATCCTCATCGGTGCCTTACTCAACTTAGTTTGAACCGTCATGAGTTCCCCGAGTTCTCCTTCACATCCCCGATTAAGAGGCGTGCTTTGGAATCTGACGAAGATTATGAAGCCACAGAACTCATCACTACTTTGTGGAACCTTGGCTTCAGTTATCGTGTAAAATCCTCTAAAGATAGGGATAGAAGATTGAAATTTTCATACCTCAAAGGTCTTCATGAAATTCTTCCTTAAGTGTCCTCTTTTCTTTTCTTTTTTTATTTTGATGTAATAAAAGATTTCATTGAATAAAGAGTTATTTTTCATGCCTTGAAATCCTTCCTTAACTTCCTGTGATGTGCCCATGATTTTTCCTTTAGCAAAAATTGGACTTTTCCTGAAAATATGACAGTTCGGGTTCTGTTAATGCAAAAAGCGTCCACTCAGAAAGACGCCTTTCAAACATAATTCATTTTCCAGAAATTCAATTTAATCCTTAAAAATCATGATTTAACCTTAAATTGCGTCTGCCAGACCAGACGCCTTTCAATTCTCTCTCCTACTTTTTTCAGGACTCTGCCATTAATTCCGTGATTAATCTCATAAAACGTGTCTGGACGAACAGACACCTTTCATCATCATGCTGCGTACGGTTCTGATCAGAATTGGCGGTAACCTGAAACGCGTCAGCCCAAGTGGACGCCTTTCACTCAATTTCAAACAGTTGGCCTTGCCGTGCGCCTTAAAACGCGTCTATATGAGTCGACGCTTTTTAACTTTTCGTTTATAAACCCGCGAAGGCCCCCTTTCTTCCTCACTTTTCTCAAAACTTTCTCTCTCCTCAAGCTCTCCGACGATCTTCTCCGGCCATCTCGTCTCCCTCTTTCTCAAAACTCCCTCTTCTAAGATCATGGAGCACGGCGAGGGATCCCGCAAAGCTAAGGCGGTGATGAAGCGCCGACGGACCTCGGCGAGGGATGAAGAAGAAATCCCGGCCGAACTCGCGGAGGTAGCGGCGTTTTTGGAGGAAGAGGTGGCTCCTCCGGCGCCCGTGGCCGTGGAAGAAGGAGGGGAGGGCGACCTCCACCTGGTAAGCTTCCTGTGGTGAAGAAAAGAGGGAAGAAAGGGGTCAACCTGGCACGATGCCTTTCAAGGCTAAATTCCCATTTTTAATCAGGCAGAAAATAGGTTTAATTTGCGTCATGACATGTGGACGCTTTTCAATGGGCATCCATATGTCTCGACGCCTTTCAAACCAGAAGTCATTTTTCCTGCTTTTAACTGATTATTAATTGATGTATTCTTTATGTTTTCTTTTGTAGGGGACCATAAGGGCAAGGATTTCATGGGACCTAGTTATAGATGCATACCGGGGACTCCCGGACTTCCAGAAGGCGCGCCTGCGCCGGATGGGGTTCGGCGAGGTCTTAGATATCGAGCCGTTTTGGCTCGATCTGGTTCTCCTGCATGCGCTGCGGGAGAGGTGGCATGCGGAAAGCCGGGCTTTCCTAATGCCGTGGGGACACATGGTCCCCACCCTAGAGGATGTGGCCAAGATCACTGGCCTTAGGGTAGAGGGCCGACCGGTTAGCGGGGTGACTTACCCCGACTACCGAGGATTGGCAGAGGCCCTACTAGGCATAGAGGTGTCTAGCCTAGGTAAGGAGTC
This sequence comes from Zantedeschia hybrid cultivar, assembly GCA_030544215.1. Classification (NCBI taxonomy): domain Eukaryota; kingdom Viridiplantae; phylum Streptophyta; class Magnoliopsida; order Alismatales; family Araceae; genus Zantedeschia; species Zantedeschia hybrid cultivar. Next base: position 12,897,959 of record JARZZO010000009.1, read on the forward strand.
TAGGATGGTCTCCTGGGTAGAGGTGGAGGCCGCCTTAGGACTGGACGATCCCCGGCGTCGGTCTGATGAGACCCGGGAAGAGTTCAGGGATAGATTAGCCGAGTCTTCCTCCGCCGTGTATTGTAGCGACCCTAGTCAGGGGGAGGAGGTAGATAGACAGTTGAGGGTCTTCTTAGTTTTCTTCTTCGGTCGGTTGCTCTTCGGTACGAAGGGCGACCATATCCACTGTAGGTTTTCATATTTATTAGATGATTTAGAGAGTTTAGGAGAGTATGCCTGGGGTGCGGCCCTTCTGGCCCACCTCTTTGCAGATTTTTCTGCAGTCACGCCGGATCGTGAGACTACCGTCAGCGGCTTCTCGCCGTTCCTCTAGGTATTCAATCGTCTTATTATTTGTTTATGATATGCAATGTGATATGATGAGATGATTTTTCTAACCTATATGTTCATGTATGCAGGTTTGGAGCTATCACTATTTCCCGCTCGGCAGAGCGCGAATAGTGAGACCGGGTGCTGTCCCATTGGCCTGCTGCTGGCAGCCAATCGTGGACACAGCACCACCAGCTGACGGCCCTCCGCCGTCAGTTCCTTGATTACCCGGAGCTCCTGGTGAGTCTTTTTTAACTTGTTCAATTTTATTCATTAAATGCAATCTTTTATTCATTAAATGCAAGTTATTTATATGAATGCGTCTAACTTATATACAGGTGATCTGGCGCCCGTACCTCGGTATGGACGAGGAGGGCCAGCCGTGGGTGACGGCTGGCCGGAGACGGCTTGGGAGGCAAATATGGCTGCATTGCCTCAACGAGATCGAGCCGCTCCGCCTCCGCCTCGTGATGAGGACCTTGGGCCTCCACCAAGAATGGATCGATGAGGAGGTCCCGGAGGGTGTCAGAAGGAGCATGAGGGGCAAGCAAGCCCTCACTGATTGGCGAGCAAAATTCCCGGAGCAATATGAAGACTGGCATCGCCGGGGTGTCCGAGTTGAGTCACGAGCGGAGAGTAGCGCAGCCTACCTCCAGCAGTATCAGACACACTATGCCGATCAGCTGCGACTCCTCCGACCACTCGATGTAAGTATGCATTTATGCGTCTTTCATTTTATTATTATCTTGATTTATATTTGTGAATGAATGTATGCATGTGTGATATGCAGGATGCGCGCGATGCGGTCATCATCGACCTCCGGGCCCGCCTACATGACGCGGAGGCCCAGCTAGAGCAGATCCAGAAGGAACTATTTGATCTGGTATGTATGCATGTATATGAATGAATGTTTTTATTAATTAATTGTTTTGGCGATTAACACTGACGGTTGTCTTTTGGTGCAGCGAGCCGTCTACACCCAGGCGGCTCTCCCTGTATATGGAGCGTCATCTTCTTCTTCTTCTGCTGCCCATGAGGCCGCCCTGGCTGATCTCCAGAGCCAGCTCGCCTCCGCCATCCATCGAGCTTCTCTTGCGGAGGAGGACCGGGCCGCTCGAGTAAGTTCCATCCTTTGACTTTTCCGAATTTGATTCTCATTGCTTAATTGTCTTGGGCTAATAAAATCTTCTTCTGCAGGTTGCTGAGCTTCAGGAGGCCCTTCGACAGAGGGATGCAGAGTTGGTAGAAGCACGGACTTCGGCTACTCGCATCGCTGACTTGGAGGCTCAGGTGGCGCGTCTCTCCACTAGAGATCTGGCACGACTCCAGGTTCGCCTGGAGATCCTGACGGAGGAGAGGGACCGCGACCGTCTTCGGATGGAGAGCCTCCAGGGCCGTCTTTCGGTGGCAGAGCATGAGCGCCAGATGGTGGAGGAGAGATACCAGCGAGCCCGCCAGCGGGCTATCGACCGAGGTCAGGCGAGTGTCTTTACCACCAGCATCGCCATATCATCTGGCCAGGCAGGGCCAAGTGCGATGGGGCCGCCTCCACCTCCTAGAGCTCCACCGCCGGACGCGCCTGACTGTAGACACGCTAATTTTGACGTCATTTTGAGTAAATTTCATATCATATAATAATGCCTCATAATGGTCTGATAATTAATCATTCATTAATTTTTATTGACATTTTTTGAGTGTCGGGTTTAACAGACATGTTTTAAGTTAATCAATTGAATTGATTTTAGCTCAAATTTCAGTTAAAATATGCATAATTCTAAAAGGCGTCGACCCATGTGGACGCGATTTATAGTTTATTCTTATTTTAGCGTTTAAATTTGAATTTTAATCAATTGATTAATTAGCTAAAAGGCGTCTGTGAGTATCGACGCGTTTTAGGTTTCCTAAGCTATTTTAACTTCTCTTCCGGATGTTTATCCTTATCTTAATTAGGGTAAAAGACGTCTATACACGTGGACGCGTTTTATCTAATAAAGATAAAGATAAGTTTTCCCGGATATTTATCCTTATCTTAATTAATCTGAAAGGCGTCATCCAAAGTGGACGCGTTTTAGATAATTACAGATAAAGATGAATTAATCAGTGTTTATCTGTCAGTTAAGGTAGATAAATCCTATATTTTTTTATGTTAATCGCGAACGCAGAAAATGCCTATAAATACCTTGCATCTCAAAGAGTTAAAAAAAAAAAAAGAGAGAGAATTGAGTTGAGTTGAGCCATAGCGTTATAGCGAATTGAAGATCGAAGCAACCACGTCGTAATGCCGGAGCGCTGCCATTTCCAGAAGTCGGCGTCTCTTTCAAGATCTTCATCCTTTCAAGGCTTCAACAACCGGGCATAAGTGTTTCAATTATGCAATTTCATTTTACATCTTCATTAGTTTCATTCTCATATTCACTTCATGCAACACACACCACAACATTAATCTTTCAAAACCCATTTGATTTAAGGGGTTTCAAAGCCAATTGAACAAGTGAGTTTGCTGTTTAAGCATGTTTAAAATCATGGTTAGTTTTGATATCACTTCTACTTAAATTCTCATCAGTGTTTCTTCTTTATTTTTCTTTCTCTGTCTCTGCTGCACTCAACAACAACAACAAGAGATCAAAAGGGGGAAATCAAGCACCAAGCCAGAAGAACTTCTGGACGATCCTCAACCTCAAACTCAGCAAGAACAAAAGAACAAAGAAAGGGCTCACTTTCTTCAGCCGGCTGAAGGAGGGGAACCAAGGACTCATTTTTCCGCGTTCAAACAGGTAGGCGATCAAAACTCTCTTTTGAAGCTTTTTAGTTAAAAGTTTCTGGCGATCACTGCACTTTAGTTGTTTTTTTTTAATAGGTTAGTTTACACTAAACAACATAGTTTTTCACATTAATCACACGAGCATTTTCAGCACCTACACTGACGAGGCTCAGAGTCAGCTCGATGAAGGGGCGGGAGAGAGCCAGCCTTGAGGGCTATATGTACTTTTCTTTTTGTGTACCATGTACCAAGCACTTTTTGATGATATACATGAAACTTTTGGCTTCCAACCTTGTGTCTCATGTGTTTGCCTTGTGTCCTGCACATCACTTAATAAACAAGTCAAGTATCTATTTAGGCTTAGCCCCTTGCCTGACCGAGTGAACGGTCGATCAATCTCTTTCTTAGTGGCAGGGTCAAGGGGCATAGTGTAAGGACTGAGGTTTCGGGTTCGGTTTTCGGGTCGGTTTCGGGCCGGATCCCCTGGGTCGGACCTTGCGGGGTCTGGAGAATTTCCTCTGAATGGCGTCGGAGGATCACGACGCCTTTTAAACGGCGTCTTGATAGGTGGACGCCATTCAGGCGAATTGCTGTTGTGCCACGTGGGTGCCACGTGGGCGGATTTCGGGCCGCGAGAGTACGGCCCCTGTCTTGTCGACTGAACGGCGTCCATGATGGACGACGCGATTCAGACTGCCACCCTGCGATGTCAGTGTACGGTGCCTGTCATGTCAGTTAAATGGCGTCCATGGTGGTCGACGCGTTTCAGACAGCTGTCAGTACGGCCCGTCCTGTCATCTGATAGGCGTCCTTCTCGCTCGACGCGTTTTAGGTAGTTTCTGATGACCCCCGCGAGCCCTCCTTTCTTTCCCTCATTTCTCACCTCTCACTCTCTCTCCTCTCCCTCTCCGCCTCCTCCGATCCCACTCTCCGCCATTCCCTTTCTCTTCTTCCTCTCCCACCACTCCAACGCCTCCCTACCTCTCACCTCTGCCACCACCACTTCCTTCGCGGCGTTCCATTCTCCGGACGGCGGCCGACGTCCCGGCGGAGTGGCGACGTTCTCGGGGGTACCGGCGGCGGTCTGCGGCGCGGCGGTTGGGCGACACGGAGCCAGGAGGAGTTCAAGTATCCGGTAGGGGGACGAACCTTGTATGTGTTGCTCGTGCTTTCCTAGGCGTGTTTTGATGTGTTTTGGGCTAGATTGAGCATGTTTAGGGGGTGTTCTTGTGGGTATGGCCGCGTTTGTGAATGGAGTTTCGTAGTATATTTGTGGTGGATCAACTGCTCTTCCTCCCCCTTTCCGTTTTGGGGCTTTTCGGGGCACTTGGGGTTAAGGGAGAAACCCTCGGTTCGAACCAGAGAACCAGGTTTCTGGCGCTAAACGGCGTCGTGCCTGGTCGACGCCTTTTAGAAGGACGTCGGGGCAGTACGACGCGTTTTAGGGCAGAAACCTCCCATGTTCGAGGTTTAACAGGCTAGGGGTTCTGGCGCTAAATGACGTCATGGGTGGTCGACGCCTTTCAGAAGGACGTCGAGCCACCATGACGCCATTTATGCAGGAAATCACCCCGACTGAGGGTCCGTCAGCTCGGGATTCTGGGACTAAAAGACGTCATGGGCGGGCGACGCGATTTAAATGGCGTCGGGAGACCATGACGCCTTTTAAGGCAGAAATCCCTTGGGGACTGTTTTCCTGAAATTCTGGATTTATCAACTGAATGGCGTCGTAGGATGTCGACGCGTTTCAAAAGGCGACCACTTGGGTCGACGCCTTTTAGGCCAGATTTCCGTGGCCTCTGTTTTATGAACCAGTTTAGGGAGACTGAATGGCGTCGGCCTTGGGCGACGCGATTCAGGGCAGAACAACACTAATTCATGCCAGTAAAACGTGTTCATACTGCTAGATAGTTAGTTAGTGCATGCCTTAGTGTACTCGGATTCTTCATGACCGGATGGCACTGTGTTGTGTGCCATGCGATCGCGGGCTTTTCACGTGACCGGATCGTACTGTGCCGGGTTTTGGTGGTTTTGTGTTACTGTGGACCTGGAGTGACATTGTAGCGCTTTATCACCCTGTGCTGGTGGGGGCGTGAGCACAGCGCCGGTGAGGGCGTGGGCGGGGTGACGCCTAGTGAGAGAGGGTCACCTGGTGAACCCCGGGGTCAGCTAGTACCGGTGTCGGAGTGGTACATTCGGAGAGTCACTCATGCTGAGGGAAGGAGTAACCACCTGAGCCAGTTGGGCCGGAGTAGCCAGCGTGCTATCCGAGGGGTTACTGTTTGGTCTCAGCGGGTCGGCGTTTCCCACTTTCGCTTGTGTGGACGGTGTTTCCTACTTACGGCTGTGTGGTTGGTGTGTTTCCCACTTTCGGAGGCGTGGTTGGCGTGTTTTGCCGAGACGCAAGTTGTAGGCTTCTTGATAGAATGATTTTAGAAATATGCACGTTACATTTCGAATGCATATGGTTCATATTGAGATTTTAGGAGTAGTGTGCTACAGCTTTACTTGCCTTATTACCTGTACCTTTGTCACTGCACTTGTGGGTGTGTGTGTGGGAGGCAGGGGATCGGATGATCCCTACTGAGCCCAATTCTAGTGTGGCTCACTCCCTGCGTTTTCAGGTGTGGTCCTTGTGGCGTGTGGCGGCGCGTGGCGTTCTCCTTGGTGTGCGGACCAGCAGCTATCTTAGTTTCCGGGGTATGCCCCGACGTTGTTGTACTTTATTTCCGCCTGTACTTAATTAATCTGTTAGACATGTAATTATTGTTGGACTGTGTACGGACATTATTATTTTACTTCCTGCGCACTATACCCCTTGTAGTCCGTGTGAATGTTATATTTAATCTTATTTAACGCTTACTCCTCCAGATGTGCGAATAAGATCCTGGTATGAACCTACAGTTAATGGGCCGACATCCATTTAGTGACCGAGTCTCCGGTCATAGGATGGCGGGTCGTTACAGTTGGTATCAGAGCATAGTCTGGTCGAGTAAGTGGTAAACTGGGTTAGATACCGTAGTCCAACAATAAGTACGAGTCTGTACAGGCGATGGCTGCTGGTGTAGAATGATAGGTTTTGACGTGTTTGTGTTGATTTTCGTGTTCGTGAGGTAGTGATGGCGCCGAGGAAGAGAGTTTCGTTGGCTCGTGGTACGAGACCAGATGATGGTAGTTCGGGGGCAGAAGGCCATAATGTGGATCGTTTCGTAGAGGCTATGATTGGAGCTATGGGTAGATACCAGTAGGGAGACGGTAGTGAGGGATCCAATTCCCGAGGTGACCAGTTCACAGTGTTAGAGCGGCTTTTGAGGTTGGAGACCCCTTCTTTCACAGGTCGACCAGTCCCAGACGAGGCAGCCCGTTGGATTGAGGAGATGGAGAAGACGTTTGACGTTCTTGAATGTGTTGAGAATGACAAGACCTTGTTGGCAACCTATTTGTTGAAGGATAATGCATACGAATGGTGGGTTACCATCAAGACAAGGATGTTTGCAAATAGATCTTTGAGAGAGATCCCTTGGGAGGCATTTGTGAGAGAGTTTAGTGGACAGTACTTTCCGAGGCACGTCCAGGAGACCAAGGAAAGAGAGTTTTTGGAATTTGTGCAAAATGACATGTCAGTTATAGATTATCATGCAAAGTTTGTGGCTCTTGGAGGATTCGTTCCACACTTATCTGAGCATGAGAGATATAGAACCGAGAGATTTGTAGATGGACTCCGATATGATCTAAGGACAATGGTGGCACCTCAGGGTTGTAGAGATCTGGCGTCAGCGGTTCGATGCGCGGCAGCGGTGGAGACTCAATTTCAGCAAATGGCGAAAGAGTTGGAGCGATCGGTACGAGGGAAGCAGCAAGGCAAGAGCAAATCAACGGTCCTTTCGTCAGGCGGTTCGAGTTCCTTTGAGTTCGGGTCCCAAGGGACGTCACGTGATGAAGATGAGGACGGTTCGGCTCAACAGATGCAGATTGAGGCTAGCAGGCAGCAGGGAAAGAGTCATGATGCGGCAGATTATTGTCCCCGTTGTGGTAGGTGTCACGGCAACCGGGTGTGTCCATTGGTCGCTGGTAGCTGTTTTGGCTGTGGCAGGAGGGGACATCTCGCGAGGAACTGTCCCCAGAAGAATAAGACGAGTCAGGGGCCGAGTGGTCAGTAGGAGCCCGGTACCTTATGTAGTGTTGTGTGCCCTTCTTGTGGAGATCCGAGGCGCGGGGATAGATGAACACTCTTATTTTGTCTTATGAGGTAGTGGTTGTGAACTTTTGTGGTACTCTTTATGTAGTTTGGGTCGTGGTGGTGATTTGGTATTGTAATGTGTACTTTGTAAGGTTATTATATAATGGTGTTGGTCTATCAATGTTGGTGGAATCATGGAACATGTTTAATTTGGTATTGTGCTGTTTGACCGTTTGTGTGTGGGGAGCCCCGTGTAAGAGTGTGATCGGTGAGGGCATTAGCAGGATTTTGCCGATGGTTGGTCCAGGGGTTTTTTCTTTGATAGCAACCCCCCCTGGTTGAGATTGACTCGTAGGGGAGTTCGTCTCACGTGGACCGAAGAGTGTGAGCAGAGTTTCATTAAGTTGAAGACTCGCCTCACTTGGGCTCCAGTGTTGGTGCTTCTATTAGATTCCGATGGATTTGTGGGGTATTCAGTTACATCACATCAAGGTTGGGTGCGTTTCTGATGCAACTTGGTAAGATTGTGGCCTATTGGCAGTTGAAGGAGCTTGAGGAGAACTATCCATTTATGACTCAGAGTTGGCGGCTGTGGTGTTTGCACTATAGATCTAGAGGCCTTGTTTGTATGGGGATTATTTGAGCAGACTGTGGAATCTCCCTTTTGGATTCCACGTGAGGCTGATGGAGCCAGGTTGGCCAGCAGTGTACCATACCGTAATTAAGACTTAGAGGACAGATGCAGAGTTACCGCAGATTTTCCAGAGTTCAGAGGTGGAATTAAGGGCCGTAGTACAGTTAGGTTGGAGGTAGACTTTGTGATTTGACCGTGAAGGACGTGCGCAGGTGTCCCTTTTGAAGGCACACTGTTCTAGAATAAATGATGCTTTCCGGATCGAGTAAGGCGTATCATTGTTGAGGTGGTCTAGTAAGAAGGAGGACAGGGGTGATTCTGTGATTGAATGCTTGAATTGTCGGCAGGTTAGGGAGGAATGTCAGAGTGGCGCAGCGGTAGCGTGGTTGCAGTCCTTGCCGATCCCGGTGTGGAGACGGGAGCTTGCGACTTGAGGCATGCATCAGGATTGTTTTATTCCCCGGTGGAGGGAGCGGGATCTGGATTACCATTGAGCAACTGACTACGTCAGCACACTTCCTGACAATCAGGAAGGACTGGTCAGTCGGTAAGTTGGCTGAGTTGTTTGTGAGTCGGATCATCTCTTTCTGCTCGATGTGCCCTTGTCCATCATGTCGGATCGGGCTTTGTGATTTACTTCTTAATTGTGGGAAGAGTCTTTGGAAGACTTTGAGTACGCGGTTAGCCTTCAGCCCGGCCTATCATCCCGAGCCTGATGGGCGGTCAGAGGGGGGCCATCCGAATTTTAGAGGTTTTGCTCGTGGCATGTTGCCTAGACAGAGGAGGTTCTTGAGAGCAGCATTGGTTTTCAGTGGGGTTTTGTGCACCATAGCAGTTACCACTCTAGCATTGGCTTGGCGCCTTATGAGGCATTGGTCAGATGGCTGTGTCGATCCCTTGTGATTTAGTCTGAGATTGGCAAGAGGCAGTTAGTAGGATCAGGGTTAGTATAGCAGGGTGCTTAAGTTGCCAGAGATGTGCTATCATCGGTAAGAGACCGATTGAGTTTGAAGTCGGGGACCTCGTGTTTTCCCAAGTCTCGCCCACCATGGGTATGAAGAGATTTGAGAAGCAAGGTAAGATGGATCCGTGCCGTGCTGGGCCTCCTCCCGTTCTTGCTCGAATTGAGGAAGAGTACCAGCCAGCCTTGCCGTTCAGTCTTGCGGGAGTGCACGATGCGATTCGTGTTTCGTTGCAGAGGAGTGTTCTGGATCCACCCCAGGTGTTAGGACTTTCAGGACTTGAGGTCGCTGAGGATTTGTCCTTTCCTGAGTGTCTAGTGAGTTTTGAGAATCACTAGTGACAGGTCCTTCGGAACAAGGTTGCATATGTGGACTGAGTATTTTGACAGTATCGCTCCGGGAGCGAGGCGACCTGGGGGCGTGTGATTGAGATGTTGGGAAGCAGTTCCCTATCCTTTTTGGTAAGTTCCCATGCGAGTTGGCAGTGGAGGTGTTTTCACCCTCGTTACTTGTAGTAGGCAATTTCGGGGACGAAATTCTTTTAAGGGGGGGAGAATGTAAGGACTGAGGTTTCGGGTTCGGTTTTCGGGTCGGTTTCGGGCCGGATCCCCTGGGTCGGACCTTGCGGGGTCTGGAGAATTTCCTCTGAATGGCGTCGGAGGATCACGACGCCTTTCAAACGGCATCTTGATAGGTGGACGCCACTTAGGCGAATTGCTGTTGTGCCACGTGGGTGCCACGTGGGCGGATTTCGGGCCGCGAGAGTACGGACCCTGTCTTGTCGACTGAACGACGTCCATGATGGACGACACGATTCAGACTGCCACTCTTTAACCTAAGGGTAGTATTTCTTAAGATGTAAACCATTCTAGGGATGAGTTAGCTCTTCTCCTTTTGCATTGACAAGACGGTAAGCGTTACCAGGAAAAGCGTGCGATACAACATAAGGTCCTTCCCAGTTGGGTTGGAGCTTAGAACGCGGACCACCAGGTTTTACAAAAATCCTTTTGACGACCATTTCACCGACTTTGAACTTGCGTTCGATGACTTTCTTTTGATAAAAACGTGCTAGTCTATTTTGATACACTTTTGCATGATTAGCGGCTGACCATCTTCTCTCGTCTAAGAGTTCCAATTGAGCAAGGAGTGCTGAACGGTGTTCATCAATGGAAAATTCCTTGTTCAATTGTACTCTTAATGACGGTATGAGGATCTCGTATGGAACTACCGCCTCCATTCCAAATGTTAAGGAATAAGGAGTTTGCCCAGTGGGCGTGCGGATTGAAGTTCTGTAGGCCCATAGAGCCTCAACCAATTTTTCCGGTCAGTCTGCGAATTTGTTAGATTTGCACGTCTTTTTGATGATTTTTATCAAAGTCTTATTAGTTGCCTCTGCTTGGCCATTGCCTTGCGGATAATAAGGAGACGAATGATGCAATGCAATTCTATACCTGTTGCAGAGGTCCTTCAATTCTTGTGACACGAACTGCGGTCTGTTGTCGGTGACGATGGTGCTTGGAATTCCAAATTGGGTGATGATGTTCTTCATGATGAACTTGCAAACGGTTGATGCTTTGATTTTCGTGTACGCTTCGGCTTCTGCCCACTTAGTGAAGTATTCCGTCGCCGTGAGAATGAAAGACTTTTGCTTGATGCTGGAATCTGGATTACCAAGGGGTCCAATGATGTCGAAAGCCCACATGGAGAAAGGCCATGGGGAAGAAATAGGATGGAGTGAAGATGCAGGAGAATGAATTTTGTCGGCGTGAAGTTGGCACTTAGCACACCTACGGACATATCCTACACAGTCTTCTTCCATAGTTGGCCAATAAAATCCTTGTCTGAGGATCTTCTTTGCTAGCATCTGTCCATTGACATGGCCACTACAAACTCCACTATGAGCTCCTTCCATAACCTTCCAAAGCTCATCTTCGTCCAGACATCTCAGAAGAACTCCATCAAAACCTCTTTTGTACAGTGCTCCTCCAACTATGGTGTATCTTTGAGCAACTATCCTGATAGCTCTCTTCTCTTCAGTTGTAGCTTCCTCAGGATATGATTGATCTTCACAATATTTGCCAATTTCATAATACCATGGCTTCTGTTCATCATCCATCTCTTCTAACAGCTCTGTCAACATGATTTCTCTCTTTTCCACAATGCTCCCATCTCTGACTTTCTTCAACAGTCTCTCCTTAGTTCTAAGAAATGAAGGGTCTTTCACGGCGGGTGAAAGACGCCTATGAACAATGATTGATTCGGATTGCCTGCTGATTGAAAAATCAAGAGAAGATGCCAGTGAAGCTAGAGCGTCAGCTAAGATGTTCTGATTCCTAGGGACATGGACAAAGATCAATTTCGTGAAAAGCTTTGAATAAGCAGAAGTAAGTTCTTGATAAGGCTTGAGTTTGGGATCAAGAGTTCGATACTTGGTCAGCACTTGGCGAAGAATCAGTTGGCTATCACCCACAATCCTGAGTTTAGTGGCACCATGAAAATGAGCAGCCTCGAGGCCAGCAAGGAGTGCCTCGTATTCAGCTATATTGTTGGTGACTGGAAAGTCGAGCTGAAAGGCTTGTGGAATGGTGACACCTTCAGGTGATAACAGAACGATATCGATCCCCTTTCCATGAGAATTCAGAGCTCCGTCAAAATGCAGAGTCCACATATCATCTCTGATTGATTTACGGACATCAGTTCCTCATCCGGAAACTCTGATCGTACTGGATCAAATCGAGGAAGGGGATAATGAGCGAGATGTTCCGCTATGGCATAGCCCTTGATCGCTTTCTGCTGAATGTAAATGATATCGAATTGAGATAGAAAGCTTTGCCATCGCGCTAACCTATCAGTAAGAACAGATTTCTCCAGAAGGAATTTGATCGGATTCATTCTAGCGATGAGATGGACTTCATGGGCCAGAAAGTAATGCTTCAATTTCTGAACAACCCAGACCAATGCTGCACATGTTTTCTCCATCGCTGTGTATCTCTGTTCAGCGGGGTTGAGAAGTTTAGAGAGATAATAGGCCGCCCTCTCCTTTCCTTCTTCATCCTCTTGTGCTAGGACAACCCCCACTGCATCATCCAGGACCGAAATGTAAAGTATCAATGGTTTGCCTGGAGATGGTGGTCTCAAAACAGGAGGACTTGCTAAATAGTTCTTTAATCCATCGAATGCCTCCTGACACTTATCGTCCCAATTGAATTTGACTCCCGGCTTGGTAAGCTCGTAAAACGGCTTACACCTTTGTGAGTGCTGGGAGACAAAACGGCGAATAAATTGCAACCTCCCGATTAATCCTCTTAACTCCTTCAAGTTCTTGGGAGGTGACATCTCTTTGATAGCCTTCGCCTTGTTGGGATCGATCTCAATTCCCCGTTTGCTGATGATGAATCAAAGTAACTTCCCTGAAGATACCCCGAATACACATTTCTTGGGGTTCATCTTTAACTGATACTCTCTCGATCTCTCTAATACCCTTGCCAAAACTTTGGCATGCTCAGCCTTTGTCTTAGATTTAACCAATAAATCATCCACATACACTTCCATATCGATGTGCATCATGTCATGAAATATTGCCATCATAGCCCTCTGATAAGTGGCTCCAGCATTCTTTAATCCAAATGGCATGACGACATAGCAATATGTTCCCCAAGGTGTAGTGAATGACGTTTTCTCTTGATCTTCTTCTGCTAACTTAATCTGATTGTACCCTGAAAACCCATCCATAAATGATAAAGTTTCATAGCTAGCGGTGTTATCAATGAGTACATCAATATGAGGCAATGGAAAATTATCTTTAGAACACGCCCGATTTAAATCTCGGAAGTCAATGCAAATTCTGACCTTCCCGTCCTTCTTCATAACCGGGACTATGTTGGCCACCCATTGCGGATAAAGGACAACTCTAATGAATTTGGCTTTATGTAATTTGTCGACCTCTTCCTTCATCTTTAGAGCCATTTGTGGGTGGAATCACCTTAATTTCTGCTTGACTGGGCTAGCTCCATCCTTTAATGTCAACCTGTGTTTAACCAATGACGAGTCTAACCCCGGCATATCTTCATAACTCCAGGCGAAAGTGTCCTTATAGTCCTTAAGTACTTGTACCATTGCCTTCTCATCCTCTGTAGAAAGATTTTTGCTGACGAGGACAACCTTAGGTTCGTCTTCAGTCCCTTAATTGATTTCTTTGGTGGGCTCTTCTACGGCAGTTGAGGGTTCATCGAATCTCTTCACTCCACTGGCATATGCCTCAGCCGCGTCCTCGTCATCTTCCTCATCTTCAACAATGGGGTCTTTCTCATGTACTAACTCATATACCCCATACCCATCATTGACTGACTCATCGTCCATACAATCTTCTGGCATCTGAATTGGATTTTCTAATAAATGAGGGATTAAAGAGCAAGAAAAGCATCTATCAGCTAAGTCCTGGAGGTATCTATCTGGAATTCGCCTACCCTTAGACTTCCTAGACTTCCTAACATGACTAACCTGCCTAGAACTAGACTGCCTAATTTCACTAAACTCCCTATTATAACCTAATGAAGATGAAGTAGAATGGAAATCCTGGGATACAAGTGGAAATACAGGAGAATCCTCCCGAGGGGAGGGGCAGAGTAGATCTAGGAGAGAATCTTGACCGAAAGACCCGCGCAATGGGGTGTAATCGGACAAGTAAGAGGTTTCCTCAATGAGGACCTGAGAAGAATTTGTTGCCAAATTCACATTTTTTTTTTAACAATAGAGGAGTTAAGCATAAAACAGGAATGAATATGAATAGAGGGAGAATTAGATGGAGGAAGTGGCACCAAGGCCAAGAGATTAGGGGGATCATACAGCAGTATGTCCCAGATTAAATCATACATCCTCTCTAGATCGAGAGGAGGTGGTGGAATGAGGTCCCGAGGGGACAGAGTAATCATAACGGGCGGAGCCCGTGGAATATCTTCAATAATGACCCGCGACCAAGTCGGGGTCAGGAGCAATGTGCGAAACAAGGTGTGGAGCATGAAAACATGAGAAGGATATGTCCCCCTCCAGAGCAGATCTGTGGTGTAGCCAGCTTCATAGGGGTCATCTGGCTCCCCTTCATCGGTCTCTTCTGACAGCAATATCCGTTTGTCAAAGATAGCACCGAGACTTTCGATCAACTCATCAATTTGCGGCCGCCATTTGGGTTCTGCAGGATCGAGAAACAGTCTGTTCAGTGCAATGTAGAGGTCTCTCAGATCGAACCACCTGTACCATTCACATTCAGGATCTTGGAATTTTCTCCTCTTCATAGGCCGCAGAGCCTCCAAGGACTAGTACGTGAGTAGTTCCGAGCAATGCCTGGCCAAGTCTATCCCATATATATCATGGAGGTCAAAACACGAAGTAATGACCACCATGTTGTCATGGCTAATTATGGGCCCCTTTACAAAATGTGTATACAAGGTCCATGTTAGGGGATCCCGGCCTTCCTTGGGCGGTGTAGACATTGTCTCCCAGACTTTCTGACCATCTTCATTCTCTGCTTGCTGAACAATGTCTTGTTTCAGTTTTCTTGGCCTATAACCTAGGCCACTTCCAGGTGCTCCTCGGTGGTCTTTGACAGGAGTGGTCCTGCCTTATAATTGTGTACCCAGACCTCTTCCAGGCTGATAGCCGTTCTTCATCATAATTCTCCATCCTGGGGTACTCATGCACTTCCCCCTTTTTATGGCATTTAACGGGTAAGGAGAAATAGTGGCGGTTTTCAGAGGATCAGCCACTGGATGGTAAACCTGTAATACCGACAGAAAAGGTTGTCGGCCAGGTAAAGAAGCAGGTTTGATATTCAAAGAATGAGCAGCAGCAAGGATCGGCATGCTCGTAACCTTAATGATTCGTCCTTTAAAGGGAAATTTGAGGCATTGGTGATTCGTGGAGGGAATCGCCTCGAGAGTTTTTATGTAAGGACGACCAAAGATGGCATTCAAAGAAGGGTCGATTTCCAGAAGGTGAAATTCGACCTCAGCATGACTTACAGGGCCTAGCTCTACTTTCAAATAAACCATTCCCAGAGGGGAACGGGTGGAGTTATCATATGCTGTCACAGAGATGGGGCTAGGCAACCATTTTTCCTTAGGCACACCGCACAGCTCCAAGGTCTTCGGAGGTAAGACATTGATTGAAGCCCCTGTGTCTACTAGGCATGCATCCACGGCCTTCTTGCAGATGTTGACCGTGATGCTCAGAGCCATACTTCTGGCTACTGGCGATGCTAGTTCCGATGTATGAAATGTAATGGAGGGCTGATCCCCCTGAGGAACTAATAGTGCTGCAATCTTTTCCACCGGCACGTCCTCGTTGACCATCACCTTCTGCAAATATTCCATTAGAGCTTCTTGGTGACTCTTCGATCTTTTAATCAGTTCAAGCACGGAGATCCGTGCCGGTGTTCGGTCCAGATCATATTGAGTGCCTGGTGCACTCTCTTCATTGTGTGCTTCCTCTGTCGGCTGTGATGGGCCGTCTCTAACTGTTAACTGAGGAAAAACTTTGTTGAAAATCCTCCCACTCCGGAGCGCATGTTCCTCAACCGTGGAAGGTCCGGGTGATACCTTGAGTACCGCAGGGTTGGATGGTGCGGATGGCGTGGAGGATTGGTATGTAGGTGATGGCGTGGGGTTAGGTGGTGGTGGCGTGGTGCGGATTAAAGGTCTAGATGGTTGGATGGTGGATGGGTATGTGATTGGGGTGGATGAACTGGGAAACGGCATACGTAGTAGTGGTTTGGATGGTTGGATGGTGTCTGGGTAAGCGGTCGTGGTAGCGTATGAAGTAGGGAATGGTACGCGTAGTAGTGCTCTGGATGGTAGGAGGGGTGCGTAATTGATTTTCGGTAGGTTATTTGGTGGAGGCGTAGGAGTGTGGGGCGTAATGGGCTTGAGGAAAGTGGGTGGTGGTAATGGGTTAGCGGGTGCGGGTGAGTGAGACGCGGGTGTCGGTAGAGGGGTGATGGTAATGGGCTGTGGTCTGGGTATGTGGATGGTGCGGCGTGATGGTTGTTCTGCGGTACTCGGAATATGACCCGTTGAATAAATAAAGGAAGAGTCCTCTATTCTCCACTGTTGCCCACGGTCAGCCTCAGACTGGCTGTTTGTCAGAATAGGGGCAACTTGGTTTTGGTTTTGATGCTCCGGGAGCGGGTTCTGCACTATGCCCATGTTCGGTGGTGGTGCTGCTTGTGCTGGTGGTCTTGCTTGCTGCTGCTGCTGCTGTGGTCTTCTTGCCTTCAGGGCCGATATGTATTTTTTCATTTCTTTCCAGTCTATACCGCCCTGCTCGTTGAGATCATGAATGTAATCTCTAAATTGGAAGCAGGTGTCAATAGTATGCCCAGGTTGCCTATGGAAATAGCAATACCTAGACGTGTCGGCATTCTGAGGCCAAACTGCCTTTTCTCTTGGCAGGACTAAGGCATTAGCTGCCATTAGGGCACTGAAAATGTCTGCCAAAGATTCTGGGAGGACTGGGTATTCTGCCCTCTTTGGGCCTGGAGGTCTTCTCTGCTGGTTGTAGTCAGCAGGAGGAGGGACATTATGATACGCCGGCGGTGCGCGCGGCTAATGCTGTTGTTGTTGTGGCTGTTGGTACTGCAATTGCCGTTGCGGCGGCTGCTGTGGCTGTTGCTGTTGCTGTTGCTGGTTCGGCTGCTGGGGCCGTTGATATTGGGGCTGCTGATACAGAGGGTTCGGCTGCTGCCTGTACCCCTACTGGTTCGACTGCGGTGGCCTCTGGTACTGCTGCTGACTCCTCACGAACTGGGGCGAATTGTTGTTCATACTGCTGACTTGCTCATGAGAGAGCGTGCCCTCAGTAGTTGGACCTGTGCTGGGAGCGTTTGGCACTGCAGGCTTCCGAGGTGGAGGTCTACTAGGTCTGTGAGGATCGAAGACGCTAGAAAATGTAGCGTCCTTGAAGGCATTCTGACAGTACCGCGTTCTTTCATAGAGCTCTGCCATGCTGGTCAGATTATTCAAGGAGAGGACTAGTTTGAACTGGGGCGTGGCATTGGAAATCAACATCTTCACTTGCTCCGACTCGGACAAGTGATCTTTCACTTTCTCGGCCAAGCCTCGCCATCTGTCGGCAAAACTGACGAACTCTTCATCGGGTTTCATCTTCTTTGTTATTAGGTCAGTGATGGACAGGGAGGGGGCAACTCTGTCCTGGTATCGTTGAATGAATTTTCGAGAAACGATACCATAGTCCTCTACTTCGGAGGGTTCTAAAGAAAAGAACCACTCGAGGGCTGGTCCCTCTAAAGATCTCCTGAACAAAAAGGCCAACGACCTCTTGTCATTTTGCCAGAAGGATGATTCGTACATGAACTCCTTCAGGTGGGTGAAGGGGTTACCAGTACCGTTGTACTTCCGGTACACTGGCATCTCGGAGGGCGGCAGGTGGAACACTGGCAGGCTTGGTAAGTTGATCTCTGGTGCAGCTTTGACCCCCATCATCTTCTGGAGGTTGTTGAATTGTTCGTCCATGCGCTCCATCTTCGCCAGCAACGCTTGCGTTGTCAGATCAGCCTGGGGAGGAGGAGGAGGTGGAGGTATTTGATAGGCCTGTTGCCTAGAGTACGTCGGACAAGGAGGACAGTAAAGAGGAGGTCCGGCAGAGCTTCCTCCATGCTCGAAGGCATTTTGATGAGCGGGCGTCAGCGGTCTGGCCGGTTGCCTGGAAGATGAAAGTTGCGGCCCAGCTGGCCGAGAAGTGATATGGAGGCCTTCCATGGCCTGATGAATGTAAGGAGGATGAAGAGGAGGTTGCTGAGGGATGGCAGGGGGAGCCGCAGGGTTCGGCTCGGCAGGCTGCATGGGTGCCTTCCCCTTCAGAATGGACTGGATCGCCTCGAACTGCTGAGGGTTTAGACGGGAGGCAAGAACTCCCAAAGCATTGACAAGATCCGAAGGATCCGAGGACGAGGGATCATTTTGATTCATGTCTCCCTCGAAAATGGGATTGGGAATCGCATGCTCATGCGGGGGAGGATCAGGATATTGCTCATGAAGATGATAGAGAGGGGTCCGGACATTCCCATCTTGTCGAAACGGAACGGGGACAGAATTACGGGAGGCATCAGCATCTCTCTCGCTCTCATAATTGTAATCAAAATCGCGAGGGGCATTAGCATCTCCCTCGTAGTTGACAATGGCATATGGAGCCATATTCAAGTCCCTGCCCGATCGGAGCAGCATGATGTTAGATTCTTTTTCAAGGATTGGCAAACAAGTTGTACAGAGATTTAAACAAACAAGTGGATGTTTAGCGTGATTTTAAGATTCCTTGTTGAGTTATTTGGATTTAATTAAACCACAAATTCACTCAAGGGATGGGATCCTAGTTTCAGTTCAATGTCCACCGTTATATTCTATGGCTTTCTCTCACAACGTTTATGGAATCTAACCGGGACTTCAACTGGTACAACCAGCCCGATGATCAAGGAGGAGTACCTTGATTTTGGGGACTTACGGAGGCTTTAACGCCAACTACTCTAGTCTGATCAAGGGACCGACCCAATCAGAGAGAGTTGATGACGTCAAGTAGAGTGTTCCTAAGAAAAGGAGGGTGTTAGCCTCAATGCGTATGACCTATAGCCTGGATGGCCTCTAATGCTTAATACATAATGGGTAATTAGCACACAGATCACAAAAATCTGAGAACTGAAGAAGAAATAAGAAATTGCCTGAATCGCGTCGAGTGTAGTAGACGTTATTCAAACAGAGTCTTAATTTTTCGCAGAAGCTCAGATTGCAGACAACAGAGAAATAAGACTGAAAGGCGTCTGGGTTAACCGACGCAGTTTGAAACGCGTCTGTGTTCCTGGACGCTTTTCAAGTCGCAGAAGCAGTTTTCCAGGAGGAATTTCTGGATTGATTCCTCCTCAAACAGGATAAAAACAATAAATAATCAGCTCATGCAAGATTTTTTCTAGTTTCAGGTTTTAACAGGATGATTTTATCAACTAAACAACTAAGATATCAGTCAATCACACAACATTTCATCACAAAAATAGCTTTTTTAACTAATCAACGGGGAGGGCAAGATCTTGCCGCAGGGGTGTGCACGTGGTGCACGTGGGAATAACAACTAAATTAAAAACACACACCAATTGGTGAGAACGTATCGAGAGACACAAGTGGTGCACCGTGGGTGCCCAATTGATAACAGCAAGAACAAAAGAACTAAAAGATGGCGAGACCAAGTCCCACCGTGATCGCCAAAAAAGCTGTGAGTGCTTAAAATGAGTGTGTGATTATCATGAAAAATCTATGTTGTTTAAGTGCAAAAATAAAGCATATTAAAAAGAAACTAAGTGAAGTGATCGCTAGAAACTTTTGACTTAAAAGTTCCAAAAGAAGGTTTGATCGCCTACCTGTTTAAATGCGGGAGATATTGAGCTCTTGATTCCCCCTCTTCAGCCGGCTGAAGAAAGAGAGCCCTTTCTTTTCTTTGTTCTTGCTTTGATTGTTGTTGAGTTTGAGGATCGTCCAGAGTTCTTGTGATTTGTTTGTTGATTTCCTCCCCTTTTGATTCTTTGCCAGAAAATAGAAAGAGGAATGAAGAAAATAATGAGAATTCAAGCAGAAGTAGTATCCATTCTAAACATAGCTTTAAACATGCAACTAAACAACAAACTCACTTGTTGGGATGGTCTTTGAAACCCCTTTAAATTGGTTTTGAAAATGATGCTAGTGTTGTGTGTGTTGCATGGAGTGATGTGATGGAGAATGCAAGATTAATGAAGATGTGAATATGAAAATGCAGAAATGAATTGAAAAACTTATGCCGGTTGGTGAAGAATGGAAAGCCTTGATCTTGAATGGATGAAGATTGGATGAAGAACGGACGCCGACTTTTGGAAACAGCAGCACTTCGGCGTTTGGACGTCGTTGCTTCGATCTTCAATTCGATATCGCTTCAATCACTAACTAATCACCAACTCTAATTCTAACTCTCACTTTGTCACCCATTCAAGATGCAGGGTATTTATAGACTTCTTCTGCATCCGCGGATTTACATGGAGAAATTTGAGATTTATCCATCTTAACCAACAGATAAATACAGATTAATTCATCTTTATCTGTAATTATCTAAAACGCGTCGACCATGAAAGACGCCTTTCAGATTGATTAGGATAAAGATAAACATCCGGGAAAAACTTATCTTTATCTGTAATTAGATAAAACGCGTCACCTTATGAAGACGCCTTTTACACTAATTAAGATAAGGATAAACATCCGGAAGAGAAGTAGAAATAACTTAGGAAACCTAAAATGCGTCGTTCCCTACAGACGCCTTTTAGCTAATTAATCAACTGATTAAAATTCAAATTTAAACGTTAAAATAAGAATAAACTCTAAATGGCGTCCACACAGGTCGACGTCTTTTAGACTTCTTCATATTTTAATTGAAATTTGAGTTAAAGTCAATTTAATTGATTAACTTAAACATGTCTGTTAAACCCGACACTCAAAAAGATCAATAAAAATTAATCAATGATTAAATATTAGGCCATTATGAGGTATTATTATATGATATGAAATTTACTCGAAATGATGTCAAAATTAGCGTGTCTACAATTAACATTGAGAAAAAAAATTAAACAAATTTAGAACATATAAATTAAAACTACCTCTATACAATCAAGATAATTGTGAAACTCAAATGAACGATGAAATTTTAGACTTTCAATGGTGATGGTCTGAATGTCAATTAAAGATGTATATAACATCATCTAAACTTATTCGAACACATTATCTTATGCATAATATCTAACCATTATCATCAACATTCACACAATGTAAAAACACATTCACAATGTATAACTTATTAGTAAATAACATAAGTTGTCACCTCCATTGAGTTATCAATCCAATCAAGTATAAACAATCTATGTTATGCCATCATTCATTCGACCTACAAAGATTATCAACAATGAATATATACGCAATAACTATAAAATTAGAATGATCGTTAAAGAGTCTAATATCAAATATGAACTTAAAATAAACATTAGAAGACAAGTACCGTTCTATTAGAGTTTCATTGGATGTAGATGGCAAAACTTCATCATTCCTCCTATCTATATTGGATTTCATCGTAATGATTTATGCCTCTAATTTATTTTGATTTTCCATCATCATCCTCATTTCATTACTGTGACGCTGCTCCATTAGTTTTATATCTTCTTCAATCTTACGAACCCTCTCATTAGATGTTCTATTCTCCTCAGAAGATTCTCTTAATTGATGATATGTTAAAGTACCCCACAAGTATTAAAGTATTAGGAGTTGGACCAAGTCTTAACTCACGAACTTGACCACTTCTCTCTGGCCCCATTACTTGAGAATATACATCACCTTCCCGGGCAACACTATTTTGAGAATGATCATTTGAATTGAAAATTTAGTTCAACATTTTCTTCATCAGTTCTTGCACTCACATAAAGTGAAAATATTTTTGCATTTACTAATACCAAAGAAAATAATTTCTTTGAATAAATTTGCTTGATTAATTATACGAACTTACAACTCTTTGTGATGAATCTGCATCAATTGGTCTTCCATCCTTACGTGCTTTATGAGTGTCAATGTAGACTTATGCCCGTGATGGCTCTACTCCATCAACAGCCTAGTATAATATTATAAATAACAAAGAATCATTACATATCTATAACATGTCTACCATTTATCACATTTATTTAAGCAAATAAAGATCAAATGATTAACCTTCTCGGCCATCAAGCGTGCAAAACTTTTCGAACCTACAGTGTGAGGCATCGTCTGCTTTGCATAGTTTTTTCTATTTGCTTCACTTCGTTTCTATTAAAAATTATTATAAGTAAAATTTAAAATAATTTTATGATATTCTTAAATCAAAAGTATACCTTCACTTTATCTGAAATATTAGAAGCATAGCCATGTGGAAATTTCACATTTGATAATACCTGATAAAAAAAATTTCTTTCTTGTGGAGCTAACTTATAACAAGCAAGAGGTAAATATGTTTTTCCAGAATCTCGTTGTTGAAGCCATAATTGTTGTCTTTTTTCTATTTGCTTCACTTCGTTTCTATTGAAAATTATTATAAGTAAAATTTAAAATAATTTTATGATATTCTTAAATCAAAAGTATACCTTCACTTTATCTGAAATATTAGAAGCATAGCCATGTGGAAATTTCACATTTGATAATACATGATAAAAAAAATTTCTTTCTTGTGGAGCTAACTTATAACAAGCAAGAGGTAAATATGTTTTTCCAGAATCTCGTTGTTGAAGCCATAATTGTTGTCTTATTTCCATTGCTTGCAAGTCACGACGAGTTTTTTCATTATCCTTAGATTATTGGGAATATCTAATATAGTATTGACTAAGTTAGCACATACATTTTTCTCTGTGTGCATCATATCAAGATTGTGACGTATTAAGTTATACTTCCAATAAAGAAGTTTGAAGAAAATACTCTTTTTCTTCCATGTATTTTTTCTGACTCCACTGGCCTCTCCACTTTTCTTGCCAAGAGTGAATTGAATATTCTTCAATTGTTTCAACAGTCTTAATCCAGATCGTGAAATAGTTGATGCTCTTGACTCAATAGTCCCATCAAAAGGATACTAGCACGTCATCATCATTGCAACTTGACACCTCACCCTCTCTCTCTCTCTCCTAAGCACACACATAGCTCTTCTCTATGCACCTACTTCAGAATTTAAAGGCCTGACTCTAAATCACAATAACCAATAAAAAAAGTCTAACTCTTTAAAGGAGAGATAAAGTGATCATCATCGGCCTTTGTTATTTATTCTACACAATTATGCATGTGATACGTTTGTTAACTAACTATATTTTTCTAATTAATCAACTATTCAATTATAGCTAAATTATGATAATTTCATCTTTCTATCTCCTACATGACATGCTAGGTGTATTCAGATATTCCATTTTGGTTCGCTTGGTGAAATGTAGCAAACTAATTCTTTATTATTTCATAAATGCAGATATTCAGGCTACTCAACATGGTGAGGAGTCCTTGGTTTCTCAGAGAAGAACACTCAAAGAAGATTGTAGGCCTTTGCAGGGTTTACCGAGTAGTTGGAAATTCCCTATAATCTGACACATAAAACCCATTATAAGTTTTATGAACTTAAAGTTGGGAGGATGAATAAGATTTGGTACATCAACTAACCTGAACCTAGGGCTATCAACGGAAACCTGATTATCAGATTTTTAGACCCCTTTTCAGAAAAAAAAAAAATCTATTTTCGATAAAAAATATCCAGCCGATAATTATCAGAATCGGAAACAAATATTTTTCGATAAGTTATTGGAATCGGAAACGGAAACAACTGTTTTTGTATCCGTTTTTTGATTTCCAATTTCGATTATTATAATTTTATTATTAATAATAAATGTTAACATTTGGATCATTTTTAATTTGACGGTTGACGAGAGGGACTTTTGTAAGAAGGGAGGATCCTAATAAGTTTTAAATAAATTAATTAAGAAATTAATAATTTTTTATAATTATAAAAAATAATATCTGATTTTGATATCGGAATCAAAAATGGAAAATGCACTTTTTGATCTTATCGAAAACAGACGCAAAAAATGTATTTTTTGATTTTATTGGAATTGAAAACAAAAATAGATTATTGTTATCGAAATCGGAAAACGGAAATACGAATTTTTTGTTTATGTATTCTACCCATTTAGAGCCTTACCTGAACCATAGTTAAAGGTAAGTTCTTCCTCAAGTTATACTTGCCGCACTCGAAGCAGGCAGCTGCTCGATGCCGTTAGATCGGACGAGTGAGACAGATAGAGAGAGAAAGAGGAGCCAAGGTCCGGTCCATACCTGCAGTCCCGAAACCTTCCACATGCAGTCCTCTAGAAACACATACCTTCTTCTACCAGGTTAGAGAGAGAAAGTACCTACTGTTAGAAGCCTACAACAAGGAGGATGATCGACATCTAGGCTTTGAAATGTATTTACAGTTTGAAGCCTTGTTCTCTACCAGGTTAGAAAGGGGTGGGGACACTTGCCATCCTCCACCAAGTTAGAGAGAGAAAGGAGCCAAGGTCCGGTCAATGCGTACCTGCACTTGTTTTAGAGAAGAGATGGAGACCACTAGCTATGCCTAACAGGTTTGGGAGAGAGATGCGGATACCACCGTCTGCTACGTAGCAGCTTTGAGAAAGAACTAGCCATCCTCTAACAAGTTTGAAAGAGAGACAAAGAGTCCAGTTGTCTCTCCTCGGTCTGTAGACACGTTAATTTTGACATCATTTTGAGTAATTTTATATCATATAATAATGTTTCAGAATAATCTGATATTTAATAATTAGTTAATTTTTATTAATCTTTTCGGATTAATTATCTAAATAGTATTGAGTCAGACAGACATAATTTAAGTTAATTAATTAAATTGATTTTAACTCAAATTTTAATTAAATATGAAAAAATCTAAAAGACGTCGATATGTGTAAACGTCATTTAAACTTTATTCCTATTTTGATTTTTAAGTTTGAATTTTAATTAATTGATTAATTAACTAAAAGACATCTTCATGACACGACGTCATTTAGGTCTCTTAAGTTGTTTCTGTTTCTTTTTCCGGATGTTTATCCTTATCTTAATTAGTTTAAAAGACGTCTTCCATGGACGACGCATTTTAGATAATTACAGATAATGATGAATTAATCTGTATTTATCTGTTTGTTAGTTGGATAAATTTTAAATTATTTCATATTAATCTTTAAGTAACCGCGGATGTAAAACCTATAAATACTTAACCTTTTGGTCATTAAAAAGTTAGTGAAGGTTAGTGATAATTCTTAAAAGATTAATGATAATTTTGAGTGATCCAAGAAGAAGACGACGTCCAGACGTTGAAAGATCGAAGCGCTGCTACTTCTCGGAGTCTGCATCATTTCTTCATCCGTTTTTCGTCAATTCAAGAGCTTTCAAAGACCAAGGCTTTCCAGGGGCCATCCAACTTAATTCTTAATTAATTTCTACATCTCTTTCATATTTTCATCACATTAGCATCACATTTTTATCACATCACTCCATGCAACACACACTCACTAGCATTATTTTTCAATCCATGTTTTAAGGGATTTACAAAGACCACAAACAAGTGAATTCATTTGTTCAGTTGCATAATTAGAATTTATACTGGAATAGATACTATATCTATTTGAGTTCTTATTGTTCTCTCTTTCTTTCTTTCCACTTTTTGCAAGGTTCAAAGGTACAAAATGAGATAACGAGGAGAGAATCAACAAAGAAAAGAAATTTGGATGATCCTCAAAGTCTGATAAACAGCCAAAGTAAGAACAAAGTCAAAAGGGCTCTCTTTCTTTAGCCGGCTGAAGGAGGAGAATCAAGGACTTTAACATCTCCCATACCCAAAACAGGTAGGCGATCAATCTTTTCTTTTGGAACTTTTTAGTTAAAAGTTTCTGACGATCACATTCACTTAGTTTTAATAGGTTTATTTGTCACATAAACAACATAATTTTTCATGATAATCACACACTTAATTTGAGCACTCACAACTTTTTGACGATCACGGTGGGACATGGTCTCGCCATCTTTTAATCTTTATTCTTGCTTTCATCAATCATGCACTCTCTGTGCACCACATGTGTCTCTCGACACGCCCTCACTGATCGGTGAGTTTTTAATTTAAAGCTATTATTTACTGCTTGATTGAGCCGATTATGCTTGATTGAGCCGATCAGTAAACAATCTTGCCCTCCCTGTTTGATTGATTGAAGAGCTATTATTGTGATAAGAAGCATGTGTGATTGATTGAATGTTTTGTTGTTTACATGATAAATCATCCTGTTAAAAAAATTAAAATAAAAAGAATCGCATGAGCCGATTATTTACTGCTTTCATCCTGTCTGTTTGAGGAGGAATCGATCTAGAAATTCCTCCTTAATTGTTGATTCTGTGACTTGAAAAACGTCCAGTAGCAGCGACGCGTTTCATACTGCGTCGTCCAACCCAGACGTCTTTAAGGCAAAATTCTTTGCTATCTGCTGCCTGAGATTCTGCAAGAAAAATAAGATTCTGTTTGAATAGTGTCGACCAACAACGATGCGTTTAAGGCAGTTTCTTGTTTTTTTTTCTTTAGTTCTCAGATCTATGATCTGCTTGCTACTATACATTACGTAATAAGCATTAGAAACCATCCAGGCCACAGGTCATACGCTGGGGCTAACACCCCCCTTTTCTCTTAGGAACACCTTTCTTGACGTCCTCACCTCTCTCTGCTTGGGTTGGTCCCTCGATCAGACTAGAGTAGTTGGCGTTAAAGACCTCCGTAAGTCCCCAAAATCAAGGTATTCCTCCTTGTTCATCGGGCTGGTTGTACCAATCGAAGTCCTGGTTAGATTTTCATAACGTTGTGAGAGAAAGCCGTAGAGTATAACGGTGGAAATTGAACTGAAACTAGGATCCTGCCTCTTGAGTGAATTTGTAATTAATTGAATCCAAATAACCCAACAAGGAATCCTGGAATAACGTTAAACATCTACTTGTTTGCTTAATCTCTGTGCAACTTGTCTGCAAATCTTTGAAAAAAATCTAATATCATGCTACTTCGATCAGGTAGGGATTTGAACATGGCTCTGGATGCCCTAGTCAACTATGAGGGAGATGCTAATGCCCCTCTTGAGTCTGAGTACCACTTTGAAAGCGGGGGAGATACTGATGCCCCCCGTAATCCCCATTCTTGTCCAATTCGATACGAGGGAAACCAACAAACCCCTCTTCCTTGTGCTCATAATCAATATTCTGATCTTCCTCCGCATGTGCATGCGATTCCTAATCCTATTTTCGAGGGGGGCATGAACCCGAATGATCCCTCATCCTCCAATCCCTCGGATCTAGTGAATGCTTTGGGAGTTCTTGCCTCCCGTCTGGATCCTCGACAGTTCGAGGCAATCCAGTCTATTTTAAAGGGGAAGACGCCCATGCAGTCTGCTGAGTTGAATCCTGCGGCTCCCCCTGTGATTCCCCAACCTCCTCCTCATCATACTTCCTTCATTCCCCATGGAAGGCCATCAAGTCTCAACCTCTCGGCCAGCTGGGTCACAACTTTCTTCTTCGAGGCAACCGGTCAAGCCGCTGACGCCTACTTACCAAAATGCCCTCGGGCATGGCGGAAGCTCTGCCGTACCTCAACTCTATTGTCTCCCATGCCCTACATACTCTAGGCAACAGGCCTATCATGTACCTCCACCTCCCCCTCCTCCCCAGGTTGATCTAACAACACATGTTCTACTTGCAAAGATGGAGCGTATGGACGAATAGTTCAACAACCTTTAGAAGATGATGAGAGTTAAAGCTGCACCTGATATTAACCTTCCAAGTCCGCCTGTATTCCATTTGCCACCTTCTGAGATGCCGGTATACCAAAAATACAACGGTACTAGTAACCCCTTCACTCATTTGAAGGAGTTTACGTATGAGTCATCAAGAGGTTCTGATGGAGTATCTACAAAAAGTGATGGTCAACAAAGACGTTCCGGTAGAGAAGATCGCCGCACTTCTAGTTCCTCAGAGGGATCAGTCCTCTATCTCATTTCATGCCTCGGAACTAGCACCACCAGCAGTCAGAAGCATGGCTCTAGGTATTACGGTCAATATCTGCAAGAAGGCCGTAGATGCATGTATGGTCGACACAGGGGCTTCAATTAATGTCCTGCCTCCGAAGACCCTTGAATTGTGCAGTGTACCTAAAGAAAAATGGCTACCTAGCCCTATCTCTGTAACAGCTTATGATAATTCCACATGTTCCCCTCTGGGAATGGTCTATTTAAAAGTGGAGTTAGGCCATGTATGTCATGCCGAGGTAGAATTTAACATTTTGGAAATCGATCATTCCTTGAATACTATTTTGGGTTGTCCTTATATTAAAACCCTTGAGGTGATTCCCTCTACGAATTATCAGTGCCTCAAATTTCCCTACAAAGGACGAATCATTAAAGTTACGAGTATGTCGATCCTTGTTGCTGCTCACTCCTTGAACATCAAGCCAACTTCTTTACCAGGCCGACAACCTTCTTTGTTGGTATTACAGGTCTACCGTCCGGTGGCTGATCCTTTAAAGGCGACCACTCTCACTCCTTATCCACTGAATGCCATAAAGCGGGGGAAGTGCATGAGTACCTGTAACGACCTGCCACCCTATAATCAGGGATTCGATTACTAAATGGGTACCGAATCATTAATTTGGGACCAAACCAGGATCTAGTAAGTCTGGGAAATAAATAATAAACTAAGCTAAACATTCACATCGCATTGAATTGAAATGAAAGTGCAGGAAATTAAAATTATTACAATGCGACTCGATTACAGCAAATAATTACATACTCCAGCTGAAAGGAAATAATTAAACATACAGGCCAGAAAATAAATGACAACTACATCGGGGCATACCCCGGAACAACTGCCGAAGAAGCACAACACACGGCCGCACACGCCGCTCTAAGTCTGCTGGGAGTCCTCACCTGAAAACCGCAGGGGTGAGTCTCAAGAACAAGACTCAGTAGGGATCCTTCGATCCCCACTGCCCACGCACACACCCACAAGTGTAAAGTACAGCTAACGGTGAAGTCACAAGTGTAGTGGCAGGTACAATTCCTAATTCTCTATGTGAGAATACATGCAATCGCAGTTATAATAATCATGCACATTCTAAACCAGCCGTTAGAAAATCTACAACCGTCATTTCGATAGAACTCGCCGACCGTGCAAACAACGGTGGGGAAAACCTCGACCCGCTGAGACCAAGGAGTAGCCCCTCGGATAGCACGCTCGCTACTCCGGCCCAACTGGCTCAGGTGAATACCCCTTCCCCCAGCATGAGTGACTCTCCGAATGTACCACTCCGACACCGGTACTAGCTGACCCCGGGGTTCACCAGGTGACCCTCTCTCACTAGGCGTCACCCCGCCCACGCCCCCACCGGCGCTGTGCTCACGCCCCCACCAGCACAGGGTGATAAAGTGCTACAATGTCACTCCAGGTCCACAGTAACTGAAAACCCAACACAGAGCGATCCGGTCACGTGAAAAGCCCGCGATCGCATAACACACATAGAACCATCCGATCATGAGGAATCCATCTCTATCGGGTGCACTAAAACATGTGCTAACCATCTAACTAGCAGTATGAACACGTTTTACTGGCATGCATTAGTGAGATTCTGTCTTGAATCGCGTCGACCAAGGTCGACGCCATTCAAGTTCCAAGTACAGGTTTATATAAATCAGTCTTCAGATTCTGGCCTTAAAAGGCGTCGACACCGGCAGTCGCCTTTTAAAAGGCGTCGACATCCCCAGACGCCATTCAACACGAAAATCCGGAATTTCCAAGAGCTTTATTCAGGGGATTTCTGTGGTTAAAACGCGTCATGGACGCCTGACGCCATTCAAAAATGCGTCGTTTACCCATGACGCCATTTAGCAACAGAATCCCCGACCTGGCAGTGTGCCTGTCAGTCGATTCCTGTCTAAAAGGCGTCGTGATGGCCCGACGCCCTTCAAAAAGGCGTCGTCCATGCACGACGTCTTTCAGCCCCAGGAACCAGGAACGCCCTAAACCCGAGGGCTCCCTATCCAACCCCAAATAACCCCAAAAATCATTCAAACTGGAGGGGAAACGAAGAGCAAGACAATTCATAGGCAAACACCCCCATAGAGAACCTAAACATGCTCATTCTAACCCCCAAAACCGAAGATCTACCACATGCATATCGAGGAAAACATGATTTAAACACAATGCTACGGGGAACGTCACCCTACCGGACACTCGAACTCCACCAAGCTCCACGCCGTTCACCCTTCTCGCCCCACGCCGCCGCCGGTACCGCCGTGGTCGTCCTTGCTCCACCGTGACGTCGGCCGCCGTCCGGAGAGTAGAACGCCGCAGTGGAAGTGGAGGTGGTAGTGGTATGAGTTAGGTAGAGGATGGAGTGGAGAAAGAGGCGAAAAGGTGGGAGAAAAAGAGGGAGGAGGAGGTGGTCGCCGCCGGTCGCCGGAGGAGGAGAAGAGAAGGAGAGTAGGAGAAAATGAGGGAAAGAAGGAGGGCTCGCGGAGGTAACCAGGAACTGGCTAAAACGCGTCGACATCTACAGACGCCTTTCAGGTGACAAGACGGCCGCTCTGACAAGATTCTGAAACGCGTCGTCCTACACAGACGCCATTCAGACAACTTGTCAGGGCCGTACTCTGACACACCCAGAGTCGCAGTCTGAATGGCGTCGACCTTCGCAGACGCCATTCAGACGACCTGACAGGGCCGTACCCACGCGGCCCAAGGCCAACCCCCGCGGCACCCACGTGGCAGCACCTGAAACGCGTCTGCCAAGGTGGACGCCGTTTAAAACGCGTCTCTAGGTCCTGACGCGGTTCAACTCAGAACTTCCGCCCCCCACAAGGATTAGAACAACAGGATCTGACCCGAAAACCGGATCCGAAAGTCTCGATCCTTACAGTACCCCTGGATGGAAAATAATGATGAAGGGTGGTTATCAGCTTGGAAAGGGCCTGGACACACAATTACAAGGCAGAACCACGCCCATTAAGGACAATTGAAGGATACCTGGAAATGGCCTGAGCTATAGGCCAAGAAAAGTGAAGCAAGACATTACTCAGCAGGAAGAAAATGAAGACGGCCAGAAGATATGGGAGACAATGTCCACACCATGCAAAGAAGGCCGGGATCCCTTAACATGGACCCTATACACACATTTCGTCAAGGGGCCCGTGATCAGTCATGATAATACAGTAGTCATTACTTGTTGTTTTGATCTCCATGACATATATGGAAAAGACTTGGCCAAACATTGTTCAGAGTTGCTCACGTACCAGTCCTTGGAGTGTAACGACCCACCACCCTATGATCGGAGACCCGATCACTAAATGGGTGTCGAATCATTATCCAACGGTCTCACACTCGGATCTTATACACACATATGGAGGAGTAAGCGTCAAACAAGATTAAATATAACATTCAGACGGACTACAAGGAAATACAATGCGCATGAAGTAAATTAATAATGTCCGTACATAGTCCAACAATAATTACATGGTCTAACGAATTAATTAAGTACAGGCAGAAGTAAAGTACAACAACATCGGGGCATACCCCGGAACTGAGATAGCTGCTGGTCCGTACACCAAGGAGAGCACCACACGCCGCCACACGCCACGAAGTCCACACCTGAAAACCGCAGGGAGTGAGCCATACCAGAATTGGGCTCAGTAGGGATCATCCGATCCCTTGTCTCCCACTCACACACCCACAAGTGCAATTACCAAGATACAAGTGAACAAGATAAGTAAAGTTGTAACACATTACTCCTAATTCTTTCTAAAAACCACATGCATTTGGAATATAGCATGCATATCTCAGAAATCATTCTACCAAGGAACCTACAACTCGCGTCTCGACAAAACGCGTCAACCACGTCTCCGAAAATGGGAAACACCGACCCGCTGAGACCAAACAGTAACCCCTCGGATAGCACGCTGGCTACCTCGGCGGTTACTCCTTCCCCCAGCAAACACCGACCCGCTAAGACCAAACAGTAACCCCTCGGATAGCACACTGGCTACTCCGACCCAACTGGCTCAGGTGGTTACTCCTTCTCCCAGCACGAGTGACACTCCAAAGGTACCACTCCGACACCGGTACAAGCTAGCTAACCCCGGGGTTCACCAGGTGACCCTCTCCCACTAGGCGTCACCCCGCCACTGCTCCCGTCAGCGCTGTGTCCCTCCGCACCGACACAGGGTGTAGAACACTACAACTGTCACTCTAGGTCCACCGAAACAGAAAACACGGCACGGTGCGATCCGGTCACGGAAGAAGTCCACGGTCGCACTGTAGGTGCTGAAAATGCTCGTGTGATTAATGTGAAAAAACTATGTTGTTTAGTGTAAACTAACCTATTAAAAACAGCAACTAAAGTGCAGTGATCGCCAGAAACTTTTAACTAAAAAGTTTCAAAAGAGATTTGATCGCCTACCTGTTTGAACGCGGAAGAATGAATCCTTGGTTCCCCTCCTTCAGCCGGCTGAAGAAAGAGAGCCCTTTCTTTGTTCTTTTGTTCTTGCTGTTGAGGTTGAGGATCGTCCAGAAGTTCTTCTGGCTTGGTGCTTGATTTCCCCTTTTTGATCTCTTGTTGTTGTTGTTGAGTGCAGCAGAGATAGAAACAGAAAAATAAAGAAGAAACACTGATGAGAATTTTAAGTAGAAGTAATATCAAAACTAACCATGATGCTAAACATGCTTAAACAGCAACTCACTTCTTTAATGGCTTTGAAACCCTTTTAAAACAAATAGGTTTTGGAAGATTGATGCTGTGGTGTGTGTTGCATGAAATGAATATGAAGCATGAAATGAATGAAGATGTAAAATGAAATTCAAAAATGAAACACTTATGCCCAGTTGGAGCCTTGAAGGGATGAAGATCTTGAAAGGGACGCCGACTTCTGGAAATGGCAGCGCTCCGGCGTTCCGACGTGGTTGCTTCGATCTTCAAATCGCTATAACGCTATGGCTCAACTCAATTCTCTCTCTCTCTTTTTTTTTTTAACTCTTTGATATGCAAGGTATTTATAGGCATTTTCTGCGTTCGCGATTAACATAGAAAAATCTAGGATTTATCTACCTTAATCGACAGATAAATATTGATTAATTCATCTTTATCTGTAATTATCTAAAACGCGTCCACCATGGCTGACGCCTTTCAGATTTACTAAGATAAGGATAAATATCCGGGAAAACTTATCTTTATCTTTATTAGTTAAAACGCGTCCACGTGTGTAGACGTCTTTTACCCTAATTAAGATAAGGATAAACATCCGGAAGAGAAGTTAAAATAGCTTAGGAAACCTAAAACGCGTCGACCCTTACAGACGCCTTTTAGCTAATAAATCAATTAATTAAAATTCAAATTTAAACGCTAAAATATGAATAAACTCTAAATGGCGTCTACACGGGTCGACGCCTTTTAGGATTCTTCATATTTTAACTGAAATTTGAGCTAAAATCAATTCAATTGATTAACTTAAACAAAAAAGATCAATAAAAATTAATCAATGATTAATTATCAGACCATTATGAGGCATTATTATATGATATGAAATTTACTCGAAATGATGTCAAAATTAGCGTGTCTACAGCTGCCTCACCTTGGCATCGTCTTTGCAAGGGAGTGAAATGGAATGGAATGTACTGAAAAGGTGATGCCAAGGTGTGATGAGACACGCTCTTAACATCACATGATTGGAATTTTTTCTCAAAATTATCAATGAAGATAGTTCAAAGAGATCAATGGAATCAATCCTGTCTGGATGAGGTAGACAAGGAAATAAAATAAGGTCGATCAACCTCCTCGGAGTGGGAAGTACCCCAGGTCGTAGACACTGTAGGTTTCATCATGGGGAGCGTTTGCCAGCCAATGTGGACGTGCTGCAGCCATAATGGATCTTAAAAGAAAACAAGAATATTGGATAAAGAATCCAAGAAAGGATAGAATTCCAATGATATCTTCAAGCGAACCTCAAAGATAATCAAGATACTCAATTCAGAATGGAATATTTCATATCATGTTTTGAGTTATTTAATTAATGGTCTGAAACTTAATCAATAATTAATCCTTATCACAATGATTTCAAAGTCCTACATGATGCATGCTGGGCTAAAAGAAAAATATAAAGTCAAATAAAATACAAATTAATCAAGGATAATATTGTTAAATTGTCATTAATGAGTCAAGACACCAATTCTTGTAATTCAGTGCTAAGCCGAAGCTCGTTTATCCACGCACCGTTTCACAAAAGTGGAACCATCGTCCTCACTAATTAATAATCCAACGGCCTATCCATGCAATTAAGATTCCTTTGGAATTATCACTGTTTTTGTTGAAGGGGAACTCAAATTCTAGTTTCATCAAAAACACAAGGTCCTTGATATACTCTAATAAATATTTATCATATAATAATGCGAATGCAAAATAATTACATGGAATAATACAAAGGTAGAAATAACCGTCTTTTTAGCCACAGTTGGGACTTCTTGACTCCCACAGTGGGATCTTCTTGATATTTCCAGCTTTATTTAGGCTTTCTTGAATTTTCTGCAACCAAAATTGTTAACAATTCCAATAAATATTCAATTTAAACATCAAAACCCATAGAATTTCGGATAAATCATATAAAGATCTTAAACGCGTCGTGTCGAGCAGACGCCTTTTAAAGTTGAAACGCGTCGCTTATCCTCGACGCCTTTTACTCACAGAAACAGGTTTCTGGCTGTTCTCTATTCGAATTCCAACTCTATCAATGCACATCCCTTTTCCAATTCGGAAAAGTCTTCCTAGGATCGCAATGTTGTCTATATAAATACCCTTAGGTCGTTCCCAAGCAATCCCACTACAATCCAAAGATCAAAAGTTGAGTTTTCTTCAAGGTTTCTTCAAAGTTCCAAGGTTTCCAAGCTTCAAGAAGGAGGAACTCCGAAAAAGGGAGTATGAATTCTTCAAGCAAGAAGATGAAGATGTCTTTGGAGCAGTTTTCTGATGTGGAGAATCACCTCAATGGAAGAAATCCCAATCTCCAAGTAAGTTCAATCGACTTCTTTTTCAATTCTCTTCATGTTCTTCATCATGTTCTTCGCGTTCCTCATCATGTTCTTCGTCTTTTCTTTTGGTTTTCAGAACTATCCCATGTTTCCTGGCCCAAGGAAGTTCACCTCCTTACCTTGGATTCGTAAACTTGCAAAAAGCATCAAGCTTTCCATGCAAGTATTCATATCCAAGTGGAATCTTCAAGGCCTTGTAGTACTTGCCAAGCATTACAAGAGCGCGAACGCAGATTGGGCGGCTATGGGTGCCTTGATCGAGTGGTGGCATCCCCAAACTCATACGTTCTTCTTCCAAGATTTCGAGTGCACAATCCTTTTGGAGGAGGCGGAGCTTCTTTTAGGTCTCCCAAAGACCAAAGAGAACAAAGAGAAGATAGCTTTGATGAAAGAGAGAATCACCGGTCAACAATTGTTGACATCTATTATGAAAGATCCTTCAGAAGCTAAAGGATATCTCACTAAGAAGGGGATCAATCTCACCAAGCTAGCCGAGTGGACGCTGTACGAAATTGATGATCTAAGAGAGGATGAAGCGGAGGATGTAACAAAAGCCTTAGTTACATGCCTAGCCGGTGCCTTATTCTTTTCTGCGCAGGATAACATCTTAGAAGATGACCAAGTTAGTGCCATATGCGCAATCTTCGAAGGTAAATCCATTAGCACTGCACTCTTAGCATATCTTTATAGTGGGCTTTCTGCAGCGTCTGTGGGCCGTCCTCCTTATGGATGCATGCTACTCTTCGCCTTATGGGTTGAACTTCACTTCAAGTTTGAGCACAGCAAGAAAAGGCCTCTGAATCCATCTCAAATCTACTTGAATAGCCCAATTCATTGCATAGCTAATATTGTAAAGTTCAATGAGCATATGGTTAACAAGGTTCCAAAACTCAAGACCCGAGCCGAGTGGAGAGAGTATTTAAAGCTCATGACGTCCGACATATTCGATTCGTCTCCACTTGCTCTGGTTGGAAAACCTGTGTGGGTGCGCCGTGCAGCAGGAGCAGACCTTAAGTTGATTGGAGCCACCGAGTTTGTGCTGTACAATCCACATCGGTGCCTTACTCAACTTAGCTTGGGCCGTCGTGAATTCCCCGAGTTCTCTCCCACACTTCCGATCAAGAAGCGCGACTTGGAATCCGACGAAGACTATGAAGCCATACAAATCATTAGCACTCTATGGAATCTTGGTTTCAGTTACCGTGTAAAATCCTCTAAAGATAGAGATAGAGGATTGAAATTTCCATACCTTAAAGGTCTTCATGAAATTCTTCCTTGAATGTCCTCTTTCTTTTTTTTTCATGATGTAATAAAGAATTTTATTGAATAAAGAACAATTTTTATGCCTCAAAACCTTTCCTCAACTTTCTGTGATTTGCACATGATTTTTCCTTTAGAGAAAAGTTGATTTTTCCTGAAAATTGAACAGTTCGGGTTCTGTTTAATGTAAAACGCGTCCAGTCAGAAAGACGTCTTTCAATCATAATTCAATTTAAAAAGTTAAAACGCGTCTTCAGGAACTGACGCCTTTCAATAATAATTCAATTCCAGAAATTCAATTTAATCCTCAAAAACCCGATTTAAACCTTAAAACGCGTCTGTACATGATGACGCCTTTCACTTCTCTCTCCTACTTTTTCCAGGATTCTGTCATTAATTCCATGATTAATTCTCTGAAACGCGTCAACAGACTAAGACGCCTTTCATGATTTTCTTCTGTACGGCTCTGACGAAAATATTGAAACGCGTCCACCTATGTGGACGTCTTTCATTCAAATTCAAACTTCTGTCCCTGCCGCCTCAACTTTTGCGCCCTAAAACGCGTCAACATGAGTCGACGCCTTTCAGCCTTTCGTTAACAGACCCGCGAAGGCCCCCTTTCTTCCTCACTTTTCCAAAACCTTTCTCTTTCTCTCCTCTCTCCGGCGACGAACTCCGACGATCTCTCCCTCAAAAACCCCTCTTCTCGAGCCATAGAACGCGGTGAAGGCTCCAAGAAGACGAAAATCATAGCTAAGAGGCGGCGAAGGCAAGAAGAAGAAGCTCCCGAGGAGATCCCGGCGTTGTTAGTCGAGGCGGCGGCTTTCTTGGAGGAAGAGTTACCTCCACCGGCACCTATGGCGGTGGAAGAAGAAGAGGAGGGCGACCTCCACACGGTAAGCTCCCTGTGGGTGTGATTGGATGAAGGAAAGAGGAAGAACGGGGTTCTTTCAAGAACCCGAAATCTGGGCTTGAAAGGCGTCCAGACCAGGTGACGCCATTCAAAAGGCGTCACCATGGGTCGACGTCTTTCAAGATAAATTCCGGATTTTTAAATAGGAATAAAATTTTTGAATCGCGTCAAGTCATGTTGACGTGTTTTAAAAGACGTCCATGTGGGCTGACGCCTTTCAAAACAGAACTGATTTTTTCTGTTTTTATTAATTACTGACCCTTTTTTTTATGTTTTTATTTGCAGGGAGTGATGAGGGCTAGGATTAGTTGGGACCTAGTGATAGGGGCTTACAGAGGGCTCCCGGATTTCCAAAAGGCGCGCCTGCGTCAGATGGGATTCGGTGAAGTGTTGGACATCGAGCCATTCTGGCTTGACTTAGTCCTCTTGCAGGTTTTGAGGGAGAGATGGCATGCGGAAAGCCGTGCTTTCCTAATGCCGTGGGGGCATATGATCCCCACCCTAGAGGATGTGGCCAGGATTACTGGCCTCAGGGTAGAGGGTCGACCTGTTAGTGGGGTGACTTACCCCAACTATCAGGGATTGGCTGAGGCATTGTTAGGGATAGAGGTATCTAGCATAGGTAGAGAGTCTAGGATGGTCCCTAGGGTAGAGGTAGAGGCTGCACTAGGATTAGATGAGCCCCGGCGTTGGTCTGACGAGACCCGGGAGGAGTTTAGGATTAGACTAGCCGAGTCATCTTCTTCAGTCTACTGTAGTGACCCTAGTCAGGTAGAGGAGGTAGATAGACAGCTCAAGGTCTTTTTAGTTTTCTTTTTCGGTAGGTTGCTCTTCGGTACGAAGGGCGACCATATCCACTGTAGATTTCTTTATTTGTTAGATGACCTAGATAGCCTAGGAGAGTATGCCTGGGGTGCAGCCCTTCTGGCTCACCTTTTCGCCGACTTATCCGCGGTCACGCCGGATCGTGAGACTACCATCAGTGGCTTCTCGCCATTTCTTCAGGTATTAAATTGTTTAATTATTTGTTATATGAAGTGCAATATAATATGATGCTTTTTCTAACCTATATGTTCATGAATGCAGGTGTGGAGCTACTACTACTTCCCGCTCGGCAGAGCGAGGATTGTTCGTCCAAACGCCGTCCCTTTTGCCTGCCGTTGGCAGCCGATTGTGGACACGGCTCCACAGCATCACCAGCTGACGGCCCTCCGCCGTCAGTTTCTGGATTATCCAGAACTTCTGGTAAACTTTTAACTTGTTTAATTTTATTAAATGCAATCTTTTTTGTTCATTAAATGCAAGTTATTTATGAATGCATCTAACCTATATGCAGGTGATTTGGCGCCCATATCTGGGCATGAATGAGGAGGGTCAGCCGTGGGTGACGGCTGGCAGGAGGCGGTTTGGGAGGCAGATGTGGGTACATTGCCTCAATGAAATCGAGCCCCTCCGCCTCCGGCTAGTGATGAGGACCTTGGGCCTCCACCAGGAGTGGATCGACGAGGAGGTCCCGGAGGGTGTGGGAAGGAGCATGAGGGGGAAGCAAGCCCTCACTGATTGGCGAGCGAAATTTCCTGAGCAATATGAAGACTGGCATCGCCGGGGTGTCAGAGTGGAGTCACGGGCGGAGAGTAGCGAGGCCTACCTCCAGCAGTACCGAGCCCACTACGCCGATCAGCTTCGGCTCCTCCGACCACTCGATGTAAGTATGCTTTCATGCTTCTTTAATTTTATTATTATCTTGATTTATATTTGTGAATGAATGTATGTATGACATGCAGGATGCGCGTGATGCGGTCATCGTCGACCTCCGGGCCCGCCTACATGATGCGGAGGCCCAGCTAGAACAAGTCCAGAAGGAGTTATATGACTTGGTATGTATGAATGAATATGAATGCATGTTTTAATTAATTAATTGTTCTGGCGATTAACCACTGACAGTTGTCTTTCGGTGCAGCGAGCCGTCTACACCCAGGCGGCTCCTCCTACCCATGGAGCTTCGTCTTCCTCGTCCGCTGCTCATGATGCTGCCCTAGCTGACCTTCAGAGTCAGCTCGCCTCCGCCATCCACCGGGCTTCTCTAGCGGAGGAGGATCGTGCTGCTCAGGTAAATTCTTCAACTTTTGAATTCTGAAATTGATTACTTGATTGCTTTGATTGCCTTGGACTAACAAAATTTTCCTTTGCAGGTTGCTGAACTTCAGGAAGCCCTTCAGAGGGCTGAAGCGGAGATAGGGCATGCCCGTGCTGCTGCGGCTCGTGCCGAGGCTGATGCAGAGCGGATCCGGGCTCTGGAGGAGCAGGTGGCTCGTCTCTCCACTGGAGATCTTCCTCGAGAATTTGCACACCTCCAGTCTCGACTGGGGTTCATCAACGAGGAGCGAGAGCGGGAGAGGCAGGAGCGACAGAAGATGGACGCCGAGATATCTGCTCTTCGGGTTCAGCTTGGCATTGCAGAGCATGAGCGCCGGAGTGTGGAGGAGCGGTATCAGCGAGCTCGGCAGCGTGCCCATGAGCGTGGTCTGACCAGCGCCTTCACTGCCAGTGCTGCTGTATCTTCCGGGCATGCAGGTCCGAGTGCGATGAGACCACCTCCACCTCCTAGTCGAGGGCCAGCACCAGATGCACCTGACGAGGCCCAGAGCCAGTTGGACGAGGGCGGAGGGGAGAGTCAGCCTTGAGGGCTCATGTACCTTCTTTTTCTTCATGTATCATGTACAAACAATGCCTTTTGATAATATACATGAAACTTTTGACTCCAATCTTGTGTTCTTGTGTTTATCTTGCATCATGTACACACTTAACAAACAGGTTAAGTATCTATTTAGGCTTAGCCCCTTGCCTGACCAAATAAATGGTCAATCAATCTTTTCTTCAATAAATGGTCAAGGGGCATAGCCTTTATTAACAAAGGTAATGAGAATAATCAAACTTAAGTAAAATGCAACATACAAGCAAACAGATGCTCATTGAAAATAAAAGAATGAAACACGCTAAATGCAACAAGCAGATGCTAACTGAAATATTTTTGTTGTTTTGAAATATTCATTTTTGTTTGGGGTTTTGGAATATATGTCTTTTTTTTTAATTTTGACATATGTATTTTTTTTGAATTTTTGAACACATGTATTTTTTTGGATTTTTGACATATGTATTTTTTTTTATTTTTTTGATATATGTATTTTTTTGGATTTTTGACTTATGTATTTTTTTTGGATTTTTGACATATGTATTTTTTTTGGATTTTTGACTAAAAGATCAGCATGGTACTTGGATCAAAAGATCATATTCATTTATTAACTTCATTTCCAAATTATTCTTTAACAACTTAACTTAAATCCATCGTGTTTGAACTTGTGTTTCCATTCGTGATCCCATTTGATGATTTGACCCTTAGTCAATCTAAGCCATTCCTTAAGTTTGGAGTATATCTCTTTAGAAAGAAAAGATGAATAAGTTTAGAAAGCCCATGAGAAGGTTCCGGAGGCTTAAAAAGATGTTCCTTTCCTACCCTAATATCCGTTGGGGTTCGGTTATTTTCTTTCCGGGGTATTTATCGACCTTGCGTTCGCTTTTGTTTCATTTCATGGCCTTGACGTAACGTTTGTAATATAATGGCCTTTTGATTTGACATTTGGCTTTTGCCTTTTGCTTTTGCTTTTCTTTTCCTTTCTTCGGGACGGATCTCCCCTTTTTTTTTTATGACGGCCTCCTACTAAGATGGCGGGTATTCTTGGTAGTCTATTCTAAGCCTCGTTTCTACATCATGGGCCGAGTTTAAAACAGAATTTTGCTTCAAAAAGAATGATTTGTACTTCACACTTGTGGTCAAGCTTTCGATATTCTTTAGGACCTGTCATCTCTTGTTACTCACGAATCAAACGTGTCAGTGTGTAATAATGTATTTGAAGTTAAGTTGTCCAGACTGATAAGGAAATTTGAGTTTATAAATTTTCTGATTCTACTGGTCTTTGTACCATACTGATCGACTCTTTAACCTAAGGGTAGTATTTCTTAAGATATAAACCATTCCATGGATGTTTTAGCTCTTCTCCTTCTGCATTAACAAGACGATAAGCATTACCAGGAAAAGCGTGCGATACAACATAAGGTCCTTCCCAGTTGGGTTGGAGCTTAGAACGCGGACCACCAGGTTTTACAAAATTTCTTTTGACAACCATTTCACCGACTTTGAACTTACGTTCAATGACTTTCTTTTGATAAAAACGTGCTAGTCTATTTTGATAAACTTTTGCATGATTAGCAGCTGACCATCTTTTCTCGTCTAAAAGTTCCAATTGAGCAAGGAGTGCTGAACGATGTTCATCAATAGAAAATTCCTTATTCAATTGTACTCTTAAGGACGGTATAAGGATCTCATATGGAACTACCGCCTCCATTCCAAATGTTAAGGAATAAGGAGTTTGCCCAGTAGGCGTGCGGATTGAAGTTCGGTAGGCCCATAGAGCCTCAACCAATTTTTCTGGCCAATTTGCGAATTTGTTAGATTTACACGTCTTTTTGATGATTTTTATCAAAGTCTTATTTGTTGCCTCTGCTTGGCCATTGCCTTGCGGATAATAAGGAGATGAATGATGCAATGCAATTTTATACCTGTTGCAGAGATCCTTCAATTCTTGTGATACGAACTGCGGTTCGTTGTCGGTGACGATGGTGCTTGGAATTCCAAATCGAGTGATGATGTTCTTCATGATGAACTTGCAGACGGTTGATGCTTTGATCTCCACGTACGCTTCAACTTCTGCCCACTTGGTGAAGTATTCCGTTGCCGTGAGAATGAAAGATTTTTGCTTGATGCCGGAATCTGGATTACCAAGAGGTCCAATAATGTCGAAAGCCCACATGGAGAAAGGCCATGGGGAAGAAACAGGATGGAGTGAAGATGCAGAAGAATGAATTTTGTCGGCGTGAAGTTGACACTTAGCACACCTACGAACATATCCTACGCAGTCTTCTTCCATGGTTGGCCAATAAAATCCTTGTCTAAGGATCTTCTTTGCTAGCATCTGTCCATTGACATGGCCACCACAAACTCCACTATGAGCTCCTTCCATAACCTTCCAAAGCTCATCTTCGTCTAGACATCTCAGAAGAACTCCATCAAAACCTCTCTTGTACAATGCTCCTCCAACTAAGGTGTATCGTTGAGCAACTCTCCTGATAGCTCTCTTCTCCTCAGTTGTAGCTTCCTCAGGATATGATTGATCTTCACAATATTTTGCAATTTCATAATACCATGGCTTCTGTTCATCATCCATCTCTTCTAACAGCTCTATTAACATGATTTCTCTTTTTTCAATGATATCTCCGTCTCTGACTTTCTTCAGCAACTTCTCCTTAGTTCTAAGGAATGAAAGATCTTTCACGGCAGGTGAAAGACGCCTATGAACTATGATTGATTCGGATTGTTTGCTGATTGGAAAATCAAGAGAAGATGCGAGTGAAGCTAGAGCGTCAGCTAAGATGTTCTGATTCCTAGGAACATGGACAAAGATCAATTTCGTGAAAAGCTTTGAATAAGCAGAAGTAAGTTCTTGATAAGGCTTGAGCTTGGGATCGATAGTTCGATACTTGGTCAGCACTTGGCGAAGAATCAGTTGGCTATCACCCACAATCCTGAGTTTAGTGGCACCATGAAAATGAGCAGCCTCGAGGCCAGCAAGGAGTGCCTCGTATTCAGCTATATTGTTGGTGACTGGAAAGTCGAGCTGAAAGGCTTGTGGAATGGTGACACCTTCAGGTGATAACAGAACGATATCGATCCCCTTTCCATGAGAATTCAGAGCTCCGTCAAAATGCAGAGTCCACATATCATCTCTGATTGATTTACGGACATCAGTTCCTCATCCGGAAACTCTGATCGTACAGGATCAAATCGAGGAAGGGGATAATGAGCGAGATGTTCCGCTATGGCATAGCCCTTGATCGCTTTCTGCTGAATGTAAATGATATCGAATTGAGATAGAAAGCTTTGCCATCGCGCTAACCTATCAGTAAGAACAGATTTCTCCAGAAGGAATTTGATCGGATTCATTCTAGCGATGAGATGGACTTCATGGGCCAGAAAGTAATGCTTCAATTTCTGAACAACCCAGACCAATGCTGCACATGTTTTCTCCATCGCTGTGTATCTCTGTTCAGCGGGGTTGAGAAGTTTAGAGAGATAATAGGCCGCCCTCTCCTTTCCTTCTTCATCCTCTTGTGCTAGGACAGCCCCCACTGCATCATCCAGGACCGAAATGTAAAGTATCAATGGTTTGCCTGGAGATGGTGGTCTCAAAACAGGAGGACTTGCTAAATAGTTCTTTAATCCATCGAATGCCTCCTGACACTTATCGTCCCAATTGAATTTGACTCCCGGCTTGGTAAGCTCGTAAAACGGCTTACACCTTTGTGAGTGCTGGGAGACAAAACGGCGAATAAATTGCAACCTCCCGATTAATCCTCTTAACTCCTTCAAGTTCTTGGGAGGTGACATCTCTTTGATAGCCTTCGCCTTGTTGGGATCGATCTCAATTCCCCGTTTGCTGATGATGAATCAAAGTAACTTCCCTGAAGATACCCCGAATACACATTTCTTGGGGTTCATCTTTAACTGATACTCTCTCGATCTCTCTAATACCCTTGCCAAAACTTTGGCATGCTCAGCCTTTGTCTTAGATTTAACCAATAAATCATCCACATACACTTCCAGATCTATGTGCATCATGTCATGGAATATTGCCATCATGGCCCTCTGATAAGTAGCTCCAGCATTCTTTAATCCAAATGGCATGACAACATAACAATATGTTCCCCAAGGTGTAGTGAATGACGTTTTCTCTTGATCTTCTTCTGCCAGCTTAATCTGATTATATCCAGAAAATCCATCCATAAATGATAATGTCTCATAGCTAGCGGTATTATCGATGAGTACATCAATATGAGGCAATGGAAAATAATCTTTAGGACACGCCCGGTTCAAATCGCGGAAGTCAATGCAAATTCTGACCTTCCCGTCCTTCTTCATAACCGGGACTATATTAGCCACCCATTGTGGATAAAGGACAACTCTAATAAATTTAGCTTTATGCAACTTGTCGACTTCTTCCTTCATTTTTAGAGCCATTTGTGGGTGGAATCGCCTTAATTTCTGCTTGACCGGGCTAGCTCCGTCCTTTAATGTCAACCTGTGTTCAACTAAAGACGAGTCTAACCCCGGCATATCTTCATAACTCCAGGCGAAAGTGTCCTTATAGTCCTTGAGTACTTGTACCATTGCTTTCTCATCCTCTAAAGAAAGATTTTTACTGACGAGGACAACCTTAGGTTCGTCTTCAGTCCCTAAATTAATTTCTTTGGTGGGCTCTTCTACGGCAGCTGAGGGTTCATCAAATCTCTTTACTCCACTGGCATATGCCTCAGCCGCGTCCTCGTTGTCTTCCTCTTCAACAATGGGGTCCTTTTCATGTACTAATTCATATACCCCGTACCCATCGTTGACTGACTCATCGTTTA
Source organism: Zantedeschia hybrid cultivar (assembly GCA_030544215.1). Taxonomy (NCBI): domain Eukaryota; kingdom Viridiplantae; phylum Streptophyta; class Magnoliopsida; order Alismatales; family Araceae; genus Zantedeschia; species Zantedeschia hybrid cultivar. Next base: position 12,942,268 of record JARZZO010000009.1, read on the forward strand.
TGCAATCTTCTGGCATCTGAATTGGATTTTCTAAAAGCTGAGGGATTAAAGAACAAGAAGAGCACTTATCAGCTAAGTCCTGGAGGTATCTATCTGGAATTTGCCTACCCTTAGGCTTCCTAGACTTCCTAACCTGACTAGACTGCCTAACTTCACTATCATAACCTAACGAAGACGAAGCATGATGAAAATCCTGGGATACAAGTGGAAATACAAGAGAATCCTCCCGAGGGGAGGGACAGAGTAAATCTAGAAGAGAAGCTTGACCGAAGGACCCGCGCGGCGGGGTGCAATCGGACAAGTAAGATGTTTCCTCGATGAGGATTTGGGAAGAATTTGTTGCCAAATTGGCGTTTTTTTTTGGACAATGAAAGAATTAAACGTAAAACAGGAATGAATAAAAATGGGAGGAGAATCAGACGGAGGAAGTGGCACCAAGGCCAAAGGATTAGGGGGATCATATAGTAATATGTCCTAGATCAAATTATGCAACCTCTCTAGATCGAGAGGAGGTTGTGGTATAATGTCCCGAGGGGACAGAGTAATCATGACGGGCGGAGCCCGTGGAATATCTTCAATTATGACCCCGACCAAGTCGGGGTCAAGAGTAGTGTACGAAATAAGGTATGGAGCATGAAGACATGTGAAGGATATGTCCCCCTCCAGAGCAGATCTGTTGTGTAACCAGCTTCATAGGGGTCATCTGGCTCCCCTTCGTCAGTCTCTTCAGATAGCAGTATCCGCTTGTCAAATATGGCACCAGGGCCTTCAATCAGTTCATCAATCTGCGGCGGCCACTTAGGTTCTGCAGGATCCAGAAATAGTCTGTTCAGTGCAATATAGAGGTCCCTCAGGTCGAACCACCTGTACCATTCACATTCGGGATCATGAAATTTCCTCCTTTTCATAGGCCGCAGAGCCTCCAAGGATTGGTACGTAAGTAGTTCAGAGCAATGTCTGGCCAAATCCCTCCCATATATATCATGGAAGTCAAAACAGGAAGTAATGACCACCGTGTTGTCATAGCTAAGTATGGGCCCTTTCACGAAATGCGTACACAGGGTCCATGTTAGGGGATCTCGGCCTTCTTTGGGTGGTGTAGACATTGCCTCCCAGATTTTCGGACCTTCTTCGATCTCTGCTTTCTGAACCAGATCTTGCTTCAGTTTTATTGGCCTATAGCCCAGACCACTTCCAGGTGCTGCTCGATGATTTCTGACAGGAGTGGTCCTGCCTTGCAATTGTGTGCCCAGACCTTTCCCAGGCTCGTAGCCGTTCTTCATCATAATCCTCCATCCTGGGGTACTCATGCACTTCCCCCTTTTGATAGCATTTAATGGGTATGGAGAAATAGTAGCGGCTTTCAGAGGATCAGCCACTGGACGGTAGACCTGTAATACCGACAGAAAAGGTTGTCGGCCAGGTAAAACAGCAGATTTAGTGTTCAAGGAATGAACAGCAGCAAGGATCGGCATGCTCGTCACTTTAATAATTCGTCCTTTATAAGGGAATTTGAGGCATTGATGATTCGTAGAGGGAATCGCCTCAAGAGTTTTAATATAAGGACGACCCAAAATGGCATTTATGGAAGGGTCGATTTCCAGGATGTGAAATTCGACCTCCGCATGACTTACGGGGCCCAGCTCCACCTTTAAATAAACCATTCCCAGAGGGGAACGGGTAGAATTGTCATATGCTGTCACTGAGATGGGGCTGGGCAGCCATTTCTCTTTGGGCACACCGCACAGCTCCAGGGTCTTTGGAGGTAAAACATTGATCGAAGCCCCTGTGTCGACCAGGCATGCATCCACGGCCTTCTTACAGATGTTGACCGTGATACTCAGAGCCATGCTTCTGGCTGCTGGCAGTGCTAGTTCCGATGTATGAAATGTTATGGAGGGCTGATCCCCCTGAGGAACTAGTAGTGCTGCAATCTTCTCTACCGGCACATCCTCGTTGACCATCACCTTCTGCAGATATTCCATTAAAGCTTCTTGGTGACTCTTGGATCTTTTGATCAGTTCGAGTATAGTGATCCGTGCCGGTGTCCGATCCAGGTGTTTCAATAGGTCGTATTGAGTGCCTGGTGCACTCTCTTCATTGTGGGATTCATCAGTCGGCTGTGATGGGCCGTCTCTGACTGTGGACTGAGGAAAGACCTTGTTGAAAATCCTTCCACTCCGGAGCGCGTGTTCCTCAACCGTGGAGGATCCGGGTGACACTTTAAGTACCGCAGGGTTGGATGGTGCGGATGGCGTAGAGGGTTGGATGGTGCGGATGGCGTAGAGGGTTGGATGGTGCGGATGGCGTAGAGGGTTGGTAGGTAGGTGATGGCGTAGGGTTATGTGGTGATGGCGCGGTGCGGATTAGAGGCCTAGATGGTTGGATGGTGGATGGGTAAGCGGTTGGCGAAGTGGGGAATGGTACGCGTAATAGCGGCCTAGATGGTAAGGGCATATCTGGGTAAGTGGTGGTGGTAGCGGGTGAAGTAGGAAACGGTATGCGTAGTAATGGCCTGGATGGTAGGAGGGGCGCGTTATTGGTTTGCGGGGGGTTATATGATGGAGGCGTAGTGGTGCGGGGCGTAATGGGTCTAAGGAAGGCGGGTAGTGGTAATGGGTTATTGGGTGCAGGTGAGTGATATGTAGGTGTGGGTAGAGGGGTGATAGTAACGGGTTGTGGTCTGGGTATGTGGATGGTGCGGCGTGGTGGTCGCTCTGCGGTACTTTGAACGTGACCCGTTGAACAAAGAGAGGAAGAGTCCTCTACTCTCCACTGCTGCCCACGACCAGCCTCAGACTAGCTGTTCGTCAAAATGGGAGCAACCTGGTTTTGCATTTGGTGCTCCGGGAGTGGATTCTGCACTATGCCCATGTTGGGTGGTGCTACTGCTTGTGCCGGTGGTCTTGCTTGCTGCTGCTGCTGCTGCGGTCTCCTCGCCTTCAGGGCTGTTATGTACTTTTTCATCTCCTCCCAGTCTATGCCGCCCTGCTCGTTAAGATCATGAATATAATCTCTGAACTGAAAGCAGGTGTCAATGGTATGCCCAGGTTGCCTATGGAAGTAGCAATACCTAGACGTATCGGCATTTTGAGGCCAGACGGCCTTCTCCCTCGGCAAAACTAGGGCATTGGCTGCCATTAAAGCGCTGAAGATGTCCGCCAAGGATTCTGGGAGGGCCGGGTACTCTGCCCTTTTCGGGCTTGTAGGTCTCCTTTGTTGGTTGTAGTCACCAGGAGGAGGGACATTGTGGTACGCCGGCGGTGCGCGCGGCTGGTACTGTGGCTGTTGCTGCTGCTGATACTGCTGTTGCCGTTGCGGCTGTTGCTGTAGCTGTTGCTGGTTCTGATTCGGCTGCTGGGGCCTCTGGTACTGCTGTTGGTAATGGGGGTTCTGCTGCTGCCTGTACCCATGTTGGCTCGGCTGCGGTGGCCTCTGGTACTGCTGCTGATTCCTCACAAACTGGGGCGAGTTATTGTTCATGGTACTGACTTGCTCGTGAGAGAGCGTGCCCTCAGTAGTCGGACCTGTGCTAGGAGAATTTGGCACTGCAGGCTTCCGAGGTGGAGGCCTGCTAGGTCTGTGAGGATCAAAGACGCTAGAGAACGTAGCGTCCTTGAAGGCATTCTGGCAGTACCGTGCTCTTTCATAGAGCTCTGCCATGTTAGTCAAATTGTTCAAGGAGAGGACTAGCTTGAACTGGGGCGTGGCGTTAGAAATTAACATTTTCACTTGTTCAGATTCGGACAAGTGATCTTTCACTTTTTCAGCCAGGCCCCGCCACCTGTCAGCAAAACTAACAAACTCCTCATCCGGTTTCATCTTTTCTGCAATGAGGTCCGTGATAGACAAGGAGGGTGCAACTCTGTCCTGGTATCGTTGGATAAATTTGCGTGAAACGATACCGTAATCCTCTACTTCAGAGGGTTCCAGAGAAAAGAACCACTCGAGGGCTGGTCCCTCTAGAGATCTCCTGAACAAGAAAGCCGACGACCTCTTGTCGTTCTGCCAGAAAGAGGATTCGTACATGAACTCCTTCAGGTGCGTGAAGGGGTTATCAGTACCGTTATACTTTCGATACACTGGCATTTCAGAGGGTGGCAGATGGAATACTGGCAGGCTTGGTAAATTGATTTCTGGCACAGCTTTAACCCCCATCATCTTCTGAAGATTGTTGAACTGTTCCTCCATGCGCTCCATCTTGGCCAGCAACGCTTGCGTGGTCAGATCTGCCTGGGGAGGAGGAGGAGGTGGAAGTACTTGATAGGCCTGCTGCCTAGAGTACGTTGGACAAGGAGGATAATAAGGATGAGGTCCGGCAGAGCTTCCGCCATGCCCGAGGGCATTTTGATAAATAGGCATTTGCGGTCTAGCCGGTTGCTTGGATGATGAAAGTTGTGGCCCAGTTGGCCGAGAAGCAATATGAAGGCCTTCCATGGCCTGATGGATATAAGGAGGAGGAGGAGGAGGTTGTTGAGTAACAACGGGGGGAGCCATAGGATTCGGCTCAGCAGGCTGCATGGGTGCCTTCCCCTTCAAGACAGACTGGATGGCCTCGAACTGCTGAGGGTCCAGTCGGGAGGCAAGAACTCCCAGGGCATTGACAAGATCCATAGGATCGGAGGATGAAGGATCATGCTGATTCATGTCCCCCTCTAGATCAGGATTAGGGATCGCATATTCATGCGGAGGAAGATCATGATATTGATCGTGTGGATGAAAAAGAGGAGTTCGGACATTCCCGTCATGTCGAACTAGAATGGGGACAGAATTACGAGAGGCATCAGCATCTCTCCCGTTCTCATAATTGAAGTCTGAATCGCGAGGGGCATTAGCATCTCCCTCGTAGTTGATGATGGCGTCTTGGGCCATACTCAAGTCTCTGCCTGATCGCAGCAACATGATATTAGATTCCCTTTTCAAAGATTTAATCAAACAAGTTGTACAGAGATTAATCAAACAAGTGGATGCTTAACGCGATTTTAGGATTCCTTGTTGAATTATTTGAATTGGATTAAACCACAATTTCGCTCAGGGAAGGATCCTAGTTTCAGTTTAGTTTCCACCGTTATTCTCTAGGGTTTTCTCTTACAACGCTTTCGAAATCTAGCCAGGACTTCAATTGGTACAACCAACCCGATGATCAAGGAGGAATACCTTGATTTTGGGGACTTATGGAGGTCTCAACGTCAACTTCTCTAGTCTGATCAAGGGACCAACCCAATCAGAGAGAGTTGCTGACGTCGAGTAATGTGTTCCTAAGAAGAGGAGGGTTTTCGCCTCAATGCGTATGCCCTGCGACCTGGATGGCCTCTAATGCTTAATAAAATAATGGGTAGCTAGCACTCAAAACATAGAAATCTGGAAACTGAAAAATAATTAAGAAACTGTCTGAATCGCGTCGATGATAGTCGACGCTATTCAAAACAGAACTTAATTCTTTCGCAGAAACAGATCTGAAAAATAACTAAAAACTGTCTGAATAGCGTCGATTGTGGTCGATGCTATTCAACACAGAACTTAGTTATTTCGCAGAAACAGATGCAAACAGCAGAGAAAGCCTGGAGGCTAAAAGGCGTCTGGGTGTACTGACGCGGTTTTGAAACGCGTCAACGTTCCTGGACGCTTTTTAGTTCGCAGAAACAGATTTCCAGGAGGATTTTCTGGGTCAAATCCTCCTCAAACAGGGTAAAATGCAGTAAACAATCGACTCATGCAAAGATTTTTAGTTTCAGATTTTAAACAGGATGATTTACTAACTAAACAACTAGGAAATCACTCAATCACACATCATTTTTATCACAAAAACAGCTTTTTTTGAACTAATCAAGGGGAGGCAAGATCTTGCCACTGGGGTGTGCACGTGGTGCAAGAGGGAAATTAATTAAACTAAACACTCACCAATTGGTGAGGACGTGTCGAAAGACACAAAATGGTGCACCGTGGGTGCCCGATATGATAATAGCAAGAACAAAAAGAAACTAAAAGACGGCGAGACCAAGTCCCACCGTGATCGCCAAAAGAGCTGTAGGTGCTGAAAATGCTCGTGTGATTAATGTGAAAAAACTATGTTGTTTAGTGTAAACTAACCTATTAAAAACAGCAACTAAAGTGCAGTGATCACCAGAAACTTTTAACTAAAAAGTTTCAAAAGAGATTTGATCGCCTACCTGTTTGAACGCGGAAGAATGAATCCTTGGTTCCCCTCCTTCAGCCGGCTGAAGAAAGAGAGCAATTTCTTTGTTCTTTTGTTCTTGCTGTTGAGGTTGAGGATCGTCCAGAAGTTCTTCTGGCTTGGTGCTTGATTTTCCCTTTTTAATCTCTTGTTGTTGTTGTTGAGTGCAGCAGAGATAGAAACAGAAAAATAAAGAAGAAACACTGATGAGAATTTTAAGTAGAAGTAATATCAAAACTAACCATGATGCTAAACATGCTTAAACAGCAACTCACTTGTTTAATGGCTTTGAAACCCCTTTAAAACAAATGGGTTTTGGAAGATTGATGCTGTGGTGTGTGTTGCATGAAGTGAATATGAAGCATGAAATGAATGAAGATATAAAATGAAATTAAAAAATGAAACACTTATGCCCAGTTGGAGCCTTGAAGGGATGAAGATCTTGAAAGGGACGCCGACTTCTGGAAATGGCAGCGCTCCGGCGTTCCGACGTGGTTGCTTCGATCTTCAAATCGCTATAACGCTATGGCTCAACTCAATTCGCTCTCTCTTTTTTTTTTTTAACTCTTTGATATGCAAGATATTTATAGGCATTTTCTGCGTTCGCGATTAACATAGAAAAATCTAGGATTTATCTACCTTAATCGACAGATAAATATTGATTAATTCATCTTTATCTGTAATTATCTAAAACGCGTCCACCATGGCTGACGCCTTTAAGATTTATTAAGATAAGGATAAATATCCGGGAAAACTTATCTTTATCTTTATTAGTTAAAACGCGTCCACGTGTGTAGACGTCTTTTACCCTAATTAAGATAAGGATAATCATCTGGAAGAGAAGTTAAAATAGCTTAGGAAACCTAAAACGCGTCGACCCTTACAGACGCCTTTTAGCTAATAAATCAATTAATTAAAATTCAAATTTAATCGCTAAAATAGGAATAAACTCTAAATGGCGTCTACACGGGTCGACGCCTTTTAGGATTCTTCATATTTTAACTGAAATTTGAGCTAAAATCAATTCAATTGATTAACTTAAACAAAAAAGATCAATAAAAATTAATCAATGATTAATTATCAGACCATTATGAGGCATTATTATATGATATGAAATTTACTCGAAATGATGTCAAAATTAGCGTGTCTACACGCACGACATCCGACGCAGTGCCATCCGGTCATGAAGAGTTCATCACATCGGGTATACTAACAGCATGCATTAACCAACTATCTAGCAGTGTAAACACATTTTACTGGCATGGATTAGTGTGGTTCTGTCTTGAATCGCGTCGCCCAAGGCCGACGCCATTCAAGTGCCCTAAACTGGTTCATAAAATACCGGCCTCATAGTCTGGCCTAAAAGGCGTCGACACCAGAGGTCGCCTTTTTAAAAGGCGTCAACATCATCAGACGCCATTTAACAGGAAATCCGGAATTAATAGAAAACCTCAATCGGGAGATTTCTGCCTTAAAAGGCGTCATGGTGTCCCGACGCTATTCAAAATTGCGTCGTACAAGCATGACGTGTTTTAGTGCCAGAATCCCCGAACTGACAGAGCATTAGTGGAACGATTTCTGCCTAAAAGGCGTCATGATGGCCAGACGCCCTTCTGAAAGGCGTCGTCCATGCACGACGTCTTTTAGCGCCAGAAACCAGGTTCTGTCTCCTGCCCGAAGGCTCCCTTTCCAACCCCCAAAAACAGAGGAGAAAGAGGGCAAACCAAAGCATCATAAATCCACATTCATAAAGACTCCCATTCCCATCAAGGAAAAGCTCCTAACATGCTCATTCTACCCCCAACGCATCATGTAACACATGGAACCACGGATGAAACGGATGTAATCTACGCAAGATTCGTCCCCCTACCGGTTCTTGAACTCCACCAAGCTCCGTGCCGCCGACCCGCCGCACTGCAGACCGCTACCGGTACCCCCGAGGACGCCGCCACTCTGCCGGGACGTCGGCCGCCGTCCGGAGAATGGAACGCCGCGAAGGAAGTGGTGGTGGTAGAGGTGAGAGGTAGGGAGGTGTTGGAGTGGTGGAAGAGGAAGAAGAGGAAGGGAAGGGGAAAAGAGGGTCGGAGAGGGTGGAGAGAGCGAAGAGAGAGATGGTGGAGGCGAAAATGAGGGAAAGAAGGGGAGGCTTGCGGGGTCAATCTGAATCTGGCTAAAACGCGTCGATCGAGACAGACGCCAATCAGTCAGACAGGACGGCCGTACTGACACCGCTCTGAAACGCGTCGCTCACCACGGACGCCGTTCAGACGATGTGACAGGCCGTACTGACAACGCTCTGGCGCCGTACACTGACATCACAGAGGTCGCAGTCTGAATCGCGTCGACCAACATGGACGCCGTTCAGACGACGAGACAGGGGCCGTACTCTCGCGGCCCGAAACCCGCCCACGTGGCGCACACGTGGCACAACAACAAGCAGACCTAAATGGCGTCCACACAACCTGACGCCTTTTGAAAGGCGTCGAGTAGTGCTGACGTCATTCAGTCAGAAATCTCAAGACCCCTCAGGGCCTAAACCAAGGGATCCGGCCCGAAACCGACCCGAACACTAAACCCGAAACCTCAGTCCTTACACAGCAGCTGTGTACCAAAATCTTCTTCATCCTCTCTTTGAACTTCATTGATTGTTTCTTTCAACCCATCCTCAAGATAGTGTATCTTGAGTACCTCTTGATTTTCCTTCACAAAGTGATCCAAAAGAGTCCATTTTCTTGATTCATCAGTTGGTTTGGTTAGTAGGTAACCCAATCTGAATCCCCCAATGGTCGGATTTTCAAAGATAGGCTCTCGAATTCCTTGCTCTTCTTTGCCTAACCCAGATCCTGAACTATACCCCATTTTGTCCATAAGCTGCCAACCTATACTAGGTCGGGGCTTGGCCTGAGAGTCAACAAATGAAAGGATGGGCTCTTTCCCTTTTCCATAAGTGATCATGGATGAAATTTATTCAGTCGAGAGTGAGTTCAAAGACTCAACATAGGGGGTACTCTTCATTTTGACAATCTTCCCATTGTATGGGAATTTATAGTATTTATGGTTAGTGGAAGGCACTCCCAGGGTTTGGTCCATCTAAGGCCTTCCCAGAATGGCGTTGTCTATGGGCTTGACATCAAGGATGTAGAATTCAAAGATCATGGCCACTGGGCCAATTTCCAGTTTCCCATTTGCTGGTCTTTGAGAATTATCATGGGTTGAGCCCATCATGGAAGTAGACCCAATCTTTTCTGGATCAATCCCTACTTTCTTGAAGGTCTTGAGTAGACAAACATTAATTGATGCGCCGGTATCCAACAGGATGGAGTCCACTAAGTGACCATTGAGTGTTGCAGTTAAGCATAAGGGAAGGGATTGGCATTCAGGGGGAGCTAGATCCTTATCTGTGAAGGATATCATAGGTGTCTGGGTGGCTGAGAGAATGACATTTGTGACCCCCCTGATAGGAAGATCTTCATTCACTGTAATTCGCTGGAGGAATTTGAACAATGTCTCCCTGTGTGTAGGAGATCTCCTAATCAACTCTAGGACCGAAATCTTGGCGGGAGTTTTCCCTAGATGTTGTAGGATGTCATACTTGGATTGAGTAATCCTTCTAGACAAATTTGAATTCTCTTGGGAGCCCAAGGGTTGACTTGTTGGGGGAATGATGCGGTTTCTCAGTGTAACATCAATCGGACTGGGGTCTACTGCTTGATCTGACTTTAGTGGTTGAACTGGTGGTGAATTTATTAGGCAGAATGGGGTTACTGGACCTGGCTTTGGTGTTAGACACAAGATGGATAGAGGAGGTTCTCTGATTGAAATTTAGGGAACTTGGACCAGAGTGACTGGATTGATGATTGTTGGTTGTTCCCTAGGTCGTATCAAGACCAAAGGTTTGTCTTGGATAATAAGGGAGACTTCTTGCAACGGCTTTCTAGGTTTGGTCATCCTAGTGGGGCACTCATGCCATATCCCAACCTCTTCATACTCCCAGTACTGTCCTCTGCGATCGACGTTTGGTTCCAGATTTTTGACAAGGGTGCTCACCCTTTCTAGAGAGCTAGATGGATCTTGAGCTACCTGATGAGAGGGCAGAGGGTCTTTGACTTTCAAGGTTTCAATAGCCTCTTTCATGTGCCCCCAATTGATCTTGCCTTCCTCATTCAAATCATACACCCAATCCTTGAAAGTGAAACAATTATAAATTGTATGCCCCGACACTCTATGATACAGACAATATCTGGACATATCAACATTGCAGGGGATGGCCTCATGCTGGGGTGGAAGCTGGATAGCATTGCAAGATAATAAGACATGGAAAATGTCTAATAGAGATTCCGGCAAAGGCAGATATGAGGTACGTTTGGGCATAGGCCGACTGTAGCTAATTGAAGGGGGAACTGTTGAATATGGTTTCTGATTGGGTTGGTTGTCTGATCTGGACATAGGATTGGGTGACCTAAAGGGTGTAGACACCGATTTTGGACCACCCTTTTGGTCATGAACCCCATCCATCATTAGTCCAGCATCACCAAACCCCTCATCTTAGCCATCTCAGTCCACTAATAACTAGGCCCATTAACTAATCCCGACTCTAGCCATCTTTTCTTGGAAGGCCAGCCAGTCCGCCTTCCACCACCCTTCGAAGGCTAGCCAGCCCGCCTTCCACCACCCTTCGAAGGCTAGCCGGTCCGCTTTCGACCACCCTTCGAAGGCCACCCCTTGCCTTCCACCACCCTTCGAAGGCCAACCGGGCCGCCTTCCACCTCTCCGTGGAAGGCCAGCTACCTGGCCTTCCACGGGATTTGAAGGCATGTTGGCTGGCCGTCCACTCCCCTAACTACCACCTTGACCTTGTCTTCCCCACGATCTCCTCTACTCGCCGCCCTTACCTCCACTACTCCGACCACTCCCCACTCTGGCGGCTGCCGCGCGCACCACCTCCGATTCTTGACCACTTCCCATTGGCTCTATGATGATTTACGAGGATTTAGACCCCTATTTTCTCATATTTTCCCTTCACCTATTTAAACCCCCCATGTCCTCTCGAGCAAAAAAGGGGGAGTTGGAGTTTTTTGGAGGGAAAGCTCGGAGGAGGTTGGCAAGTGGGTCGGCTTTGAGGAGTTGAGCGGGCAAGGAGTCAGAGAGCGTCAGGAGGAACTTCAAGAGGAATCCTTCGCACTCCAAATGGGCTTGTCTTCTTAACCCTCTCTTTATTTTTCGCCTTTTCACTTCATTGCATTCCTACTCTCCATCCATTCTGTAACATTTCCTTCTCTCACTCTTCTTTCCACTTTCAACCCATCATTTCACTTTTCACACACGAGCACCTCCCATCTGCATGCATGCATGTTAGGATAATCTAGCAACCCTTACTCCCCAGAGGTTTTAAACAAAAAACGGGAGGTGGGTGGCCATAACATATGGTCACCTTCCCTCCCCAAACACCCATCTGGTGCGTCTCCCTCCAATTCTAGTCAATTTTTATATCTTCATGGATAGAGTCTACATATCACAGTTCTAATCGGGTTATTTTCTTCTCTTGTCTTATCTTTTCCTTTCAGGGACCCTTACCACATTTCTGCGTGCAGACTGCCGAGCTCTCCTCCTCTGGCTGGCCGGAGGAAGAGAAGGAGAAACCACCGTTTCCCGCTCTCTCAGAACGCGATCACTCTTACAATCCTGCGGAGCACAGGGACCGTAAGGTAATGCTCCTAGCGATCACACACCTTAATTTATAACCCTTCCAAATCGCCGCAGTGCTAAGACGAATGGAGAAACCCTCGCCCGAAGCCCGCAGCAGCGGCGGAAGACGTTCCGGGCGCCTACAAAGGGCTGCCCCAAGGTACTCACCTGTTCATTAATTGTCACTCCCTCTATTAGTGGAGTTTGTGTGGTCTCCTTATTTATGTTCTGATTTTCAAAGAAGGATGGCAAAGTGGAACTCCAGACCTGAGATTGAACTATCCGAGCTCGATTATAAAGTTGTGCGAATGTGTGAAATTCGCTTAGCATGAGAATAGCTCGAAGCAGCGGGGTAGCGTTATTGACCAACATGGTGACAGCTTGAGATTCGGGGATTGCCACTTCCGCCCTAGAGGCCATTGCCCTCCACCTGTTGGCAAAATACGTGAACTCCTCTTCAGGCTTCATCTTCTCCATCACAAGATCAAATAAGGTGGGAGGCATGGTTGTCATATGACTAAACTGAGTGATGAATTTTTCGGAGACCATATCAAAATTGATTAGGTCTGTGACGGGCAAGGAAGGAAACCATCTTAAGGCCTCACCTTCTAAGGATTTCTGGAACAGATGGACAAGGAGGACTTTGTCGTAGAGCCATTGATGGGAATCCATGAGGAAACCTGACAGGTGGTAATGAGGGTCAGAGGTGCCATCATATTTCCTGTACTTGGGGGCTTTGAATCCTGGTGGAAAGTAGGCCGGAGGGAGCTTGCAATAGCTCAAGAGAGAGTGTGGTTGTTTCAGGGTAAGTTTCTCGGCCATGAACTTACGCACATAGGTTTCAACCTCACTTTTGTAGATGAATTCCTCCTGCTTGGGAGGAGGTGTAGTTTGAGAGACTGGAATCGGCATGACGGGTGGAGCAACTGGAGTAGGAGTTGGCTGGTTGATGCGGGTCTGAGCTCTGTTGGAAGATCATTGGAAGTGAGTTCTCTGAGGAGTGGCATCTTGAGTTTTGCCACGGGAGGCCAACTGGATGAGTTGATTAGGGGTGTACCGTGATAACACATCAATAAGTTCTGGATCCTCACTCGGGTTTTGGAAGGTTCTGTTGGAGATTATAGGGTCACTTTCTGAAGAGGAAGATTCATCCAAGTATCTTCCCTTAAGTTCCTCTCTAAATATTTGGAACATGCCCACAAATGTTTGTTGTGGATCTTCTTCAATCTCGAACAGAGGGTTGTGTGTGACATTGTTACCAAACTCATACATGTCATCATACACAGTGTTATCATACATTCGATTCATTATGAAATACAAATCCTAAGAGATTTTATATTTCACTTGAAAGGTTAACTGTGCATTATGAGTGTTGGTTTCTAACAAATCAAGTTCAAACCCTTAACGACCCTGTACTTTTATTTCAAAACTTGTTCCACCAAAGTTTAGTTAGGTGTCTTTGATTTTGAAATAATTCTCTCAATGACGCCTACGGGTGGACGATTTTGAATGGGAAGGCTTAATTCCTCACACAAACCCAGGATCCTAGTAGGTGGTTTAGGTACAACCCGCTCGGCGGCCAAGTGGGAATCCCTGGCTCGCGGAGACTCACGGAGGTTCCCAACAGAATATGACTAGTCACACCCGAGTGGGAATCCTCAGGTGGAGAGTCAAACACTGTAGGAGAGGTAACTAGAAGTGTGATGTCGACTCTTCCTTAAAAACCCGTACGTAGAACACCCTGAAATTAACCCAAGAATTAACAGGCAATAGAACAGAACAATAAAACCAAGCAGAACATCCAACAATTCAATCAATAACCAAAGGAGTAATTCAATCATAGAGGGGCAGCGGGGCCAAATGACTGGACGACCGGGAAGCTGGCCGTCCACGGGGTCGGACGGCCGGGAGGCTGGCCGTCCAGGAACCTGGACGGCCAAGGAGCTGGCCGTCTAAAGAGATGGACGGCCAGGACTCTGGCCGTCCAGGGATGTGGACGGCCTAGGAGCTGGCCGTCCAGGCAGGTGGACGGCCAGCACTCTGGCCGTCCAGGAGCTGGACGGCCAGGAGGTGGGCCGTCTGAGGGAAAAAAGAAAAGAAAAAAACAAAATAGAAACTTGCAAGGGCTTTTACCTCCTTACCTTTCGTCGCTGTGCAGGCAGCGAGCAAGTAGGCGTCCCACCGTGATCGCCAGAGGGCTGTAGGCGCCCGGAACGTCCCCCGCCACTGCTGTGGGCTTCGGGCGAGGACTTCTCCGTTCGTCTTAGCACTGCGGCGATTTGGAAGGGTTAGGAATCAAAATGTGTGATCGCCAGGAGCATTACCTTACGGTTCCTGTGCTCCGCAGGATGGTGAGAATGATCGCGTTCTGATGGAGCGGGGATAGTGGGTTCCTCTTCTCTGCCTCCGGCCGGCCGAAGGGGGAGAGCTCGGTAGTCTGAGCATAGAATGTGGTAAGAGCCCCTGAAAAGAAAAGACAAACAAAGAAAAGAAATAGCCCGATTAGAACTGCAGCATGTAGGATCCGTTCATGCAAATAAATAAACGAGCTAAAATTGAAAGGGAACGCACCGGATGGGTGTTTGGAGAGGGAAGGTGACTATATGTTATGGCCAACCACCTCCCGTTTTTTGTTTGAAACCTCTGGGGGTGAAGGGTGCTAAGTCATCCTAAGATGCATGCATGCAAATAGGGTGCTCGTGTGTGGTAATAGTGAAAAGTAAAAGTAATGTGATAAAAGGAAAAGAGTAAGAGGAGAAGGTAATGCTACGGAGTGGATGGATGGTGGGAATGTAGTGAGAAATAAAAGGAGAAAAATAAGGAGAGAGTTAAGAAAACAAGCCCATTTGGAATGCGGAGGATTCCTCTGCTTCCTTTGACTCGTCGACTGCTAAGGTTTTCTCCCGCTCGAAGCTCTTCGAAGTCTTCCAACTCCTTGCCCGCTCAACTCCCCTTCTAACCTCAAAACCAACCCCCTTGCACAACCTCCCTTCTCGAGGGGACATGGGGGGTTTAAATAAGTGAAGGGAAAATAGGAAAAACTAGGGGTCTAAATCCCCGTAAATCATCATAGAGCCAATGGGAAGCGGTCAAGAGTTGGAGGTTGTGCGCGCGACAGTCGCCGGAGTGGGGAGTGATCGGAGTAGTGGAGGTGAGGGTGGCGAGTAGAGGAGATCGTGGGGAAGACGAGGTCAAGGTGGTAGTCAGGGGAGTGGGCGGCCAGCCAACTTGCCTTCCAATCCCGTGGAAGGCCAGGTAGCTGGCCTTCCGCGAAGAGGTGGAAGGCAGCCCGGTTGGCCTTCGAAGCGTGGTGGAAGGCAAGGGGTGGCCTTCTAAGGGTGGTGGAAGGCGGACAGGCTGGCCTTCGAAGGGTGGTAGAAGGCGGACAGACTGGCCTTCGAAGGGCAGTGGAAGGCGGATAGGCTGGCCTTCGAAGGGCGGTGGAAAGCGGACATGTTGGCCTTCGAAGAATGGTAGAAGGCAAGGGGCGGCCTTCGAAGGGTGGTGGAAGGCGGGCTGGCTGGCCTTCCACGAAAAGGTGGTAAAAAGTGAAAAAGGTGGCCAAAAGGTGGAAGGCAAGGGGTGGCCTTCCAAGGATGGTGGAAGGCGGGCTGCTTGGCCTTCCAAGGATGGTGGAAGGCGGGCTGACTGGCCTTCCAAGGGTGGTGGAAGGCGGGCTGGTTGACCTTCCACGAAAAGGTGGTTAGAGTCGAGATTGATTAATGGGCCTGATTATTTAGTGGGCTGAAGGATGAGATGGCTAAGGTGGTGGGTTTGGTGGTGATGGGCTAATGATGGATGAGGTTCATGACCAAAAGGGGGGTCAAAATCGGTGTCTACAACAACCAGAAGGTTTCACATCCAAAGAATCTCCAGATAAAGTGTGCAAGCTTCAGAATTCCATTTTATAGACTGAAACAAGCTTCCCGGAGCTGGAACATGAGATTTGACGAGGCTCTCAAGTCTTATCACTTCATTAAGAATGAAGATGAGCCTTGTGTGTACAAGAAGACTAGTGGGAGTGCAGTCACCTTCTTAGTTCTTTACGTAGATGACATACTACTAATTGGGAATGATGTAGCTATGATGTCATCAGTAAAGATCTGGCTGTCAAGAAACTTCTCCATGAAGGATTTGGGAGAAGCATCCTACGTATTGGGAATACGGATCTATAAAGATAGATCAAAGAGGATGCTTGGAATGACCCAATACTTGTACATAGATACCATAGACAAAAGGTTTGGCATGAAAAATTTCAAGAGAGGTCCCATATCGATGAGACATGGAATTAGTCTCTCAAAGGAACAGTCTCCTAAGACTCCTGATGAGAGGGCACTCATGGATAGAATACCCTATGCCTCTGCCATAGGATCTATTATATATACCATGCTATGTACACGGCCTGATGTAGCATTTGCTCTTAGTGTTACGAGCAGATTTCAGGCTGATCCAGGCGAAGAGCACTGGAAGGCAATAAAATGTATCATTAAGTACTTGAGAAGAACTAAGGATATGTTTCTTGTCTATGGAGGAGGTGACTTGAAACTGCGAGGCTTTACTGACTCGAGTTTCCAGTCATATCCAGATGATAGCAAGTCTACATCTGGATTCGTGTTTACTTTGAATGGAGGCGCAGTGTGCTAGAAGAGTTCCAAGCAAGTAACCATTGCATATTCGACGACTGAAGCTGAGTACATCGCTGCAGCTGAAGCCACCAAATAAGCAGTGTGGTTGAAGAAATTCATCACCGACCTCGGCGTAGTTTCCAGCATCTATGAGCATGTTCCACTGTTGTGCGACAACAATGGAGCGATTGCGCAAGCGAAAAAGCCGCGGTCTCATCAGAAATCGAAGCATATTCTGAGGCGCTTTCATCTTAATCAGAGAGATCATATCCAGGGGAGATGTAGTAGTGGAAAGAGTTCCATCTGTCTACAATGTAGCAGATCCACTGACAAAGCCGTTGGCTCAAATTGTGTTTGAGCATCACCTAGAGTCTATAGGCTTATTGTATAAAGGTTATTGACTTTAGTCCAAGTGGGAGATTGTTAGTTTTAGGTGGCATACTAGCCAATCTGACTATGTAAATCTCGTTCATTTATTAATATAATGACATAATATTGTTGGGATCGCTGTGTCGGGATCTAACCGAAAAACGCAGCGGAATAATATGTTCGGGATCGGATCCATCCCGTTTCGATCATTAAAATAAAACCGGAGAATATCGAGTTCACCTTGCGCGGATTCGAATCCGCGTTCGTTTTTCGGTTCCGTCGGAGCGATGCCGCAAGTCGTGCAGATGTCCGACCTTTAGCGGTATCCACGCGGTTCTCCTCGCGATGGATCGTCCTCGCTTCCTCACTCGCTGCGGCGTTCGTAGATCCCGTCTGGTTGCGCGTAATCCGCCGCGACATGCGGATTCTGAATCTCCCGTCGGATGGAAGCCGGAGCAGTCGGGAACCGCACGCCCAGAAGAGAGAGAAAGAACGAATGACGGCTATGTCAGGGTTGCTGGCTCCGGACGTAGAATCCGTTCTTTTATAATAAGTCAGTTTGCGGTTTTTCATAAAAACCCAAACTTATCTGAAATCCTGTCGGATTATCCATCGACTTGAAAACCATTTGCGTGTGACCCTTTAGGCCCAAATACCAATCCAGTTAATAGCCCATTAAGTCCAGTAACCCTTTACTGACCCACTGAATTAATTAATATCCTTATATTCAATTAATCAGCCGAATTTAATGTCCCACAATAAATTCGGACGGACTGCCGATCACGTTGGATGCCAAGCAACATCGCGTGATCCTGGATGGTACTGGGGTTATCGCAACCCTCTATTGGAACCTTTCTGGCAGCGGTTAGCGCGCGGATATAATCCTTCATCCGTGCAATGTTCCCGAATCGACCTAGGGTATGGTTTACTGTTAAACCCTATTTGGTCGATTCACTTGAATCAGATGCCACTAATATGAATCCGATAACTCCTTATCGATTACAGAGTCCGCCCTGGCCAGGGACTTTAAGCGCATCATTCCCGGAACATTCTCTCTCAAACTACCGAGAGCGGATGATCCCGTATTGAACACACAATTACCTTCGAGGGCATTTCCCTGAACCCGATCGCTTGACTTATTGATAACCCATGGTTAGGGATTCATTCGTCAAGGTCAAAGCTCAGAAACCTACCAACAAGATATCTTTGGAGTCTCAGGTCCAAGGATCATCCACGCAACCGTGACAAATGAATCGAGCTGGTTAACAGTGAGGTGATTACCATCCAGTGATTCATAGTCGGATCAGTTCAGTGAACTCATTCGCCAATGAGCACCTATAGGTTCAGTATAGTGTCTCCACACAAGTGACTTATGGGATCAGTCACTCTCATCATATGAGCTGAAGTGACCTATACTAGTCTATCCGGATGTTCGATGTCCTACCTCAAACATCCTATGACTAGGAACAATTAAGAATATGTGTTTATAAGTCTTCGGTCCCGTAATTATGATCTCATCATAATCCAAAGACTGTTGCACATGTTCATGGACTTCATCGTGATACGATAAACACAGATCGAATTAATTACACACAATAAATTATTGCCATTTATTAATAATCTGAATAAGTATATAGTATCGGATTGGCTTTGAGACCATCTAATACTAACAAATATTCATTATGTGTAAATCGCATTAATTATCGTTTCATAATGAAGTCCGTGAATATGTGCTATAGTGATCAGATTATGATGAGATCATACTAATGAGACTGATCACTTAAACACACATATTCTTAATTGTTCCTAGTCGGAGAATATCCGAGAAGGACATCGGATATCCGGTTAGACTAATACAGATTACTCTTACTCATATGATGAGGGTGACTGATCTCATAAGTCACCTGTGTGGAGACACTAAGGCGAATCTGTAGGTGCTCATTGGAGAATGAGTTCACTGAACTGATCCGACTAAATCGCTGGATGGTATTGTACCTCACTGTTAACCGGCTTGATTCTATTGTTGCAGTTGCGTGGATGGTCTTCGGACCTGAAACACCAAGGACACTTTGTCGGTGGACTTCTGTGCTTTGACCTTGGTTTACGAATCTCTACCCACAGGATTCTAAAACGTCAAGGATTGGGTGCAACGGAATACCGTCAAAGGGAATTGTGTGTCAATAAGGAATCATTCGTTCTCGGTACTTAGAGAGAGAATGCTCTAGGAAGGATGCGCGGAAGTCCTTGGTCAGGGCGGACGATAATATCGAAAAAGGAGTTTTCCGATATTCATCAGCGGCATCCAATCCAAGTGAGCCGACCGATTAGGATTTGACAGTATGCCATACCATGAGTTGACTCGAGAGCATTGTACGAATGAAGGATTATATCCACGCAATAACTGTCTGCGGAAATGTTTCAAGAGTGGGTTACTTAACCCCGATACCTTCTGGGTTCACGCGGTGTTGCTTGGCACCCAACATGATCGGAGGCATGATCGAATTCGATGTGCGATATCAATTCGATTGATTAATTAATTAATAAAGGGTTATTAATTGATTAATAAAGTCAGTGAGGAGTCACTGGGTTTATTGGGTTATTAACCGGACTGATAATTGGGCATAGAGGGTCACACGCAAATGATTATCAAGGCGATGGATAAAAAAGTGGGTTTTATACAAACCGGGGGTTTTTATGAAAAACTACGCGGTTAGTATAAAATATAGCGAACGGACTGAGCAGGCCAAGCTGCTGCTAACCCTAGCCGCTCCTCCTCTGTTTCTCTCTCTCTGGCGTCTCAGATAGATTCAGATCTGCTCCGTCGCTTCTCCAACTCCCATTTAACGAGAAATCGTCCGCGCGTTGCGGCGATCGTTGCGGCGACCAACGGAGGTTTCGTGGGCTGCGAAGAACCAGGAACGCGAAGATATCTTTCGCGAGGAGGATCGCGTAGACTCCGTTAAAGGCCGGACGCTTGCGCGGCTTGCGATGTCGCACCGACAGAACCGAACGGTTGCGGATTCGAATCTGCACACGGTAAGAACCGATTATCCGATAATCTGGTTTTTAGATTTTTCGAAACATGAACGGATCTCCGTTTTTATTTTATTTCCGCTGCGCGGGAGATCCGGAGAAACCCGAGAAACCCAACAGATATTACTAGTTAGCTTCTATAAAAGGAAAAAAATAAATATTAAAAATTATTATAATAAATATTATAACGTAGAAAATATAGTTACTTATTTAAAGGTTCAAAATTTGAATTGAAACGAGTAGAACTATTTTTTTTAACATATCTACATCTATTATTGGAACATAAAAATTAATGAAAAAAGTTAAAGAATCTCATTTATGGTCCCACCTGTGGTGGAGTGGGCACAAGATGAAACCGGTAAGATTTCTGAGCGGCTTGTCGATTCATTACCGATTCAAGCTACGGCCGAGATCTTTTGGATTCCTATCTAGGCCTTCCGTGTTGGGTTAGCAAAGGTTAGCAAAACTCTTCGTGTTTGCTCCGAAATTGCTCTTGTTCTTACATGTGCACGCGCTTTAATTGCCTAGGTGAATTTTCCCATCCATTAGTGTCCTTTGCCTCTGTCGATTAGGGCTGTTCACTGTTTGATTGGGTTTGATTTTAGGTAAAAATTCAAACCGAGGCAAACTGAATTTACCTGTGAAATCGAATTGAATAGAACTGAAATATTTCAATTTAGTTTGATTCAAATCGAAAATTTTCATTATGGTTCATATTTAATATAAATATATATTTTATAATTAAAATAAAAATATTATATATGTATGTATATATAATATAAATATGACACATATATTTACGGGATTGATTATAATGAGTCCAGAAGTTCATCTAACTTACATGCATCCTCCCCTTAAAACTCTTACTTTCTCTTACAAATCACAAAATCCGAGTGTTGAGTTTGAAGGGGCCCAAGATGATAAACATTGGCCACAATTGAAATTAACCGATGTAAGACTATTATATAGCCCCTCCAACACTCCTCCTCACGGCCAAGATGGACCGTGAAAATTAGATAACAGGAGGTGGTGCAAATTAGAAGATAAAGTTAGGTCAAGCCCTGCTCTGATAGCATCTTACAAACCACAAAATTCGGGTATTGAGTTTGAAGGACCTAAGATCATAAGCACTGGCCACAACTGAAATTAACTGATGTAAGACTATAGCCGTTCCAACACTTTCTCATCTTAAAAAAGTAAATGAAAATCATCAAAAATTCTAAAAATTCAGATACCCCTCATTTATGTTAGTTTTGACCCTTGAGGTTTAATTTTCACTATTAAATCGAAAAAATTAACCGTAGCCGTCGATTTAAATGCATCGTCGTCTGGAGATCAAAACTAAAACTCCTAGAGATAAGATTAATCCTAACCTTAAGGGTTAATCTTACAATTTTTTTATCTTTTGACTATTTTTCAATATTTTTAGATATTGATTTTTAATATATACTTGATTAGATGGCTGAGATTGATCATCAAGATCTGACAGGCAAAATTAAAGTCCTGAGAATATGAACAATTTTAAAAGGCCTATTTGAATATTTAAAAATCATTGATAAATTTTATTTTTTTAACATAAAGGGAAGAGGATTTTGAGGGGAGTTAGATGAGTCTCAGGTCTCATTTGATTGGTTCCACATATATATATATATATATATATATATATATATATATATATATATACTTATATTTATATTAATTTTGATTTACTCAATTTTTTTGTCCGATTTGTTTTCACATGTTTATGAAATCGAACTGAATTGAGACCAACTTCAAATCTAACCGAATTTAGGTGTTTTTTTTATTTGGATTGAATTATGAACTGTCCTACTGTAGATCGATAGGTCAGATACGCATATGCATTTACAATTTGTAATCTTTAATCTTCTCAGTACGTACCATATGCATTCTTTTGCACAAATGTCAATGCTATTAAATAGCCAAAAAAGCCCCCTTAAGTTCGAATTCTTCCGGCCCAAGCAATTGGGAAGAAAAAAATAGCCATATAATTGAGAACATTAGCTCTCTAATAAAAAAAATGTTAGGAAGACACCAAGTAGAGCTAGACAAAAATAAATGGGAGGAGGGAAACATCTTCCCGCAGCCTTCCGGCAACAAATAGCGAGTCGTCCCTGGATGGCCGCCGTTGACCGCATCTATTCCTTCTAGACTTCCAACGAAGGCCGAGGACCAGATGAGTGTTGCACCACACGATACTCGCGCGACCCGGTGAGAGCCACTCGCCACGATCCCGGGAAGATTCTTCATCTAATTCGTGGCGCATTCTAATTTGTTGACGCACGGAGCCGGTGCCCCCATTCCATGATGAACAACGCATTCTGCAGCACGCGTCAGAAGCTTCGTTCCCGCATATTTGCTTGCGTCCCGGCTGACCTAATGCGGACAAAGGACTCGTGGACGGCGGCGACTCGTACTCTTCACCTCTCTCTCTAAACCCTCTCTCTCTCTCTCTCTCTCTAGCCATGGCATGGAGAAGAAGATAGATTTCAAAGCAAGAGGGGGGAAGAAGCAGCAGCGAAGAGAAGGGGTGAGGGGCCTTTGAAGAAGCCCGGGCTTCTGACTTGTGCTACTGCTCTCTCTCTCTCTCTCTAGCTAGCAAGGAAGGTATGGAGAAGAGAACGGCGAGCTCGCCGAAGTCGAAGCCGGGGGCGGGGTCGCCGCTGCGGCGTCTATGGAGAGGATTGAAGACGCTCTTCTTCCTGGTCGCCATGCTGGCCTCCCTCCTCCTCCTCACGGGGCCGCTCCTCGTTGCCGCCCTCGACATGCTCGTCCCCGCGGCGCTGTTCTCCGCCCTCGTCGCCCCTTTCTCTCCCGACTCCCTGGCCGCGCAGCTCCGCGGATACGACTTCCGCACCTCCCTCGCCGACCTGCCACTCCTCTGCATCGCCCGCTCCCTCGTCATCCTCTGTAAGCAATTGGAACTCCCCCACCACGTATGTACGGACACGGTGGCTAATAATTAGAACACTTGTTCTGTTGATCATCTGATCCCGTTTCCGGCCGGCGCAGGTGTGTATAGCTTCTGCCAGGGGCCGGCGTTGTCCCGGTGGCCGTACCTGGGGACTACGCTGCTGTGCTCGCTGGCGTCGGCGGGGTTCGCGTTCGCGAAGGCGTCCTGCTCGTCCGCCGCGCTGGGGAGGTGGCAGTGGCACCGTGCTGGTGCTGCCGCGGCCGGTGGGGAGGGGTTGGCGCCGGCGGCCTTGTTGCTGAGCTCGTGGGCGCTGGCGGTGGCGCACATGGTGGTTGCCTACCGGGCGAGCTGCCGGGCACGGAGGAAGATGCTCGTCTACCGGATCGACCTCGAAGCTGTGAGTTCTTTAATCATTCCATGTGGAATTCCTCCTCCTCCTCTTCTTCTTGTTCTTGTTGTGAAATATTTTTGATAATATTTACCATTTTTTTTGGGCCTTATGGAAAGTAGTTTGATCAAATGATTAAACAGACTCCTTAATGACAAAATGTAGTATAATTAAGAAAATTATAACATTAGAAGGTATTTAAAACAAGGGAGCTTAGATATTTTCTCTCTACAATTTGTCATTTTACGAATAAGCTCTTCTCATCTAAGTATTTATTGTTTAAAGATTTTTAAAATTTTTCCCTTAAAGGAGCTAAACAGGTAACTTAAAACTGCTAAGAATTAAGAACAAATGACATGTTGGTCCGGCCTCTAAATTCCCCTGTTTCTTTATTACTCTCCCCAATCTTTTAGTTTTTTAAAATTATGGAGCAATGGAATCTGCAAGTTATGATCAACCTGTTTGGCAATTGGCATCCCCAGGGAAGTGGGTACTAATATTCCTAACCCCAGAAGTATCTAGAGCATTCTGACCTCAAATGGTGGCAATGGGCCCACCAAAATGTGTAGGACATTTATAAACACATGGCCCATGTTCGTGTAGTTTGGTGGGAATATTATTTTTGATGTGATGTTACCATGGAGCTTGCGGTCCACTCACATCAAACTGTTCATAGGAGAAGTTTTTAAGTTCAACTCTTCTTTTGGATGGTTATATAATTAGGGAGATTTGTTCTACAAGTTTATAAGAGTCTATGCCCACATACTCGTACTTCCCAATGATTAGCGTGTAAATTTTATGATCAAAATAATTTTTTGATACTAATATTTTAATGTATAGAATATTAATATTGTAATTGACATAGGAAAACTGTCAAAGTTGACATAGGAAAGATGTAGAGGTGGCTAAGGGGAAAGCAAAGAGTGCTGAGGATGGAAGAGGCAGAGGAGAGAATCTTAGATTCTTGAAATTTGAGTTGCAATATTTTGATTTGGGCCTAAATCTATATTAAACTTGTTATAATAATTGGCTATTTTAACATACAAATATCAAAACCAATAGAACATAACCAAACATCTAGTAGTCATCAATATTAGTAATTATATAGGAATTGCTACTAATACAATTATTTAACACACGAAAACCAAACACATGTGCTAGCTAGAAATAAAGCAACAATAAAGGCGTCCTGGGATCAAAGGCATGATGGTTTGAACATAAAAATACTAAAGAGTTCTCATTTTTATTGACACGACCAATTTTTTTCTAAGGCCCACTTTTAATTTGGAAATATTTGAATTAGGCTAATGAGAAATAGTGGAACCTACAGTCATAAGTTGAAAGGGAGGCAGAATACATTGAAGATGCTAGCTCCTTCTAGATGCTCGAATCATGCCAAGGTCAAAGAAGCTTATAAGTATATTTGGAGAAAAAATCACAATTATAATAACTAGAATTAAATTCTCATTTAAAAGTTAAATTACTATCTCGACTTTTCGGTTTTCATCCAAATTTTGTCCTGTTGGTCTTTTTAATTTGCATATTCAAACACAACTTTAGAATCATACTATTCATTCAAGTTCACAAATAAGATAATTTTCTTTTTTTTAAGAAAAAAAACTTCCCTTGCCTTATTGCATTTATAGTTTAATAAAAAATGATATATTACCATGCGTGGCAAGATCCTTTATTTTTTTTTAAGAAATAACAATGTGATGTTTATGGAAAAATATGCCATTCATTGATGTTATCCTTTGACAATGAAATTCTCAATGATGAAGGATCAATATCTTTCTACAAATAATGCAACCTATGATGATATATTGATATACACATATGGAGCATTCAATATATCAAATCCTTAACTACCTGAGTACAAATGTTTTTGCAGGTTTCAGCATATAAGAATGGATTTTGTTGCTACGATAAGCTATCCAATTGAAAAGAAAGGGAATTTAGAAGCATTCTTTCTTTTTGAGGAAGCAACTTAGAAGCAAATCCAGGTATCATATTTCATCAATAATTAATGTTTTGGCATGCTAGATTATGGACATTATAATACAAACTTGGGAATCTGGCATCGGTTGCATTAAAGATTAAAGTTTTCATTCGTTTTCATATAATATCCTTCAGTTAATTATCACGAACAACATCAAACATTCTTATGTAAACTTCGTTGGAGCATGTCGGCTAAATGAGATAAAAAATGATGCTCAGTCTGAGTTTAAATAGTGATGACGTGGCAGAACAAGATTCCCAAATTGCTGCAGGATGTTAAGTATCATCATTTGCTAAGTTTAAGACATCCTTATCTTAACAAGTTAGAGATTACAATGTATATACATGGGACTGAGATGTGCCGTATAAATAACAAAGTTCGCAGACTCGAAACCGACTCGGATCCCCCATAATCTAGTACAAGTCAAGTCGACTCGTGTCGACTCGACCGAGTAGCAATTCCAAATCGCACAGACTTGATCAAGTCATACCGACTTGGATTCATCCTGATACATTACGAGTCGCGGTAGTCGCCTGAGTCGTCACGAGTTGATCCGGTACGATATACTATGATAAATAAACCAGAGAAGAGTTTTGCTACTTGGGACACAAGGCTATTATTTTTTGTGTGCTTTGTGTGATGATCTCTTTAGATAGTCTTTTGTATAGTGCATTGCACGATACCCTGGTGAATTCAACTTTAACTTGAATTTTTTTTCCTTTTGTGGTAAGCAAGGATGGAGGAGACAAGCATGAACACTTTCTAGCAATGGGAAGAACGATTCCTGTCAACATCATACATGTTTTGGGATAGGTTACAAAATTGTAAAGGCATCATCAGATTAATCATGTATTTTCTTTGTACAGTTCTCATATTTTGTATTCGTGGTGGGTAAGTGAGGGACTGCCATTATGTCCCCTTCCCTCCCCCAAATCTTTGGTCATTCATGTTCTCATATGTATTTAGCATTAATACAATTTTGTATGTTAATCATCAAATACAATCCTGCCCATTTGCTCTTCTTCACATTTTTAATAGAGGCAATAGCAGTGATTTCTGTGTGCATCACTCTTCTTTTAGGACAAAATCCCCTCCTCCATTAGTTAGATGTTCAAACTAGTGCCAACACATTCTATACTTTGGCAATGGCATTGTTTCATAATAACAATGATGTTTGTGAAAGGCCGTCTTGCCTCCATGTTTCTAGTTTTACATGAGATCACCTTATGGTATGAAATCCAGTGAAATTAGTCAAGCCAAACTCTCTATTTGTAGGCTTGGACAATGTAGTTTCAACAAGACTTTGAAATTTTCTAAGCTTTTCAACACCAAACGTGATAGCTCACAAGGCAATATTGGATCGTATCCAATGTGACTACAACTTGCGTAATATACATGAAACTTTTCAAACCATCTAGAGTATAACTTCCCTAAGCTTCACTATATATATCTGAAATGGCTATGGGCTGCTCCATGAGACTGGAATTTGATGCACGTTTAGATAGCTACTTGCCCATGAGATAAGTCATATCATCAGCTCCACGCCACTGAGATTTGATAATTGTCACAACTTGACAACCATCTGGAACTTTTCACCAGTCCAAAGTAATATTCCTAGAGATATAGAGCCTGTCAATGTACTGTATAATTGGCCTAGAAGCATCAATATATCTTTGCATTTCTTTCTGAACTGTGTGATCTGCAAAAAATTAGAAGCAATTTCAGTTTAAAGTGATGCACAAGAATATTAAGGATAGAACGAAACATATAGGATGGGTTAGAGGCTTGATAAAAGAGGAGGGAAAAGTCCTCTATTTGGGAAAAGTAGATTTCCTTGTATTAGAGTTTTAGAAAACAAACGGTCATGGAAAACTTTTTGTTCCTCGGTTGGGAAAATTATCTCAAAAATCTTCCTATATTTAGACCTTAGATTTTTTTTCCTTAAAAAAAAATCCGAAGCTTCTTTACCACTCTCCATAGATCTCTCTCCCTCTTTTAGGAATGGTTAAGATTTAACATTAACTCAACAATATTTGACTTTTCTCGATGACCCCTAATCATGGAAGTATTACTTTTTCTTAGAATGTTTTATGTTACAGGAAGAAAAAATTTCCTTTCTCGAGGAATAAAAAGTTTCCATAAACCCCTAGCACGCCTGTAAGAACGGAAGGGAAGTGTGAGCTAACTGCTAAGAAATATTCTCAATATGAAACAATGGACAAGAATGTGACAATGGATGTGTGGTTTAAAAGTTAGGTACATGATGTTCTCACTAAATTGCATCCACTGCATTTGATTCACCATAGCATGAATGAATGTTCTATTATTTGATTTGAAGTTAAAACATGTGACTCCTGGCTCTGTTTTTCCAAGGTGCTCTGTATTGTTTTTTTTTTTTTTTGACATTCTTTACTTACTACATCCTTTAACCACAGTTAATTTTGACTGAATCATCTTAATTCCTACCTGTAAATTCTCTGCATCCTATAATATGAAGTTTGCATATCAATCATTAGAATAAAACACAGATTGAGATCTAACCTTTCTTTAGGATAGTATTAAGATAATAACCATGTTCCCTAAAAGCTAACCATTGGCATTTTGATGGTATGAAGTGATGGCTATACTCTGAAGAGTTAACTTACGAGTCTCGTTCAACCTCAGTATCAGTTGATCTCTTGTTGGAAGAGCGTACATTCCCGCACCAACTGCTGTCCTAACTGCCCAAGTGTGGTATGGTGCACAATTCTGTGCGTATGCGGTGGAAGCTGCTTCTCTCAAAGAGCAATCACTGAAGGACAAATGATGGTAGAGGCAAATAATTATAAAATGTTAAACATTGAAAGCATAAAACAAGAACAAACATATGATATGCTAAGGAAAAGGTGCTGGTGATAATTTTTAGCAAAGTAAGCAAGATGACTTTTCTATGATCAGGCAATAATCATCAAGTCTAATTTTCCTATTGCCTTTATAAGTTGAAATCCCTAAGGTAGAAAAATCTAACAACAAAGACAAAGATGTTTAATAAACACTTTCAAGATGTAATAAATGATAAAAAACATAGAAAAATAAAAAAAAAAGGATTTCCTTTCTAAAATATATTTCATTGCCTCTACGTAAAGAATGACAATAAGTACAAACATTGTAACATCATTCACTTTCTTATATGAAGAACAAGCACTGCAAGCACCTAGCTGCTTGCATGAATGCATTCTAATTCATTTATATACATTTATGGATGTTAATCATTCGTGTGTCTAGATATGAGTACATAATGTAAGCTTCTGATATGTCATTTCATTCATAGTTTCTCCTTAAACATAATATTGATTCTAGACATATTTTCCTGACTGTAAAATGCTACTCCACCCTGCTTGCTTGATAGGGAAACACTCTGGTTCTTCCAAGCAAGCCCTTAGAGAACTAGTCTCCAAACCATGTTTTCTCAAATATCAAAACTAATTCAAAGGGAATATGTACACATCAAATTTTGCTGTTGTATTTGTTAATCCCAATAGTGCATGTCAATCTATGGACACATTATCTTTCCAAATCTAATTCTAAAAAATTACACAAAGCAATGAAAAGGCTATTATATCAATGCCATTATGATCATCATCAAGCCTTACCAAATTAGTCCAAGTTATCACAAGAATCTGATCCACTTAAAGCCAAGAACTAAGCTACACTAACCTAAAACACTAAATGGTTTTTTGGCTTAGCTAACATGAAAAAAAAAATATCTTATAACTAAAAGCTAGCACAACAAAAAGTTTTCCATTGTCCAAGGAGAATACCAAATAAGTTTATCCAAGCTATGTTACGATTTCTATAGTCGGAAAGAAACTAAAATAAGCAAAAATAGGGAATAGAGGTCAAGTAACTGGAACATACTTGGATGAAAGAAATTGCTCAAATAGTGCTTTTATGAGGCCAAGTCCTTGTCTTACTCTACGAAGATTGCGTGAATGACTTCCAGGTTTCCTAACCGTGTCACATTCAACATCACGATCAAGCATACTAGTTAATGTTTCATATGTCTTCGATGCCTCCAGTAGGTCATGTACCTAAACACATTACAAACCAAAGCAAGATGGTGAAACTTCTACATCTTCGGACTGCTATTAATTTCAATTTTCCCAAGCAGCACAACACCTTCATGCATTGTACACTGTTGAGGCCAAGTTAACAATAGTCAAGGAATCTTTCTTTAGCTACAAGATCAAGAAAGATATCTTCTAAACCTTAAAAAAACTAGGAAATTAAGAAGTATGATCATTTAAAATGACCATGTTGCCCTCACATCATATGAGAGGACACATACAAATTTATCTTTTTGATGTCTAGAAGTTCCCATTTTTAGAAATCAATTGTACAACACATTTGTCGTATATATTAGCTTTGAAAAAAAAAAAAACGACGACCACGCATCTTGGACATTATTCTCAAGTGTGTACTTAATAACGAGTCATATTGCACGTAGGGGTGTAAAAGGATAGAATATGGGGTCGAATAGTAGCTCTACCTTTATTCTTATTCTTTAAGTAATATGTGTTTTTTATTCCTTTAAGTAATATGTGTTTTTCGTTTCCTTTTCCTTTAAAACTATAAGAAATTATCAGAAACAGATACATAAAGGTTAAACTATCTGATAATACCATGTGTGAACATAATCTTAATCTTCTATCACTTCTAGAGGGAACAAAAGAATACTACTTTCAAAAGATACATAGGTATAAGTTCCTTTTAAGTAGCTCTTATAAATTTACTTGTAAATGACGTGACATATGTGAAAATGAATCATGTAAACTAGTGAATGAGAGAGAAAAGGAGTTAAAATAATGGTGTGGATAATAGGACATGTAATTATATAGATACACGATTATAGATTTCATTTAGAAATGAGAATTTTAAATAAGATATAACCAATAGCTAAGATGAGTGAAATAAAAAATATATATATATAGTCGAATAATCGGATGCGGGAAAGGTATATCTTTATTCTTATCCTAAATCAATCAAAGATAGATAATATCCTTATTATTTAAACTATATCTTTTTATGACCTTTATGTTTTGAAAACAAACCGATAAATGGATTCCGGGTTAGGTACCATTTACATCCCTAATTGCATTGCAGGTGCAAGTTGTTGTCCAAATACCAAATTAATGAGCCATTATGAGAGATGCAACAGTGATGCATCCGTTACTAAAATCTTTTCATCGTTAAAAGTGCAATGATTGTTGTGGTGGTGGTGGGTTGTGGCATCTATCAGTCAGGGACCAAATACCATGTCCCTCTTCAATTTTACATCAATTTGGCACCTAGGAGAATCAAACTAGTGCAATCTCTATTTTGGGAATCCATTCTTGGAAGTGCTTCTTAACATTGTCATATATATATACATATGTAATGCTCAATTCCCGGCCATTCTTAAATAAAAATACCATTAGGCTGCAATAGTTAACCTAAGAAAGTTTTATTTTTCTTTTCCTTTTTATCTTAAGGATGAAACCATTTGGTAAGTCTCTCTTTTAAGCAACAACTTTTTCATTCTTAACATTGTCATATATATATATATGAGAAGAAATCTCTCTGAGTAGTAATGCATTCCCATTCTCATGTCATGGGAATGAACCTCTTCCTTCCTTGGAGTTCTTGTCAAAGGGAATAGCAGATATACTACTATGCCTTGTTCCTTTTTGAGAGAGAGGAAGGATTTCTTGAAATGAATCTCATCTATTCTATGCAATTGGTTTGCAATCTCTATTTCCTTTTTTGGGACAAATTAAGCTCACAACCTATTTATGAAGTTGTTGGCAGTATATATATTAGCAAATGTGTAGCATGCAAGCGTGCAGGATTTAACCTACATTTTCTAGAGGCCTATCTCAAGTGTTCTCTGCAGGTAGCAAAGTTTGTAAGAAGAATATTTTTTCTTTGAGGACATATTAACGTTTCCTGAAAAGGACTTATAAATAACTTGGTAAACTGAGCCGTTTGATCAAAAAATATCTTGCCACTTTTTTATATAAAAAATAAAAAAATAGAAAATTTATTAGGACGAAACTTGTTTGAACTTTTGGATGTAGGTATTATTCCTTTTTCCAATTACCACCAGACTATTTGATATAAAAAAAAACCATATAAATTTGAAGTGCACGTGTTCAAACGTTGGATGGTGAACAGTAGGGGGGGTGTGAGGTGAGGAAGGGGAAGGGAAGAGCGGACCTTGGCGTCGTACTCCATCTCGGCGAACTTGAAGGCGAAGCCGAGGCAGCCGAAGAGGACGGACACCAGCGAGCAGGCGTCGCAGAAGGCCCTCAGCCGCAGTTCCACCACTGCCTCGCCGCTTCCCACCGGCCTCGCCAGCTCCTCGAAGGCCTCCGCCACCGCCGACAGCG
This sequence comes from Zantedeschia hybrid cultivar, assembly GCA_030544215.1. NCBI lineage: Eukaryota > Viridiplantae > Streptophyta > Magnoliopsida > Alismatales > Araceae > Zantedeschia > Zantedeschia hybrid cultivar. The sequence goes on from JARZZO010000009.1 coordinate 12,973,881, forward strand.
GCGTCGTTCCCGTGTCGGCCTCCTCGAACGAGTCGTACGTCGTCGACGACGACGACGAGGAGTAGGAGGGGGACAGCTTCTCCCCACCAACCATGGCTGCGATGCGGGCGTGTGGGTGGGGGGCCTGGGTCGAACATGTGCGATTGCGAAGTGGCAGGAGGAAGGCCATCGGCCTCTCCCCTCCCCCCACTCTCGTCTTTCTATAAAGAGAGAGAAAGAGAGAGAGAGAGAGAGAGAGAGGAGTTTGTGGAGGGCGAGGAGGAGAACCGCCCGCCGGGGGGGCCCCGTCCCGGCCTTCTCGCGCGGCTTCGGCGCCAAGGAAGGCGCTTAAACCTGAAGAAGAAATGTCTGCTCGTTATTTGAGAGGAATCTGAAGCACCCATGCTAAAGCAGACTCCCCTCTTTGTTCTTAGGGCTGTCAACGGATCCTAATGGTATCCTACTCCGATTCGTTTCCAGATCCGTTTAGTCAGATATTCATCCGACTAGAACATCTGACAGACATATCTGGATATATGTTTAATTATTCGATTAATGTTCTTAGCGTAAACGGAAAATAGATATCCGTTCTGATTATTATCCGACCGATTATGTATTCTGATAAGTTCTTCTGATTTTAATGATGGTTATATGTTTAAGTAAACAGTAATTTTATATTTGAAGTATGCTTAAGACGTGTTGAGCAATAATAATGAACTTTATTGTGATTTTTTATTTTTAGTGGTTTTACTTATTTAGATAAATTGTTTAAGTCATTTGTTATTATCTAAAGTATATTTGGTAAAATGTTTAAGTTGTTTAAAATCTACGTAGATATTTGTAACTTGAATATTTGTTAATTCAAATCTATGATATTCATGAATTATACAAAGAATAAAATTTAAAAATCATTAAGTTATAAGACAAAGTTGAAATAATCAAGTATTCGAATTATTATCCGAATTCGGATATTATCCGGCGAAGTCGAATTCGGATAGAAAATTTTATTATCCGTCGAATAATATCTGGAGTCGGATATTCAGATAATGTTAAACGGAGCTAAGTCAGATACTGTGGTGTCCGCTCCGTATTCGTTCCCTTGATAGCCCTAGTTCTCTCCTTATATCTTCAAATAAAAATCTAAATTATAATATAAACAAAAATATTCTCAAATAGTATTCATGCAATTATGTGTGTGTGCCTTCTTTTTTCTATTACTTTGTTACAATAGATCTTTTTGTACATGAACTCTAATGATTAAAAAAAAAGTTAAAAATATGAATTAGTAAGGATATAATTTGATTCAACCCAACCTAATCCGATGAAGACCGGATTCCATGAGTTAGATCAAGATATTATTACATAGGTTGGATTTAGGTTGAGGAAGTTGAAAGTGGGAGTCCGAAATCATATTCAATCTAGATAGAAATTGATGAAACTTTACACTTTACATATGACCTATTTATATGTTCGTAATTTTGACTAATTTTTGAATCAGTTTATTATTCTTCATCTTAACTATTAAAATTTCAACTCTGAAAAATTGATTTTAATACCTAAAAATTATGATTTATGATTCCAAAATTTTAAGAAATTTCTTGTGACATTCCTTTCACTCCAATAATTATTTGGAATCATATTTGCTGGGATTATCTATCTATTTCACTTATTTGACTTAATAAGTGGTTATTTTCAATATAAAGTAATTTATTTTGAATTATATCTATATGTATCACTTTGATAAATCAATTTTTAAATCTATGTTCATCGTTTGCTTTCTATTATTTAATTATGTCATAATTTTATGATTATATTTGGATATCGCTATCTTAAGAAGATGTGGGATCCGATTTCCATTATAAGCATCTATTTGGATATGATATTTATGTGTGTGAAATTCGAAGGCAATACAGCTAGACGTACAAAACGTCACATAGAACAAAATACTATACTAAGCGATAGTCATCTTTTGAATCTATGTGGATCACCTCTTCAAACCCATTTACTATTCATATAGTTGTAGTGGGATTTAGATTCTCCGATTCTACACAGAGTTAAAACCTTTAGATCATTTGTCTATATACGTTCATATTTGTTCATTCGACTCCTTATGTTTTAGTTTAGGTGTATGTTTATTATGATATGATTTGATAGATTTGAGTGACACATAAATCTGAAATGTATATAGTCTAATATGTTCATTTGAATTCAACTTAATCATTCAAAACCTTTGATCATTCTGTTTAGATATTTTTTTTAGTATCTATGAATCTATTCTAAGCATATGATCTATGATACAAATCTAATTTAATAAACTATTACGTCATGTTGATGTGCTATGTAATATGTGATTAAAAATATGTTCAGTTCGTCATATGATATATTTAGTTCATAGCTAATAGAATTTGATAAGTCAGATGAGAATTTGATTCAATCCATCATATTAAGTAAACTATATGATATTTGATTTGTTTATACTATTAAAAAATATATTTGATTTGATCAATCTTATTTAATCATATTTTTTTATCATGTTCTTATTTGAGCTATATATATAAATATGTAGACTCATGCTTAGTATAATTATATAATATGATTTGCAAAATTACTATATGTTAAGTCACGTAGATTATTTGAAATCTACTAAGTAGTGGACTCATAAATTCGACTAACTATTTTTTCAAGAGAAATTGATTCAAGATTTGCCTAGGTAGAGAATCAAATATGTTGAATTTTCAAAAGACCCGTTAGTTATCAAATTAGTAGTTTGATATAGTAGAGAATTATGAGAGCTTGATATACTTTTCTTTATTTAGTAAGATTGAGAATTTAAATACTGACTTATAAAATTTGTAAACTTTAGTATTGACTATATTTTAGATATTTTGGTTAATTGATAATTATGACGTTTATTTAAATTGTCTTGTAATTGTTTAGTTTTCATATATGTTTGTTACGACGTGATTTATTTCGAAATTACGCAGTCGGATTCGAAGTTGAAAAAAAAAAAAAGAATAAAATCTAGGACTTAACAGTATCGCATATAGAATCATTGTTTCCTTCTGCTTCCGTAAGGCCAATACAATACTAGTGGCTTCAATTCCCTAAGAGTAATACTTATTGCAATACCCCCAGTGCTATAATAGGGGCATTTGCAATGGGTAAACAATAAAATTAAATTTTTTCTTAGATTGGCCTACATGCCCTACGTGAGCGTAGAGTCTGAAGACCTAAAAAATTCTAAAAAATAAAAATTCGAGCATGAATAGTTAAAAATACCCTTAATGGATCAAGTAAAATAACACTTCTTTATTTTTTTAATTTTTTTGAGCCGTCGTCTTGAAGATCGGGTTGTACGACCATGTAGGGCATGTGGAATCCAATTTTTTAAAAAAAAATTGAAAATTTTTTTGTTTACCCACTACAGCATAGTGGGACTTTGCTGCATGTGTTACTCATACTACGTGGGTCTTTTAATCAGTATATTACTTTGAGTAATGCTCCTTGCAATGTATATATATATATATATATATATATATATATATATATATATATATATATATATATATATATATATTATAATTTTTTTGAGGTTTGGCTCCACATGTGCTACCTATTCATACGAGTTGATCTTCGATAGGATGACTTAGAAAAGTCTAAAAGTTCAAAAATTATTATGAGGCTAGTCCATTAAGGATACTTTTATTTATTCAATAGAAGTTGGTTTCTAAAAAAATTAAGCTGTCCAATCGGAGATCAACCTGTATCAACAAATGGAGCATATGAAACCCGACCTCAAAAAGATTCAAAAAGAGCATCGAAGCAGCAAATATTATCCATTTACTTTTCCTACCTCTGAGCATGCAATTTTGGGGACTTGGATATGTACTAATTTGGACTTTGAACTCTAACATGCATGTACTAATGAGAGTGTAATTTATTATTTCAGCATGTGTTGGATAATTAGTGGTAGCTTTGCTTTCATATATGTGATGATTAGGTTAGACTCTTATCATGTGACTTGCATGGGGTGTACTCCAATCTTCTGATCTATGGCCTTGTGGCCTATTTATAACCCCAAATTAATTAAGCATTCCTCATGTATGTTTAAGGGAGTAGGATATCCTAATAAAAAAGGACTGGGCATCCAATCCCTAATTTAACTGGTGCAAATTTAAGATCCTTGCAGTGTGGCAGATCGAACCTAAGCAAATAGTAGGATGCCACGATTCTTGTGCCATTCCATTCACATTTCACGTCACAAAGATGGAATCATGGACACTTTTGTTAGGCTTCGTTCGGCCGGTTTCAGGATGGGATTAATCCACTTTTATTCTCTGGAATGATTTGAACTAGGCTGGACTTTACCTTCGTGTGGTAGTCAATAGTATTTCCAACTTATTCTAATATATATTCCCAGATAATTTATTCTCTTCCAATATAAAATAGGCCGATTTTTGCATATATAACAAGTATATATTATATTGAGGATAAACCCCATTCAGAAATGAGCTTAAAGATGGAGATAAGCTCATTGACAGAATGCAAGCTGGAAGTGAAAAGCTAGAACTAGATGAGGTAGATAATGGCTAAGGTTTCTCGCTACTGTCGTTAGAAAAAAGAATTTTTCTATGTATACTCCTACAATCTAGTGTTATCGCAGCTCTATTCATGCAAACATCATATTATTTGAAGTTTCCATATATTCAACAAAAATGAAAGGTCATTACCCTCCTCCACTTCGGCATTGTCTCCAAGAAAGAAAGAAAAAAGGCATTATCTGCAAGAAAGAATGTACTAAAATATTTTTCGACACCGTTAACATATCTAGGGTGCATTTCGGATTTGCCTGAGTTGACGTCTAACTTAATTCATATCAAGAGTCTTTCAAGTCTAACCCAATCTAACTTGACCTTCAATCCAACTACTTCAACTTTTTAACTTTTTTTTCTAATCATTAAGAGCGTGTACAAAGAGATCTACTTTAATAAAGTAACCAAAAAGAGAAGGTACACACATAATTACATGAATACTATTTGAGAATATCTTTGTTCATGTTATAATTTAAATTTTGATATAAATGAGTTAAAATATATTTTAGTGATGTAAGTTATTGGATGCAGTCGAGTGCTCTCTGAGATGATTGCTAACGAGTTGTTACCAATCGTGATAGGAAGAGAAATTTGGATGAAGGGGGTCTCGGATTCGTGCACTTCAATAACAAGCATCAAATGGGCCCCCAAATGGATATCCGCAGCTGGCCCTCCCACGGTCAAGTTAGCAAAAGGAAGTAATTGATATAGGATAACGATAGTGTTAGCATTAGGTGGCCTGAAAGCCAATCCGCTACTGTGTATTATTCAGTTTATTAAATGGCATAAATTCATTGTGTAATTAAATCGATCTTCGTTTACCGTATCACGATGAAGTCCATGAACATGCGCAATAGTCTTCGGATTATGATGAGATCATAATTACGGGACCAAATATTTATAAATACATGTTCTTAATTGTTCATAATAGGAGGATATTTGAGATGGACATCAAACATCCGGATAGACTAGTATAGGTCAGCTCATAGAATGAGGGTAATTAATCATATAAGTCACTTGTGTAGAGACACTATGCTGGACCTGTGGGTGCTCATTAGTGAATGAATTTACTGAACTGATCCGACCATACATCGCTGAATGGTATCTACCTAACTGTTAACCAGCTCGATTCTTTAGTCATGGTTGCGTGGATGGTCTTTAGACCTGAGACACCAAAGATACCTTGATTAACGAATCATTAACCATGGGTTATCTATAAGTCAAGTGATCGGGTTCAGAGAGACACCATCGAAGGTAATTGTGTGTTCAATACGGGATCATCCGCTCACGGTAATAAGGGAGATAATGTTCCAGAAATGATGCACTTAAGTCCCTAGCCAGAACGAACCCTGTATCAGATAAAGAGTTATCTGAGATAGATTAGCGGCATCTGATTCAAGTGAATCGACCGGTTAGGGTTTAACAGTAAACCATACCTTAGGTCAATTCGAGAATATTGTACGGATGAAGGATTATATCCGCGCAGTAACTGTTGAAAGAAAGGTTTCCATAATAGGTTGCATAAACCCCAATGCCTTCCGAGATCACGCGGTGTTACTTGGCACCCAACGTAATCGGAAGCCCATTCGAATTTATTGTGGGATATTAAATTCGGCTTATTAATTAATATAAGGATATTAATTAATTCAGTGGATCCGTAAAATGTTACTGGACTTAATGGGTCATTAACTGAACTGGTATTTGGGCCTAAAGGGTCACACGCAAAAGGTTTTCAAGTCGGTGGATATTTTGACGGGGTTTCGAATAAGTGTGGATTTTTATGAAAAATCGCAAATCACTTATTATAAAATATCGGAGCGATCAGGCCCCGATATCAGACTTAGGTTCCATTGTGTTCATTGTCGTTTTTTACCCCAAATCGATCGTTCTTTGATATATGCCATGCTATTATTTGCTGTTAATTAAATTTTATTATTAGAATGTTGTTCATCTGATAAACATGCTTAATTATATTTTAATTTTGACAAGAAAAATTTAATTTTTGGGGATTTTCGTGTTCTTCGTGGGACGAAGAACGGATGTGCAAGAAAAATCCCCACGGGCACCCCAAGCATTGTGGGTGGCTCAGCAGCACCTTGGAAACGCCTGGAGGGGGTCACCGGACGTCACCTCCCAGTTCACCAGCATCGGAATAGGCCGCCGGCCGGCCCTCCCTCTTTCTTTCGTCTTCCTGCGGATTAACCGTCGCCAGGGCTGTAGCAGCCAGGCGGTGCCCCACCGTGGCCCTACTGGCCGGCTCCTGCTGGGCAGGAGGCCGGCGGCGGCGGCCGCCCTTCTTGTTAGGCCGGGCCATGGGCCCGAGCCAGCCCAACAGCTGGTCCGGACCAGGCCCGCCCATTTGGGCGGGTCTGTAAGGAATCGACAAGAACACAGTGGAAATAAAATCGATTCCATTGTATCGGCTGCTGGGATCGTAAAACGGACATAAAATAAATGCGGGAAGAACGGTTCTTCACCTTTGCGGGGTTTCGAATCTCCCGTGGATGATGCCGACTCGGTAATCGTGCACGCACACGATCTCTAGAGGTATCCACACGAGTTCCCGCAACAGACGCGATTTCCTCCTCGACTTGAGTGCTCCGACCAGATCTCAAATCCACCATGCGCGGAGAGAGACAGATCTACTCCAAGAGAGAGAGAATGAGAGAGAGAGAGGAGAAAGAGAGTCTGGGATGAAAAATCGTCCAACTAACTTTTTACCCTTCCCCCTTGGCCCTCCTTATATAGAAATAAGGATAAGCACAAGGATTAATCCTCATGATTATCCAAGAGTTTGGCCTTGGATAATTCTCCATTAAATCTTCATGTTTATCCTGCGGCTTTTCATAAAAACCCAGATAAGCATGAAATTTAACGTCTCTCACCATCTGACGAGAACTCTTATGTGTGTGACCCTCTAGGCCCATATATCAGTCCGGTTGCAGGCCCATTAAACTTAGAACTGTTTCTTGAGTTTAATATTTATTAATTAACATTTAAACATCATATGTTAAATGATTAATTTAATAAACAAGTGAATGATCATCTGATGATTAATTCACTTGGCCTTCTGATCATGAACAGCACCAAACACTACCTCATGATCCCAGAAGATATAAGGGATATTGTTCCCTTTAATTGAACATTTCCGTCTGCAGATGCCGCACAGATATAATCCTTCACTCATGCAATGTCCCAATAACGCAAGGGTATGGTTTTATAGTCAAACCCTCTATCGCATTATCCAGATGGATTCCAGTACACAGTTAATATCTAGAAAGACATCTCTTTCATTTGACCCTGGCCAGGGATTTCTGTGTACACATCCATAGGACATTCTCTCTCCAGTCTTATACCAAGAGTGAGTGATCCCTTGTTGTTCACTCAATTACCTTCGCAAGCTTTCCACTGTATCTGAAAGACCGATTATGGTGGACTTAATGGTTAAAGTCCACAAGTCAGATAATCAAGATACAATGGTCCACAAACAAGGTATCATTGGTGACTCAGGTCAAAGGACCAGCTGTGCTACTGCAACGATTAAATTCCCTGGTTGACTAATAGGTATTGATGTAGACTGGATCTATCACGACCGGATCCCGCAAACGGGGATCCGAGAAAAAGGGTCCGGAGCTGGTCCGGGTTGAACAGTGACGAGGGGACCCGACAGGGGTCCGCGTCGGAGCGAAGATTCTCGGGATGAAATGGATTCGCCCGCGGGGGGCGCGATCCGCCGCCGAAGCTGCTCTTGGATAGCGAGCCGCTGCTCCTTCGGCAAACGAAGGCGCGGCGCGAGCAGGAGCTTCCTTCGGCCGAGTGGTCGACGAGCGTCGGAGCAGAAGCCGGAAAGTCCGAGATCGGACGGCGGGACGGCTCGCTCCCCTGCAGTGAGACCGAAGGGGTGGTCCAGCGCGAGGCCGAGTCTCCTGCTCCGGTGCAGCCGGACGGGGGGACTTCTCGCTCTCCGACCAGGGGGTCCGGAGCCACCTTCAGCGCGAGGCCGAGGCTCCTGACGCAGGGCAGCTGGCGGGATCGCCCTCGGACAGCGAGTCCGGAGGCTACTTCAGCGCGAGACTGAGTCTCCTGGCTTGGGGCGGCCGGCGTTCAGCGTCGAGACCAGGGGGAGGAATCCGAGGTCGGCGGCCGAGACCGACTCGGGGAGGTCGGCGATGATTCGAACCGAGCCCCTGCAGGAGGGAAAGAAGAAGAAGAACCGGTCAGCAGGAGTCCCGGGCGTCAGCCCTGGGGAGCCCCCTCCGACGGTCAAGTTAGCTTCTGAAGAAAATTCGATTCAGAAAGCAAGAAAGGGTAGCTATAAAGCTATTCGGACAGAAGTCCTTTAAGGGGTTTCGGAAGCTTAGGGAGGCATCCGTTTTTCCCACCACCCCCTTGGCTACAAATAGCAGGATACTTATAGCGGAGGGTAGCGGATGGTTAACGGTGGCAGCCGATATAGGACTAAAAGGAGGCTTACTGACAAACCGCCATAGCGTCTGATCCGCCACCGGAGTGGGCCGGACACGGCTGCCGGGCCGAAGGGGGTTGGGCCGCTGATGGGCCGAAACCTGCCGGTCCCTGGGCTTCCGCGCCGCTCCCGGGCCGGAGGCTGGTGGGCCGCTGACGGGCTGAAGCCTGTTGGGCCGGGAGCGAGGGTGCCGCTTATGGGCCGAAGGCTACTGGGCCGCTGACGGGCCGAAGGCTCCCAGAGGGCCTGGTATTGCCGCTGTTGGGCTCAGTGGGGTTTGGGCCTGCTTCTATGGGCCGAATCGGATTCTGCCGCATCACATAGCCCCCCACTCTTGTCTTCCTCAGTTCTGAGACGGCAAGAGTATAGCCTAAAACTGCCAGAAAAAGAAAGAAAATCACAGCAGGTGTCTCACTTGGAGTTCTGTTCCCTTTCTACTGGGAAAGGGAGACCCTCGGTCGGCCGAGGGTCGCGCGGTTGCCTTGTCCTTGCTCGGAGAGTCGACGAAGGCTTAGAGCTGAGAAGCCGAAGGGTCGGGCCCTCTGATCCGTGTCAGGCCTCATTAAATGGACGGGACGGCGCGTCGCCTCGCGAGGAAGCACAGGACACGCGTCGCGCATCCAGCCGTTCCGCAGAAAACACAAACGGATCCCGACCGCCCGCGGGTCGCGGATCGATCCGGCCCTCTGCCCAAGGCTTCACTCGGACTGCCGTCATTCCCTTCGTCCCTTGCGGATCGGGACACGTGGCGGGCATCCGAGCGGTTAACCGAAGGGTCGGAGCGCTGTCGGCCGCCGATCGCTCTGCTTCAATTCCCGGAGCCGGCCCGTCATCATTGCCGAAGGACGGCACACGTGGCGGTCATCCGGGAGGAGCGAAGGGACGAGCGGGACGATCTCGGCCGCAGGCTTCGGCGGGAGGCGTTTCGAACGGGCTCTATAAATACAGGCCCTCCGTGGGGCACTGTTTCTCTTCTTACTGCCTCGCCTACGTTCCTCTTGCAACTGCCCATGCTCTTCTTCCTTCTCTCGCGAAAGGCCAGCTTCCTGAAGGCTTCGTCCGAGCTTCGTCGGCTACTGTGGGAGGCTCTTCGTCCCTCAGAGTGCATCGCTGGTGGAGCCTGGAGGCTTGAGGCAACGCTTGGTCCAGGAGAGATCCTCTCCCTCTTTCTGCGAGTAAGCCTTAGCCTTCTTCCTCCCCTCCGCGGCTCTATGGTCCGGAGCTCTTCCAGTGAGATTACTCCTTCAGACGAGGAGTATACTCCCCCTAATTCTCCCAAGTCTTCCCTCTCGGATCCCCTTGCCTCGGGATCTCTTGCTTCCGCAATGTCCGGGGAGTCTGAAAACTCCGGGCCCGAAGGGTCCGAAACTTCTGGGACTGAGGTCTCTGGGGCCGAGGCTTCTGGGACCGAGGCTCCCGAGGCCGAGGCTTCCGGGGCCGAGGCTCTCCAAGAGGTTCGGGACTCGGGCCAGGCTTCCACCTCGGAACGCCGCCTCCCGGATGTTGCTTCGGGGGCAAGCTGCGCCCTTTCGGACGTAGAGGTGAGGAACTTAGTTTCTTACTTTCAGCTTCCTTCTTGGACGACCCCCCATCGGCCCGATTCCGCCACTAGGGCAAATACCGTTCGCCCGGGGTCTTTCTCAATTTATGTCGATAGCTTTGAGGCGGGATTCCGCCTCCCTCTCCCCACCTTCGTCGTCAATCTTCTTAGCTTCTACGGGCTGGCCCCTTCTCAGCTCTTCCCCAACTCTTGGCGCACTGTGTACGGATTCCTGAGCGTCTTCGCTCACGTAAAAATCCGCCCCTCCCTCAATGTCTTCCGCTATCTCTTCAAGATCCAGACGCAGGGGAAGTCGGAATGGTACTGCTTTGTCCCCCGGGTTGGCCGAAGGATCTTCTCTGGGAAGCCTTCGTCTATCCATGGCTGGAAGAGGAAGTTTATCTTCGTCTCTCTGCCGGAGAAGGAGGAGGGTGTGTGGCCCTTCCCTACTGAATGGGTGCCGCTGGCCGAAGGACTCTCGGGACCTCCTGTTCTCTCCCCCGTTCAGAGCACTATTGTGGGCCACGTCCAAGTGAAGGCCCCATATGACGTCTCGGTGCTTCTTACCGACGCGGAGCGGTTGATAGGTGCCGGGGTTTGGCCGGACCCCAAGCGTGATGCGGAGCGGGTCTTTCCGTACCTTCCTCCCGGGGAGACTCCGCGGGGCCGCGGGGGAAGGACTGCCGCTCCTCCGGCCGAAGCTCTTCCGGCTTTGGAGGCTGACGAAGTTTCGGCCGAGGGTAAGTCGGCTCTGAATCTATTACTTGACTGCATTTCAGCTTCTGACGCTTTCCTCTCGCTCTGCAGCGATGGCCCAGCTCGATGCCCTCCTCGATCAGTTATCGGATCAGCGCGCTTCTCGCCGGGCGCCGGCCCCGCAAGCGGTAGGCAGGCCTGTTCGAGGCACCGGGGGTCCGAGGACAAGAGGCGGGGGCCTCGGGACCGCGGCCTCCGCTGAGGGTCGTGCGGCTGCTGCCGCTCTCGAGAGGGAGCAGAAGACTAAGTTTGCCTCTCGGGGAGGCGGCCGAGCGTCGAAGCGCCCCCGGGTAGAGGAGGCCGAAGAAGAGGTGGAGGCTCAGCTGGTCAGGAAGAGCGCCGGGGCCCGAAGGGCTGTAAGGTCGGCGTCTCCTGAGATGCCGAGGGGTGACTCCCCTCCGGCCGTATCGGCAGGAGCCGGCGAAGGAGATGCTGAACCGCGGGCGCAGCCCGAGCGGCGGCACCCCGCATCGGGGGAGAGCATGGAGGACCCGCAGACGTGCCTTCGTCTGCTCAACAGCCTCACTCTCCCTTCAATCTTCGAGGAGCTGAAGGCCCACTCCATCACCGATCTGACGGAGATGAGTGCCCGTCTGACGGTTCAGGTGAGCAACCCGAAAGTGCCTCAGCTCATTTTTAGCTATTTCTTCTGATTTTACTGACCCTCAACTGCCCTCGGTCCGCAGGCTTCGATGACGAGCCGTGTCCTGATGCATCGTCAAGAGCTGCTCCGGCGCAAGCTTCTGGAAGCCGAGGTGGATCCGGTTGGTTCGGGGGAAGGCACTTCGGCGGCTCCTCGCATCGAGCCCTTAGTTGAGGAGCTCGTGACTGCGAGCACCCGAGCGCGGACGCAGCTGGAGGAGAGGGCAGCAGAGGCTCGTGCCGCCGCCGAGGCCAAGAAGAAGGCCGAGAACGATCTTGCGGCGGTCGAGTCCGAATTCCGGACCTTCAAGGCCCAGACCCAGGACAGGGAGGCCCGGCGAGCTTCGGAGAAGCGCCGCCTCGTCGAGGAGGTGTCGGCCTTGAAGCGGGAACTGGAAAAGGCAGCGGAGTCGGCCGTGGCCAACTACAAGGCCGGGAGCGACTACGCCCAAGAGATTCTCCAAGCCCAGCTGCGGGCGTCTTCCACGGTGTTCGACCTCGGACTGGCAGTCGCCCAGAGGGCCTGCCCGAGCGTCGATCTGATCGGGGAAGCCATGCCAAAGGGCGAGGAAGCCCGGGAGCTTTTATCCTGGTGGGAGGAGCTCGTGGCGGAGAGGGCCTCGCCTGCAGCTGAGGAAGATGAGGTCGAAACCGCCGAGGAGGCTCCTGCCGAAGAGGCCGATGCCGAGGAGGCCGCTATCGAGGGCGCCGATGTTGAAGGCGCCGCTCCTGAAGCGGTGCAGATCGTCGACTCTCCCTCTCCCTCTCCCGGCCGAAACGTCGTCGGAGTAGAGGAGGAGAGGATCGCCGAGGACTGACACGAGGGTTCCCCTCGGCTTTCCTTTTCTTTTTCTTTTGTAAGCTCTCGGCCAGGCATACGGCCGAGTTTTGTACCTCCTTTCGCTTTTTGAAAATAGAAGGAAGGTTTTTGGCTTTACCTTGCTGTCTCCTGTTTGACTTGAGTAGATCTGGTCTTTTTGAAATCCGAGACCCTTTAGTCATTTGCCATATTCCGCGAAGCCGAGGTCCGTTGTAGGTTTGGATAGGCCGTTGGTAGAATATCGCCTGGAGAATAATACGCCGTGCCTTGATCCGGATTACATGGCCGAAGCCATTCGTCGGATCGAAGGGCTTATGGGCTTTGAGAGAATCATGCCGCTCCCGGTACGGTTTACATGGCCGAAGCCACTCCCGATACGGTTCACACGGACTTAGAGAGAACCATGCCGTGTCCTGATCCGGATTACATGGCCGAAGCCATTCGTCGGATCGAAGGACTTACGGACTTTTAAGAGAACCATGCCGCTCCCGGTACGGTTTGCATGGCCGAAGCCACTCCCGATACGGTTTACACGGACTTAGAGAAAACCATGCCGTGTCCTGATCCGGATTACATGGCCGAAGCCATTCGTCGGATCGAAGGACTCACGGACTTTTAAGAGAACCATGCCGCTCCCGGTACGGTTTGCATGGCCGAAGCCACTCCCGATACGGTTTACACGGACTTAGAGAAAACCAGGCCGTGTCCTGATCCGGATTACATGGCCGAAGCCATTCGTCGGATCGAAGGACTCACGGACTTTTAAGAGAACTATGCCGCTCCCGGTACGGTTTGCATGGCCGAAGCCACTCCCGATACGGTTTACACGGACTTAGAAAAAACCATGCCGTGTCCTGATCCGGATTACATGGCCGAAGCCATTCGTCGGATCGAAGGACTCACGGACTTTTAAGAGAACCATGCCGCTCCCGGTACGGTTTGCATGGCCGAAGCCACTCCCGATACGGTTTACACGGACTTAGAGAAAACCATGCCGTGTCCTGATCCGGATTACATGGCCGAAGCCATTCGTCGGATCGAAGGACTCACGGACTTAGAGAAATCCATGTGCGAGGAAGGGGTTGGCCCGAAAGGGTTTCCAACCGGTAAGCTCCTCGTCTGATTACCTCCCTGATCCGATAGGGCCCTTCCCAGTTGGGGGCAAGCTTCCCCGAGGCTTCGGTTGGCTTGGAAGCATGGGCATTCCTCAGCACGAGACTCCCCGCTTCGAAGCTCCGGGGCTTTACTCGAGTGTTGTGGTACTTGGCCATTCGTTGCTGATAAGCCGCCAGCCGGATACGAGCTTTGTCTCGGACCTCTTCAATGAGGTCCAAGTGGTCTTTCAGACCTTCTTCGTTGACTTCCGCATTATAGGCAATGACTCTGGGAGAAGGGAGGCCGACTTCTATGGGAATAACGGCCTCTATCCCGTAGGCCATGCGGAAGGGAGTTTCGCCGGTGGGGGTTCGGCTTGTCGTCCGATAGGCCCATAGGACACTCGGCAGCTCTTCCACCCATCGGCCCTTAGCTTCGCCGAGTCGGGTTTTCAATCCCTGTAAGAGGCTTCGGTTAGTGACTTCGGCTTGGCCGTTCGCTTGAGGATGCGCCACCGAAGTAAACTTATGGAGTATGCCGAAGCTGGCGCAGTTGTCACCGAACCGTCGGCTATCGAACTGCTTTCCGTTGTCAGAGATGATGGCCCGAGGGATACCGAACCGGCAAATGATGGACTTCCATACGAAGTTCCAAGCATTGTTGTCGGTTATTGTAGCGAGAGGTTCGGCTTCGACCCACTTGGTGAAGTAGTCGACCGCCACGATGAGGAATTTCCTTTGGCCGGTGGCGACGGGAAAAGGTCCCAGGATGTCGATTCCCCATTGGGCGAAAGGCCAGGGATCAGATAATGGGGTCAGAAGGGTGGCCGCCTGATGAATGAGGGAGCTAAACCTCTGGCACTGGTCGCAGCGCCGCACGAGGGCTAGAGCGTCCTCTCGGAGTGTTGGCCACCAGTAGCCTTGTCTCAGGAGCTTGTGAGCCAGGGCTCTTCCTCCTGCGTGCGCTCCGCACACTCCTTCGTGGACCTCTCTTACGGCGTAGTCGGCTTCTGCTGGGCCGAGGCACCGTAGCAGTGGTCGGCCGAATGATTTTTTGTACAACGCCCCGTCCAAAAGGAGAAAGTGGGACGAGCGCTGCCGAATGCGCCTCGCCTCCCTTGGATCTGGTGGGACTTCTCCTTGGAGAAGGAAGGCGACGAGGGGAGTCATCCACGTCTCGGCCTCTGCTTCGGCAATTTGCATGGCTTCGGTTTCACCGAGGCTGGGTTCGGCGAGCTCCTCGACGAGGATCATCCGGCCTCCGCCCCCGTCTTGGGTTGACGCCAACCGGGAAAGGGCATCGGCCCGGGTATTCTCGGATCTCGGGATCCTGATGATTTCACAGGAATCGAACTGACTGAGAATCTTGCGAGTTACCTGGAGATAAGACGCCATCACTGCGTCCCGAGCCTCATACTCCCCGGAAACATGGCCGACGATTAGCTGAGAATCGCTGAAGACTTTCAGGTTCCGGGCGCCGAGCTTCTTCGCGGCCCGGAGGCCAGAGATGAGGGCTTCGTACTCGGCGGCGTTGTTAGTCGCTGGAAAGGAGAAACGCAGGGCGTACTCTGTGATGATTCCTTCGGGTGACGCCAGGATCCATCCGGCGCCGCTGCCTGTAGAGCACGCGGAGCCGTCCACAAAGAGTTGCCACTCATCCGGTGGCGAAGGTGCCGAAGTAGTGTCGGCTATGACCACCTCGGGCTCCGGCTGCGGTGTGGCAGAAACGTCGGGGGTAAGTTCAGCGATGAAGTCCGCCAACGCTTGGGCTTTTATTGCTATCCGAGGGGTGTAGGAGATGTCGAACTCCCCCAGCTCAATTGCCCACTTCGCCAACCTGCCGGACACCTCCGGCCGGGAAAGAATCTGCCTCAAGGGCTGATTGGTGAGGACTCTCACGGAATGGGCCAGAAAATACGGCCGAAGCCTCCTTGCAGACGTGACGAGGGCCAGAGCCAGCTTTTCCAGGGCTTGGTACCGGAGTTCCGCTCCCTGAAGGGCTCGGCTGGTGTAATAAACGGGCTTCTGAATGCCTTCTTGTTCTCGGACGAGGACGGTGCTGAGGGCCGTCTCGGAGACTGCGAGGTATAAGCTCAGGGGCTCCCCGGGAATTGGTTTTGACAGGATGGGGACTTTGGAGAGGTAGGCCTTCAGCTGATTGAAGGCTGTTTGGCACTCTTCCGTCCAGTCAAAGTTGTTGGCCTTCTTCAGCAGCTTGAAGAAGGGAAAACAGTAGTCGGCCGCCCTTGACATGAAGCGGCTGAGGGCTGCGATCCTCCCGTTCAGCTTCTGTACCTCTCGGAGGTTAGCCGGGGGGCGCATCTTTATGATGGCCGAAACCTTCTCGGGGTTAGCCTCCACCCCTCGGTGAGTGACCATATAGCTGAGGAATTTTCCGGAGGCTACCCCGAAGGCGCATTTGGCCGGGTTCAGCTTCATCTTGTACCGCCTGAGGGCGGAGAAAGTCTCGGCCAGATCGGCCAGATGCTCCGCAGCGACAGGGCTCTTGACCAACATGTCGTCTATATAGACCCCCATGTTTCGGCCGAGCTGCGTGGCGAATACCTTGTTGACCAGTCGCTGATATGTCGCGCCGGCGTTCTTCAGACCGAAGGGCATTCGGGTGTAGCAGTACATACCCAAATCGGTGGTGAAGCTGGTTTTGCTCTCGTCGTCCGGATGCATCCGGATCTGGTGGTAGCCCGAATAGGCGTCGAGGAAGCTTAAGAGCTCGTGGCCAGAAGTGGCGTCCACCACCTGGTCTATCCGAGGCAGCGGAAAACTGTCCATGGGACAGGCCTTGTTGAGGTTGGTGAAGTCCACGCACATGCGCCATTTGCCATCTTTCTTTGGCACCATGACCACATTGGCGATCCAGTCTGGGTGATGCACTTCTCGGAGATGTCCGGCGTCCAGTCCCTTTTGTACTTCAGCTTGGATGGCGGCTCTCCTTTCCTGGTTGAAGGTGCGCCGCTTCTGCTTCACCGGGGGCTGGTTGGGATCGGTATGGAGTCGGTGCTCTGCCACCTCCGGGTCAACCCCGGGCATGTCTGCCGGAGACCAGGCGAAGACGTCGAGGTTCTTCTTCAAGAACTCGGTAAGCTTTTCTGCTTCATCTTTCTCCAGGCCGGAGCCTATCATTAGGACTCGCCCTTCGCCTCCTGGAACAGGGATGGCGAGAAGCGCTTCTCCCGGGGACGCTTCGGCCGATGATTCGATCACCAGGGTTTCGGCTGCGTTCTTCCCCTTGACCGAAATCATGTAGCACTGCCGAGCGGCTTCTTGGCTTCCCTTGGCTTCGCCTATCCCACAATTGGTATAGAATTTCAGTTTCTGATGGAAGGATGAAGGTACGGCCCCGATTCCGCCGATGAGCCTTCGGCCGAATATGGCGTTGTAGGCTGACTCGATCTTCACAACGGCGAAGTCTGTCTCGACGGTCAATTGCCGGGGGGCGGAGCCCAAGGTAACAGGAAGCCGGACAATGCCCTCTACTCGGCAAGGCGAGCCATTAAAACCGTAAAGGGGGCCCCGGTGAGGTTTCATGTTAGCCTCACTCAATCCCAACTTTTCAAAACAGTCGTAAAACAAGATATTTGGGGCACTTCCATTATCCACAAAGATCCTATGTACATCATAGTTGTTGATTACAGCATTGACGACGAGAGCGTCGTCATGAGGGACCTGAACATCAGTCAGGTCCTCGGCGCCGAAGGTGATGTCTTCCAGACGAGGCTTCTTCGGCTCGCCTTCGACTGCTGCCACCGTACGGCGCTGACGCGGCCTGGACCCTTCCCCCGGTCCCCCGGATATCATCATGATAGACCCAGAACTGGGTCTTTGATGGGATGATTCTACCGGGGCCGAGGTGGCTTTTGGCGGAGGAGCGGCTTCTGTTGCTGAGGGTTGTTGTTGTCTGGGCGCTATAGGGACGTCCCGATTCTGTGGCGGCTGCTCCCGGCGGTACTGCGGCAGTCTTCCCTCTCGGATGATGCGGTCGATCTCTTCCCGGAGCTGTCGACACTCGTCCGTCGTGTGGCCGATCTCCCGGTGGTATTCACAATACCTGCCGGGATCCCTTCGGCGAGGATCGGTCTTGATGCGGTCAGGTCGTCGGAGCATGCCCTTCACCTCCATGAGCATTCGGGAAGGGGGAGCAGGTAAGGGTAGGTACCGCGGCTGCGGGTCCCGTCGCCTCTCCCTGTCCCAGTCCTCCCGGCGATAGTGCTTGCGTGAGGACTCCTGGTCCTCCGGCCGAGGTCGAACCACCTGGGGAGTAGGTGCCGAGATGGCTTCGGCGGTGCCTCTTCCTCTAGACAGCATCAGGGCCTCCCGGTTGATGTACTTATGGGCCCGGGCCACGAGGTCCTGGAAGGTCGGGGGATGGCACTTCCCAATGGAACCGAGGAGCCCCTCGTCCCGGCACCCGCTGATCACGGCCGAAACCGCGATCGAGCTGTCGAGGTTCGGGATCTGGGCGGCCTCGGTCCGGAACCTGGTGAAGTAGTCCTGGAGAGTCTCGGCAGGACCCTGCCGAATAGCCAGCAGACTGGCGGAGGTCTTGCTCTGCCGGGTGGCATCATAGAACTGGTCGATGAACAACTGGCCCAACTGCGCTAGGGAGTGGATGGAGTTGGGGGCCAGCGTCTCGAACCAGGTGAGGGCGATTTTTTCGAGGGTGAGGGGGAAGAGATGGCAGCGGACTGCCTCGGAGATCCCCCGGACCCGGAGGTAGGCATTGAACCTCTGAAAATGACAGACCGGATCTGTCATCCCATCATAGAGAGGGCCCTTCGGCAGCTTGAAGTCGGGGGGCACCTCAGTGGCCAGGAGCTCCGTCGTGAACGGGGTCTGCTCCAGGATGCTGCTGGCGAGGGGCGCCCCGTGAGGCCGGGACACCATCTGCTGCATCTCCTTGCGCATCGCCGTCAGCCGCTGGTCCAGGTCCGGGGCGGCCGAGGTGGCGACGGATGGCCCTCCGGTCCGAGCCGGATGGTACTCCGACGAAGCATAATCCTGCTCCGTCGGGCGATCGACGCGGGGAGCTCGGGCAGGCAATGCCGAGGGCTCGCTGCGCGCCGCCGCAGCTTCGTAGAGAGAGGCTGGCGCAGGCACCGGTCGGAACCGGGCGTCTTGTACTGAGTAGAGTGGGGGGAGCGGCGCCTGCTCGGGAGGCTGCCCCGTCAGTCCCATGCGCTGGGCGATGGCGGACACCATCTCCTGAAGAGGCGCTAGGGACGTGACGGCAGCGGCCAGCGTGGCCACTTGCTGCTGGAGTACCCCCACTCGGTCTTCCGAGCCGAAGGACTCCGGGATGGTCGGCAGAGGCGGGTTCGGCGGGGCAGATGGCGCGCCTTCGGAAGGCGGCATCTGTGCCGAGGCCTCCCGCACTTCTGCTTCACTCTGCCCGGATCGTCGGGTCACAGGTCGCTGAGACATGACTTGTTTTGTTGGTTTCCCACAGACGGCGCCACGTGATGTAGACTGGATCTATCACGACCGGATCCCGCAAACGGGGATCCGAGAAAAATGGTCCGGAGCTGGTCCGGGTTGAACAGTGACGAGGGGACCCGACAGGGGTCCGCGTCGGAGCGAAGATTCTCGGGATGAAATGGATTCGCCCGCGGGGGGCGCGATCCGCCGCCGAAGCTGCTCTTGGATAGCGAGCCGCTGCTCCTTCGGCAGACGAAGGCGCGGCGCGAGCAGGAGCTTCCTTCGGCCGAGTGGTCGACGAGCGTCGGAGCAGAAGCCGGAAAGTCCGAGATCGGACGGCGGGACGGCTCGCTCCCCTGCAGTGAGACCGAAGGGGTGGTCCAGCGCGAGGCCGAGTCTCCTGCTCCGGTGCAGCCGGACGGGGGGACGGCTCGCTCTCCGACCAGGGGGTCCGGAGCCACCTTCAGCGCGAGGCCGAGGCTCCTGACGCAGGGCAGCTGGCGGGATCGCCCTCGGACAGCGAGTCCGGAGGCTACTTCAGCGCGAGACCGAGTCTCCTGGCTTGGGGCGGCCGGCGTTCGGCGTCGAGACCAGGGGGAGGAATCCGAGGTCGGCGGCCGAGACCGACTCGGGGAGGTCGGCGATGATTCGAACCGAGCCCCTGCAGGAGGGAAAGAAGAAGAAGAACCGGTCAGCAGGAGTCCCGGGCGTCAGCCCTGGGGAGCCCCCTCCGACGGTCAAGTTAGCTTCTGAAGAAAATTCGATTCAGAAAGCAAGAAAGGGTAGCTATAAAGCTATTCGGACAGAAGTCCTTTAAGGGGTTTCGGAAGCTTAGGGAGGCATCCGTTTTTCCCACCACCCCCTTGGCTACAAATAGCAGGATACTTATAGCGGAGGGTAGCGGATGGTTAACGGTGGCAGCCGATATAGGACTAAAAGGAGGCTTACTGACAAACCGCCATAGCGTCTGATCTGCCACCGGGGTGGGCCGGACACGGCTGCCGGGCCGAAGGGGGTTGGGCCGCTGATGGGCCGAAACCTGCCGGTCCCTGGGCTTCCGCGCCGCTCCTGGGCCGGAGGCTGGTGGGCCGCTGACGGGCTGAAGCCTGTTGGGCCGGGAGCGAGGGTGCCGCTTATGGGCCGAAGGCTACTGGGCCGCTGACGGGCCGAAGGCTCCCGGAGGGCCTGGTACTGCCGTTGTTGGGCTCAGTGGGGTTTGGGCCTGCTTCTATGGGCCGAATCGGATTCTGCCGCATCAGGTATAATTACCATCTATGAATTCTTATTTGGGTCTGTTCAGTGAACTCATTCTCTAATGAGCACCCACATGTTTGTCTTAGTGTCACCACACGAGTGAATGTGAGATCATTCACCCTCATCACATGAGCAGACATAACTTGTGTCGATCTTATCGGATATTTATTGTTCATCTCAAATATCCTATGATCGAGAACTGTTTAAGACAAGTGACTGAGGATATTGATCTCACTATCATGATCTCATCATGATTCAATATCCCATACATTTGTCTATGGACCTTCATTACGATAGTTACTTTGCAAGAACTATTAAATAAAGAAATAATTGCCTTTATTAATAATTTGAACTAGAATGTACAATGATTGGCTTTGAGGCCACCCAATTCTAACAGGGTCTGGGTCCAAGCCCAACTATTGGCTGGGCTCGACCCAATGACGTGTTGGGATCCGGGCGGGACGCGAAGAACGCAGCGAAAATGACGAACAAAAATTAATCCCGCCCGATGCCCGCTGATCCGATACGGAACGAAAAACGCTAACCGAAAAACCAGTTGGAATCTGATTATCGTGCGCGGATTCGAATCCGCTTCCGTTTTGGTTCCGTCGAGGCGATGCCGCAAGCCGCACAAGCGTCCGGCCTCCAGCGGTATCCACGCTATCCTCCGAGGTGGTTCGTCCTCGATCTCTCGTCCGTATCAGCTCGCTCGCTGAAGATCCGTCGCCGCAACGATTGCCGAAATCCCGCCGACGGGAATTCCCGACTTTCGGGAATCACACGCGGCGGAGACGGAAACTGTCTCGGCGCCTCGAACGGGACGCCCAGAGGAGGAGAGAGAAAGGAGGGATGACGGCCAGCAAGGGAAATCCTGGAGCTTGGCCCAGGGTTTCTCAACAACGTGTATATATATTAAGTCGGCGCGACTTTTCACAAAAGTCCCCGAGTTAATATAAATCCCACTTATGTACCACCGACTGAGAATCTTATCACGTGTGACCCTCTAGACCCATTTACCAGTCCAGTTTTCAGCCCGTTAAGTCCAATAACTAGTTATTGACTTATTTTAATTAATTAATATCTATATATTAACTAATTACTTAACCGAATTGCCATCGCATGTGAATTCGATCGGACTTCTGATCAAGTTGGGTGCCAAGCAACACCGCATGATCCCAAAAGGTAATGGGGTTCAGCAACCCACTCATGGAACCTATCCGTCCACAGTTACCACGTGGCTATAATCCTTCGTTCGCACAATGCTCTCGAGTTAACCTAGGGTATGGTCAACTGTCAAACCCTAGATTGTCAACTCACTTGAATTAGACTCCGCTTTACAATATCCGAAAACCACTTTTCTGATATTATTTCTACTCTGGCCAGAGACTCCTGCGGATCTACTCTAGAGCATTCTCTCTCCAGTTACCTAAAAGCAAACGATCCTTTATTAAACACATAATCACCTTCGAAGGTCTTCCGCTGGACCCGATCCTTGACTATTTGAGATCCCGTCGATAGGGATTCGTAGGTCAAGGTCAAAGTCCAGAGGTCCACCGACAAGGTGTCTTTGGTGTCTCAAGTCCAAGGATCAACCACGCTACTGTGACGATGAATCAAGCCGATTGACAGTCAGGTAAATTACCATTCGGCGATTCATGTCGGATCAGTTCAGTGAACTCATTCCCCAATGAGCACCTACAGGTTTACCATTGTATCTCCACACTAGTAACTAACGAGATCAGTCACCCTCATCATATGAGCTGGAATAACATGTACTAGTCTAACCGGATGTTTGATGTCCTTCTCAAACATCCTACGACTAGGAACAATTGAGAATATGTGTTTATAAGTCATCAGTCTCATTATTATGATCTCATCATAATCTAATGACTATTGTACATATTCATGGACTTCATTATGCGTAAATATAAATATGTCAATCTACATAATGAATTTAATGCCATTTATTAGTGAACCATATTGAAATAGGTGCCTTATGATTGGCTTAGAGGACACCTATATCCATCATGACGGACCCGAGTCCAGCAAGGGTTGGGCCCTATTGGTCCATTGGACCATGCCCCATTGTCCCCCTTTTCTGGCCCAAATAAAATAAAATATTAATAAAATTATTTTTCACATAATTCAAATTTTAGAAAAATTGTTTTTGAAATTTGGTTAAATTTTGTTTTTATATTATTGGGCATGCTTAAACAAAAATGAAATTTTTCAAAAATTCAAATCCAAATTTTGTTTGGTCCCTGGTTTATGAAACCAAATTATTTATTTTCAAAAATTCATTTATTTAGCCATATGTTGTGCTAATTCATGTGTGCTTTGTTTAATAAAAATTACACGGTGGTCATGGATAAGCACTCGATAATTTTCTTGTGGATGTGGATCGATGATATATCCGTCCACTCAGGGCGACGCGATTTGAGAAAGGTATCGACCTGAGTCGGCGCGGATTGCGGCCCGTGCCCCTAGATTTCGAGGCCATAGTGTGGGATAGGGTGCTGAATGACGTCGGCCATGGGCGACATGATTCAGGCCAATATCTCAAGGTCCCGAGGCTTAAGAGTGAGGAAAACTAATTTTAAGGTCATTGAAAGGCGTCGACCTAAGTCAACGTGATTCAAGACAGAGCCTCATATTTCCTACATTTTACATGTGTGATGTCAATTAAATTATTGTATATTGTTAAAAGACCCTATTAAATGCATGCTTAAAATTATGCATTGGGGCAGGGATTTTTCGTACGATCGGAATCGCATTGTGTTGTGTTTATATAATTGTGGACCTAAAGTGATAGTTGTTAGCGCTTTACACCCAGTGTCGATGTTGGTGTGACGCAGTGCCGGTGCAGGAGTGACAAGGTGAAGCCTAGGAGGAGAGGGTCGCCTGGTGTATCCCGAAGTAATAGCTAGTGCCGGTATGGGAGTGGTACACTTCAGAATGTCACTCGTGACCGGGAGAAGGTAGGACCACCTAGATCTAGACAGGCTGGAGTAGCCAGTGCGCTATCTGAGGGGTTGTTGTCGTTGGGTTCAGTTGTAACCCCGGAAAATCACAGAAACGGAAGAACATAAAATAAAATGATTTCCCAAACCGATTCGGGCTCCGATTGATGCAACAAAAACGATCTTAAATAAATCACACGAGATTTATCACCTTGCACAGTACACGTTGTCATGTAAAAATCGATGCCGTACTCCTCGAAGCTTTGAGCCGCACAAACGTTCGGCCTCTAGAGCTTAATCCACACCAACCCGCGCAGCGATGGAGCTCTTCTTCTCCAAAACCCGCACAAACCCTCTTGCCTTAAGAACCTAGGAAGAGTCCAACTCTTCCTTTTCCACTTGACGGCCAACATTTTGAATGGATTGATTTCTCAAGTTACGGATTTGGAGAATAAGTGGGTTATATATAGGAATGTTAAAGCGGCAGCTTGAACCGCCCCGTTTAATATATCAATATATTATTATTAGTTTATTTATCAAACAAGCCTAATAATACATATATTATATAGATGTCCTTTATATTATTGCATATATATTTTTAAGCCATTTATAAATTCTTTTCCCAAAATAATTTAATGCTTTAGTATATTTTTCCATACAATAATATTCTGTTCTGCAAGAGTTATTTGTGTGTGATCCTTTCGGCCCATTATCACTCTAGTTTAAGGATCCATTGACTTCTAATCTAATTAGAAGTAAATTAAACCGGCTATTTCCAATAACCGTTTAATTTGTTCTGGATCTTTTTGATCACGTTGGGTCAAGCAAATCCGCGTGATCCCAGAGGATGCCAGGTTCATTTATACCCTGTCTGGCACCTATAAGTCATCATTTACCGTATCGTTATAATCTCTCGCTCATTCTATGAATCCGATCCAATCGTATGGTATGGTTATGTCAAACCACTAGTGATCGTGTCGTCTGACCATGACCTCCATAATAATTTCACGTTCGTTCCAAACGAACTGATACCACCCTGGCCAGGGATTTAGTGGAGCGTCCATATCATGACTCATTAACTGTCTGTGATATACCTGACAGTAAGCGATCTCCTCTTGACCATTAACGGTCTTCGCATGTATTTTGATGTGGCTAATAATTCAGTGTTTCATGACTTATGGTTAAAGTCACTTAACAAAACATTAAACCACACCAATCTTCATGTAAGACCACATTAATGTCTCAGGTCAAAGGATCAATGATACTACTGAGACAAACGAATCTTCAGTTGACATTAGGTATAATTAACCATCTGAAGATCTATCAGCGGATCAGTTCAGTGAACATCCTCCTAGGATGAACACCCACACATATGTGCTGGTGCCCCGCACCTATGACCGTGAGATTAGTCATCTACACATCATGCGTGCTGATTTACAGGTAATCAATGTCCCACAGTGATTACTCTCAAATCAGGAACAGTTTAAGGTATATGTCCATATACAGTCAAACTCACATTCGAGATCCCATTTCGAAATTGACTTTACAACCACATATCCTAGGAACAACGCAAAGCAATCCACAGATTACAAGTTTACGCTCTAATTATCACTTAATTATATTGAACAAGATTGTACAACACATAGGGTCTACATGGCCCATAATTGGTCTGTAGGACACCTAAAAACTAACAATCTCCCACTTATACTACAGCCAATTACCCACAGTCTTGAGGCCCATCTTTTCTCAATGACGCTCAAACACAATCTGTGACAAAGGCTTAATCAGTGGATCTGCAATATTGTCTTCTGATGGTACACGCTCTACTATCACATCTCCCCTTGCAGCAATCTCCCGAATCAGGTGGAAGCGCCTAAGAATATGCTTCGACCTTTGGTGAGACCGAGGTTCCTTCGCCTACGCGATGGCCCCATTATTATCACATAATAATGGGATGGGATCTGATATGTTGGGAACTATGTCAAGTTCAGAGATGAATTTCTTCATCCAGACTGCTTCCTTGGCAGCTTCAGCCGCAGCTATATACTTTGCCTCTGTCGTTGAATCCGCAGTCGTTTCTTGCTTAGAACTCTTCCAACTGACTGCCCCTCCATTTAACATGAATACAAATCCAGACATAGATTTGCTATCATCTGAATCTGACTGGAAACTAGAGTCTGTATATGCTCTCAATTGCAAGTCATCTTCTCCTCTATACAGCAAGAAAAGATCCTTAGTTTTTCTCAAGTACTTAAGGATGCATTTCACTGCTTTCCAGTGCTCTTCGCCTGAATCACTCTGATATCTGCTGGTAATGCTCAAAGCATTGGCCACATCAGGGCGAGTACATAGCATGGCATACATGATCGACCTTATTGCCGAGTCATAGGGTACCCGACTCATGTGCTCTACTTCCTCAGGTGTTCTAGGGGCCATGCCTTTAGATAGGTAAATTCCATGTCTTATAGAAATGAGACCTCTTTTAGAATTTTCCAACTGGAATCTCCTGAGTATAGTATCTATGTACATGGATCGGGACATTCCCAGCATCCTTTTTAATCTATCACGATACATCCTTATGCCCAGCATATAGGATGCTTCTCCCAAATCCTTCATGGAGAATGTCTTGGACAACCAAGACTTCGTTGATGTCAGCATCCTTACATCATTCCCAATGAGTAAGATGTCATCAACATAAAGGACTAAGAAGGTTACTGAGCTCCCACTAACCTTTTTGTAAACACAAGATTCGTCTTCATTTCGAATGAAGTCAAAAGATTTGATAACCTCATCAAATCTTAAATTCCAACTTCGAGACGCCTGCTTCAATCCAAAAATGGATTTCTGAAGCTTGTATACCTTATTGGGATGCTGCTTATATGTGAATCCATCAGGTTGTACCATGTACACCTCTTTTGACAGGTTTCCATTAAGGAAAACTGTTTTCACATCCATCTGCCAAATCTCATAATCTAGGTATGCTGCAATGGCAAGGAAGATTCTAATTGACTTTATCATTGCTACTGGTGAAAAAGTTTCATTATAGTCAATTTCTCTCTTTGACGATATCCCTTTGCTACTAGTCGAACTTTATAAGTGTCAATTTGTCCATCTGCTCCGATATTCCTTTTGAAGATCCATTTGCAGCCGATAGGAACCTTCCCTTCAGGTATGTCAACCAACTTCCAAACTTGATGGTATACATGGATTGGATTTCTGAATCTATAACTTCTTTCCATTTCTCAGAGTCAGAATTACGAATTACCTCCTGATAAGATTGAGGATCATCATCCTCATTTATCCTTACCTTAGATGAATTGTTAGAGATATGTCCAACATATCTCTCAGGTTCTCTAGGTACCCTACCAGATCTTCGCAATATATGTGTTTCATTTTGAGCATTTTCCGTAGGTGGTGTCTCATCTAATGAGACTGCGTCCCCAGTTTGTGGTTGATGGACCTCATCCAGTTCTATCTAGCTCCCACTGTTTTTCTGGAGGAAATATTCCTTCTCCAGGAATACAGCTATCTTGACCACTAAGACCCTTTGCTCAGAAGGGTGATAGAAATAATATCCAAATGCCTCTTTTAGATATCCCACAAACCTACACTTGTTTGTTCTTGACTCTAGCTTATCTGCGTCATTCCTCTTCACATGGACAGGACACCCCCAAACTTTAATATAATTAAAGTTCGGTTTCCTTCCCTTCCATATCTCATATGATGTGGTAGGAACTGACTTACTCGAAATCTTGTTTAACAAGTAGGCTGCAGTCTCTATAGCATACCCCCATAGAGATAATGGTAATTTTTCCAAGGACATTATGGACCGGACCATGTCTAACAAGGTCCTATTTCTCCTTTCAGATACACCATTATGCTGTGGTGTATATGGTGGGGTCCACTGAAAAATTATTCCATTGTCCTTTAGGTAAGAAGTGAATTCGAGACTTAAGTATTCACCTCCTCGATCCGATCAGAGAGTTTTAATACTTTTACCAGTCTGCTTCTTTACTTCATTCTTATATTCCCTAAACTTCTCAAAAGCTTGTGATTTGTATCTCATTAAATACACATAGCCATACCTAGAGAAGTCATCAATAAAAGAAATGAAATAGAGATATCCTCCTTTAGTTTCTATTGACATGGGTCCACATACATCCGTGTGTATGAGTTCCAAAAGCTCAACAGCCCTTTCACCATGTCCACTAAAAGGAGCTTTGGTCATCTTCCCCATGAGACACGACTCACAAGTATGAAATGATTTGAATTTGAATGAATTCAAGTATCCATTTGAACATAGGTGAGAAATCTTCTTCTCTCCTATATGACCAAGTCTGCAATGCCAAAGATATGCAGGATTCACTTCTTCTGTCTTATCACTGAAAACCTGCATTACATCATTACATGTATCCAATACATATAACCCATTGAACAAATAACCATTAACTATAATCCAACCATTATTGATAATAGAGCACCTAGTGCTAGTTATCGTCAAAGAGTAACCAATATTGTTTAAGCAGGAAATAGATACAATGTTTTTGATAATTTCTGGAACAAAATAACATTCTGTTAACTCCAGAATTATCCCAGAAGGTAAACTAAGATGAGTAGTCCCCACAGCTTTAGCAGCAACTATAGCTCCATTACCCATCCTTAGTTGGATCTCTCTTTTGTCAAGTCTTCTTTTATTTGTCAGTACCTGCAAAGAATTGCAGATATGAGATGCGCATCCAGTATCCAATACCCATGATGTGGATCTCATAAGTGACAAATTTAAGTCAATGACAAAAATACCTTTTTTTAGAATTGTCGTGCAATTCCTTTTCCAGTGACCTGTCTGTCCACACCGAAAGCATTTGTTGTCTTTTTCATCCTTCTTGCCCTTGCCCTTGCCTGCCTTGGTGATCTGATTACCTTTAGTCGATTTCTTTCCCTTCTTGTTATTGGGTGTCTGGGTGGCCTTCCTTTTCTTGTTGGTCCGACCAATAATCATTACAGAGGATGGTTTCTTCTTCTGCATGGTCCCTTCAGCACTCTTTAATATGTTTAGGAGTTCTGGTAGAGAAACCTCAATCCTATTCATGTTAAAGTTCATGATGAAAGGAGAAAAGGATTCAGGCAATGACTGAAGAATGAGATCAATGCTAAGTTCAAGATCCAACTTGAATCCTAGCTCACTGAGTCTCTCTATCCACTCCATCATTTTCAGTACATGAGCTTGTACTGAAGCACCCTCAGACATCCTAGTCCTGAAAAGTTTCTTTGAGAGCTCATACCTCTCTATCCTACCCTGCTCACCAAAGAGCTGGCGTAGTTGGAGAAGTATAGTTCTACAATCTATCTTTTCAAATTGCCTTTGTAGCTCGGGAGTCAAAGAGGCCAGTATATAACACTGCGCAAGGGAAGAATCCTCCGACCATTTCGCATAATTTAATTAATCACCCTCCTCGGCATTAGCGGGAGACTCAGGTTGAATTGTGTCTAAAATGTATACAATCTTTTCGGCTGTTAAGACTATTTGCATATTACGTATCCAATCTTGAAAATTAGGTCCAGTCAATTTGTTTGCATCCAAGATGCTTCGGAGGGGATTCGACAACGACATGATGATCTGAATGGAAAAATAAAACACAATATTTTAGCATGCGTTCAAGGTTCTAACTTTAGATATGGTTTTATATCTTAGTTAGCTCCACTATTTTGCGTCGAACTATATAATCCTCAATCACATAGAACGAGATATCACGGTGATCATCCTAGTGGGTTGGAATCCCAACAGAACTAGGATACAACCTTGTGGAAAGCACAACAAATCATATCCCATTCCTTGGGCAGTCAACAGCACTTGCATCCAATGCAATATCTAACTTTTGGCCCCCGAGCAATCATCCCCTTGTGGAAAGCACAACAAAGGATACTCCAAGTTAGATCGCACCACCATTACTACATAGCAATGAGTTCATGACCCGACCCTTGTGGAAAGCACAACAAGGCCAAGTTCAGTTCCTCATCCCATTAAAGCAAAGCTTTAGGGTTGAGATCCTACCACCAAATCATGAACCTTGTGGAAAGCACAACAAATCTATAAAATAATGGCATTTAGTCACCCTATAATGGTGGAGGGCCACGACGGCTTCTAAAGCCACGTTCACAGATCTAATATTTAATAAAGAGGGTATTTTGCTTTTATCTTGGTCTCATCTTAAGTGGTAGAATAAATATATTCATGCTATATATTTACTGTACCTAATAATTGCTCAAAATAAATGCATCCCATACAAATAAATAAGTCTGGGTGATCATGGACTCTAAGTAAAGCTACGCAGATATCCAGCCTACTTCCCAAGTAGCAGGATCATCCTCGCAGTTCGTCCTCCATGCCTTCAAGCTCCATCCGCAGCATTAATTACAATAATTACACAGCTCGCAGACCGGAAAAAGAATTACATGCCAAATAATTTTCAATAGCCCTTAAGGCGAGTACATTCATC
Organism: Zantedeschia hybrid cultivar; assembly: GCA_030544215.1. Lineage (NCBI taxonomy): Eukaryota > Viridiplantae > Streptophyta > Magnoliopsida > Alismatales > Araceae > Zantedeschia > Zantedeschia hybrid cultivar. The sequence continues at coordinate 13,003,913 of JARZZO010000009.1, forward strand.
GGAGGAAGATATAATTACATTGGAAATTAAATCGAGAAAGAAGGGAGGCTCACAGGCCTAAAACGAACTAAGCTAAGTCCATGATTACCCACCATTCCAAACACAATCATATCAATCACAGAAGAGTAATTTTGAAAATAATCCTTATATATGGATTGAAATCATGGGTTGTGCATACAAGAAATTTTGGTCATATTTAATTTTGAAAAACTCATCGTTACATTCAAAATTAATCTAACATAGACCAAAATAATTAAGACATCACAGTAACATCTATTCACATAATCATTCCATACGTATAATAGGATACACACATGAATTTAAAAATTAAATTCAATCAATCAAGATAATTAAGACAATCATAAAATTTAAATTCAAGTTAATCATCTAATGATCAAATACAATTTAATTAAATGATCGTCTTTAATTATCTTTCATTAAAATTCACAATTTATTCCTTTGAAAATTATCCAATAATTTTACAAACTAAAAATTTGAATTTTAACGATAATCCTCTCAAAATTCGAATTTAACAATTATCTAATAATTAAAAATTCGAAAGTTTGAATTTTTACGTAAACTTCAATTAAACTCAAAATTTACATGATAATTATCAGATTAATCAACAATAAATTTAATTAATCTTATCCGATAATTATTTAGATAAAATTTTAATTTTCTAGGTCAGTACAGTGCCCCAGTGCGGGTTAGAGTAGTGTACCTAACAGTGAAAAAATCGAACAATAAATTTATTTTAAAAATTTTAAAAAAATGCAGACGGCAAGGCAGAGTGCCTTCCACCAACTGGAAGGCCACATGGTTGGCCGTCTACCACTTGGAGTGGACGGCCACCATGTTGGCCGTCCATCTCGTGGACAGCCAGAACTTAGGCCGTTTAATTTCAAAAAAAAATTTAGAAAATCCTGTAAAATTTGACGGCCATTCCAAGTGCCGTTTACGTTTCGAACGGACACTTCAACTGCCGTTTACAATCTGAAATTTTTTTTCGAAAATACTCAGACAGTCTGGCCTTTTGCCGTCCAGTTTCCCACTGTTTCGAAAAAATAAAATTTTTCATGGTCCAAAAAATTAAAATAAAATTGAAGAACATTAACATGATGTTACGACATAGATCGTTATTCCCAGTTGCATCAATAGGAGCCTAAACCTGGCTCTGATACCACTGTTTGGTTCGGTTGTAACCCCGGAAAATCACAGAAGCGAAAAAACATAAAATAAAATGATTTTCCAAACCGATTCGGACTCCGATTGATGCAACAAAAACGATCTTAAATAAATCACACGAGATTTATCACCTTACACAGTACACTTTGTCCTGTAAAAATCGATGTCGTACTCCTCGAAACTTTGAGCCGCACAAACATCCGGCCTCTAAAGCTTAATCCACACCAACCCGTGTAGCGACGGAGCTCTACTTCTCCAAAACCTGCACAAACTCTCTTGCCTCAAGAACCTGGGAAGAGTCCAACTCTTCCTTTTCCACTTGACGGCTAACTTTTTGAATAGATTGATTTCTCAGGTTACGGGTTTGGAGAATAAGTGGGTTATATATAGGAATGTTAAGGCGGGAGTTGGAACCGCCTCGTTTAACCAAACCCATCTTTAACTGCCGCAGTTAAAGTAAACCCCAGGGTATATTATATATCAATATATTATTATTAACTTATTTATCAAACAAGCCTAATAATACATATATTATATATATGCCCTTTATATTATTACATATATATTTTTAAGCTATTTATAAATTCTTTTCCCAAAAGAATTTAATGCTTTAGTATATTTTTCCATACAATAATATTCCGTTCTGCAAAAGTTATTTGTGTGTGATCCTCTAGGCCAATTATCACTATGGTTTAAGGATCCATTGACTTCTAATCTAATTAGAAGTAAATTAAACCGGCTATTCCCAATAATCGTTTAATTTGTTCCGGACCTTTTTGATCACGTTGGGTCAAGCAAATCCGCGTGATCTCAGAGGATGCCGGGTTCATCTATACCCTGTATGGCACCTGTAAGTCATCAGTTACCATATCACTATAATCTCTCGCTTATTCTATGAGTCTGATCCAATCGTGTGATATGGTTATGTCAAACCACTAGTGATCGTGTCGTCTGACCATGATCTCCATAATAATTTCACGTTCGTTCCAAACGAACCGATACCACCCTGGCCAGAGATTTAGTGGAGCGTCCATGTCATGACTCATTAACTGTCTGTGATATACCTGACAGTGAGCGATCCCCTCTTGACCATTAACGGTCTTCGTATGTATTTCGATGTGGCTAATAATTCAGTGTTTCATGACTTATGGTTAAAGTCACTTAACCAAACATTAAACCACACCAATCTTCATGTAAGACCACATTAATGTCTCGGGTCAAAGGATCAATGATACTGCTGAGACAAACGAATCTTCAGTTGACATTAGGTATAATTAACCATCTGAAGATCCATCAGCGGATCAGTTCAGTGAACATCCTCCTAGGATGAACACCCATACATATGTGCTGGTGCCCCGCACCTATGACCGTGAGATTAGTCATCTACACATCATGTGTGCTGATTTACAAGTAATCAATGTCCTAGAGTGATTACTCTGCAATCATGAACGGTTTAAGGTATGTGTCTATATACAGTCAAACTCACATTCGAGATCCCATCTCGAAATTGACTTTACAATCACATATCCTAGGGACAACGCAAAGCAATCCACATATTACAAGTTTACGCTCTAATTACTACTTAATTATATTGAACAAGATTGTACAACACATAGGGTCTACATGGCCCATAATTGGTCTGTAGGACACCCAAAAACTAACAGTTGTTCCGTCCCAATGGGTCGGTGTCTTCCTGGTTGACTTGGCAGTTTCTTATGTGTTCCTTTCGGTAGTCGTGTGATTTATTTATCGCTTTACTTGCACATATCTTGCTTATGTATCCTTGTTACATTGTGATTATGTGTGCATGCGTGGGAGGTGGAGATCGAGGAATCTCTACTGAGTCCATTCCAGTGTGACTCACTCACTGCGGTTTCATATGATGGTTCCCGACAGGCGTAGTAATTGTGAGGTTTTGTCTCGGGTTGTGCGCCAGCAACTGTCGTTCCGGGGTATGCCCCGATGTAGTTGTACTTTTAATTCAGACATGTATGCATAATTATTTCATTTTAGTTGTGGGCTACGTAATTATTTGCTAAGTCGAGTCGAATTATAATAATTTTTAATTCCTACACGTTTTTTACAGTTCAATGTTGTGTAAAATGTTTAACTTAGTTTATTATTTATTTTCCAGACTTATTTGACATCTTGGTTTGGCTCCTAATTTTAATGATTCGGTACCCATTTAATAATCGGTTCCCTGATTATAGGGTGGCGAGTCGTTACAATCAGTCAGTATCCTTAGTTAATAAATTGGGCCGTGTTTTGGCCTTATTTCATGGCCCACTTTTGGCCCAGCTCTCGGCTTCCCCTATCACACATGGCCTCCTACTCCCGGTGTGCTTCAAATGAGTAACACCAGGAGTACATGGCAATCAGGCCTCATTCGAGATCACTAATGCTCGAGATCTTCGTCTGGGAAGAAGTGAAACACTTGCTGGTGGCATCAGATTATGAGCAGGAGCCAGAGCCGAGAAGTGTTCGGAGGAGTTTTTGAATTTGGTTTGTGTCTGAGAGTAGAGGCCGAAGTAGAAGCCACTCACATCATCGTGTCAAGAGCACACGCTCCAAATCGAGCGGCAATATATTCAAAACTTCTGCCCTCAGTGTCTAATTCGAAGGGGCATGGCATGTGGCATTCATTGGGAGAGGGAAGTTGTACTAATGTTGGACCCCCTAGAGGTCCCCCTATAAATAGTCTCCAGCATTCACTAGTAGCACTATTTGCAAATGTTTGCTTGGGGGCTTTAGTTGAAGAGCGTGAGAGAGGTGGCCCGAGTGCGTCCTTTTGAGTGGCAGTGGCCGAATAAGTTAGAGGATAAGCATTTGCCTTTGTCTTGTTGTGTTACGTCCCTAATCCGGTTCAGTCATTTAGACTTACTTCGGATTCATGTTACATAATTACGGAACCAAATAACATACAAATCAAAGATAAATGATGAGAAACAAATAACCAAGCAATCAATATGCTATTTACCATCATTAAATCTAAATATTATATTATTTTGTCATAATTAGAATCCTCAAATTTCACCGAATATGCAGCATAAATAAAATCCCTAAACTCACTAAAGAAATATAAAAGTATGTATATTCTCTCAATTTCCTACTACATCAAACCTAAGAAAGTAGTAAATCTAATTCTAGCCTTAAGCAAAGTCTTGTTCGTCAACTAACTCTTCTTCCTCGGTCTCTGAAAATATTAGTATGGTTTATGAGTACATATAACTCAAATAAGATTATGATACAAAAAATGGTCAAATATAAATTATCAAACAACATGTGTTTTCTAGTAGTAAGAACAAATTGAACTAACATATAGCATATAAGTCATAATCATATTCTAATTTAACCTAACAAGTCTACTAGCCATGATTAGAACATATCATATATCAAACTGAATATATAGAACTGACCATATAGCAAATTTGTCGTGGTATGATAGTTTACTAAATCAGAGTTCATATTGTCTGAATAGTTAATAAGAATGAACATGTATTCTTAATCAAACAAGCTGAGATCAAAATAACTGAGCATAGATGTCAAAAGAGCAAACTGAGTGGATTATAAGCTAAATCAAATAGATCTAAGCAGCAAACTATGTTTCATAATTATGTGTCAAGCAAATCAAATCCAAATATATCAAATAGACATGCATCCAACCACTACATAAAGAGCCGAACAAATAAATACCAGAACATATAGACAAATATGTTAAGATCTTAGCACATGCATAGCTGATGCGTCTGTTATCCCACCTCGGATGACTACAAAGAAAACACAATCACCAGAATTTTCTTGTTGCCCACGGGCATAACTCATCTACGGACGCTTGTGGAATAAGCCCTAATCTTCTTATGATGGCAGTGTCCAAATATATATCAAACAAATATGGAACAAATATATTTTCACAGATTTCATAATGATCATAAATATGAAAATTAATTTGATATAGTGATACTTACATATAAGAGTTAAAATATATACTTTTATATACAAAATAGTCACTTAAACAGTCAACATGATTACATAGATAGATAATCAGAGTAAAATGATCACAATAAGTTGTTGGACAGAAGAGTATGCTACAAAAATTTTCTTAGATTTTTTTGGACAAAGAATTATTATTTTCGGCTAATAAAACTAATTTTTAGAGACGAAAAATAAAAAAATAAAGCCGAAAAGCGCAAACAAATTTATAAAATTATCAAACTTGGTGAGCATGTCTAAGAGATCAAAGAAATCATATGGACAAAATTTGCACGTAATTCTGACATCAAACGAATGATTTACGTAAGTAAAATTGGTCAATTGAATAAATAGCAGAATAATAGGAAAATACAATCTAAAATTTATGAGATTTTACCAGTAGGTATAACATGTAAAAATAAAAGTGTGTTCAAAATTTAAAATTAATCGGCCAAGGAACGAAGGAATTATGGTCAATTTAAGTTCAAGTTAAAAATTAGTCACAACTTCTGAAAACCATAGGTATAAGTCCTGAAAACTATAGGTGTAAGTCTTGAATTTTAAGAATATGGGATTTTGCAAATTTGATCAAAAATTCATAAATAAAAGTGGAATCTAAAGGCATGGATTGATAGATTATGGTTCCAAAAATTATGTTTGACCACTTTTGAAAATCAAAACAAAGTTTTATATTAATACAAAATATCATTTAATAGGTTATTATCACCTATCTCAAGAACATGAAGAATATTCTCTCTAATACCTTTTAATCACCTTTTAGCACTCCAATCTTGGATTTCTTGTGATATAAGGCTTCTTTTACGACCTTTAAACCTCAAAGAACAACAATCCATCAATTAGAATCAATTTTCAAAGAGAATTAAATCAAAATGTTTCTCTTTCTCATGAAAAACACTATGTTCTTACCTCTTATCTTGGGCTGAGTAAAGGAGGCCTTATGCACGACTCCAAAGCCTTATATATACTCTTTTGGCTTCCTAATACTATTCAAATTAAGTCCCCAAAGTTGCGAAATCTAACTCAAACTGTAGCTTTCTTAACCAACAAGCTAAAGCATTCCAATTCAAATTAGGAACCCACATTTTTGCACAGAATGGGTTTCCTCTCATAAATCTCTTCCGATTCGACTCACTAAATGTTGAAATTAGTTTTTGATCCTTTTGACAAAGTTGTAGTCTTTGATATGCGCTTTCCAACCATATATGACATATAATTGTTGGACTTTTTTGCACTAAGTTACTACGTTCACAAAATAGCACTTTTTCATAGTTTTCATAATCGAAAATTTGACTGACTGTTGGAAACCAATTAGTTTCCTAATTGGGTCACTAATGGATTTATTGGACTTATTTCGACTTAACTAATGACTTACCCATTCTAAATCTATAATTATATTATTAAATAAATATAAAACAGGTTTAAATCATTTTAGTCCATCAATTGACTTAGTTATACGTATTTAAATCTAATTAGGCTTAATTAACCTTGGACCATTAACAAACTAATGGGCTTGAGATCCAGGATATAACATGTTGTGCTACAATTCATGTCCCCTTTCTTCCTCTTTTCGTTCGAGTAGTTCACCCTGTTGTTCCCATAAACAAGCTGCGGTCCAACCTTCTCTCTCTTCTATTTTTAGTTTAAACTCTTTCATTTCTATAATGACAGACGAGGTCACCTTGCTCGCTGGGGACTCTAAATATGCCGAGTCCCAGCAGGCTGAGCCTATTGGGTAGAGTCGATAACCAGAAGAGTTAGTCTTGGAGGATCCATCCATACTTAGCAAAGAAGCAGTTGTTGAGATGTGGGAGCACCACGACATTTCAAAGTGGGTTTAACTAGTTAATCCCTGGGCGGACTCTCGAGCAAATCCCCCTTAACTAGGATGTTTTTCTATTTATAAACAAAGCTTCTATGGTTGCTTTCAGCTTCCTCTTCATCCTTTCGTCATCAACCTTCTTTGCATCTACAGTCTCACCCCATCCCAATTCTATTTGAACTCCTGACAGACCGTTTACAGCTTTATAGTTCTTTGCTCTCTTGAGCATGACTCCTACTGTTTCTATCTTTCGTTACATCTTCAAAATAAAGCAGTAGGAGAAATCTTCTTAGTTTTGTTTCACCACTCGTACAGGTCCGACCCTTTTCTCTAGTAAGCCTTCGCCCATTGATCACTGGAAAGAAGGATTCTTTTTCTTTTGCCTTCCAGAGGGTAAGAAAGGTGTTTGGTCATTCCCAACCGAATGGGGAAGCTTGGCCGAGGGTGTTTTGGAATCACCAAAACTTAGCAAACAAGAACTGAATGTGGCCAAGAGGATCCAGGACGAAGCACCAGTGGATGTCAATGCTCTTCCACAAGATACCCGTAGGTTGATTGCACCCGGTGCATGGCCAGATCCTGATAACATGCCCACCTAAGTGGAGCCTTATTTGTCGTCTGGCAAAAGGTAAAGGAACACGGAAGCCGAAGCCGCCGAGACCACTCCGGCACTGATAGCGACACCATTGGCCGACGAAGATGCAAGAAGTGTCTAGTGATTCAGATACTACTGCTAGAGCCGATAGTAAGTTGGTCTCGGGCTATCCCCTTCTCGTACTAATGTTGTTTTTTACTTGTTTCTTTTTATGGTTACAGACATGGACATCGGGATTGGCACAATTCTAAATAAGCTCAAGGGCACAGGCTCAGCCTCACCTAATCTTGTTTAGATGGCTGCCTCTCTAGAGGGTCGTGTTGCCGCTATAGCCTCTGAGAGGGAAAGAGACGCCTCTATAGGGAAATCCGGCATGCCTGATCAAGATCTAGAAAATAGGCAAAAATGGAAAACAAAGCGGAAAGCGGCAAGGGCTATGAAGTATAAGAAGACCGCGGCATGGGATGCACCATTGTCTGCCTCCCCTTCGGGCCATGGAGCTCCCAAAGAATCGCTATCGGCTGAGGGAACTTCGCTCTTGTACACCTTCAATGGGGGCCAGATGCACATGTCCCGCGAATATGGACATGATCTGTCATGTTCGGACCTTGGAGTATTCGCGGACGAGTCCCTAGAAGATTCTAGGACCTATCTGTAGCTAGCCCATGGCCTCACCCTCCCCATAGTCCAAGATGAACTCAATGTTGTACCCACCGAGGGCCTCATGGCACAATGCGTGCGTCACCTAATTTAGGTAGGATTTCTTTTGAGCTTCAAATCTGCTGTGTTTGAGTAAAGCTTTCTACTTAACGTCCTTCTTTGGTCAGGCCGTGACCTATTGTGGCGTCCTTGTTCGTCGCTTCGCCTACATCTAAGAGAAGCTGAAGGATGTGTACAAGGCGGCAGATCACCTAGCCTCGGCAAAAGTCTTCTTTGTTCATCAGGACCTAGAGGGCAATATTGATACCCTCCTCGACGTGAACTCCCGTCTCGGCGTGGAGTTGGTAAAGCAGTCAGAGGAGAAGAGTGCAGGCACTGAAGCCCGGGAGAAGGCTAAGAAGGAAGCGGCTAACCTTCATACGGTCTTGGCGGAAAAGACTGAAGCCCTAGCCCAACTGCAAAAGGATGCCAAGGGCAAGAAAGAGAAGCACGATGGCAAACCGTGTGCTATGGTTTCCCAGGCCAAGTAGGCTGAAGAGGATGCTCGTAACGCCATTGAGCTCTTTAAGTTTGTCCCGGAGTACACTTGAGACCTTGGTGGAGGCTGGGGCCAACGTGGCTCAGATGGTCTTTAACTTGGGTCTGGCCCTGGCCCAAAAAGCTTGTCCAAAGTAGATCTAACAGGCCTCGGTCTTCCCAACGATGCCACCGCAACATAGCTACTTGACTGGTGGGGTCACCTAAAGGATGAAAGGGCTCCGGCCATCCCGAAAGGCTTCGCTACAGGGGCCCCTAAAGCAGGTGGGGCTTCTCTTGGCACGCCCGCCACACCAAACAACTCCCTTGTTAGCTCGGATGGAAAGGGAGTGGTGGCAGAAGAGTGACAAGAATTGTTTCTTTTTTCTTTCTTTATTGAAGAATTTTGTATCAGCTTCTCTGTGAGCTAATCTGATACTTGTAATCGAGAGGTTTTTTGTCTCTTATGAATATAAGAATCTTTTTGTTATTTGGGTGCCATGTCGTGGAGATAATCACTATTTAAGAAATACTGACTACGAATGTCTTTAAGGATACCGGTACAGTTTATACGGCTAAGGCTGCTCCTAGTACGTTTTACACAGGTTTAAGGACGAGTGTCGCTCCGATATGGTTTACACAGCTAAGGCTGCTTCTAGTACGGTTTACGTGGGCTTAAGGACGAGTGTCACTTATGGTACCATTTATACATCCAAGGCCACTCCCAGTATAGTTTACGCGAGCTTAAGGATGAGTGCCACACCCAAATAGTTTACGGGGCTAAGGCTACTCCCAGTACGATTTAGGCGGGCTTAAAATTAAATTTGCATAGGAAGGGGGAGGAAGTGCCTTTTCACTATTTTTTAATAGGATTATAATCAGACTCAGGCCCTAGGACCAATCGGCTCTATATAATAGCTGCGAAACCGTTCGACATTCTAGGTCCTCGGGATAGGTTCCCCCTAGTGTTTCGAGACAATAAGCGCCTCATCAGACAATTTCTTTTACTCGGTAAGGTCCCTCCCAATTCAGGGCTAACTTACTTGATGCTTCGGCAGGAATCTTGTCCACCACGATCTAAGCCTTCTATCTTTAATCAAAGTGACATCACTCGATGGTCTCTGCAAAACAGAACACCGTCAGTGGGATCCCGACAGTGGTCCGAGGGAGTCCCCTCAAATGCCTAAGTCAAAAGGCTAGGGATTCTCAAAGAAAGACCAGGTAGCTTGGGCTCTAGAAAGCATACCTTTACCAGTTAGACGCAAGGTCCTTTATATAGCGGGGGAAAGTGAGTCCCATCAGAGAAGGTGAGATCCATAGAGATCCTCCATGTTGATCCCAAGTCGAAAGGGGCTATTCTGGGGTAGCCAGGTCCTAGACGGATTCATGGATTTGTACTAATCTAGTCAGGGGTAGAGGGTCCTTTCCTGTGGGACGGGGTCCTTAATTGAGTAAGTTTCCAACTTAGGCCCGTCCCCTTCTGGAAAAGGTAAGAGTGTCCCAAATGCAAGTTGAGTCCTGCCCAAGGCATGGATCTTAGGCCGGTTGCGTCAACCTAAACGACTTGCCCGTGAACGTATTCAGACCCCCGATTCACATGGGCATCTCTATCTAGGTAAGGGTTCTACGGACGGGGACCGAGCCTTCCTCAAGTAACTGGGTCGGCCCGTGGCCACAAGATTTTCCTCTTTCATAGATCATCTAATTCAAAACCTTAAGACATTGAATAGAATAAGTACTATCTATTGAATATATTTTAAATTTTATCTTTTATTATGTAAGACGATTCTAACACGTCGACTCACGTGCAAGCTGATTTTAGATTCTCACATATATCACAAATATAAGGTATGCGGCCCAGTTCATAAATATGGGCTCTGATGTCATATTGAAGTTATTGTGCCATTCAATTCAAAATCTTAACCCGTTTGATACCAGGATAAGGTGGGGGTATCCTAATCGTGTTCTTATTCCTCATTTGGTATGTCAAAAATTGGTAGAGATAAGGAGTTAAGGAGAATAAGTTAGCTTAATCTTATTCTTTAGGTTAAACATAAAGATAAGTCATTCCACTTTTTTTGTGAAATTCCCACCCTCTAACCCCGTTTCTCTTCTCTTACTCCCCGTGATTCGACCCATCTGCACCTTATGATTACTACAATAAGATTCTTTAATATGTCATCATATTTATAAAAAACTTAATTTCATTTGATATGCATTTGGTATCTTTAATATATAATTATGTCCATAATACTATAACTACTAATAAGCATCTTTAAAATATTATTATATTCATAAAAGAACTTAATATCCTTAATATATATTAAATATATTTAATATATAATTATAATCATATCATTTCTGCTAGTGAGATTCTTTGATGTATATCATCATATTTATTAAAACACTTAATTATATTTAATATATTATATATATTTAATATATAATTACATTCATAAATAAATAAATAAAATTACTAATAATTTAGTATATCATTATATTCATAAATGAACTTAATTATCTTTAGGCATGCCCCTCTTAACCTAAGATAAGGACAGTAGAAGGATCTTTTTTCAGAACTTATCTTATACACTATTTACATTTTAATAAAAAAGAAAATATGATTAACCTTTTTCCTATCCCCTCTTATACCAAAAATACCAAAGAATAGAGATAGAGGTAAACATATTCACTTGGGCTTATTCTTCTCCATTTCTATCTCGACACCAAACAAGACCTAAGACATTGAGTGGAGCAGACACTATCTATTAAATATATTTTAATTTTATATTATTTTCAATGTGAGACTATTCTAAGAAATAATTCCGATTAATCTATAATAATTTTTTTTGTGTGTACTTGAATTTAAGGCGTTTCGTGTGAAAAAGAGTTCTCATGCCATGGAACCACGAACTCATTGCTGCAAGTTGTTGCACATCTAAGCACAAGTCTCACGTGCAAGGATTAATGACTAGGTATCTGCCAGGCACGGATCCCTGCATCATCTCTCTTGTTTTAGTGTGGTCCCTGGTACTTGGCAAAATTATGATGCCGTGTGTATCTCAAAACTGCCAGCATTTCGATGATCATAACTCTAATCCATCACTCTAATCCTTGTTCTAGATGGCCTCACTATCTTCCTCTAATTTAAGATATAATTCGTTTCTAACATAGTTAATTTATTGCAAGCCATTGAAGATTAAATGAGGAGCAATAAGAACATATCTTTATATGAGATCTCTGCCATATCTTTATCTGACATATTCATTAGAGTTTTTATGCACCTTATACTATCATAAACTTCTGCTAGAAACTGACACAGTGACAGGAAAAAGTAATCTTGCCTTTTTAGTGTTCATGTTTTTTACAGGTTTGACCTGACAGCATAAGATATGTACCCGAGGAAGCTTCCATGCATAAATTCATGCTACCTCGAGTCCCCCAATGCAGTAGATCCACCATCCTCTCTCTCCAGCTTCTCTCTTGAGATTTTGAACATTAAACACGAGTGGTAACAAGCCTTCTTGAAGCAAATCAATCTAACGGATTAATTTTAAAGAAGAGATATAAGTAGAAGCCCTTCACGAGACAAGAGACATATAGAATATTGATACACAAGAGAAACATTCAATCAAGTATGAGTAAGAGCCAATACACCTAGCCTGCTGAGAGAGAAGAGCTTAAAGATCTCAAGAGTTGTACTTCATCACTCTCACAAAAAGCTCTTAGAGATCCTCTTCACATCAAAACCTGTGTAGCATAGTTGTTTATTTTCTATCTTGATCTGTATTGTGGTTTCTGTGAATACTTGCCTATTTGTTAGGCACTTTCTACACTCTAATCTTGCTTTGTTCCTCTTCCTGCTTATGAAAGAGACGGCCTACCGAAAGCAGGAGGTTGTTCCTCTTCCTTTTGGAGAGAGGACATGCAGTGGCAAGAGGTTGTTGTGCAACCTGCAAGGGGTTGGTACCTTTCTTATTAGTGGAACTCCTAAGTGGTTTCTTGGGGACTAAACGTAGGTCTACATAGACTGAACCAGTATAAATTTCTCTGTTCATTTACTGTGTGATTGTTTCCTTATTTCTATCTCCTTTTGTCTATTTATTAGCTTCTCATTTAATTTCACTTAAAGTAATTTTAATAACCCATTTACCCCCCTCCCCCTTTAAGTTAGTCTATCCTTGGGCAACAAGTGGTATCAGAGTCCGGTCTCTCATTTATTTGACCTAACAATCAAGAGAGTAATGGCTATGACAGACAATTATGCTGAAGGTTAGTCTATCAACTGCCCTCCACTACTTGATGGGGAAGACTACTCCTATTAGAAATGTCGTATGGAATATTTCCTAAAGGGGGTCGACCTTGATCTATGGAGTGTGTTTGGGAGTGGAGAATTTATGATAATTGTTTCCAGAGAGAGATGGATAGATACTGACAAGTATTTAATCTCTTTGAATAACAGGGCCAAAAGTATCCTATGTTGTACTCTAGCAAAGAAAGAGTTCAACCAGATTTCTACCTGCAAAACTGCTAAAGAAATGTAACTGAAACTTCAGCTAACATATGAAGGCACAGAGTGTTAGTCTTAGGTGGCCTACAAGCCAATCTGACTATGTAAATCTCGTTCATTTATTAATAAAATGGCATAATATTCATCATGTATAATTCATTTTAATTATCGTCTCATAATGAAGTTCGTGAATAAGTCCGATAGTGATCAGATTATGATGAGATCATACTAACAAGACAGATCACTTAAACACACATATTCTTAATAGTTCCTAGTCGGAGGATATCCGAATAGGACATCGGATATTCGGTTAGACTAGTACAGATTACTCATGCTTATACAATGATGAGTTCACTGAACTGATCCGACTGAATCGTTGGATGGTATAGTACCTCACTGTCAACCAGCTTGATTCTATTGTCGCAGTTGCGTGGATGGTCCTCAAACCTGAGACACCAAGGATACCTTGTCGATGGACTTCTGTACTTTGACTTTGGTTTATAAATCTCTATTCACGGGATTCTAAATAGCCAAGGATCGGTTACAGTGAAATATCATCGAAAGGAATTAACTGTAAATAAGGAATCATTCGCTCTCGGTACTTAGAAAGAAAATGCTCTAAGAAGGATGCACATAAGTCCCTGGCCAGGACAGACGATAACATCGGGAAAGGAGTTTTCTGATATTATACGGCAGCATCCGATCCAAATGAGTCGACCGGTTAGGGTTTGACAGTACACCATACCCTGAGTTGACTCGAGAGCATTGTAGAAATGAAGGATTATATCCATGCGGTAACTGTCGGTGGAAAGGTTCCAAAAGTGGGTTACTTAACCCCGATACCTTCCGGGTTCACACGGTGTTGCTTGGTATCCAACGTGATCGAAGGCCCGATCGAATTTAATGTGCGACATTAATTCGATTGATTAATTAATTAATATTAAGTTACTAATTGATTAATCATGTCAGTGAGGAGTCACTGGGCTTATTGGGCCATTAACCGGACTGGTTATTGGGCCTAGAGGGTCATATACAAATGATTCTCAAGGCGATAGATTTTAAGTGGATTTTATATTAATCGGGAGTTTTATGAAAAATCGCGTGATTAATATATAATACAGCGACCGGGCTGAGCAGGCTAGGCTACTGCTCAGCCCTGGCCGTCCCCCCTCTCTCTCCTCTCACTCTTTGGCACCCCGTCTCTCTCCTCTCTCTGGAGACTACTCCACCGCTTCTCCGACTCCTATCCGACGGGAAATCGTCCGCACGTTATGGCGATCGTTGCGGCGAACGGCGAAGGATTCATGGGCTGCGAAGAACAGCGAACATGAAAAAATCCGCGCGAGAAGGATCGCGTGGACTTCGCTAGAGGCCGAGCGTTTGCGCAGCTGGCGGTGTCACACCGACGGAACCGTTCATACACGGATTCGAATTCGTGCACGGTAATGTTCGATTACCGTTCTTAATTGGTTTTTAGATTATTCGAAACGGGAACGTATCGCAAATTTTATAATATTTTATTTTCCGCTGCGTGTGCGATCCGGAGGAACGCGAGAACCTAAAACAAAGAAAGTCAAAAAACTATGATAGACATTTTAGTTACTCAATATGAAAAGTTCAAGATGGAGCCAACCAAGAACATCGCTCAGATATATTCAAAATTCACAGACATCACCAATGGACTGATGGCTCTTGGAAAGGAGTACTAGTCAGGAGACCTTGTTTGAAAAATCTTAAAGTCTCTCCCTAGCAATGGAAACCTAAAGTGATAGCTATTAAGGAAGCTCATAATCTCAGTATCCTAACATTGAAAGACTCATTGGATCTCTTATGGCCCATGAGATAAACATGGAAAGGCTTGGGAAGGGTACCTCCAAAAGAGGAGTCTCTACAGCTCTCAACACCTCGCAACCAAGCACCAATGAAATAGCATCATCAAGTGAAGACAGTGATGCTGATAGTAAGGAATAAGCATTGCTATCTAAAAGACTGCAACAGATTGTAAAGAAAAAGAAGTCTCAACGTAGTCATAGATACTTCAAAAACAACTCTTAAAGAGAAGAAGCAAGAATCAACCTGCTATGAGTACAAACAACCTGGGTACATGAGAGTAGAGTGCCCTCAACTGAAGAAGAAGAAGGACAATAAGAAAGAATACACTAAGAAGTCCAAGTTTTTTAAAAGAAAAACTGTGGCAGCAACTTGGGACAATGAGGAAGATTCCTCAGCTTCATCTAGCTTAGATGAAGAAGAGGAGACAACTAATATAGCTCTAATGGTTGACAACACTCATCACACTGATGAGCAGGTAACCTCTAATTCTTCCCTCACTTCAGATTCTGAAGAATTATCTCTTGAGGAAGCCTGTGATGAGCTATATAAAAAATTTAAAATACTCACAAAGGAATTCAAGATGTTTGGCATAACCCATGAAAAATTGAGTGTTATGAGTGTTTATCTAAAATATGAAAACTCAAAATTAATTCAAGCTAATAAAAGACTAAATTTTGATAATACACACCTTGGTGAGATAAATAAAACAAAGACACTAAGTTTCAAGAATTACATGTTGAACTATCAAAGATAACTAAGGGAAATATGGTTATTAATGAAGATAAAATAGAACAAGAGGAGTTAATCAAAGAAAACTAATGCTTAAAATCCTCTCTTGAGAAATTAACTAAGGGCAAAATATCTTTACACCTCTGCTTGAAAGGAGTTAAGACTGATAATAGCAATTCCCCCAAGCCTCTTATCCATTCTCGTTCAATTACGGCGGGGAAGCAAGTCAAAAAAAAAAAACCTTGATTATTACAATATAAAGAATTACTACAATAAAAAATATAAAAAATATAAATTTATAGGATATAAAAATAGTTGTAAATCTGACTTTAGTTAGTTATATTGTAATATTGTAAATATATAATTAATTACAAATATTACTTTAGTCATTATAAAAAATATTTAAAAATAAAAAAAGTATTTAATTATTTATTGTTTATACGTATTATATTAATTTATATATATTATATTATATATAGTATATATTAATTATATATATGATATATATGGTTTGTTTGTATTTTATTTATTATCTTGGCATATGTAATTAATATATAATATGTCATGTAATTAGAATATAATATGTAATATAATATGTATTTTAATTTATTTTATTTTATATTCTATTTATGAGTATTAAATTAATCCATCGTCTACAGTCGAAAAGAAGAGTGATAAGCGGTTTTTCAAACCAAAAAAGATTGTGATATTCTACTTCTTTACTTTCTAAATTTAACTCCCGAAATTCTTGTTCTTGATACCTATTAAGATAAGAGTCTTCGTAAACCATATAGCATGTGTTAAAGTTAAAGGTAAAGTGGAATTCATCCTTTGTTTTTACTTTTCCATTCACTAGGATTTTTTTCGTTTCATTTATTTTGTGCGGATCTTCTTCTTCTTCGTAATCTATTTTGTGCGGATCTTCTTCTTCTTCGTAATCGGAATCAAAGTTTTCTTCAGTTGTTTCTATGTTCCTTTTTTCTTCTTCATATTCTACCTTCGGGGAGGTGTGAGTGAACTTTTTCCCGATGGATTTGATTTTGTGCAACCTAAAGCCTCTACAAAGATAAAGCCCACATATAAGTATCCTACCTCTAGATTTGTAAAATTCAAAACTGAAACAAGTTTACAGTCAAAAGCTCCTTATATAGATTGTTGTTTATACTGTAGCAGACTGAGACACACTTTCAAAACTTGTAAGATGAGAAAGTGGGTCTGGCTGCCTAAGGGATCAGTCCCTAACACTAACTATAAAGGACCCAAAAAGTTCTGGATACCTAAGTTCTTCAAGTGATAATTGCAGGTTGACTTGGGAGCATCAAGATGGTATATGAACAATGGATGCTCTAGGCATCTGAGAGGAGACTATACCTTGTTCAAAGCTCTCAGATCAGAAAATGATTGTAGACACGCTAATTTTGACGTCATTTCGAGTAAATTTCATATCATATAATAATGCCTCATAATGGTTTGATATTTAATCATTGATTAATTTTTATTGATATTTTTGAGTGTCGGGTTTAACGGACATGTTTAAGTTAATCAATTAAATTGATTTTAGCTCAAATTTCAGTTAAAATATGCAGAAATTCTAAAACGTGTCAACCTGTGTGGACACGATTCAGAATTCTAAAACGTGTCAACCTGTGTGGACGCGATTCAGAATTCTTTCTAAAACGTGTCAACCTGTGTGGACGCGATTCAGAAAGTCTAAAACGCGTCAACCTGTGTGGACGCGATTTAGAGTTTATTCCTGTTTTAACGTTTAAATTTGAATTTTAATCAGTTGATTAATTAACTAAAAGGCGTCTGTGAAGGTCGACGCGATTTAAGTTTCCTAAGCTGTTTTAACTTCTCTTCCGGATGTTTATCCTTATCTTAATTAGTGTAAAAGACGTCTACACACGTGGACGCGTTTTAGCTAATAAAGATAAAGATAAGTTTTCCCGGATATTTATCCTTATCTTAATTAATCTGAAAGGCGTCATCCAAGGTGGACGCGTTTTAGATAATTACAGATAAAGATGAATTAATCAGTAATTATATGTCGATTAAGGTGGATAAATCCGAGATTTTTCTATGTTAATCGCGAACGCAGAAAAATGCCTATAAATACCTTGCATCTCAAGGAGTTAAAAAAAAAAAAGAGAGAGAGAATTATTGAGCCACAGCGTTATAGCAATTTGAAAATCGGAGCAACCACGCCGGAGCGTTGCCATTTCCAGAAGTCGGCATCCTTCTTCAAGATCTTCATCCTTTCAAAGCTTCAACCAACTGGACTGGGCATAAGTTTTTCATATTTGAATTTCATTTACATTCATTAGTTTCATTCTCTCATACTCACTGCATGCATCACACACCACATCATTAATTTTCCAAAACCCATCTGTTCTAAAGGGGTTTCAAAGCCATCTAAAACAAGTGAGTTGATGTTTAAGCATGTTTCCAATCATGGTTAACTTTGATATTTCCACTTAGATTCTCATCACTATTTCTTCTTTATTTTTCTGTTTCTCTGTCTCTGCTGCGTCCAACAACTGAACAACAAGATAAAAAAAGGGAAATCAAGCACGAAGCCAGGAGAACTTCTGGACGATCCTCAACATTCAACAGCAAGAACAAAAGAACAAGAAGAGGCTCTCTTTCTTCAGCCGGCTGAAGGAGGGGAACCAAGGATTCATTCTTCCGCGTTTAAACAGGTAGGCGATCAAACTCTTTTGAAGCTTTTTAGTTAAAAGTTTCTGGCGATCACTGCACCTTAGTTGCATTTTTTTAAATAGGTTAATTTACCCTAAACAACATAGTTTTTCACATAAATCACACGAGCAATTTTCAGCACTTACAGCTCTTTTGGCGATCACGATGGGACTTGGTCTCGCCGTCTTTTAATTTCTTTTGTTCTTGCCATTATCATACCGGGCACCCACGGTGCACCACTTGTGTCTTTCGACACGTCCTCACCGATTGGTGAGTGTTTAGTTTGTTTAATTTCCCTCGTGCACCACGTGCACACCCCAGTGGCAAGATCTTGCCTCCCCTTTGATTAGTTTAAAAGGCTGTTTTTGGTGATAAAATGCTGTGTGATTGCGTGATTTCTTAGTTGTTTAGATAGTAAACCATCCTGTTTAAAATCTGAAACTAAAAATCTTTGCATGAGTCGATTGTTTACTGCATTTTTTTCCTGTTTAAGGAGGATTCGACCCAGAAAATCCTTCTGGAAATCTGTTTCTGCGAACTGAAAAGCGTCCAGGAACAGCGACGCTTTTCAAAACCGCGTTAGCACACCTAGACGCCTTTTAGTTCCAGACTTTCTCTGTCGTTTACATCTGTTTCTGCGAAATAATTAACTTCTGTGTTGAATAGCGTCGACCATCATCGACGCTATTCAGACAGTTTTTAGTTATTTTCCAGGTTTTCTCTGCTGTTTGCATCTGTTCTCTGTGAAAGAATTAAGTTCTGTTCTGAATAGCGTCGACTATAATCGACGCGATTCAGACAGTTTCTTAATTATTTTTCAGTTTCCAGATTTCTGTGTTGAGTGCTAGCTACCCATTACTCTATTAAGCATTAGAGGCCATCCAGGTCGCAGGGCATACGCATTGAGGCTAAAACCCTCCTTTTCTTAGGAACACATTACTCCACGTCAGCAACTCTCTCTGATTGGGTTGGTCCCTTGATCAGACTAGAGAAGTTGACGTTGAGACCTCCATAAGTCCCCAAAATCAAGGTATTCCTCCTTGATCATCGGGCTGGTTGTACCAATTGAAGTTCCGGCTAGATTCCGAAAGCGTTGTGAGAGAGAACCTTAGAGAATAACGGTGGAAATCAAACTGAAACTAGGATCCTTCCCTGAGCGAAATTGTGGTTTAATCCAATTCAAATAACTCAACAAGGAATCCTGAAATCACGTTAAGCATCCACTTGTTTGATTAATCTCTGCACAACTTGTTTGATTAATTTTTTTGAAAAGAGAATCTAATATAATGTTGCTGCGATCAGGCAGAGATTTGAGTATGGCCCAAGACGCCATTATCAACTACGAGGGAGATGCTAATGCACCTCGCAATTCAGATTTCAACTACGAGAACGGGAGAGATGCTGATGCCTCTTGTAATTCTGTCCCCATTCCAGTTCGACATGACGGGAATGTCCGAACTCCTCTTTTTAATCCGCACGATCAATATCATGATCTTCCTCCGCATGAATATGCGATTCCCAATCCTGACCTTGAGGGGGACATGAATCAGCATGATCCCTCATCCTCCGATCCTATGGATCTTGTCAATGCTCTGGGAGTTCTTGCCTCCCGACTGGACCCTCAGCAGTTCGAGGCGATCCAGTCTATCTTGAAGGGGAAGGCACCCATGCAGCCTGCTGAGCCGAATCCTGTGGCTCCCCCTGTTGTCCCTCAACAACCTCCTCCTCCTCCTTATATCCAACAGGCCATGGAAGGCCTTCATCTTACTTCTCGGCCAACTGGGCCACAACTTTCGTCATCCAGGCAACCGGCTAGACCGCAGACGCCCATTTATCAAAATGCCCTCGGGCATGGCGGAAGCTCTGCCGGACCTCATCCTTATTATCCTCCTTGTCCAACGTACTCTAGGCAGCAGGCCTATCAAGTACTTCCTCCTCCTCCTCCTCCCCAGGCAGATCTGACCACGCAGACGTTGCTGGCCAAGATGGAGCGCATGGACGAGCAGTTTAACAATCTCCAGAAGATGATGGGGGTTAAAGCTGTGCCGGAAATCAATTTGCCGAGCCTGCCAGTGTTCCATCTGCCACCCTCTGAAATGCCAGTGTATCGAAAGTATAACGGTACTGGTAACCCCTTCACGCACCTGAAGGAGTTCATGTACGAATCCTCTTTCTGGCAGAATGATAAGAGGTCATTGGCTTTCTTGTTCAGGAGATCCCTAGAGGGACCAGCCCTCGAGTGGTTCTTTTCTTTGGAACCCTCAGAAGTAGAGGATTATGGTATCGTTTCACGTAAATTTATCCAACGATACCAGGACAGAGTTGCACCCTCCTTGTCTATCACGGATCTTATTGCAGAAAAGATGAAACCGGACGAGGAGTTTGTCAGTTTTGCTGACAGGTGGCGGGGCCTAGCTGAAAAAGTGAAAGATCACTTGTCCGAATCCGAACAAGTGAAAATGTTGATTTCTAACGCCACGTCCCAGTTCAAGCTAGTCCTCTCCTTGAACAACTTGACGAACATGGCAGAGCTCTATGAAAGGTCACGGTACTGCCAGAATGCTTTCAAGGACGCTACGTTCTCTAGCGTCTTTGATCCTCATAGACCTAACAGGCCTCCGCCTCGGAAGCCTGCAGTGCCGAATTCTCCTAGCTCAGGTCCAACTACTGAGGGCACGCTCTCTCACGAGCAGGTCAGTACCATGAACAATAACTCGCCCCAGTTTGTGAGGAATCAGCAGTACCAGAGGCCACCACAGCCGAGTCAACAGGGGTACAGGCAGCAGCAGAACCCCCATTACCAACAGCAGTACCAGCGGCCCCAGCAGCCGAGTCAGCAACAGCTACAGCAACAGCCGCAACGGCAACAGCAGTATCAGCAGCAACATCAGCAGCAACAGCAACAGCCACAGTACCAGCCGCGTGCACCGCCGGCGTACCACAATGTCCCTCCTCCTGGTGACTACAACCAACAGAGGAGACCTCCAGGCCCGAAAAGGGCAGAGTACCCGGCCCTCCCAGAATCCTTGGCAGATATTTTCAACGCTTTAATGGCAGCCAATGCCTTAGCTTTGCCGAGAGAGAAGGCCGTCTGGCCTCAAAACGCCGATACGTCTAGGTATTGCTACTTCCACAGGCAACCTGGGCATACCATTGACACATGCTTCCAATTCAGAGATTATATCCATGATCTCAACGAGCAGGGCGGCATTGACTGGGAGGAAATTAAGAAATACATAACAGCCCTGAAGGCAAGAAGACCGCAGCAGCAGCAGCAGCAGCAAGCAAGACCACCGGCACAAGCAGTAGCACCACCCAACATGGGCATAGTGCAGAATCCACTCCCGGAGCACCAGAACCAAAACCAGGTTGCTCCCATCCTGACGAACAGCCAGTCTGAGGCTGGTCGTGGGCAGCAGTGGAGAGTAGAGGACTCTTCCTCTCTTTGTTTAACGGGTCACGTTCAAAGTACCGCAGAGCGACCACCACGCCGCACCATCCACATACCAAGGCCACAACCTGTTACCATTACCCCCATACCCACACCTACATACCACTCGCCCACGCCCAATAACCCATTACCACTACCCGCCTTCCTTAGACCCATTACGCCCCGCACCACTACGCCTCCATCATATAACCCCCCGCAAACCAATAACGCACCCCTCCTACCATCTAGGCCATTACTACGCATACCATTTCCTACTTCACCCACTACCACTACCACCACCACCGCCTATCCAGATATGCCCTTACCATCTAGACCGCTATTACGCGTACCATTCCCCACTTCACCAACTACTTACCCATCCACTATCCAACCCTCTAGGCCTTTAATCCGCACCACGCCATCACCACCTAGCCCTACGCCATCACCTACATACCAACCCTCTGCGCCATCCACACCATCCAACTCTGCGGTACTTAAGGTGTCACCCGGATCCTCCACGGTTGAGGAACACGCGCTCCGGAGTGGAAGGATTTTCAACAAGGTCTTTCCTCAGTCCACAGTCAGAGACGGCCCATCACAGCCGACTGAGGAAGCCCACAATGAAGAGAGTGCACCAGGCACTCAATACGACCTGTTGAAACACCTGGATCGGACACCGGCACGGATCACTATACTCGAACTAATCAAAAGATCCAAGAGTCACCAAGAAGCTTTAATGGAATATCTGCAGAAGGTGATGGTCAATGAAGACGTGCCGGTAGAGAAGATTGAAGCACTACTAGTTCCTCAGGGGGATCAGCCCTCCATAACATTTCATACATCGGAACTAGCACCGCCGGCAGCCAGAAGCATGGCTCTGAGCATCACGGTCAGCATCTGTAAGAAGGTCGTGGATGCATGCCTGGTCGACACAGGGGCTTCGATCAATGTTTTACCTCCGAAGACCCTGGAGCTGTGCGGTGTGCCCAAAGAAAAATGGCTGCCCAGCCCCATATCAGTGACAGCATATGACAATTCTACCCGTTCCCCTCTGGGAATGGTCTATTTAAAGGTGGAGCTGGGCCCTGTAAGTCATGCGGAGGTTGAATTTCACATCTTGGAAATCGACCCTTCCATAAATGCCATTTTAGGTCGTCCTTATATTAAAACTCTCGAGGCGATTCCTTCTACGAATCATCAATGCCTCAAATTTCCTTACAAAGGACGAATAATTAAAGTAACGAGCATGCCGATCCTTGCTGCTGCTCATTCCTTGAACCTCAAATCTGCTGTTTTACCTGGCCGACAACCTTTTCTGTCGGTATTACAGGTCTACCGTCCAGTGGCTGATCCTCTGAAAGCCGCTACTATTTCTCCATATCCATTAGATGCTATCAAAAGGGGGAAGTGCATGAGTACCCCAGGATGGAGGATCATGATGAAGAACGACTACGAGCCTGGAAAAGGTCTGGGCACACAATTGCAAGGCAGGACCACTCCTGTCAGAAATCATCGAGCAGCACCTGGAAGTGGTCTGGGCTGTAGGCCAATAAAACTGAAGCAAGATCCGGTTCAGAAAGTAGAGATCAAAGAAGGCCCGAAAATCTGGGAGGCAATGTCTACGCCACCCAAAGAAGGCCGAGATCCCCTAACATGGACCCTGTGTACGCATTTTGTGAAAGGACCCATACTTAGCTATGACAATACGGTAGTCATTACTTCCTGTTTTGACTTCCATGATATATATGGGAGGGACTTGGCCAGACATTGCTCTGAACTGCTTACGTACCAATCCTTGGAGGCTCTGCGGCCTATGAAAAGGAGGAAATTCCATAACCCTGAATGTGAATGGTACAGGTGGTTCGATCTGAGGGACCTGTATATTGCACTGAACAGACTATTCTTGGATCCTGCAGAACCTAAGTGGCCGCCGCAGATTGATGAGCTGATTGAAAGCCCTGGTGCCATATTTGACAAGCGGATACTGCTATCTGAAGAAACTGACGAAGGGGAGCCGGATGACCCATATCAAGCTGGTTACACAACAGATCTGCTCTGGAGGGGGACATATCCTTCACATGTCTTCATGCTCCATACCTTATTCCGTACACTACTCTTGACCCCGACTTGGTCGCGGGTCATAATTGAAGATATTCCACGGGCTCCGCCCGTCATGATTACTCTGTCCCCTCGGGACATTATACCACAACCTCCTCTCGATCCAGAGAGGTTGTATGATCTAATCTGGGACATATTACTATATGATCCCCCCAATCCTCTGGCCTTGGTGCCACTTCCTCCGTCTGATTCTCCTCCCATTTTTATTCATTCTTGCTTTATGTTTAATTCTTTCATTTTCCAAAAAAAAACGCCAATTTGGCAACAAATTCTTCCCAAATCCTCATTGAGGAAACATCTTACTTGTCCGATTGCATCCCACCGCGCGGATCCTTCGGTCAAGATTCTCTCCTAGATTTACTATGTCCCTCCCCTCGGGAGGATTCTCTTGTATTTCCACTTGTATCCCAGGATTTTCATCCTGCTTCGTCTTCGTTAGGTTATGATAGTGAAGTTAGGCAGTCTAGTCAGGTTAGTCAGTTTAGGAAGTCTAGGAAGCCTAAGGGTAGGCAAATTCCAGATAGATACCTCCAGGACTTAGCTGATAAGTGCTCTTCTTGTTCTTTAATCCCTCAGCTTTTAGAAAATCCAATTCATATGCCAGAAGATTGCATAGACGATGAGTCAGTCAATGATGGGTACGGGGTTTATGAATTAGTACATGAAAAGGACCCCATTGTTGAAGAGGAAGATGACGAGGACGCGGCTGAGGCATATGCCAGTGGAGTAAAGAGATTTGATGAACCCTCAGCTGCCGTAGAAGAGCCTACCAAAGAAATTAATTTAGGGACTGAAGACGAACCTAAGGTTGTCCTCGTCAGTAAAAATCTTTCTTCAGAAGATGAGAAGGCAATGGTACGAGTTCTCAAGGACTATAAGGACACTTTCGCCTGGAGTTATGAGGATATGCCGGGGTTAGACTCATCTTTAGTTGAACACAGGCTGACATTAAAGGAAGGAGCTAGCCCTGTCAAACAGAAATTGAGGCGATTCCACCCACGAATGGCTTTAAAGATAAAGGAAGAGGTCGATAAGTTGCATAAAGCCAAATTTATTAGAGTTGTCCTTTATCCACAATGGGTGGCCAATATAGTCCCGGTTATGAAGAAGGACGGAAATGTCAGAATTTGCATTGACTTCCGCGATTTGAACCGGGCGTGTCCTAAAGATGATTTTCCATTGCCTCATATTGATGTACTCATCGATAATACCACTGGCTATGAGACATTATCATTCATGGATGGATTTTCAGGATATAATCAGATTAAGCTAGCAGAAGAGGATCAAGAGAAAACTTCATTCACTACACCATGGGGAACATACTGTTATGTTGTCATGCCATTTGGATTAAAGAATGCTGGAGCCACCTATCAGAGGGCCATGATGGCAATATTTCATGACATGATGCACATAGATCTGGAAGTGTATGTGGATGACTTATTGGTTAAATCGAAAACAAAGGCTGAGCACGCCAAAGTTTTGGCAAGGGTGTTAGAAAGATCGAGAGAATATCAGTTAAAGATGAACCCCAAGAAATGTGTATTCGGGGTATCTTCAGGAAAATTGCTTGGATTTATCGTCAGTAAACGGGGAATTGAGATCGATCCTAATAAGGCGAAGGCTATTAGAGAAATGCCACCTCCTAAAAATTTGAAAGAGTTGAGAGGATTAATCGGGAGGTTGCAATTTATTCGCCGTTTTGTCTCTCAGCACTCACAAAGGTGTAAGCCGTTTTACGAGCTTACCAAGCCGGGAGTCAAATTTGATTGGGACGATAAGTGTCAGGAGGCATTCGATGGATTGAAGAATTATTTAGCAAGTCCGCCTGTTTTGAGACCACCATCTCCAGGCAAACCATTGATACTTTACATTTCAGTCCTGGATGATGCAGTGGGGGCTGTCTTAGCACAAGAAGATGAAGAAGGAAAAGAGAGGGCAGCCTACTATCTCTCTAAACTTCTCAACCCCGCTGAACAGAGATATACAGCGATGGAGAAAACATGTGCAGCATTGGTCTGGGTTGTGCAGAAATTAAAACATTATTTTCTAGCCCATGAAGTCCATCTCATCGCTAGGATGAATCCGATCAAATTCCTCTTGGAGAAATCTGTTCTTACTGATAGGTTAGCGCGATGGCAAAGCTTTCTATCTCAATTTGATATCACTTACATCCAGCAGAAAGCGATCAAGGGCTATGCCATAGCAGAACATCTCGCTCATCATCCCCTTCCTCGATTTGATCCAGTGCGATCAGAGTTTCCGGATGAGGAACTGATGTCCGTAAATCAAATCAGAGATGATATGTGGACTCTGCATTTTGACGGAGCTCTGAATTCTCATGGAAAAGGGATCGGTATTGTTCTGTTATCACCTGAAGGTATCACCATTCCACAAGCCTTTCAGCTTGATTTTCCAGTTACAAACAATATAGCTGAATACGAGGCACTTCTTGCTGGTCTCGAGGCTGCTCATTTTCATGGTGCCACCAAACTCAGAATCGTAGGTGATAGCCAACTGATTCTTCGCCAAGTGCTGACCAAGTATCGAACTCTCGATCCCAAACTCAAGCCTTATCAAGAACTTACTTCTGCTTACTCAAAGCTTTTCACGAAATTGATCTTTGTCCATGTCCCTAGGAATCAAAACATCTTAGCTGACGCTCTAGCTTCATTCGCATCTTCTCTTGATTTTCCAATCAGCAAACAATCTGAATCAATCATAGTTCATAGGCGTCTTTCACCCGCCGTGAAAAACCGTTCATTCCTTAGAACTAAGGAGAAATTGCTGAAGAAAGTCAGGGACGGAGATATCATTGAGAAAAGAGAAATCATGTTAATGGAGCTGTTAGAAGAGATGGATGATGAACAGAAGCCATGGTATTATGAAATTGTAAAATATTGTGAAGATCAATCGTATCCTGAGGAAGCTACAACTGAGGAGAAGAGAGCTATCAGGAGAGTTTCTCAACGATACACCCTAGTTGGGGGATCATTGTATAAGAGAGGTTTTGATGGAGTTCTTCTGAGATGTCTAGACGAAGATGAGCTTTGGAAGGTTATGGAAGGAGCTCATAGTGGAGTTTGTGGTGGTCATGTCAATGGACAGATGCTAGCAAAGAAGATTCTTAGACAAGGATTTTACTGGCCAACCATGGAAGAAGACTGTGTAGGATATGTCCGTAGGTGTGCTAAGTGTCAACTTCATGCCGACAAAATTCATTCTCCTGCATCTTCACTCCATCCTGTTTCCTCCCCATGGCCTTTCTCCATGTGGGCTTTCGACATTATTGGACCTCTTGGTAACCCAGATTCCGGCATCAAGCAAAAATCTTTCATTCTCACGGCAACGGAATACTTCACCAAGTGGGCAGAAGCTGAAGCGTACGTGGAGATCAAAGCATCAACCGTCTGCAAGTTCATCATGAAGAACATCATCACCCGATTTGGAATTCCAAGCACCATCGTCACTGACAATGGACCGCAGTTTGTGTCACAAGAATTGAAGGATCTTTGTAACAGGTATAAAATTGTATTGCATCATTCATCTCCTTATTATCCGCAAGGCAATGGCCAAGCAGAGGCAACAAATAAGACTTTGATAAAAATCATCAAAAAGACGTGTAAATCTAACAAGTTCGTAGATTGGCCAGAAAAATTGGTTGAGGCTCTATGGGCCTACCGAACTTCAATCCGCACGCCTACTGGGCAAACTCCTTATTCCTTAACATTTGGAATGGAGGCGGTAGTTCCATATGAGATCCTCATACCGTCATTACGAGTACAATTGAATAAGGAATTTTCCATTGATGAACATCGTTCAGCACTCCTTGCTCAATTGGAACTTTTAGACGAGAAAAGATGGTCAGCTGCTAATCATGCAAGAGTTTATCAAAACAGACTAGCACGTTTTTATCAAAAGAAAGTCATTGAACGTAAGTTCAAAGTCGGTGAAATGGTTGTTAAAAGAATTTTTATAAAACCTGGTGGTCCGCGTTCTAAGCTCCAACCCAACTGGGAAGGACCTTATGTTGTATCGCACGCTTTTCCTGGTAATGCTTATCGTCTTATTAATGCAGAAGGAGAAGAGCTAAAACATCCCTGGAATGGTTTACATCTTAAGAAATACTACCCTTAGGTTAAAGAGTCGATCAGTATGGTACAAAGACCAGTGGAATCAGAAAGTTTATAAACTCAAATTTCCTTATTAGTCTGAATAACTTAATTTCAAGCCCATTACTGCACACACTGACACGTTTGATTCGTGAGTAACAAGAGATGACAAGTCCTAAAGAATATCGAAAGCTTGACCGAAAGTGTAAAGTACAAATCATTCTTTTGAAGCAAAATTCTGTTTTAAACTCGGCCCATGATGTTGGAACGAGGCTTAGAATAGACTACCAAGAATACCCGCCGTCTTAGTAGGAGGCCGTCATAAAAAAAAAGGGGGAGATCCGTCCCGAAGAAAAGAAAAGAAGAAAGAAAAGAAAAAGCATGGCAAAAGCCAAATGTCAAATCAAAAGGCCATTACATTACAAACGTTACATCAAGGGCATGAAATGAAATGAAAGGGAACGCAAGGTCGATAAATACCCCGGAAAGAAATGACCGAACCCCAACGGATATTAGGGTAGGAAAGGGACATCTTTTTAAGTCTCTGGAACCTTCTCATGGGCTTTCTAAATTCATTCATCTTTTTCTAAAGAGATGTACTTCAAACTTAAGGAATGGTTTAGATTGACTAAGGGTCAAATCATCAAATGGGATCACGAATGGAAACACAAGTTCAAACACGATGGGTTTAAGTTGAGTTGTTAAAGAACAATTTGGGAATTAAGTTAATAAATGAATATGATCTTTTGATCTAAGTATCATACTGATCTTTTAGTCAAAAAAAAATAAAAAATAAAAAATACATATGTCAAAAAATCGAAAAAAAATACATATGTTTCGAAAATCCAAAAAAATATACATGTTTTCAAAAATCAAGAAAAAATACATATGTCAAAAATTCAAAAAAAAAAATATATGTCAAAGTCAAAAAAAAATACATATGTTTCAAAAATTCAAAAAAAATACATATGTCAAAATTCAAAAAAAAACATATATTTCAAAACCACAAACAAAAATGAATATTTCAAAACAACAAAAAATATTTCAATTAGCATCTGATTGTTGCATTTAGTATGTTTCATCCCTTTTATTTTCAGCGAGCATCTGTTTGCTTGTATGTTGCATCTTTACTTAAGTTTGATTATTCTCATTACCTTTGTTAATAAAGGCTATGCCCCTTGACTATTTATTGAAGAAAAGATTGATTGACCATTTATTTGGTCAGGCAAGGGGCTAAGCCTAAATAGATACTTAACATGTTTGTTAAGTGTGTACAGGATGCAAGATAAACACAGGAACACAAGATTGGAGCCAAAAGTTTCATGTATA
This sequence comes from Zantedeschia hybrid cultivar, assembly GCA_030544215.1. Lineage (NCBI taxonomy): Eukaryota > Viridiplantae > Streptophyta > Magnoliopsida > Alismatales > Araceae > Zantedeschia > Zantedeschia hybrid cultivar. The sequence continues at coordinate 13,033,433 of JARZZO010000009.1, forward strand.
TTATCAGAAGGCGTTTTTGTACATGATACATGAAGAAAAAAGAAAAGATACATAAGCCCTCAAGGCTGGCTCTCCCCTCCGCCCTCGTCCAACTGGCTCTGGGCCTCGTCAGGCGCATCCGGTGCTGGCCCTCGACTAGGAGGTGGGGGTGGTCCCATCGCGCTCGGACCTGCATGCCCGGAAGATACAGCAGCACTAGCAGTAAAGGCGCTGGTCAGACCACGCTCATGGGCACGCTGCCGAGCTCGCTGGAACCGTTCCTCCACCATCTTGCGCTCATGCTCCGCAACCGACAAGCGGCCCTGCATAGCCTCCAGTCGAAGGCGGTCGCGGTCTCTCTCCTCAATCACAACCTCCAGGCGAATCTGGAGGCGTGCAAGATCTCCAGTCGAAAGAAGGGCCACCTGCTCCTCCAGAGCCCGGATCCGCTCTGCATCAGCCTCGGCACGAGCCGCTGCAGCACAGGCATGCTCTATCTCCGCTTCAGCCCTCTGAAGGGCTTCCTGAAGCTCAGCAACCTGCAAAGGAAGATTTCGTTAGTCCAAGGCAATCAAGCAAGTAATCAATTTCAGAATTCAAAAAATTGAAGAACTTACCTGAGCAGCACGGTCCTCCTCCGCTAGAGAAGCCCGGTGGATGGCGGAGGCGAGCTGACTCTGGAGGTCAGCCATAGCAGCATCATGAGTGGACGAGGAAGCTCCATGAGTAGGAGGAGCCGCCTGGGTGTAGACGGCTCGCTGCACCGAAAGACAACTGTCAGTAGTTAATCGCCAAAACAATCAATTAATTAAAACATGCATTCATATTTATTCATACATACCAAGTCATATAGTTCTTTCTGAACTTGTTCTAGCTGGGCCTCCGCATCATGTAGGCGGGCCCGGAGATCGACGATGACCGCATCACGCGCATCCTGCATGTCATACATACATTCATTCACAAATATAAATCAAGATAATAATAAAATTAAAGAAGCATGAATGCATACTTACATCGAGTGGTCGGAGGAGCCGAAGCTGATCGGCGTAGTGGGCCCGGTACTGCTGGAGGTAGGCCTCGCTACTCACCGCCCGTGACTCCACCCGTACGCCCCGACGGTGCCAATCCTCGTACTGCTCCGGGAATTTGGCACGCCAGTCGGTGAGGGCTTGCTTGCCCCTCATGCTCCTTCCGATGCCCTCCGGGACCTCCTCGTCAATCCATTCCTGGTGGAGGCCCAGGGTCCTCATCACGAGCCGAAGGTGGAGGAGAGCGATCTCATTGAGGCAATGCACCCACATCTGCCTCCCGAACCGCCTCCTGCCAGCCGTCACCTACGGCTGACCCTCCTCATTCATGCCCAAGTATGGGCGCCAGATAACCTGCATATAGGTTAGATGCATTCATAAATAACTTGCATTTAATAAAAAAAAAAAATTGCATTTAATGAAATTAAACAAGTTAAAAACTTACCAGGAGTTCTGGATAATCCAGAAACTGACGGCGGAGGGCCGTCAGCTGGTGATGCTGTGGAGCCGTGTCCACAATCGGCTGCCAACGGCAGGCGAAAGGGACGGCGTTCGGTCGAATGATCCTCGCTCTGCCGAGCGGGAAGTAGTAGTAGCTCCACACCTGCATTCATGAACATATAGGTTAGAAGAACCATCATATCATATTACACTGCATATAACAAGTAATTAAACACTTTAATACCTGAAGAAATGGTGAAAAGCCACTGATAGTAGTCTCGCGGTCCGGCGTGACCGCAGATAGATCGGCAAAGAGGTGAGCCAGAAGGGCTGCACCCCAGGCATACTCCCCTAGGCTAGCTAGGTCATCTAACAAGTAAAGAAATCTACAGTGGATATGGTCGCCCTTCGTACCGAAGAGCAACCTACCGAAAAAGAAAACTAAGAAGACTCTAAGCTGTCTATCTACCTCCTCTACCTGATCAGGGTCGCTGCAGTAAACTGAGGAGGACGACTCGGCTAGTCTATCCCTGAACTCCTCCCGGGTCTCGTCAGACCGACGCCGGGGCTCATCTAATCCTAGTGCAGCCTCTACCTCTACCCTAGGGACCATCCTAGACTCTCTACCTATGCTGGATACCTCTATCCCTAATAAAGCCTCTGCCAATCCCTGGTAGTTGGGGTAGGTCACCCCACTCACAGGTCGGCCCTCTACCCGGAGGCCGGTAATCCTGGTCACATCCTCTAGGGTGGGGATCATATGCCCCCATGGCATTAGGAATGCCCGACTTTCCGCATGCCATCTCTCTCTCAAGACCTGCAAGAGGACTAGATCAAGCCAGAATGGCTCGATGTCCAACACTTCACCGAATCCCATCTGACGCAGGCGCGCCTTTTGGAAATCCGGGAGCCCTCTGTAAGCCCCTATTACTAGGTCCCATGAAATCCTAGCCCTCATCACTCCCTGCAAATAAAAAACATAAAAAGGGGTCAGTAATTAATAAAAACAGGAAAATCAGTTCTGTTTTGAAAGGCGTCAGCCTACATGGACGTCTTTTAAAACACGTCAACGTGCGTTGACGCGATTCAAAATTTTTATTCCTATTTAAAAATCCGGAATTTATCTTGAAAGACGTCGACCCTAGGCGACGCCTTTTGAATGGCGTCACCTGGTCTGGACGCTTTTCAAGCCCAGATTTCGGATTCTTTCAAGAACCCCGTTCTCTCTCTTTTCTTCATACAACCACACCCACAGGAAGCTTACCGTGTGGAGGTCGCCCTCCTCTTCTTCTTCCAACGCCATAGGTGCCGGCGGAGGGAGTTCTTCCTCCAAAAACGCCGCCGCCTCCGCGAGGGCCGCCGGAATCTCCTCGGGAGCTTCTTCTTGCCTCCGCCTCCTCTTGGCTATGACCTTCGTCTTCCCGGAACCTTCACCGCGTTCCATGGTTTGAGAAGAGGGAGATTTGGGGTAGAGATCGTCGGAGTTCGGAAATCGCCGCCGGAGAGGAAGGGGGAGAGTTTTTGGAAAAGTGAGGAAGAAAAGGGGCCTTCGCGGGTCTGTTAACGAAAAGCTGAAAGGCGTCAACTCAGGATGACGCGTTTTATGGCGCAAAAGTTAAGGCGGCACTGACAGAGGTTTGAATGAAAGGCGTCCACTTAAGTAGACACGTTTCAATATTTTTGTCAGAACTGTACAGAGGAAAATCATGAAAGGCGTCTTACTGTGTTGACGCGTTTCAGAGAATTAATCATGGAATTAATGACAGAATCCTGGAAAAAGTAGGAGAGAGAGTTGAAAGGCGTCAATTTGTAAAGACGCGGTTTAATGTTTAAATCGGGTTTTTGAGGATTTAATTGAATTTTTGGAAAAGAACTGAAGTTGAAAGGCGTCAGTATGAGAAGACGCTGTTTAACGTTTAAATCGGGTTTAGGATTAAATTGAATTTCTGGGAAAGAATTATGGTTGAAAGGCGTCAGGTCTGGAAGACGCTTTTTAACTTTTTCATTGAATTTATTATTGAAAAGCGTCTTTCTGATTGGACGCGTTTTGCATTAAACAGAACCCGAACTGTTGAATTTTCAGGAAAAATCAAGTTTTCTTTAAAGAAAAAATCATGTGCACTTCACAGAAAGTTGAGGAAAGGTTTTGAGGCATGAAAAAAACTTCTTTATTCAATAAAATTCTTTATTACATCATGAATAAAAGAGAAAAGAGGACCTTCAAGGAAGGATTTCATGAAGACCTTTAAGATAGGGAAATTTCAATCCTTTATCTCTATCCTTAGAGGATCTTACACGGTAACTGAAGCCAAGGTTCCATAGAGTGGTAATAATTTGTACGGCTTCATAGTCTTCGTCGGATTCCAAGTCGCGCTTCTTGATCGGAAGTGTGGGAGAGAACTCGGGGAATTCACGACGGCCCAAGCTAAGTTGAGTAAGGCACCGATGCGGATTGTACAGCACAAACTCGGTGGCTCCGATCAACTTAAGGTCTGCTCCTGCTGCACGGCGCACCCACACAGGTTTTCCAACCAGAGCAAGTGGAGACGAGTCGAATATGTCGGACGTCATGAGCTTTAAATATTCTCTCCAATCGGCTCGGGTCTTGAGTTTTGGAACTTTGTTAACCATATACTCATTGAACTTTACAACATTAGCTATGCAATGAATCGGGTTATTCAAGTAAATTTGAGATGGATTCAGAGGCCTTTTCTTGCTGTGCTCAAACTTAAAGTGAAGTTCAACCCATAAGGCGAAGAGAAGCATGCATCCATAAGGAGGACGGCCCACAGACGCTGCAGAAAGCCCACTATAAAGATATGCTAAGAGTGCAGTGCTAATGGATTTACCTTCGAAGATTGCGCATATAGCACTAACTTGGTCATCTTCTAAGATATTATCCTGCGCAGAAAAGAATAAGGCACCGGCTAGGCATGTAACTAAGGCTTTGGTTACATCCTCCGCTTCATCCTCTCTTAGATCATCAATTTCGTACAGCGTCCACTCGGCTAGCTTGGTGAGATTGATCCCCTTCTTAGTGAGACATCCTTTAGCTTCTGAAGGATCTTTCATGATAAATGTCAACAATTGTTGACCGGTGATTCTCTCCTTCATCAAAGCTATCTTCTCTTTGTTCTCTTTGGTCTTTGGGAGACCCAAAAGAAGCTCCGCCTCCTCTAAAAGGATCGTGCACTCGAAATCTTGGAAGAAGAACGTGTGAGTTTGGGGATGCCACCACTCGATCAAGGCGCCCATAGCCGCCCAATCCACGTTCGTGCTCTTGTAATGCTTGGCAAGCACTACAAGACCTTGAAGATTCCACTTGGATATGAATACTTGCATGGAAAGTTTGATGTTTTTTGCAAGTTTACGGATCCAAGGTAAGGAGGTGAACTTCCTTGGGCCAGGAAACATAGGATAGTTCTGAAAATCAAAAGAAAAGACGAAGAACATAATGAAGAACATGAAGAGAATTGAAGAAGGAGTTGATTGAACTTACTTGGAGATTGGGATTTCTTCCATTGAGGTGATTCTCCACATCAGAAAACTGCTCCAAGGACATCTTCATCTTCTTACTTGAATTCATACTCCCTTTTTCGGAGTTCCTCCTCCTTGAAGCTAGAGAACCTTGGAAACCTTAGAACTTTGAAGAAACCTTGAAGAAAACTCTACTTTTGATCTTTGGATTGTAGTGGGATTGCTTGGGAACAACCTAAGGGTGTTTATATAGACCACATTGCGATCCTAGGAAGACCTTTCCGGATTGGAAAAGGGATGTGCATTGATAGAGTTGGAATTCGAATAGAGAACAGCCAGAAACCTGTTTCTGTGAGAAAAAAGGCGTCGAGGAGCACTGACGTTTTTTAAAGTTAAAAGGCGTCTGCACGATACGACGCGTTTCAGATCTTTATATGTGTTTTATCCGAAATTCAATGTTTTGATGTTTAAATTGAATATTTATTGGAATTACTAACAATTTTGATTGCAGGAAATTCAAGAAAATCTGAGTAAAGCTGGAAAATGTCAAGAAGATCTCACTGTGGGAAGTCAAGAAGTCTCAACCGTGGCTAAAAAGACGGTTATCTCTACCCCTGTATTATTCCATGTAATTATTTTGCATTTGCATTACTATATATTAAGTATTTATTAGAGCATATCAAGGATCTTGTGGTTTTGATAAAACTGGAATTTGAGTTCCCCTACAACAAAAACAGTGATAATTCCAGAGGATTCTTAATCGCACGGATAGGCCGTTGGGTTGTTAATTAGTGAGGACGATGGTTCCACTTTTGTGAAACGGTGCGTGGAAAAACGAGCTTCGGCTTAGCACTGGATTACAAAAATTGGTATCTTGACTCATTAATGACAATTTAACAATATTATCCTTGATTAATTTATATTTTATTTGACTTTATATTTTTCTTTTAGCCCAGCATGCATCATGTAGGACTTTGAAATCATTGTGATAAGGATTAATTACTGATTAAGTTTCAGACCATTAATTAAACAATCTCAAAACATGATATGAAATATTCCATTCCGAATTGAGTATCTTGATTATCTTTGAGGTTCGCTTGAAGATATCATTGGAATTCTATCCTTAATTGGATTCTTTACCAATATTTCTTGTTTTCTTTTTAAGATCCATCATGGCTGCAGCACGTCCACATTTGCTGGCAAACGCTCCCTATGATGAAACCTACAGTGTCTACGACCTGGGGTACTTCCCACTCCGAGGAGGTTGATCGACCTTATTTTATTTCCTTGTCTACCTCATCCAGACAGGATTGATTTCATTGATATCATTGAACTATCTTCATTGATGATTTTGAGAAAAATTCCAATCATGTGATGTTAAGAGCGTGTCTCATCACACCTTGGCATCACCTTTTCAGTACATTCCATTCCATTTCACTCCCTTGCAAAGACGATGCCAAGGTGAGGCAGCTGTAGACACGCTAATTTTGACGTCATTTCGAGTAAATTTCATATCATATAATAATGCCTCATAATGGTTTGATATTTAATCATTGATTAATTTTTATTGATATTTTTGAGTGTCGGGTTTAACGGACATGTTTAAGTTAATCAATTAAATTGATTTTAGCTCAAATTTCAGTTAAAATATGCAGAAATTCTAAAACGTGTCAACCTGTGTGGACACGATTCAGAATTCTAAAACGTGTCAACCTGTGTGGACGCGATTCAGAATTCTTTCTAAAACGTGTCAACCTGTGTGGACGCGATTCAGAAAGTCTAAAACGCGTCAACCTGTGTGGACGCGATTTAGAGTTTATTCCTGTTTTAACGTTTAAATTTGAATTTTAATCAGTTGATTAATTAACTAAAAGGCGTCTGTGAAGGTCGACGCGATTTAAGTTTCCTAAGCTGTTTTAACTTCTCTTCCGGATGTTTATCCTTATCTTAATTAGTGTAAAAGACGTCTACGCACGTGGACGCGTTTTAGCTAATAAAGATAAAGATAAGTTTTCCCGGATATTTATCCTTATCTTAATTAATCTGAAAGGCGTCATCCAAGGTGGACGCGTTTTAGATAATTACAGATAAAGATGAATTAATCAGTAATTATCTGTCGATTAAGGTGGATAAATCCGAGATTTTTCTATGTTAATCGCGAACGCAGAAAAATGCCTATAAATACCTTGCATCTCAAGGAGTTAAAAAAAAAAAAGAGAGAGAGAATTATTGAGCCACAGCGTTATAGCAATTTGAAAATCGGAGCAACCACGCCGGAGCGTTGCCATTTCCAGAAGTCGGCATCCTTCTTCAAGATCTTCATCCTTTCAAAGCTTCAACCAACTGGACTGGGCATAAGTTTTTCATATTTGAATTTCATTTACATTCATTAGTTTCATTCTCTCATACTCACTGCATGCATCACACACCACATCATTAATTTTCCAAAACCCATCTGTTCTAAAGGGGTTTCAAAACCATCTAAAACAAGTGAGTTGCTGTTTAAGCATGTTTCCAATCATGGTTAACTTTGATATTTCCACTTAGATTCTCATCACTATTTCTTCTTTATTTTTCTGTTTCTCTGTCTCTGCTGCGTCCAACAACTGAACAACAAGATAAAAAAAGGGAAATCAAGCACAAAGCCAGGAGAACTTCTGGACGATCCTCAACATTCAACAGCAAGAACAAAAGAACAAGAAGAGGCTCTCTTTCTTCAGCCGGCTGAAGGAGGGGAACCAAGGATTCATTCTTCCGCGTTTAAACAGGTAGGCGATCAAACTCTTTTGAAGCTTTTTAGTTAAAAGTTTCTGGCGATCACTGCACCTTAGTTGCATTTTTTAAAATAGGTTAATTTACCCTAAACAACATAGTTTTTCACATAAATCACACGAGCAATTTTCAGCACTTACAATGATACAGTCACCTACGGGGACAATGGCAAAGGCAAAGTGGTTGGTTGTGGCAAAGTGGGCAGCAAGTCAGTAGATCTAATAGAGGATGTACTATATGTAGATGGTCTTAAGCACAACCTAATCAACATCAGCCAACTTTGTGACAAGGGATACAAAATGATCTTTGAAGCCTCAGAGTGCACCGTCACCAAGGAGGATAAAACAATCTTTAGAAGAACCTATATATCCTTCATTTAAATGAGCTCAAAGATAAAGATGTGTGCCTAGCAGCTAACAGTTCAGAAGAAGTAGATCTGTGGCATATAAGACTGGGTCATGCAAGCTAAGCTGATCAAGCATGACTTAGTGGTTAGACTACCCAAGTTGACGATGAAGACAACAAGTATTTGTGCAGCATGTACCAAAGGCATGCAGACTAGGACCTCTTTTCAGTCCAAGTCCATTGTAACAACTTTCAAGCTCTAGAACTGATATATATGGATTTGTTTGGGCCTGTGAGGATTGTCAGGCTAGGTGGCAAAGTTTATGGGTTTGTCATTGTTGATGACTACTCTAGATTCAACTGGGTGGCCTTCTTAGAAAGCAAATCTAACACATTTGAAACCTTTCTCAAGTTCAGTAAAGTGGTGCTGAAAGAGCAAAGGATAAGCATCATTGCAATTAGATCTGACCATGATTGAGAATTTCAAAATGCCGAGTTCACCAATTTCTGTGAAGAAAATGGAATTCAACATAACTTTTCAGCACCAAAAACTCCATAGCAGAATGGTATAGCAAAAAGAAAGAATAGAACATTGTTAGATATGGCCAGAACTATGATGTCATAAAGTAATTTACCAAGATACTTTTGGACAGAAGTAATCAACACAACTTGCTACATCATCAGTAGAGTAATGAGCAGGCTAGTACTTAAGAAGACACCATATGAGTTGTATAAAGGGAAGAAACCAAATGTAGGGCACCTAAAGTCATTCGGTTGCAAGTGTTTTATCCTCAATAGTGAAAAGGACAACCTTAGCAAACTTAATGTCAAATCAGATGAAGGTTTGTTTTTCGGGTATATTTTTAAATCTCATAGTTATAGAGTTTTTAATAAAAGAACTTTAGTTGTTCAACAAACTATACATGTAATATTTGATGAAGCTAATTCATCTTCTAAAGGAAGAGAAGGGTCTTGTAATGATGATGATGCAGGTGACATCATTGAAAGGATGGACAAGATGGAACTTAAAGAAAATGAGAAGGAAGATCCACGCTTGGAAGATCTGTAGGAAATTGAAAATCAACATAAAGATCTACCCAAAGAGTGAAAGTACCACAAGGATCACCCAAAGGAAAATATTATCGGAAATCTTAGTCAGGGAGTAACAAACATAAGTAAGATTATTCATTGTGACTATTTAGCTTTTGTTTTCCAAATAGAGTCTAGGACAATAAATGAAGCACTAGGAGATGAATTATGGATCTTAGCAATACAAGAGGAGCTAATCAGTTCTAAAGAAACCAGGTCTAGTCACTTGTACCTACGCCATTTAATCATACTGTTATTGGCACCAAATAGGTGTTCAGAAACAAAATAGATGAGTTATGTATAATCACTAGAAACAAAGCCAAGCTGGCAACTCAAGGCCATTGCCAGGAGGAAAGCATAGATTTTGATGAAACTTATGTCCTAATAACCAGACTAGAGGCTACACGAATTCTTTTAGCATTTGCATCTACATATGATTTAAAACTTTTTCAAATAGATGTTAAAAGTATATATTTTTAAATAGTTGCATAAAGGAAGAAGTTTATGTTAAACAGCTTCCAGATTTTGGAGATCATAGTTTTTCAAATCATGTTTTTAAATTACATAAGGCACTATATGGTCTGAAACAGGCTCTTAGAGCTCGATATGAAAGACTGAGTGCCTTCCGAAATAGAGTAAATAATACTTTCTTCATTAAGAAATATAATAAAGAAATCTTAATAGTTCAAATATATATAGATGATATTATCTTTAAAGTAACTAATGAATCTCTCTGCAAGAAATTTGAGAAGTTAATGCATGGAGAAGTCGAGATGAGCACAATGAGAAAGTTGAACTATTTCTTTGGATTACAAATTAAACAAATGAAGGAAGGGATTCACATCAATCGAGTTAAATATATTAAAGACCTATTGAACAAGTATGTCTTTGATCAAACTAGAGCTCTAACTACTCTCATGAGTACAGCTACCAGGTTAGATGCAGATCCACAAAGTAAGAAGGTAGATCAAAAGATCTACAGAGGTATTATAGGATCTTTATTTTAACTTTCTGCCAGTAAACATGATATTCTATTCAGTGTATGCATATATGCTAAGTTTCAAGTAGATCTTAAAGAATCTTACTTTTTCTGTGTCAAGAGAATCTTTAGATATTGGGTTGATATATGTGACTTAGGACTGTGGTATCCTAAAGGATGTAATTTCAATTAGCTTGGATATTCTAATGTTGACTATACTGATTGCAAAGTTGATAAAAAAGTACCAGTGGTACTTGTCAGTTTCTTATAGGTTATCTAATTTTATGGTCCTCAAGAAAGTAAAACTAAGTAACCTTGTCAACATTAGAAGTAGAATATGTATCACTGGACGCTGTTGTGCTCAACTGTTGTAGATCAAGCATCAACTAGAAGACTTTAGATACAAGCTTAAAGATATTTAGATGTTGTGTGATAACACAAGCGCCATCAACTTGACCAAGAATCTCATTCAGTACTCAAGGATCAAGCATATTGAGGCTAGGCACTATTTCATTAGAGATTATGTAGCTAATGATGAAATTACTAAAATTTGAGCTCCAATGAACAACAAAAAAATACCTTTAATGGGCCAAGTCAAATAATAATTTTTTATTTTTCATATTTTTTTGGACTGTCCGATTGGAGATTAGCTTCTACGGACGTGTAAGACCTCGAACCCCACCTAAAAAAGTTTAAAAAATAATTTTTTTAACTCACTACAATGACCCTCAGATCCTCAGGACAGCAAGTGTTACTCCTCCCTACGGAGGCCTTGGGCTTCCTTTCACAGACACAGCTACCCAATAGTGTCCTAACTTTGGAAATGCCTTGCAACCCGCGTTGAAGGTACAATGCCATCTTTCGTTAACTTCGTTTTGATTTTTACGGGTAATGTTATCAATTTTCATTACATGCAAGTTTTCACGAAATTACGTGCTTCTCTTATTTATAAATTGGGGGTGGGAATTTGATTTAATATGAAGCGTTTATCTTCCTTGACTGAAAGTAGAGTAATTTAATTTAATTCGACATAAATACTGTAAAATATTAGCTTTAAAATCGATAAACATAAAAATTTTACACTTAAAATCATTCATTCTAAAATGCTCAATTTAATCTTTGATAGTTTTGGACTGGATGTTAAAATCAGATAAAAAAATACAACATGGGCCAATGTAATTTTAAAATCTATTAATTTATGGCATTCTAAGGTTGTTTGGTGTCCGTAAACTGTTGTAAAACTTCTCAAAATACTGTAAAACAGTATTTCTCTTATATATGGAGTATTGTAAATTATGTTAGCACCTTTTCCGTACATTTATATTGTCATAAATTGTTATATTTCAAATCCGTTGAAAACCAAAATCAGAGGTTTTAAAATTGATGATTTTAAAATCGAAGATTATTTTTGCTAGCTTTGAAACCATGATTTTAAAACTAAAATTTTACATCATTTTATGTTACATCAAATGAAGTGACCCCTAAATATAAGAAAAACACTTGAAAATAAATTTTGACATTTTAGATATAAGAAATTATTTTATGATCTTTTACACTATTTTATAGTACACAGTGACCCTATAAGATAGTAGCTAGGAGCATTCTTTTGATGCTGTATTTTGTATAAGTAGCTTGCCCTAAATAGCGAAAAAAATTACTGAAGAAATTTGCACGACTTAGAATTGCCCTTCATAGTAGAGACATGGTTTCTCTCCCGTTGACCAGCATAGATTTATCTAATTAGGTATGTGACTCTAATTTGTCTTGGACTTTTGAGAAATGTATATAAAGATTATTAATATATGACTGTAGTTTGATTTTATCCCTTCATATTAGAGACATGTTACATTTGCCTTTGTGTCCCATTGATGAGCAAATGATTAGCTACTGAGTTATATGATTCTAATTTGTCCTGAACCTTGAACTTTTGAGAAATACATATAAATATCATTAATATATGACTGTATTTTGATTCTCTCCCACCAAAAAAAAAAAATCTGACTCCACTATAAAGGAGTTGTTTGTTTTGACTCGAGTATACAGTGTAATGTAAAAAAATTATTTTATTAAAGTGTTTTCGGGTGTTTGGGTTCATGTAAAAGAGTGGGACTTATGTCTGGGTATTCCCAGCTCATGGTAGGACCGTAGAGAGAATATTGCTCCATATACTAAGAGCCCAAGTTTAAAATAATCATCCGAAGATGACAAAACTGTTGTGACTACGCAGAAGAAATTCCTACTTAAGAAGAATTGGTGAGTATACATTTGTACTATCTCTATTATAGAGCTTTGTACATATATTTGACCAGAAAACAAACACACAATATACACAGAATTAATACACACCATATATATATATATATATATATATATATAGAGAGAGAGAGAGAGAGAGTGGTAGAGGAAGAATTGGATCATGTATGAAAGACAAAAGATGAAGAGGGGAGCAACAGCAGAGCACCCCGGTAGGTGGGTGTTGCTGCTGTCGGATATGACTATATTTGGACATTGCTATAGTTGTCCTGTGTTGATCTTCTTCTGTTAGAAAAGTCTCTGATTTCTTAATTTTTAAGATCTTTCTATGTCTTCATTCGCATAAAGATGACGGCAAATAAGTCATCTTTTATAAAAAATCTGAGTAACAAGTACATTTCATTTTTTATTTGAATACAGATATATAAAGTTCAAAGAGAGATTCAAAAGATCTCATTCCTTGTGCTACTATTACATTTTTCATCCGTCGCTAAACGTGTTTCAAAAAGATAAAAATAGTACTGATCGATCTCCCTAAAGTTAGAATCAAATATATTTTTTAAAATTTTGAAAGTAATAGATATAATTTTATAATCATTCTATATCTTTCCTGAAACTGAATTTATTCATTTTGATCTGATGTCTAAACCTTTGAAATGGAAGGATTCAATCAAATCATTTTTTTTTTACTTTTAAATTAGATTACTTAATTCAGTTTAATTTTTCAATTTGAACCAGATAATAAACACTCTAATTCTTTTATGATCTGAGGTCCACAAAAATTGTGCTGGGCCAATTGTGTGGACTAGGGGATTGACACCCAAATGGGTTGATTTCCACCATCGACCCTCTGGACCTTGAAGGATACTAATTCTGTCACTTGATAAAAAAAACTGTAAATGCACCAGTCCACCGAAGCTGAAAAGCCTTGGTGTCTGCCATTTCTTTAGATGAAGCTTACCACAGTTGGACAGCTATAATTTTTCTATACGAGTTTGTCAAGGTTGATATTATCAGATCATCTAATTTAAAATTTTAAGACATTGAATGGAATAAGCGCTATCTATTAAATATATTTTAAGTTTATCTCTTGTTTGATGTAAGACTATTCTAACACGTCTCTTCACGTGCAAGTCGATTTTAAACTCTCGCATGTGTCACAAATAAGGTCTACGATCCAGTTCACAATCATGGGCTCTGATGCCACATTGAAGTTATTGGATTATCTAAGTCAAAATCTTAATCCATTTGATACCAAGATAAGGTGGGGATATGCCAATCATGTTTTTATTCCTCATTTGGTATGTCAAAAATCGATAGAGGTAAGGAGTTAAGGAAAATAAATTAGCTTAAACATAAAGATAAATCATTCAACTTTTTTGGTGAAATTCCCGCCCTCTAACCCCGTTTCTCTCCTCTTACTCCCCATGATTCGACCCATTAGCCCATTATTATTACTACCAATAAGATTCTTTAATATAATCATATTTATAAAAATAATTAATTACATTTTATATACATTTTATATCTTTAATATATAATTATGTCCATAATAAATGATAGCATAACTACTAATAAGCATCTTTAATATACTATGATATTCATAAGAAGAACTTAATATCTTTAATATATATTAAATATATTTGGTATATAATTATATTCATAGCATCACTGCTAATGTGATTCTTTAATGTATATCATCATATTTATTAAAAAAACCTAATTATATTTAATTTATATTATATATCCTTAATATATAATTACATTTTCAAATAAATAAAAATATTGTTACTAATAAGCATCTTGAATATATCATTATATTCATAAATGAACTTAATTATCTTTAAACATGCCCCTCTTAACCTAAGATAAGGACAATAGAAGGATCTTTTTTCAGAACTTATCTTATACACTATCAACGTTTTAATCAAAAAGAAAGTATGATTAACCTTTTTCTTATCCCCTCTTATACCAAAAATACCAAAGCGTAGAGATAGAGATAAACATATTCACTTGGGCTTACTATTCTCAATTTCCATCTCGACACCAAACGAGACCTAATTAGACATTGAGTGGAGCAAATACTATCTATTAAACATATTTTAATTTTATTTTATTTTCTATGTGAGACTATTCTAACATATAAATCCCCATAAATTTATAATAAATTTCTTTTTTGTGTACTTGAATTTAATTTGGGGCGTTGCGTGTAAAAAAGAGTTCTCACACGGACTCATTGCCGCAAGTTGCTGCACATCTAAGCACAAGCCTCACGTGCAAGGATTAATGGCTAGGTATCTGCCAGGCACGGATCCCTGCATCATCTCTCTTTTTTTCAGTCTGGTCCCTGGTACTTGGCAAAATTATGACACTGTGTGTATCTTAAAACTGCCAGCATTTAGATGGTCATAACCCTGATCCATCACTCTAGTCCTTGTTTCAGATGGCCTCACTATCTTCCTCTAATTCAAGACATAATCCGTTTCCAACATAGTTAATTTACTGCAAGACCACTGAAGATTAAATGAGGAGCAATAAGGACATATATATATATATATATATATATCGATCAATGTTTGGTATGTAAATGGCAACGGATGATCTAATAATTAATTCATTGGACTGCTAGCGTTTCCCTTGCGTTTGTGACATACTTCCCCCGTCTGCTCCTAATTAAATTAGTTTTATGTAACAATCAATTCCTTTAAATAGTAAGGTATTCTATCATGAAGCATATGATACTCTTAAAATAAGGTGCACATAAACTATACAAGTCATACTCTGAAGTATTCAGTTCTGGGTTAACAATCTAATGCTAATATATGTCACAAGTGAACCAGCTGCCTAGTGCAGTTGGTTCACCCACCTTCCTTGTAAAAGAGAGGTCTCACGTTCGATTCCCGATTGGGGCTTAAAAATCCCCCAGTTATATGGTCTCAGTGTTATAGGTATATTTATCTCCTGGTCTGACTATTTCTCTAAAAATTTGACGAACCTGGAATTATCGCCTAATTAGGCGGACCCTTCGACCCGGCCGGAAATATCTCCTTTGGAGGAAATCTCGGGTTCCGTTTGAACCCCGGTCGCTTGTAAATAGTTGTCCAGACTCGGCCCTCGAGCCCTACCAAAATATATATATATATGTCACAAGTGGAGTGGAGAAATGAGAAGTATCAGGCTCTCCAAAATCATGTCAGATACTAATACTTTTCTTAGATAATTTAATGGAATTGTGTAGGCCATGTGGCATTGGAAACAAACAAAGTTTGGGCCATCTTGAATCCAAACTCTTGACTAGAGGGAGTGGCACAGGACAAGTTATGGACCCATGTTGGGGTGAAGGGGTACCAGAAAGCCACAACTCTTTGTGCAGCGCACGTGATGTACTGGGGATGGTGGAGTTGCTGGAGAACATGGATTGTATTCAACTGGTGTCCAGAAGCTTCGATCTCTTTTATTTACTTATTTATTATTTATTTGACAGGAGCCTTGTTCTCATCTTTTAGTCCTGTGTTTAAGGAGTAACTTCTCTAACCTAATTATTTTATTATTCCTTCATGAAATCTTTTATTTTAATCATGAAGTTCTTTTATTGTAAGAAAAAAGTTGCTGCAACTTAGGGTCCATTTGGAAACCCGTAAAATGATAGAAAAATATTTTTAGGAACATCTGATATAACGATTTATTTGGTAGCCCAGAAAATGTTAGTCAAGAGAAAAGATAATATGTTGATTTCATCTAAATGAGGATTTTGGCATCGGAGGAGAAGGTTTGTATGTCGTTTTTCTGGAAAACTTCAAATGCCCCGTGTACGTGCTCGATAAGGATGACGGTGGGTGTTGTCCGTTAAAATAAAAGAGGTTGCCCTTTCTTTTATGTGGTTAAAATAAATTTTCATCTTTTTTGAGATGTTCGATCTAAAATCAAATAGATAGGCATGTAGGACATATCAGGAGGCTTTCAAAAAAATCAAAAAATATGAAAAAATAAAAAATTAAACTCGAATGAATAGTACACTATTATTCATTGGGGCTTAATTTTTGAATTTTTATCTTTTTTTGAGATGTCCGATCACAAATCGAATTATATGAGCATGTAGGTCATATTAGAAGCCTTTAAAAAAATTATGAAAATTAAAAAACTGATTCACAATGAATAGTACATTAATATTCATCAAGCATTGATTTTTAATTTTTTATTATTTTTTAGGAGTCTGATCGAAAATCCAATTGTGTGGACATATAGGACATGTTGGGGACTTCAAAAAAAATTCAAAAAAGTTCTTTTTTTTTATTTTGATTGTACCATCAGGCAACGTAATAACCCATAAGAGTGCAGTAAGTTATTCTCCGAATGAAATTACTTATATTTATATCCTTAAAACTTAAGATATTATAATTTTACACTTATATTTTCAAAACAATATGATACGGAAAAAATAAATAAATAATTTTAAATATATATATATTTTTTTATAATAAAATTTATTTTTAAAAATATTTTCTTTCTAATTATATTTTAAATACAATAAAATATATAATGTCTAATGTGTAGGGACGTAATATTTTTTTATTTGAACCATCTAATTAGATGTCAAGTTAGGACATTCTGACAATTATAAAAATAAAAAAATAAAAAAGAGCTTTTGACTTTGTCATTTGAATTTTGACAGTGTGGAAACATGATTATTTTTTATTTGAATCATCTAATCTAATGTCGAGTCATAATGTTCTCCAAACTCAAAAAAAATAAAATTTAAAAACAATTTTTATATGATTTTTCAAATTTTAATGGTGTGAGGACATGATTTTTTTTTATTTAAAATGTATGATCAAATGCCAAGTTGACTATTCTCTCAACTCAAAAAATAAATAAATAAAAGTCAATTGACTATGTTATCTATGTTGATAATCTCATAAGTGTCTCATCAGACAGTTCAAATTTTTTTACCGGAAAAGAAACAAGTGAAAAGTTTTTTAGAAAAATATTCATTGCATTTTTCAGAAAATATTTTACAAAAAAATAAATAAATAATATATATATTTTCAAAAGTACCAAATGATAGATTATGTTTTTATCTTATTTGTAAATTAATTTTCTTAGAAAACATTTTCCGATCGAATATATTTTACGTAGAACCAGACTAAACGTATTCCAAGTTGAAAATTAAAAAGAAAAAAATACCCTTTAATGTTGCGGTTCGAATTTTGATCGTGTGAAGATATAGTCTTTTTTATTTGAATTATCTAATCAAATGTAGAGTTGGGATATTCTCTCAGTTCAAAAATATATATAAAAAAAAACTTTTGGCTCTACCATATTTATGTTAAAAATTTTGTAATGCGAAAATTCTTTTATAAGCAAACAAATGTATAAATCATTTTCAAGAAAAGATAAAATAGTGTCAATCATGGTTTTATTTTTCTCGTAAATTAATTTTCTTGAAAAAAAAAATCATCCGATCACGTTTTAACGTGCAACCAAATAAACTAATTATTTACTAGGATGTTACTCAAAGTAAACCAAATCATGGTCAAATGTAACTCAACTAGAAGAAGGATGCTTCTCTCTCTCTCTCTCATTCTCTTTGTCACATGAGCAAATATAATTCCATTCTAGAAAGGTCTCTCTCTCACATGGAGGGGTGGTGTTGGAGCTGCCATCATGTCTAGTGGGGGACTGGGATGGAGAGAAGGTGACCCTCTCCTCTGTCCCTCATTTCAAGACAATGATAACAATTAGGATTATTATGTCACCTTTTTTTTTAATCACTCTACTACTGAAGAAAGAAACTTTATGACTCGCACCTCATGCTTAGAAGTGCAAGCACCTAATAAGAGTAAAATTAGTGACTTCTCATGTGCCAAAGGCATATGATATCATCCGACCTACAAACTAGTGGTAAGAGAAGGATGTCACATTGGTTAATTTTTCATGGATATAATATTTAGACGAGACTAATTTGGACATCTAGAATATTATACATTAGTGCGGAAAGAATATTCAACAAATATTCTTTTCTAACTGATGGTTATAAGGATTTATTTTAGAAGTTTAGTATGATTGGGGAGTTCTAACTAAGTATTAGAAAAGCTAATATCTAAAACACTATAAGACATAAAACTAAAAAAACATATTTTATCTCTCCTTTAAGAGGTTGAGCATGAAGTTTCAAGATACTTAACTTCATAAAATAAGATTTTTAGGTCGAGTTATACTTGCTGCACCACATGCAACTTTTTCGGCCGGCTTCATCATATCTCATATGTTTGTACAACTCGATCTCTTATCTAACGACCCAAAAATCTAAAAATTTTAAAATAATTAAATTTTTTTGGATCATCCTGTTGGAGATTGGGTCATACACTACAAATGTGTCAAGTCTATCATGTTCCACCTTAAAAAAATAACACTTACTATTGCAATTCTAATATAAGCAAATTGGACAATTACCCGCTTAATGATGTAAATTACACTACACTACAAGCCGTGCAGCAGTATAACTCTTCTAAATCTAAAACATTAGCCTAGATAATCATAATTTGTCATGGGCATTGCACAAGTGGTGGGAGACAGACATCTTCTGATTGGCAGCCAACCATCTAGTCCAAGAAGAAGAGGGTCCTTTTTTTTTTAAGGAAACTTAATTAGAACTCTTCATTAAAATTTTGACATTATTTCTCGTCTTCTATCAATTTTTCACTTACCATTTTTCCTCCAGCTTTATGAGAAGATTTTTTTTTCTCGTCCCCTTTTTAACTATCATTTACTTTTTATGTAAATTCTAATTTTACTCCTCTCCTTTTTGTTCAAACAGAACACGCTAACACCTTAATATCTTAGCACCACGTGGTATACTAATATATTACCTATTAACATGCAACAAGTATTAACACTATATATAACACGACAATACATTGGCATATTATTTGTGAAGATGCTCAACTGTTATGGCATTAAGATAATAACGCCTTAACACATACATCATTCTACTGGATTAATATGTTAATGCCTTGGTATATTAACGTGCTAATGTCTTAACATATTAACATGTTATGAGCATTAAAACCTTAACATCCCATCTCTTATCATGTTTAGTGTTAAACTGTTCAATCATTTAGGTAACACACACACACGAGGGGCCCCTGATGTCTAGAAGAAGGACCAGTGATTGATCCGACCTGGATGGGGTCCGCTTCAAACTGACATCTATGATATGAATAAAGGCTCATTACTACATTTTTTCCCCTTCACAGCCCTTAATGATGGAGTTGATCATGGTCACCTGTGGCCATCCAAACCCTAGTGGCAGTCCCTTTACTGAAAGAAGGGCCAGTGATGGTCCTGCCCACTTTCGGTACCACTCACGGGGACACTTGATAAGAAGGTGGGGGGAACGTCTCTAGTGGGTTTCAATGCTAGGAGAGTGGGTTTCAATACAAGAGAAGTTTAGGAAGTTCCTTACAAAAATGTTAAAGCAACAGAGATTTTCTGCAAACAGGAGATTCTTTAATAAGAAGTTTATTGGCAATTGAACCAGCTGCCTAGGGTAGTTGGTTCACCACCTCTTTTTCAAAAGGGAGGTCTCAGATTCGTTCTGGTTGGGACCGAAAAATTCCCGAGCCATGCAGCGTTGGTGTTGTTGAGATCTTTATCTCATAATATGTGGGATTACTTCTTCAGAAATCAGACGGATTTAGAATTGTTGTCTAATTAGGCGGACCCATCGGCCGAATCAGAATTATCTCCAACTCTAGAAGAAAATTTCGAGTTTCCGATTAGAACTTCGGTCGCTTGTAATTAGTTGTACAAAATCGGCCCTTGGGCCCTTTAAAAAAAAAAAAAATTTATTTGCAAAAAGCCCCCCAAAAAAGTTGGAGCTGGGAGGGTGGAGAGCGGTCAACTAATGCCCATAGGGTGGAGCGAGGAGGAAGAAACAAATAAGAAAAGGACGGGCCCAAGTCCAAGTTTGGGGGCCGCCGCCTGCCGCCTTATTAGCTGTCTCCCAGCTGGATGTGGGCCCCACTATTGGACCAAAGAGCACAAGGGCCCAAAACGGCCCCCCTCTATTTCTCCGCGTGAACGTCTGGAGTCACCCATGACCGACAACGGTGGCAGATTCGGGTTCGGGCTGACGACAGCCTATGTAGCGTGGGGACCACCTCAGAAAAAATGGTAACCAATAATCCGATCGGTTCGTTAGTAACTCAGTTAACATATGATATTTTTTTGAACCAACTGTCTAGGCCAGTTGATTCGCCGCCATTTATTTTCTAATTGAGAGGTCTCATGTTCGAACTTGATTGGAGTCTAAAAACTTTTCAGTCATGCACCGTAAAGTACTGCTAGAATTTTTATCTCCTACTTATTCGTGGGATTACTTCTTCGGATAATTAGGCGGACTTTCCGACTAGCGCAGAACTATCTCCAACTCTAGAAGATGTTTCGGATTCGATCCCTAGTCACTTGTATATACTTGTACATACATGGCTACTGTGCCACTGAATATATATATATATATAAGTTGATGTGTATAGAGGATAAGGTAATAGACATAAGTTTTCTTTGACAAAAAGTATATGATGGATTAAGATCTGATTATTTGATAATTATTAATTTATAGTACAGCTAACATATAATATTTTTAAATCTATAGTTTACTAGCCATGGTCATAGACTTACCTTGGGTCTTCATCGAATTTGATCCTAAATCCTAAATCTGACCCATTTGCATCCCAAGACTCGACCCCTTCTTCTGGCCAGTTTAGGGATCGTTTGGTATGCATTAGGTATTGTGAAATAATAGTTTTTTATATTTAGTATATTATAGACTATTTTATCATTTTCTTCAGACATTTGAAATATCATAAGTTACTGTATTCCTTAACCCATATTAATATTAATTATAGTTACTTCTAATTTTTAGTCCAAAACTATCCAGAACCAAAACCGATGGTTTTTAAAATTAAAAATTGTATCTTTCATTACTTTTAAAACTAGTGACTTCAATTTTTATACTTTATAGTATTTTACAAAACACAAGATGATCCCTCGGATGTTGTTTTGTGTACTCCTAAAATGTATGTAAAATACGGTACATCATGTGTTCCTTATGTTTCGTATGTTATAAACTATGTTACATATTTATCTTATGATTGGAGTGCTATTATTAGATTTTAAAATTATGTTAACTTATCTGCACTCCTTTCTTTCAACTTCGGTTTTCAATCTAGATCTATCAAAAATCAAAACCAAAGATGGTTAAATCAATAGTTTTAAAACTAAAGATCTTGCTTTCGGCGCTTTTAAAACTAGTGACTTTAAAGTTGATGTTTTGCAGTATTTTACGAAGAACTAAATAACCTTTGAAAGGGTTGTTTAAATTTTGATGAAAAGTAAGTCTTTCTTTGGATTTTGTTGTTTAATTCGTCTGAATTGATAGAAAATACTATGATTTTTACTCTATATTTATCCAAATTGATATAGATCACCAAAAAAAAAAAAAAAGTTAGGATCAGTTATTTATCAGGCATTCTTTTCCAATAACTTTTAAACTAATGTTTTTAAGATCCAAACATTTTATTATTGAGAATAATTTGCTGCACACAGGCTATTACGTCGCCTGGCGGTACAACCAAATTTAAAAAAAAAAATCTGATTTTTTTTTGAAACCTCTTAACCGATCCGACCTGACCGTACAGTCTGATATTGGCTCGGATGAGTCAAAAAAAAATGAAAAATTGAAAACCTCCTAACCCCAAAAAATAGGGTCAATTTTTAATTTTTTATCTTTTTTGGCTCATCCAATCCAAGATCAGATTGTACGATCGGGTCGGACATCATAGGGGTTTCAAAAAACATTTAACCTGACGCACCGCCAAACGACGTAATAGTCCCTGACGGTACATCAAATTATTCTCTTTATTATTTTAAGCCAACCAACAAGCCCTTAGATGACCTTTACAATCAAGACTTACCAACAAAGGAGATGATCAAAAATAGAGATGGGCCTCGAAGGGAGAATCAAAGAAGCGATGTGCTGGTGGGTGGGTTGGAAGGACCTTTCATTGAATTGGGGGCCTATGGCATAGAACTTGGGAACAAATTTGGAATAAGACCAAACTAAATGCCAAATTATACATTGAGGTAAATAAGAAAAATCCTAAACACAGCAATTAATAGATAAGAGCCTTTTGCATAAATGGGGATTAATCTAGACAAGGTGATGGGGTGGCTTTGTTTGAAAGAGAACACCTGTTGTGCCCGGTGTCTTTAATCAAAAGAAAAAAAAAATGTGGGTCTCAACCTAACCGACATGTGCTGTATAATTCGATCTTTGATTGGACAATATTCATTAAAAATCTATTTTTAAATTTTCAGTTTTTTTATTGTCCAATTAGAGATCAGATTTTATGAGCATACAGGGTGTAACGGAACCATCAAAAAAATTTAAAATAAATAAATAAAAACACCGACAACTGACGGCGCAGTCTTGTTGGAAACTCCAGAAGCCAAGTTGGACTAAAGTAAATTGTGAGGGGGCAATTTGTATTTTGCAATATTCAAAAGGAGCCCCCCATTGCGTCATCTGATCGATTCAACTGGACTATCACTAGATTTTTATTTTTTTTTAAATAGAACCTCAAGAGGAGAGAGAAACTCCGAAAGTCTCATCCATATATAGATGCAATACGACTTTGCTCGTGGCATGGTGCAGCAGTTCTGGGTGTATTTACTGGCAGATTGAAATGTTTAAGGGTCTTAAGCCGGCTTTGCTAAACTCGATAAAAAGGATATTAGAAGTAGGGGATTTCTGAAAAATGTGATAAACTTGATCGACAATAAAAGTAGAACTCTAGGTAGATGCATTTATTGGATACAGGATATTAGAAGGCTAAGGGCATGTTTGACGTAATTTTTAATTAGAGATTATTTTTTACTGCATCTTATAACATAAAAAATGATGGATGCAAGTGGTTATAATTAATTTTTCTCCCTAATAACTTCTTCTTCTTTTTTCTCAAATTTAAAAACTCCAAGTTGAAACTTTTGCTTGGAAGCTAAAAAACTAACCAAATATTTTGACATTGACTCCCAACGCCTACCTTTTTTCTCACAAAATAACTACATAAAAATTTAAAAGTGCTTCCGATCAGAAACTGTGCTAAACACGTGCTAATAAGTGAACAAGTTGGAGAAGCCATCTTTGAACAACAAAGCAACGAAACAAATTAGGTGGCTCGGTTGGCTCATAGTACAGACAGGGCAAATCAGGCATGGCAATCAAACTTTCATGAAGAGATGATTAATCTGAAACAAGGAGAAGATAAATAGGCTATATTTTACGTAGACATTACTCTTTATTGTAACCAAAAAGAGGAAAAGAATGTTTGCCCAACACAAATGCGGTTAACACATATGAGGATAAAAAAAAAGTATTATACTTTTTCTTATAGATAAAAAAAGTATCTTACTTCATGATTAGATAATTGACTTAGAGTAATACTTGTTTCACGGTGCGAGATGACTACACCGAGGATGTAATTTTTAATTTTTTACTAAAACTTCAGGAGGTCGGGAAAATCCTAAGGGAGGCTATCTATATCATCTAATCTTTGATTAGATGATTTAAAAAATTCAACCCTACGCCATCTAATAGATCGTTCACAATTCTATGGTCCTACGACCCAGTGCAACAGGTATTACTCATTGACTTGTTACGGTACAAAAATAGTCTTATTATTATTTTTTGAATATTAACAAATTGTGTGAGGAAACAGTATTGCCACTCTTGCCCGTCTCGCCAACCGGATAGAACATAAGCAACAATTAAGAAATCACAAACAGACCACATGGAGAGAGAGAGAGAGAGAGAATTTACATAGTTCAACAATGTGTCTACATTCACGAAGTCAGACTCTTTCGTCATCATCTTGTATTATCCTCTCCAAGAACGTAAGTATAAGAATGCAGTCTTAAAAGAATTATCCAACAGTCCTCATATGTTTTTAACCTTTAAGGCATGTTTTTCGAATTTATAATATAAATAATCTTTTGAAACAAAGCCTGAAAATATCCTCACACTAGTCCACATCACAGTGGTGTCCACACCACCAAGAGTTGTAACCCGCAAAAACCATCCAAGATGTCAACACCTCAGATCAGTACACCACTCATAGAGAAGACCTGTACTTCCAAGATCCACTAATTAGTATTAGTTACGTGCATCCACATCTTTGCCTATGAAGATTAGACATGTTTGTTCAAAAGATTCCATAAAATTGACCTGTTTATTTTAGATTCGCACCAAATCTCTATTTTTATGACACCACTTCATCCATCAAAATATATATTTTTTTGAGCTTTTTTATTCTTTGGTCTTTATAATTTTTTAATATTTTGTATTAGTCTATGCAATGTTCATATTTATTGTAAACTCTTCCTAGTCTTGAACCCTCCTTAAAAAGTCTCAATGGTTAGCAAGTGTCCCAAAGACAAAAACAAAAAAGAAATATTTATAGAATGTTCCTTCCATGTACCGTATTTCAACTAGAGCATACTAGAATTCTTTCTTTCTTTCTTTCTTTCTTTACTGTTAGCTGATCATACGGACTTTTTCAGGAGAATTCGAAAATTGGAGGGAAGATTAAAGTAAATATGAAGATCCTAGGGACTGTGTAAAATGTTAAAACATGATAAGGGCCTAAAAATCATTTTCTTTTCAACACTTCATGCATCGAAACATTAAGAATAAGATTATCCCAATAAATCAACAAGGTTCATGACGTGAAGTCACTCACCAAATTTGCTGGAGACCGACTTGATGCACCGCCGCTTAGGGGCACCGCCCTCTTACATCGGCATAGAGGAAAGTTTTCTTTTTTAATTACCAAATCTATCTAAAAAATACTCGAATGTAATTTTCATAATATCTGATCATCGATGGAATAATTTTGACCGAAATAGTTGCCGAGCAACAAGGTTTTTGGCCTTGGTAATATTACTTGATCTCAGGGGAAATTTGGTTGCAAAATAATCGCATTTGAGGTGGTGAATAAGGCCATAGGTAAGGAGATCATGTTATTGGCTAAGCAAGCATCCAACTAATACTTGAAGAGGATTGAAGTGGGGAACACATGATAGGAATGGAAACCAAACTGCGGATGCCGCAGCCATTAAAGATATCTCCTATCTACATCTCAGCCAATTTTATATCGTAATTTTTTTAGAGTAATAGTGCGGTACAACAAGTCGTTGCACCATAAGAGGTGAAGTTAAAAAATTTTATTTTTGAAATTTTTTATTGTGGGTTCCATCATACTCAACTTTCTCATCAGATCTCCAATTCGACGTCTCAAAATTTTTAAAAAATAAAAAACAAAACCCAATGAATGGTGAAATTTTAAAAAAATTAAGTCTAATGAACAGTGTATATTTTTTAAAATGTTTTGAGTTTGATTTTTTATTTTTAAATTTTTTTGAGACGTCCAATCAGAGATCAAATTGTATGAACATGTCGAGTATGATAGAGTCTATCATAAATTTTTTAATAAATAAAAAAAATTAAACTTACTATTTTAATTGTCTGATCTAAGTATATCGGATAGTTCTCCGCTTGCGATGTAGGCTGTGCTGCACCGCAAACAATCTAATTGTAATTTTTTATACCCAAATTGTTGATAAAATTTCCAGTGAATGGTACTAACACCATGTATTAAGATGAGGAATGTTTTTATACCACATTTTTTACCATCCTTTGTATCACACTCATTGGCATTGTTTGATCATTTGACCAAAAAGCTTTCATTAATTATATTAGTTGCATAAAAAATTGATTAAGAGATCAAACAATTTTCAATGAATATGGTTAAAAAAATGGTATCAAACAATTTTCAATGAATATGGTTAAAAAAAATGATAAGACATATAATATAATAAATAGTATTCCTTATCTTAAGATAGAAAAATTAAGCTCGTGCGGTTCTTTTGATCCTTTGACTGTCAGATTGTCTAATTAAGCTCTACTCTAAACTTGGAAAAGGCAACAGAATTCGGCCAGGATCAATAGAAATCAGTCCGATTCAGGCCGAGATCAGCGGATCCGAAAAGAGTTCAGTTCGTGTCAGTGCAAGTTTGATTGGGAATATGTAAGTGCAGAGAAAAGAGGGAATTTTTTAAAGAGTAATACTCGCTGTAATGCCCGTTGGATTGTAATGCATCCGATCGGACGGCTGTTGTACGCAGCCCGTCTAATTTAAAGGGAGCTATTGGGGAGGCATTTTTTATTTTTTTTATTTTTTTGTCCTGTTTTTTAAATTTTTTTGGAGCATCCGATCAAAAATCTGAGAGTATATCCAGATTGCTCGGGTTGGTCCCGATCTGAATGTATATTTTTTAAAAAAAAATATTTTGCATGTAAATCGAGATTTGTGTCTAATTTTTTTAATATATATATATATACAATCGGGTCTGAGCCAACCCGAGCAACCCAGATGTAACTTCGGATTTTTGATTGGACGCTCCAAAAAATTAAAAAAATCAGACAAGAAAAAAAAAGAAAAACACCACCCAACCGGCTCCCTTTAAATTAGACGGGTTGCACCACAGCCATCCGATCGAGTCCGATCGGATGGCTGCTGTGCCATGCATTGCTATCTACGGGCTGCAAGTATTACTCTTTTTTAAAATCACCTCTCATTGAAAATAGGAAAAATAGTACATGAGGGAACTTTTTAAAAAATTTCCCTCTCTACAACGACCGAGTTCAGTCCAATCTTACACTTAGAAGATGTCTATTCATCTAAAAATGGTTTGGATCGATCAACCCCGGGGTCAATCTCGAGTCCTTCTTTCTTGCCGAATGTCACTACTACTACTACTACTACTAATTAAGCTCTACTCTAAACTTGGAAATGGCAACAGAATTCTGCCAGGATCAATAGAAATCAGTCCGATTCAGGCCGAGATCAGCGGATCCGAAAAGAGTTCAGTTCGTGTCAGTGCAAGTTTGATTGGGAATATGTAAGTGCAGAGAAAAGAGAGGGAATTTTTTAAAGAGTAATACTCGCTGTAATGCCCGTTGGATTGCAATGCATCCGATCGGACGGCTGCTCCCGTCTAATTTAAAGGGAGCCATTGGGGAGGCATTTTTTATTTTTTTGTCCGGTTTTTTTAATTTTTTTGGAGCATCCGATCAAAAATCTGAGAGTATATCCAGATTGCTCGGGTTGGTGCCGATCTGAATGTATATTTTTTAAAAAAAAATTATTTTGCACGTAAATCGAGATTTATGTCTAATTTTATATATATATATATATACATAATCGGGTCTGAGCCAACCCGAGCAATCCGGATGTAACCTCGGATTTTTGATCGGACGCTCCAAAAAATTAAAAAAATCAGACAAGAAAAAAAAAGAAAAACACCACCCAACCGGCTCCCTTTAAATTAGACGGGTTGCACCACAGCCATCCGATCGAGTTCGATCGGATGGTTGTTGTGCCATGCATTGCTATCTACGGGCTGCAAGTATTACTCTTTTTTAAAATCACCTCTCATTGAAAATAGGAAAAATAGTACATGAGGGAACTTTTTAAAAAATTTCCCTCTCTACAACGACTGAGTTCAGTCCAATCTTACACTTAGAGGATGTCTATTCATCTAAAAATGGTTTGGATCGATCAACCCGTTGCCGAATGTCACTACTACTACTACTACTTCTAAGTTCTTGCTCTTGACAACATGCAATAAGATTTAGATAATGATGTCTTTAAGAATATATCTGCCAACAATTATGGCCAAGCGATTAGTGGAAGCTGCAATGGAGTAACCAATGGGGAATATTACAGCTACTGCCAGCTGTACCCGAGATCTTGGGCAAGTCCTTTACACCAAATAAAGGGGCGCATTTCTCATGTATATAGCTACTCTCCCACATCAGGGATCAAGTTGATGCCGGGAAAAGGTACGCATTAATATGAGAAGCAGTTGATGGGAAGCCAAATGGATGTTGGCATGCATCATGAGAGGAGTCAAGATCTCTAAACCATATTATGAAACTTATCAGATTGGTCAACTCAAAATTTTAAGATGCCCAGAGAGAGGATACCATTATTTTTAACACAT
This sequence comes from Zantedeschia hybrid cultivar, assembly GCA_030544215.1. Classification (NCBI taxonomy): domain Eukaryota; kingdom Viridiplantae; phylum Streptophyta; class Magnoliopsida; order Alismatales; family Araceae; genus Zantedeschia; species Zantedeschia hybrid cultivar. The sequence goes on from JARZZO010000009.1 coordinate 13,061,921, forward strand.
TTTTTATTAATCTCTCTTTTAACGTAGAATTATTCTAACACGTATAAATGATGCATGAAAGATGCGCAGACTTAGGAATTCAAATACAGAAGCCTACAATAAGGATTTCATCTCAAGATTGTAGTTTAATGAGAGCCCAACAATCTTACAATCATAACGCATATTACGTGGCTTATGTTAGTATAGTCCTGCATTAGAAAAGAGACAAAATCTACAGAGTGAGTTAATTTACTCAATATATATTAGATGGTTCAACAATTTCAATATAGTTTCACAGTTCAAAGGGATGAATCGGATCATACATCCTATTTTTGTGGTCATGGAGCATGAAATTGATATGCACGTGAAGGTAGAATAATCTCACATTGAAAATGAATAAAATCAAAATAAAATTTATATAAATGATGTCTATTCTGTTCAATACCTAAAATTTTTAAATTGTATAACCTAAAATAATTTCACTATCTTGTGCCATCTAGTCTAAGGGGTTTAGGGCCACTGGCAGGCGGTATTTCAAAGCTTTTTTTGTCTTTTCCTTTGTTCTTGCCGCCAGGAGTCCGGTTTTCTAATAAAAACCTGCTGAGATTTCAATCAGGCGTTATTATTTTAAAAAAGAAAGAGAGAGAGAGAAAGAAACAAACGTAAGATGATGCTGCATAAGGGAATCCAAAGATTGTGCAATTTGTAAGTGAGGTTAGATTAGCTGAAGAACAAGGGCAAGGATATTGTCAAAAAAAAAAAAAGGACAAGGTGGTGTCTTCTTCGACGTGGGTAGACCCACGAGGCAGATGCCCTGTCCTGAGAGGGAAACAAGTCAGAATAATAAGTAAATCTAGGATGAGAAATATTTGTGGTGAGGGTTCTGATCAGTAGAATAACTTGGGCGAGTCCAGTTCTTCGTTAGCTCACTTTGTTTGCGAAATAAGGCCAGAATAACTGGTATAAATGTTCTATTCTAGTTTGATTTCGGAAATGCCTAATTCTTCTAATTCTCCCAACTTCCCAAACTCTACTTGAAATATCTAATTCTCCTTTCCCCTCATTTTATCCTTTATTTTACTCTTTATTCTACTTATTTCTACCAAATCACTTGAAATAGCGCAGTGTAATTCTTCTTATTCTGGGTGGAATACCAACAACTTGTCAAATCAAAATATCTCTTATTCCGATTTAAAAAATCTCCAAAACCCTATTTTGATTTAAACTATTCTGCAAACAAAATGAGACATATAAGAATAACATATGTAAAATAGGTTTGTCTATTGAGGTGTGTTCGGTCACATTCTGTTATTTTTTATTTGTTCGTAATTTTTTAAGTTTTTAATGTAACATGGAACACTTAAACACAACTAATGATGTAATATTACAATCATAATTTAAAATAAGTCTTGATGCATCTAGATACAACTTAAACTACTGCACAAACATACACTCCAAGTGCGTGTTACAACCGAGACATACCGGATGTGATAAGCCCAATCTTATGAAAAGTTCGAAAATTATTAAAAAAATAAAATAAAATAGCTGCATCATTTCGTGTACTGCATGTATTATATATATATATATACAAAAGTTTCACAGCACTTGGACAGAGGGACATAAGTCTAATCTTTTTAAAATATTTAGACGTTTTTATAATAATTCATGTACAGAGTCAGGAGTGCATGTACCTTTCAAAGAAACCTCCTCGAAGAGCGTGCCAATCTAAGAAAACGGCAGGCTTTACATAAGAATATATGCAATATCCTACTACATTACAACATGCCAATATACTGTCTCAATTTGTTGCCCAAATTTGTTTGCAGAATAGGTTATTCAGAATTACTTATCCGGAATAGCGTATATTAGAATAAAGGATATTTAGTTTTGACAATTCTGTGGGACCTACTGATGGAATAAGAAGGATAAACAATTTTTGAGTCTAAGGTCGAATTGTTTATTCTCCTTATTCTAATATAAGTAATTCTATGTACGGTATAAGCCATTCCGTCCATTAAACTAGAATTAATCTTATTTTAAGAATAAAAAATTTTATTCTTCTCCTATTTTCCTATCAAAGTGGCGCTCTGTCCCAATTTGTTTGCAGAATAAGTTATCCATAATTATTTATCCGGAATAACATATACTAGAAAAAGAGATGCTTAGTTTTGTTAGTTATGTGGAACCCACTGATAGAATAAGAAAGGTAAACAATTCTTGGGTCTAGAGTCGAATTGCTTATTCTCCTTATTCTAGTATAAGTAATTATAACGCGGTATAACCCATTCCGTCTATCAAACTAGAATTAACTTTATTTTAAAAATAAGAGACCTTATTCTTCTCCTATTCTCCAATCAAAGTAGCGCACGGATAAGACAACCTTTTTATCAGGTCAGAAGGATAGAATTAATTATGAAGGCAAGAACGGCCATTGAGAAGCCAACTTAATCCCATGATATTTGGATACAAGTAGAGGAAGTAATCCATTTTATATGAGTTTTTAGATTTTGATTCCTATAAATGTAACAAATTTGAAATAAATTCATGTGTACCAATGCATTTAGGTTTAAATCCTTAAAAAGTTTTATCATTTTATTAATAAATTTATAACAAAATTTATTATTATAAATAAAGCATATATTAATTTTTAGTCTCTGTAATGTCCTTGATTTAGAAAAACCTTGTAGCCTTTGTATTTAAGAAAGATTTCTTACTGTTTTACTTTTATTTTAGAAATATTGAAGTTATTGGGTCACTCGAGTCAAAACCTTAAGACATTTAATAAAGTAAGCTCAATTGTTTAAGATATTTAGTAAAAATGATTTTCTACAAAGTTATGGATCTTTTTATTATATTTCCAATGATATCAATTATGTCTTAATCAGAATTTTTTATAAAAATTTATCATTATTTTACTATGTTGTTGTATAATACATCAACATAAAATTTGAACTAAATTAGTAAACTATTCTTAATAGTATAATTGGGCTATTGGGTTTTCATAATTGAGTTAATTGGACTAAATTAAGTTACTTAAATTCAGTCATGAATTCTTATAATTAATTAATTAGTTCAATTTAAATTAATTAATAGTTGTAAAAGTACGGAGTATAATAACCAGATAGTTAGATTTTAATTTTGACCACGAGGAGTATGTGTTCTTGAAACTTTTAAAATTCAAGATTTGTTGTGATAATATGAGTATTTTCTTTTTAATAGATTGATACAGCAGGAAGTATTTGAATTTGTTATGTAATTCCAGAGATCCTAGGGAGTTGAGAGAAATTGATTATGTTATTCAGAAAGAGTGCTTATTATGAAACTTTTATGGATTATATTGACTTATTATTATTTAGATTTTACGATGGATGATTATTTGTTATTGTCATGTGATTTAGCACCAAATTTAATGTTTTAATATTGAAAGGTGTCCTATAGTTGTGGATTTCATATAGCAGCTAAGTGGGGAGATTTATTGATTTACTTATATCCTTTCCCTTTCTTTCCTTCTTTTTGCAGATCTTTACAATAATACCTTTAGTAGAAATGTGTTTACGAGAAAATCTTTCTTATATGAATATCATGTATATCTTCTATAAATATATAAAACCTTATTCACATCCTAATTGCTATGGTTAGACACTCAACCTATGTGAACCTAGATTAAATATTAATCAAGGGTTAAAAGTATAATTTTTATCCTTATTTAAAATGATCATTTAAAATTTTATTTTTGTACACCATTACTTCATCCAAAATATTATGATCATATTTTCTACCTTTCTTCACATAATTTAACTAGAGGGATACATAAGACAAAATACACGTTTAATTTTACATTAACTGTGCATCATGTTTATGTGATAAATATTTTATATAATCATATTTTTAGCAATAGTAGCCATAAAAATATCTTTTTTCCTCAATTTCTTCGTTCACTGTTCAAAATGTGAATCAAAGAATAACAATGTGTAAGTTTTAGGGTTTAGTGATTTTTCACTTTTCATAAATTGCCTCAAAACATTTATTCTTTCACTTTTATTAAATTACCTCATAAGATTTACTTTTTCAGTTTCTTAAATTGCCTCATAACATAAGGACAAGGCACAACAATGTGTAAGTTGTATTTTTTGGTGATCACATAAATGCACATATGATCTGCTTCCATGATATATAGAGTTCTTAAGTTAAGAGAATGCATTCAATGAAACAAAAAGTGTTTACTAGTTGTTTTGATTTGATTTATGAGATTTCTTTTTTTAGTTAATGACTCCTAAAAATTGTGCAAAATGAAACCAAATAAATATAGTATAATTTGATTTGGTTTTTTTATTTTATTTATAACTATAAAAGGAAAAAGTTCCATAGAGCCTAGGTGAATTTTCATGGGTAATGCAGCCATCATCCGATTAGTAGATCAAATATCGCATGTGTATTAAACACTCATGGCACCACTTCTTGCAGATCAATGCAGCAAATATGCACTGTCCTATCTGCTAATTGAATAATATTATCTCTTTAGTCTTGACATTGCACTATCCATTATCTGCTATGGTGTGCACATCTAGGCCTAAAAACCTATAAGATATAAAATAAATAAATATATAAACATCATATAAAATTTTATAAATTAAAATCTCCATTTGAGTCCTTTGACTTGATATGAGTAGACTGAGGAGTCCACACGTGGAGAGAGAGAGAGAGCACGTGTGGGTGAGTGAGTGTTTGGAGGGAGAGGGAGGGAGAGACTCCAAGTACAGTGTAATCTCTTACATGGGTGCGAAGAAAGAAAAGGGGACTTGAAATATATGATTTTCTTATGTAAGGAGGAGAAGAGAGAGATTTAAAACATGGTATTTTAGCCCAAGAAAAATGGGAGGAACACCTTGAGGTGATTTTTCTAGTACAAAATGAGCACGTTGAGACTCGAGCCAAAGGCCTACAATCCACAAAATTTAGTTTTCTGATTTATTGTTTGTTTTGCCTTAGATTGAACTTGAAACAGGCCATAAAATGGTTTCTTTATCATAAACCCTCTTGTAGTTGGTAGAGTAACACTTGCTGTACCACACTGAAAGTCAGTGCAGTGAGTAAAAATAAAAAAAAAAATATTTTTAAAAATATTTTTTAGGTGGACCTCAAAGTGTCTTATATGTCTGTATGGGTCGATATTTGATTAGACGGTCTAAAAAAAGTAAAAATCTAAAATTATTATTTGACTCGATCTATTAAAAGATATTTTTTTTACTATTTATTGAGGTTTGATTTTTTAAATCTTTTTGGATTGTCCTATCAGAACTCGGCCTGTGCAAACATGTAAGACACCTTATGATCCATCTAATTTTTTTTCAAAAAAAATATATTTTTTATTTTTTACCCACTGCATTGACCCTCAGTGCAGCATTGGGTCGGTGCAACCAGTATTACTTATAATTGGTAATCATAGAATTTTTTATTTGGATTTTCCTGATGGGTCTTTATTAGATAAATGGGCACATATCTGAACCTAAAATTATAACATGCAATCGAGCTGGACATTGTGTTCCAGATCTATTTCGGCACAACCCTAATGCCGACGTCAATCCCAAACAGGACTGCCTACTGCCTAGCGTTGTTTCCCTTCCCTTTGAGGATAGTTAATGGTTTTGGTTCCCATTTCGGATCAACTTGAGCAGCACTCGAAACTGAGCTGGACTCAACTGGATTGGGTGAGCCATCAGCTGAGGTCATATAGGTAGGGCACTATTGACTTGAACTTCGAAAATTGAGTTTTTTTTTTTTTTTTTTTAAAGAAAGGATCCTTTTGGATTTCATCTTCTGTGTTTGGTATATTCTTATTCATGAGAGTCCAAGATGAGTTAGTCACTTCATCATATAAAGTAAGTAAAATATTTGACTTACTCTTGACTTTGTCTTTGGACCCTTTTGAATTGGAATATATAGAAGCACATAAGATGAGTGGGAGATCTCATCTCTTTTTAGTCAATATTGACACAATTGATCAAATATAAACATGTATTTATAAATATTATCTAAATAAGAAGAGTTTGATTTTGAGTGTTTATCAACATATGGTCCAACCAATTTAAAGGAATCCAGTCCCTTTCAATGTGTTTGGCTCAGTCGTTGAATCGGATACAACAAAAATATGAGTGGGCAGTTGGTGTCAAACAAGGTGGAAAATAATGAGGACAAAATATGAATCTTCTCTTTTTTTCGATTTTGAGGATTAAAAATATGTAGTGCACAATGAAATATTTAATAAATGGTGGTTGCAAATGACGCAAGAGGTATATGATTGTTGTATCAAATATCTACAGCAATCATATATTATTTATAAAAATAATATTTATTTTGGTGTATACTTATATTTTGATAATTTTTTTATTTACAAAAATAGTATGATTTACGTTTTAGGGGTCTAAACACTCACCTTCCTCTCCTTCCTGTACTCCCAACCCCCCCTACCCGCCGAACGGATCCGACTACTCTACCCGAATTCGGGTCGAAATGTTGCCCGAAACCACCCACACCGGAAGGCCAACGACAAAACGGTCCCTCCAACCCAAAACTACGAAAATTTGAAATTACCGCGTGGAGGGACGTGCAGCCCGCAACCGAAACGTGCCTCGCAATTTTACCCGAAATCCGAGGGCATTTGTGGGATTCCATTTCCGAACGCTACCCCAAAAGTCGGACCATAATTACGAGAGCTGCCCCTCCATCATTATCGTTGGCGCGATCTGCGCCGTCCGTTCGCGAACTTCCCCTCCACACGTGACGCATCTCGAAACCCTAAAAATCGTGAGGGGTAGAGAGAGAAAACGGAAGCTCCTCTCTCCCCCTCTCTCTCTAAATTGTCCCCCCATCCCCCTCTTTCTAACTCCTTCCCTCTCTTCCCCCTTCTCCTTGTTCCTGCCTCCGGCGCTTTCCGGCCTCCACCTTCCCCCACTCTGCCTCCGCCACCGCGTTCACCTCCTCCTCCTCCTCCTCTCCATCCTGATATCGAAATCTTAGGGTTTGGTTTTGTCTGGTGCCGTTCCGGTGGACGCAGAAGGGGAGGAGGCGGCGGCGGCACCGTCCTGCGGCCCGGCGATGGCGAAGAAGACCGCGGGGTATGTTGGGTGGGAGGAAGTGGTGGTCTCCGGCGAGAAGGGGCGGCGGGAGGTGCACTACTACCTCAGGGATGCCCGGGGCGTCCTGGATCTGGCCGTGGTGGGGCGGGAGAGGAGCGCCCGCCACATGTCCTACGCGGTGCCCGCGCGGTTCTTCCGGTCCTGCGGTGCCGACGCCGTGGCCAGGCTCCCCCCGGTGCAGCAACAGCAGCAGCAGCAGCCGTCGTTGTCGTCGTCACCGTCGTGGTCAGGCGCTAGCACCGTGACTTCCGGGGGCACGACGCCGTCGTGGTGCTCCTCTCCGTCGCCGCCGCCGTTGTCGTCGTCCTCGTCGGCGGGGGCCTCGCTGGCGCTCAAGTGGCGGTCGAGGAGGGAGGTGATCGATTGGCTTTCTTCGATCGTTTCAGGTTCAAGTCTCTCTCTCTCTCTCTCTCTAAGCTTCCTTCCCTCGCTTTCTTGAGAAATTAGGATCAAGGGTGGGTAGAAGGTAAGGAAAAATTACGTTTTTCTGATTTGGGCGGTGATTGATTCCGTTTTTATTTTTATTTTGTAGCGTAATCGTTAGATTTGAGAGGGATTTGTGTTCTTCGTGCATGCACAAAATGGATCCCCTCTCTCTAACCTGCTTCCCTTTCCCTTTATGCGAAATTAGCATCAAAGGCTGGTTGAAGGGTGGGAAAAAATAGATTTTTTTTCATCTTCGCTCTGATTTAGAGCGTCACCGTTCCCTTTCTTGTCCGGATTGGGCTCCAATCTTTAGATTTGTGAGAGATCTGTCTTCTTCCCGCAAGCTGTCTTCAACTTCCTTCCTTTCCCCTTATCTGCAAGATTGGCATCAAACACAACGATAAGGAAAGAAAAAGCGAAGGCTTTTCTTCATTTTTCACCTCGTTTGGGAGCTTTCTTGGCCGTTCCGTTTCATTTGTCGTCTAATCGTCAGATTTGAGGTTGGGTCTGTGTTTTTCCGGCCAAAGCTCTCTTTTTAGGGCGGTTGAAGGTTGGTGGGAGGCGTTGCCGCCTTCTACTGCTTGCGCTATACGCGTCCTTAAATTTGGATATGCGGTGCTTTGTGATCGGTTCCCTGCTTTTTTCCGTTTGTCCCGGCTAACCTTGACTGTGGTTAAACCATGTTAATTAAGGTGCGGAAACAGCAAAAAAAAAAAAAAACCCTTTTCCCCTTTGTATGTTGTGAAAGATGGGGCGCATCTCATTTTTATCTCTTCTTTGTTCTTGTTGGATTTGGCCGTGGGCATCTGCAAAGTTGTGCTTGTTTCTTCCATACTTTAGATTTCTCTCAGGCTCCTGATTAATTTCACTTCCCCCCTGCGGTTGAACTTCAGTGAATCCCTTGTTTTGCGTGATTCTTCCTAAACTGCCCTCTGCAAAAGAACTTGCCTACTTTTTCAGTGTTTGTTTGGATATTATGCAGGTTTTGATCCTCAGGTTTGTGGGTGGAGGAGAATGATTTGTTCTTGTAGACTAACCTGTTAAGTGCTTTGAATTTTTCCTCCATGGGAACTCCCTTAATCTTATCATCTATGTCTTTTGTTTGTGGTCCCCTTTCAAGTGGCTTGAGGCAACCTCTAAGTTTTAACTCCTAGACCAGTTTATTCTAATTATTCTTGCTAGGAAAGTTTTAAGGTTCATATTACATATATTTAAAAATTTCCGATCTATCCTGCAAGGCTAGAATATTACTCATCTTCTGTCCTCTTATTTCATAAGTGTTTAATGTTGTGCCCAGTATACTGAATAAGTGGATTATAAAAGAATCGGGCAGGACAATCACCAACTCGCTGTCCTTGGAAGCTGGGAACTCTCTAGGGCAGTTGGCTATTGTCGAGTCTTGGTTGTTGGTGTAGTAGGAGATGGTGGTGGCCCCAGATCTGGGGATCTATTGACGAGCAACGAGAGGAGGAGAAAAGAGGAGGAGAAAAAGTAAGAAGAGGAGGGAGCGGGATGGAGGCCAGTTAGCCAGTTTGGCGGTCCCTATCTGATCCACGTCAAGATCAGCCAAGTACCTTGTGAGCTGCCAATCCACTCCAGCCTTCTATTATGAATTCTCCCATTTTGTTTTTCCTTTTTCTTTTATGTGTGTTTGTTGGCGATAAGTATAGATCTAGATGTTTCCATCTGCTGATATATCATAGTATCTTCTTACCAATTGAATCTGGCAATCTTTTTTATTCAATCTGATTAGATCATGATCAGACAGGGCTGATCATAGCTGCCCACTTGCTTCAGTCTTCTATTGCAGTCGGGCAATCTTTCATTTTCTTCTCCTGTTTTTGCTTTACTTATGCTTTTGGTAATAGTTATGTATGTATGTAGATGCCTATATCTTCCGATTTATTTGGGTAATTTTTCTGATATAATGATTGCCCATTTCATTTGTTTTTTCCTGTTTGGCCGATTATGATGTTTCGTAATGCACTATATCGGTGGTTGTTTACTATCAGCGAGTTAGTTTACGATGTCTTTTTGTCAGGCTGGCTCTTTTTCTTTTTCTTTTTTTTCTTTTTTTTGCGGAGGTGGGTGGGTGGGAGTTTACAATGTATGCCTCTTGTATTCTGCTCAATGTAGCTCTCCTGACGGGCACCATTATTCTTGGAAATGTTGATTCCTAATTGATCTTGTTTTTCATCAAGGATAGGCTAAATTCATTTTTCCTGTATAGGAAATCCCTCTTATTTCTCCATTCCTTAACCAAATTAAAAATTCTCTTCCTCTCCTCTCACTTGTGTATTGTGTTGTGCTGAAAGAGAATTCAAACTAGTACCTGTCTTATAATTTACTTAAATTTATGATTCTCCACTGACTTCTGCCCAAAGATAAGTTTTTTACTTGACTTATAGTTATATTCTAGTGATTATTCTCACTCAAAGTTTACCAATATGACTTCAAACCCTCAGGTCCTTCCCTCTGTTCAACTCCCGTGGATGAACTTTTGCATGATAAAGATGTGGACATTGTGGAAGGTTATGCTCTGAAGGTAAGGCATCATTAACTTAAAAATCTGCAATTTACAGTTTTGCTCATCTTGTTCTATTGATTCTGATTCATGGTTTACGTGTCGAATGCACAGCCATTTATTTTTTTCCTTTCCTTTTTTATCTTTTCAGGGCATTTCTTCTGAGCAAATGAGACTCCATTCTAAAGAGTTTTCGTGGTTAGGTTCTGCTTGGACATGTAGGAAACAGTGGAAGCATTACAGCTCGTTCTGCCGATATGGAATTACTATTTCTGTAAGTGCAGCTTCATTTTTTTTTAAATCTTTCTCTACAACATATGTATTCTTATTTGCAATTTTTTTGTTATTTCAAAATAGGTACATGATTTTGTGTATGTCATGTCTGAGGAGAACAAGAGGCTCGTTGCATATGTCGAGGATTTGTATGAGGACTTGAAGGCCAGGAAGAAGGTTGTGGTACGATGGTTTCACAAAATTGATGAGGTTAATATTATTTTGCCTCCTGATGTTAATGACAGAGAGATTTTCTTTTCTCTTTGTCTTCAAGATCTCAGTGTTGAATGCATAGATGGATTAGCAGCAGTCCTCAGTGCCCAACATTTTGAGAAGTATCTAAATGAGTCAGTACAAAGCCCCTGGAGGCCTTTTTTAGGTTGTAGGCAGATTGACAATGAGGATGTCAAGCCTTTTGACATCACTCATCTCCGGGGCTATTGGAAGCAGGAACTGATTAAATGCATGTTTATGTATCCAAAACTACATTTAAAATCTACAGCTGGCAGTATGTCTACATCAGCTGATGATGCCAATGATAGTATTCCAAACCATAAACCTAAACGAAAGAATAGGTTGATGACTGCTGAAAATGCAAAAGGCAGCCTTAGGCTAAAGTTTAGACGTGTTGGGGATCCCAGTGTTTCTGGAAGGCATTCTTCAGACTGCTTTACACCTGCCCCTTTGCCACCAAAGAAGAGCCCTAATCAGAAGATCCAGCAGCCGTTGTTTACTGGCTGCCATGTTGAGGTTCTGTCGCAGGATAGTGGGTTGAGAGGCTGCTGGTTTCGTTGTGTCGTTCTTAAGAGGCATCAGAATAAGGTGAAGGTCAGATACCAAGATCTCAGAGATGCAGATGAAACAGGCTATTTGGAGGTAATTTAATGATTTGTTCTTTTTCTCAGGTATTATTTAGCTCAATGTTGTTGCTTATCTCCAAAGTTCAATGCCTCTGCAGGAATGGATTTTGGCATCAAAAGTTGCTGCAGTAGACAAGTTGGGTATTCGGTTACAAGGAAGGACAATACTTCGCCCTCAACCATTACCTCGGAGCAAAACATCACCCGTCTTTGATCTTGGATCTGTCGTGGATGCATGGTGGCATGATGGATGGTGGGAAGGGATAGTGATCTCCAAAGAAGCCGACAATGGAATTCGTGTTTATTTCCCAGGTATTATTTCGGAAAGAAATCCATATTTACTTCCCTGTGTTGTTTCAAAAGTCTAAACAATCCATATGCACTGGCACAGGTGCAGCAAGCAGTTGGTAATTTTGTTGCTGCTGATTAGGAATTAACATAGCTTTTATTGTTGATAAATATGCAGGGGAACAAAGAGCATCTGTTTTTGGCCTACGTGAGTTGAGACAGTCACAGGATTGGTCTTGCAGTGGATGGAATAATATAGGAGACAGGCCTGATCTTGCCAGTTTGCTGCTTTCTGATTCGGTCAGGGAGAAGAATGGTAAAGATAGTGAAGGATGCACAACATCCCAGGAACACAGGCCTTTGGAGATTGAATCTCCAACAGCATGCACAGCCAGCGATGACAAGTTTGCTTTTAAGATGAGATGTGGGGAAGTGGTCCCAGCTGGTAGGGGGAGGGAAGCTGCGCCGGAGCCTGCTCTAGATGACTTGCTTTCTGGCTTGAAGTGGCGCTCCTCAAGGAAAAGGCGTCCACGAGGGCTCAGCAGGAGCAGCAACCCAAATCGTAGAAGGGAGAAGGATGGCAGCCAATCTGGTGTTAGCCTTGATTCCGTCGAAGACTCCTCTCCTTGTATGAAGTTTTTGGTTCCTCAACCTTTGATGGCCGATAACAACTGCAAGTACAGGGGAGATCCCTTCTTCAGTGATTCTACTACAGCCATTTCAAACTTGGTTGCATCTCGATGATGCCTGCAGTGAGTTTTCTGTCGAATCCTCCTCCCTGGGATGCTGACATGTTTGGCCGTCCATGGTGTGATGTGCATTTGAATCCATCCCCATGCTTTTTTGAGGCCTTGTTGTTGTTACCGGCAGGCTGCCGAGTCTCAGATTTTGGTTGGCCTCTTGCTGAGCTCCCGTTCGCCAAGGAAGCGAGCGCATCCTGTTGTTGCATGTACACTAGAGTGTTAGATTAGATATGAGAGTAGAATTATGGTGCCTCAGTCAGCACCTTAGGATAGAGATGTTTCTTTTTTTTCTCTACGAAATTTGTTCCAAGTTGTTTGTGCCATTCCTTTTACTTTTTGGAGTCCTTTGCAAATTTGTCTCTCTAATGTTTCCATATGAAGTGTAAATCTGTTCTTTAGGTGTAGCTCTTTTTTTCTTTGAACGCCAAATCCTTGGCATCTAAGGGCGGGAATGGTGTACCTCATGCGTTTTCGGCAGAAGAATTCTACTAATGAGATTATTACAATTTATGTTCTTCAAGTTTGTTCGTTGCCGCACAAGTAATTCTCAAACGCATGTACGTCTTGAAACTTTGGAAATCTCAGTTTTATGGTTGCCCTTGAATGTGGCAGCGTTCAGAAGATTGTATTGTCTGTTTGGAATGATGATTAAAATGTTACACGAGCTTGTTTTAAACTGATTTTCGACTCGGTACTTTGTTTCCCCTCCGTGGCACCGAGGTGCTTTTATCCCATTCTAGGACCCTTTGGTGTGGAGTAACTCATTTCAAGCGTTGTGCCGTGCGTTCTGGAGTACGCAGTAGTCTGTTGGTTCTCACCTTTGCCTTCCAACGGGAGGTCTCAGTTTTGATCTTAGTTGGAGTTTAAAATTTTCATGGTTATGCGGTTATAAGGTGGTGTTGGGATTTTTATCTCTTGGTCTTTGAGATTATTTCTCCGGATAAGCAGGCGGATCTGAAATTCTTATCTAATTAGGTGGATTTATTGACCGTCAATAAATCGGAATAGAATCAGCTGCCTAAGGCAGTTGGTTCACCCACCTCTCTTGCAAAAGAGAGGTCTCAGGTTCGAATTTGATTAGGCCTAAAAACCCTCAGCCATGGAGCTTCCTAGGTGTTGTTGGGATATTTATCTCCTGATTTGTGGAATTACTGTCCCAAAAATCAGACGGACTTGAAAATGTCGTCTAATCAGGCGGATCTTTCGACTGAGCCGGAATTATCTCTAATTTTGGAGGATTATTTCGGATTCTCGATTAGAATTTCGGTCGTTTGTAAATAGTTGGCTTCTGGACCCCTTCAAAAAATAAATAAAATAAAAATAAAAAATCGAAATAGAACTTTGGTCATTTGTCAATACATGAACTTTGGTTTCGTCCGTTCTCTTCCGATAGGGAGGACATGGGCTTGAGAGTGGTGAACGCATGCTTTCCCGCTATGTAGAGCATAACAGTTTTGTAGGATTACTTCTTCGGATAATGACGATAAATTTGAAAAATTTACCTGTGCAGAATAATAACATTAGTGCAGAATCACTTCCTAGCATAGTTTGAGAGGTCTTGCGGCGGATGTGAGATGCTTTGCACAAAGCCTTGCAAGCTTCTATACCTTGCGGCGCAAGGCATAAGCCTCACTATTTTAGAATAAAAAATGTTAAAACTATCAAATAAAATTAAACAAATTAATTTGTCATATGATAATACTATTTCAACTTAATGATAGGACCCACACAAATGAATTACAGGACGAGAGCCATGAACTACTAGTTGTCATTGAAGCACGAACTATCACAATTACGAACTACCGAGTGTCCTCTCCTTTGGTGTTAGAAGTATAAGAGTTAGGTTTAATTTAACTCTTTATTTTGTTTATCTAAAAAAAAAAATCATCATTGAATAATAGTTTATGTCCTATTTGGTTAGAGGGTTTAGCTTCACTTTGTTTGGAGAATAAGCCTGGAATAAAGCTTTTTATTCTACTTAAACCGGTTAACCCACTTTGGCGGAGGGTATTGCTTAACCCAGGGTAGAATACTTTATACCCAGTTTAAGTGGAATAGGGGCAGAATTACACGTTCTTAATAAACTATGATTAACGTTAATTGTTATTCAAATTTCTTATCAATAAATAGAGCGTAAAAATTTTATCTTAATAATTAATTATGATTAATGTTAATTAATATTAGTTAATCAAAATAATATTAAATAATATTTAGTAATTAGTATATTACTATTTAAATTAATAATAAACTATGATTAACGTTAATTGTTATTCAAATTTCTTATCAATAAATGGAGCATAATAAATTTATCTTAATAATTAACTATGATTAATGTTAATTAATATTAGTTAATCAAAACAATATTAAATAATATTTAGTAATCATACTAATATTTATTAATATTAATATTTATGAATTAATATTTATTATTAATATGAATTAATGGTGATTAATAATATTTATATTAACATTGTTAATAATAATTAACATTTATTACTTGACATTTTTAATATTTAATACTATTTAAATGGAGCATAATAAAAATTATATTAATAATTAACTATGATTAATGTTTGCTAGTATTTATTAATCAAAATAATAATAGTTAATATTTATTAATCATAATAATCTATATTAATATTGTTTAGTATGTATTAATCACAATAATATTTATTAATATTATCAATATTAATTAATATTTATGAATATATATTAATCAATATAATATTTTATTAATACTATTAATAATAGTTAACATCTATTACTTAACATTTATTGATATTTAAATATTAAATAATATTTAGTAATTAGTATATTACTATTTAAATTAATAATAAACTATGATTAACATTAATTGTTATTCAAATTTCTTATCAATAAATGGAGCATAATA
The DNA here is from genome assembly GCA_030544215.1 of Zantedeschia hybrid cultivar. Classification (NCBI taxonomy): domain Eukaryota; kingdom Viridiplantae; phylum Streptophyta; class Magnoliopsida; order Alismatales; family Araceae; genus Zantedeschia; species Zantedeschia hybrid cultivar. Next base: position 13,077,043 of record JARZZO010000009.1, read on the forward strand.
AATTTATCTTAATAATTAACTATGATTAATGTTAATTAATATTAGTTAATCAAAACAATATTAAATAATATTTAGTAATCATACTAATATTTATTAATATTAATATTTATGAATTAATATTTATTATTAATATGAATTAATGGTGATTAATAATATTTATATTAACATTGTTAATAATAATTAACATTTATTACTTAACATTTTTAATATTTAATACTATTTAAATGGAGCATAATAAAAATTATATTAATAATTAACTATGATTAATGTTTGCTAGTATTTATTAATCAAAATAATAATAGTTAATATTTATTAATCATAATAATCTATATTAATATTGTTTAGTATGTATTAATCACAATAATATTTATTAATATTATCAATATTAATTAACATTTATTAATATTAATTAATATTTATGAATATATATTAATCAATATAATATTTTATTAATACTATTAATAATAGTTAACATCTATTACTTAACATTTATTGATATTTAAATATTAAATAATATTTAGTAATTAGTATATTACTATTTAAATTAATAATAAACTATGATTAACATTAATTGTTATTCAAATTTCTTATCAATAAATGGAGCATAATAAATTTATCTTAATAATTAACTATGATTAATGTTAATTAATATTAGTTAATCAAAACAATATTAAATAATATTTAGTAATCATACTAATATTTATTAATATTAATATTTATGAATTAATATTTATTATTAATATGAATTAATGGTGATTAATAATATTTATTAACATTGTTAATAATAATTAACATTTATTACTTAACATTTTTAATATTTAATACTATTTAAATGGAGCATAATAAAAATTATATTAATAATTAACTATGATTAATATTTGCTAGTATTTATTAATCAAAATAATAATAGTTAATATTTATTAATCATAATAATCTATATTAATATTGTTTAGTATGTATTAATCACAATAATATTTATTAATATTATAAATATTAATTAACATTTATTACTATTAATTAATATTTATGAATATATATTAATCAATATAATATTTTGAACTCTTTATTCCACTCTTTATTCTCTTCTTTATTCTACTTATTCCTACCAAATCACTTGGAATAGCGCAGTGCAATTCTACTTATTCTGGGTAGAATACCAACTACTTACCAAACTAAAATACCTCTTATTATGGGTTAAGAAATCCCTTCCTCCTTATTCTGGTTTAAGCTATTCTGCAAACAAACTGATACTTAGGGTTTAGCCGCCCTCAAATATTAGTTTTAATACTAATACTTTTATTTAAAATTGATACGATACAAATTTTGTGTGTTTGCATAAACTTGTAACAATATAAAACGTGACACGAATCAAAACCGAATTGAGCATTATTATTATTATCAATTTAGCAGGTCCTTTGTGTCCATCTTATCAAATAGTAATCTAGCAGTATCCATGTCCTGTTGCCAGCCATACTATCATCACAGTCCACAAAACAACACCTTGGTGGCATTGACATACCCACACATATGCTCATACAAATTGGCGAGAGTAGCCTTAGACTTAACGACGTCAGAGTGAGCAAACCGTAACGTTGAGGATGCTAGCATAGAGGGGCTGCTGAAGCGGCCTTACCATGCCACCGTCTCCAAATTTCCTGCATCATCTGATCTCCAAACAGCTTCAATTGCGTTACTGATCTCCGTAAGTGAGGTCACCTCCTGCGGCGTAGCCGAGTGGTGGGACAGTCCCTGCGCCTTGCACAGGGGCGTGCCGTGCGGCGTGAGTTCGATCTCGCTGGCCACGTTCTTCCACTCTTCGCAGATTCCGTCCCTTTGGGCGTAGAATTGGAGGGGGTTGGGTGGGGAGGGCTGGGTTTCGATCTCACCTCCTCATGGTTGTTAGTTATGACCCTTTGCCACTGTGCTATGTTTCAAAAAGAAAAAGAAAAAAAGAAAAAAAAAGGATCTCCATAAGTGGGGTCATTTGGATACCCCAGCCAAGAATCAGATCTCCATAATCTAATCTCAAGACTGTTTTCCTTCATGTTCTTTGATCCAAAACCTTGGCTTCACATTCCAACCATCA